>OZ014458.1:10934668-11653216 GCA_963966035.1 Acleris laterana | reverse complement strand
GAATAAAATTTGAACAAAGGGCTACGGATAACTGGGAATTGTCGCTCATTATTAACTTAACACTAAATGCAATCAAATTGTAAATAAGAAGAATAGAATAAAAGTAAAAACAAAATAGAAATAATAAACATTAAAACGGAACTAATTCGTTACCTTTTCTCCGTTGGCTGGCCTGTCAGGCTCGTGACTAGGCTTGACCGTGTTGGCAGGACTGGTTTCCGACGAGTTCGGCGCTGGAAGAACAAAAGATTAATCTTGTTTAAAATCTACAACCCTATTATAGAAATAAGTGTAACACGTGTTTATATGAGCTGTCACAGGCATCATCTTAGACGAAACCGACAGTAATGTTGTAAACCATTTTCTAACCTCAAAATGTACCTAAAAGCTATTTTAAATAACACTAGCGACCCGCCCTCGCTTCGCTTCGGTTTATTTGAGTTTTCTATAACACACGTACATAAAACAAAATTTATTATACATAAAAACCTTCCTCTTGAATCACTCTATCTACTAAAAAACCGCATCAAAATCCGTTGCGTAGTTTTAAAGATCTAAGCATACACAGGGACAGACAGCGGGAAGCGACTTTGTTTTATACTATGTAGTGATAAAGCATTCAGACAATACATTATCCAAATGATGTCCAAAATATATCAGACTAGGTTCAAGGGAAAAGAAATGCTATCGCATTTTGTATGGATATATTTAGCTTCACAATCCAGAGGAGCTATTGCCTAACGCACTTGCAATCGAAATCGTTTTCATTTTGAAAATCGAAGGCTTGTTGTTGAGGCATTTTGAAAATGAAAACAATTGATTCGCTTTGAAGTCGATTGCTATTGCGAGTGCGTTAGGCAATAAGCCAGCCGGTTTGATAACTGACCTGAGCTCTGCGAGGGTGTTTTCTCCGGAGCATGCGTGTTCTGTGCGGCATCAGCTGGCTTGCTCTCGCTGGGTTCCCCCTCCGCGGCCTGAATAGCCGACAGGCGGTTCTGGAATTAAAAAAATAATAGTTACATTCAAAATATAACTGTTTCAAACAACGTGGTGATATTTAAAAAGAAAGAACAGGAAGAGGAAAGAAAAAGAAAGATAGGATAATACCAAGCTATCTATTGCTAAGGTTTGTTTCAATAGAACTTGCCAACAATGTAAACATACCTTGTATTCAAAATGTCTTTAATTTCTATTCTACATCATCAAATATTGCTAAATCCATGTGTTATTTAATCAATTATTTCCACATCATTATCCTAAACCATTAAAAGAATAAAATAGTGCTAGAATATGGATATCTCATTGAATGTTTTGTTTACATTGTTGGCATTGTTTTGTTTACATTGTTGTTGGAAACAAAACTTAAGTAAAATAGCAGCAACTCAAATAAAAATTCCTGTAGCAATCACAACCTCATTACTAAGATGAGAGGATTCAATCTACTTTGGCATTTGAATCTGGGATACTCCTTATTTCCTTAAGAGGGCTGTTTGGTTTTAGCCGGCCTAAAAATGCCGAATAATCAGCGACTATAAAATACTTATAACAAGAAAAAGCTTTCATCATTTATCATATTTTAATTAATTATCATTAATTAATGTTTTTTTTTCTTACCAATTTATCCTCTTGCATTTGCAGCCATCTCCTGTCTTCTTCGCTCTGGTGTTGCTGTCTCGCCAGCTCCGCCAGTAGCCGCCTCTCGACCGCCTGCTCCGTGTCCAATTCTGGACTCTGTAGCGAAACACATAAGGGTTATAATTGCGTGTATATCTTTGACTTTCAAATACAATTTATCGAGTAAAAAAAAAGGGGAAAAATCTTAATAGTGTATTTATAGTCGATCCATCTTTATTTAATAAAACTTTTACTTAAAAATAACTTTCATCGTTAAATTAAGCAGATGCAGACAAAATTTCAATAAAGTTTTATTTCAATAGATCAATAGATGTTTAACTCAACTAAATAATGATGGATCGATTTTGATAGTGCTCTTTAATTCTTTGATCCGATCCATTTAAGAGTTGAAATATATTCAAGGGACAAAACATGCCACACCTGTTCTACCCTCATTAGAAAAAAGGGCGTATGTCTCATACAATCGCGAATGTATTAGTGACCTTATCTTTTAAGTCATGGGGTTTAATTTGTTTAAGCTATCAAATTACGCATACGTCGTTTATATTAAGGGGGATTGTGATTCTACGGGCCAACTCTGAAATGAATCTGAGGTTTTTGAACTAACATTGAAGTTAGTACATTTTATACATAAGTTTAATAGTTACTTAGTTTTTGAAAATGTTAATTTTGTCTCGTTTTTTTAGTAAAGAGGGGTCAATTAATTTTGTTTGACAGCCAATAGTCCCCGAAGGATATTAACGACAATGTTAGTTCTCTCGCTTTGAAAGTTAAAAATCGCACGTGAAATAGTAAAAAAAAACCTTTCATATGTGACAAAAAAAAACAAAATAATAAAAACCAAATTCTACCGGAGAAACCCAACGGACACACAAATGACTGTAAAAAAAGAAAAAGACATTTACAAAAGAAAAGTGTTAAAACCAGGGCGGTACACAATATGTACAAAAACATAAACAATGTCGGGAACAAATCTACACGAGAACGCCTCAACATTCACCGGCATGCATTACTCTACAAACAACCTACGAAATAAAAACCTGCATGCTCTACCAAAAACAATCGAATCACCTGGCTCGCCACCGCGGAGCACTCTTGCCGCGACGCGTACAGAGCCTGCGCGTCCATCGACGTCGCGGAGGAGAACAGCGCGCGCGGCGCCGGCGCGCACGCCGCAGTGGACGCCGTCTGCGCCGACACCTGCGGCCGGTACGCCATCGGCTGCGGCGCGCCGGCGAAACACATCGGGGGAATCACCCCCATCGGCTGAGTGAACGTCGGACTAGAGAACTGGGACAGCGGACTGGCCGACCTCTGGGGGAAGAACGTCTGACCAGAAATAGGCGGAGAGGGAATCTGCTTCGGCATCATGACGTGACTAGCTTTACCGGAACTCTGCGAGTACGGTATTCCCTGAACGACGCCGACCGGGACGCCGTACGTGACCGGGTGGGACGCGACCATGGACGGCCGGTACGCCTGCGGCTTACACATCGCCTTCTGAGCGGCGACGGCGACGCAGCTCTTGACATTATCACCGCCGAAATCGTAGATCTCCTCGACGAGGGGCGGCTCGGGCTGCGAGCGCATCTTGCTGACGACGCTCGCGGCCAGCTGGGCGTTGAGCGAGCCCTGAACCGAGAACTGGCCGATGTCCTGCTCGCGGCGGGCGCGGGGCGGCGGGGACGCCGGCACGGAGTGCTGCCGCGTGAACGGAGCGATGGGGACCGGGGAGCCCCGGTGGGGGAGGCCGCCGCGCGCGTTGCGCTCCAGCGAGCCCATCCGCACCGGGGCCCGCTCGGCCGTGGACAGCCCGCCCCTCGTGTTCCTCTCGAGCGACCTGACGCGGCTCGCGTACGGCTCGGGGGAGGCTTGCTCCGGCGGCGGCGAGGCGGGCTCGGGCAGGTTCTGGCAGAGGTTGTCGCAGCTGTCCGCGGCGCCGACGACGCCGGCGAGCGTGTCCGCGGGTGGGGGGGGCGGGGGCGGCGGGAAGTCGACGGCGACGGTGTTGTATACCGAGGCGGGCGTGGTGTAGGCGCGCGGGTGCAGGGCGCGCGCCTGGTTCTCGCGCAGCAGCGCCGCCAGCACCTGCGGGCTCTGCGCCACGATGTACGTCGAGGGCGCCGCCGGGGCCGCCGCCGCTGCACAATACAACACATGCTATTAGTTTTAATACGACACCTGTCAAGCATTTTTCAGTAGGTGTTTGAGGCACTTTGGAAAATTGCACAGTTCTTTCGTGATATTTAAATAAAGGAAGGCTCGATCAGAGCAATGTTAATAATAAAAAAAAAAACAGTCACTTTTCGTAGAGCTGTATATCGTGCGGAGAGTTGGATTTTTTCAAACTAGGGTTATTTACTTTTTTTTTGTAAATATTATACTGAGCCGTGTATCCAACTTAAAAGTTTACTTGTTTAAACAATGTACCAGGAGCTCAGAAGTAATTAGGGTGTGCGAAGCACAACTAAGATCGCTAGCACGGTGCAGGGCAGCGGGAGGCGGGCGGGCACGCGTGTAGATTAGGTAGGTACTTCTAATGCTTATGCACTCCTAGTATTTGACGTTATAATTTTTTATTTAATAATTTATTAAACTTTATGTAATTAGATACACAGGATACCCACATACACAGATACACATTATTTCGCAAATGTATTAAAACACGTCGATTGATACACGTACGGAACTGCCATTTTAAACCGTCCCATGTCTTGACCTCAAGTTTCGTGTAAAATAACACACTTTACGCACTTGTAACAAAATGTACTATTTAATTACCAATGAAAATTTCAACACTTGGCTCAATTTTAGAACCGTCTGAATGGCCTGACCCTTTATTTTCTCAACTTAGATATTTCAATTAAGCGTTTTTAAATGTTTCATAATGCCTCAAGGACCTTTTCAATAGTTACCTAATTAAAAAAATATAACTGTGTCTAGCCCCAATACCCATGAGCCAGTCATCCTCGTACTTATTTACGTGTGTTGTGTTATCGTCAAAAGGTGACGGATGCCTTATCCAAACTTTGTCACGCGATACACGAAACCATATTAGGGGACTTGAACTATTTAAAAAAAAAGTGTTAAAAAACAAGTGGCGAAAAAAGATTGGAGGGAGTTTTAGAAGCAGTTATTTTTTAACTCGTTTAAGTTATTCATACATTTTACATCATGGTTTTGAAATGAGACGCATAGGTTGGTGTGAATACCTGCGGGTGCGTGTTTCCATAGATTAGTCTGTGCAGTTGGTGTATTTCAGTAGGAGTGTAGGTACCCGTGGGTACACAGGGTGTGTGTGTGTGTGTGTACCTGTGAGGTTGGTGTGTGGGCGGCTGGGCTTGGGCGGGGGCTCGTCCCCCCAGGAGGCAGCAGCGACGCGCCGGTTCTCTCGCCGCATCGTGTCCCACGCCGTGCTGCGCTCTTCCTGCAGGATCTCACTGGAGAACGACATGATACTAATGATGATGAAGGAACGATAAAGGCATAGACATTTCTTGGTGCAGATTATTCAGGAGCATGTTTTGAGCATGCCAAGTATTTAGCCGAGCTCTAAAACGAGCCTAATCGATTTTAATTAAACGTAAATAAGAGCCATATGAAAATAAGAAGTGCAAAACATGAAAAAAACGCAAGCTCAAGAACTTAACCCGCTTGGTTGGGCCCTATGCGATAAGATAATCAAAGTCTTCAATCACATAATACCAACCTCTACTTGAAAAAGAAACAAATTATTAGGACTTATTCTGGAATAATATACATATTGCCATCAGTTTATATTTGTGTGGTTGAACTTCAAATAAATAAAATAACTATATCGTCTATCTTTGCCGCACGTTCTATACTAAATGTAGGAAAAAATTAAATCACAGACGCTTCAGCGGTATAAAGTTTACAAGAGCGTCTCCATGACCTGCTGGCCTGACGCATTCACAATCGCAATCGACTTCAAAGCAGAACAATTGTTTTCATTTTGTATGCAGACAAGCCTTCGATTTTCAAAATGAAAACAATTGCGCTTGCGAGTGCGTTAGGCAATAGCCCCTCCGAGGGCCCAGACAAGATGCACTACGCTAGCTAGCGTTTCTCTTCGTTTAGTTTTTAAACCAATCGCGTCACTGGTAGATGACGTGATACGAAAGTCACGTGATGTGCCAGTGACGCGATTCGTTTAAAAACTAAACTAGCGTAGCGTAGTCCATCTTGTCTGGCCCCTCTGGTGTATGAAACGCTGCTAGTGCCATACACTTACAAGAGCGTCTCCTTGAGCTGGTGCATGGCGGGCCGCTGGCTCGGCTCGTAGGCCCAGCAGCGCGACATCACGGAGTAGAGCCGCGGCGGGCAGCGCGGCGGCAGCGCCAGCCGCTCCCCGTTCTCCAGCTTGCCGATCACGTCGTTGTTCTTCACGCCGCTGAACGGCTTCACGCCCAGCATCAGGATCTCCCACATGCACACACCTGGACACACGTTTCAGGGTTAATTATCGAAAGTTTCAACGACATTATTGTTGTCTTCAATATATTGACGAAACCACTTGCATGCATAGTATGGCTGCGTCTATATCGCGTGTCAAATGTGGACAAAGCATCCGTCACTCTCGTACTTATGTGTCAGAAGGTGACGGATGCTTTATCCAAACTTTGTCACGCGATAAACGCAGTCATATTAGGGCTCCAGTACCTACTAGTCTATACTTTTAGGCATTTAAAAAAATGTAAACAAAACAACCACGTGATATCAAAGTCAATGTCAAAGTCGTCGTACGTCAAAGTTCGATAAAACAGTTTTGATTGGCTGTTTAATAATGTCACGTGATTTGGAATGTTTACATTTTTTTAAATACCTAAAAGTATAGACTATAGGTCTTCCACCGCACTTATAAACTAAGAACAGCAACCAAATCAATACTCATGTATAATCTAAAGCTGAAAATGGGTTATAATTTTGTAAAGAAAGAAAATGTTTTATTGTTGGCCGGAATATGGGAAGACAATGACGGCGGTTAAACCGCTGAAGAATTGATACACCTGATAGTAACATAAAGCAATGGACATTTACAATGTGAACGAATGCGTTGCCAACCCTGAGAAAAAAGGAGAACCTTAATGCTATTCATTTTAATGGCTGTCTTTACCTCATACCGAAACAAAAGTACACAAAACATCACACCTAACTAACCATTGAAGACAGAGCAGAGAGAAAAAGAAAGAGATGTATATACGTGTATTATGTCAACAACATACGCATTCTAGTGCGACTCTCTTTCATGCAATATTTCAGATTTCTGAAGTGTATAGCTAGATGTGTCGCTGTGTGTACATGCTGAACCCAGCACAATAACTCTCTTTATAAATCATCCCACTAACATCATATAAATATAAAAGTTTATGAAGATATTTGGATATATAACTTCTGATGACGCCTAATTATAAACAGATTTGTCTGAACGTGTTCCAGACCCAAGATTAAAGCCCCGTCCGCCCTCTGTGACCTGTGACCTGTGACCCTGAGACTGCATCTTTTGGGGGAATGCCTTCGTTCTCGAAAATGTATAGAATGAGAATGTCGCGCCGAGTGACTCGAGCGCTTATATGAAACCATAGATACGAGTATCGAGTTTTTGAAAATCGCTTACGTTAGCCTAAGCATCTTGAATAGGGTCAGTGATAACATTCGTTACTTTCTATTTCTAAGTGTGATTAGTGATAGGCGATTTCTGAAACATTGCACAACTTTCCTTAACTGCAAAAATTACAGCTTCTGAAAGTTACATAATTAGATGGAAATTATTCTAACACAAGTAAATTTCGTTTAAATTTCATGAAAAGTTGGGTAACATGTCGAAACTATAGTAATTTTCAGAAATAAAACGATTTCACTGTGGTAGTTTTCAGAATATTGCTTGAAATTCTAGATGAAAGTTTCACTTTTGAATCTTATAGAATATTGCAGAAATTTAAATGAAAGTTTCACTTTTAAAACTTACAAGCGTGATAGGTCTCTTAGGAATAACGTTAACGGCTTTTTCCCGTTTTCATGTAACACGAAGCTTACCGAACATCCAGACATCGGAAGCAGTCGTGAATCTCCGGAAGTTGATCGACTCAGGCGCCATCCACTTGATGGGCAGCTTGCCGCGCGACGCCTTGTAGTAGGACTTGTCTTCCACCATCTTCGACAGGCCGAAATCCGCCAACTACGACAATTAATGTTTTCATAAATACATAAACTCACGCCTTCATTCCGAAAGGGTAGGCAGAGCTACAGAATTACCATCAACTAAAAACCTGTTGATAATTCTGTAACCAAATTTTGCACAAGTAGGCTAAGATGTTTACCAGCGTATTAGTGACAGGTTGCAAGCCCATCGCGCCTTTATTCCCTTAGTCACCTCATACGACATCCACGGGAAGACATGGAGTGGGACTCGGTAACCACACGGGATGAATGTTTTTAGAGGTACATTGTTATTTATTAGTTACACCTACTTAGCTTTTGCTGACAATAATGCTAGTCATCGTGGTTGCATAACGACAACATGATTACGATACAGAAACAAGACGGCCTAAAACAATAGCGCCGCTGTCCCAGATCATTATATCAGCCTCCTCTACATGGCTACTGTAGCAGTCTTACCTTGACGCAAGTAGGTGTGGAGACCAGCACGTTCCTGGCGGCGATGTCGCGGTGCACGAACTTCTTGCTCTCCAAGTAGCTGAGCGCCGTCGACAGCTGGTAGATGTACAGCACCAGCGTGCACGTCTCCAGCCTGAGGGGATTCGAGGGTAAAGAAGGCTGAAGGTCATCATCTTAAATCAGCATCGCCTCAGCTCAAAGTTAAAAGTAAGGTTTGATCTGTGGTAGTACGACTGTTACTATATGTAGTACCCATGGTACAAGCCTTGAGCTTAGTTTGAGACTAGGTCCATTTGAATGAGATTATCTGTTAATAGTTAAAAAAAAAAGTTAAAAGACATTTATTCAGTAAGTAGGCCGTACGGGCACTTTTAAAGAAAGAAAGAAAGAAAGATAATAAATTTATTCAAAGAAAACGCACACAGAGCGAAAGTAACAATGTTTTACAGCACAATTATAATTATTACACGTCAAGAATCTACCAGCGCTTCCCAAGAGGAGACACTGCTGAGAAGAAACGCCGCAAGAAACTCAGCAGTCAGTCATCTATTTAATGTAGGAATGAGGTATTATTTCTCCATCACCAATTTGTTATTAGTAGAATAAGAGGCTCGACGTCGCCTTGATGTCCCTCCTTGGCCACAAAATATTCAAGACAAGTTAATTATTATTTGCGCGCAGTAATTACCTGCGCGCGTTCTGCTGCAGGTACGCGCGCATCTCGCCGAGCGTGGCGAGCTCCATCACGATCCAGATGGGCGGCGCGCTGCACACGCCCACCAGCCCGATGATGTGCGGGTGGGAGAACTGCTGCATTATATCTGGACACACACACACAAACATTAGTGGAATACCGCAAACATGACAAACGTCTTTTATCTACTTGCGTTCTATAAACCGCTAATAACACCACCGAAGTGCGAAAACAGTTCTATAATAAGTGTTGCCATGGTAACAACAGTTCTTTTATGATTATTATAGCATTGTTATCACGGTTACGCTCATGAACAATGGTAGTGATAAGGTTGCAGCAGAAATTAGCTTACGATGAAACTATTCAATACATTCGATCAAATGAGTGTATATATCTTGGTGATCTCCTCTAGCTTTTCGGCAGTGTCGAGGTCGGCGTCCATCTTATACTGAGTTCCTTACGGGGCTTAGGCGTCTCACCTGGGTGACATATCGTCGTATGTGACCCAGATGAGACACCTAACCCGTTATATACAAGGAGACTTAATTCACCTGGGTTACCTTTATCCTCATAACTCACAGATATTTTTATTTGGGGTGTAAGAAAGGTGGTTGCTGGCGCGTACTATACAGATTTGGAATTCTCTACCCTTTCCCAATGCGCTACATTTCTTCGAGACCGGCACTTCATGTCCAATGTCTATAGGCGGCGGTGACCACATCCCATCTCTGCCTCTTTCTCTCTCTGCGTCTGCCTGTTCGTCCGTCCGGCAATAAAAATAATAATTAATTGATGGTGTGCTCACAGGCCTCCTCGAGGAACTTCTCGGCGGTGTCGAGGTCGGCGTCCATCTTGCAGGTCTTGACGGCGACGGGCAGCACGAGGTCGCCGGGCCGCGCCGGCCGGCCCTCGCGCTTCGCCGCCGTCAGCTGCCGCCGCAGCGACGGGTGGTTCGTCGACGACACCTTGCACGTGCCTATAGGGACAAACATCAAATTCAAACAGTTATTTCCAGGGGTCGGAATAGGTAGTGCTTATTAACCTAAACTTGACGGATGTTCATTCATGCGTGAGTGAGATGGGAGTAAGTTATTGAATCACCTTTGTAGTTGTTTTTCTTGTTATACTAATAAATATTGCCTGTTTTGTATTTATTTTTTATTTTTTGTATACATACATACATAACTCCGACACTTGGTAGGTTGGTAGTAGGGATTTATGGCCTAACTTATACGTATCAAGAATGTGCACGGATAAAAACATCCCTGCATTCTTTGAAAATGTATCTCAACACAGTACAATTGAGTACTTAGAGATGTATCCACTTTTTCGCCTTATCGCATTTTACAAGTTTGTAAAGTTGTAGGTAATTCCGCAGCTCTGTCTACCCCACTCTGAAATTACATGCGTGAAGGTACGAATGTATGTAACTATTTTTGACGCTTAGACATTTCTGATGTATCCAAATATTAACACTTAAGAATAAAAGGTGACTAAACACAGTGTGTTCTTCGAGTAAGTAAATACTTATTTTTTAAATAAAGTATGCAAGTAAAGATTGGTATAAGTGGTGCATTTTAATTAAAATATTGATTTACCTTTATGCACGTCTCCAAACTGCCCCTCTCCGATAATGCCGGTCAGCTCAATCTGATTACGGACTAATTCGTAATCCCGAACTGAAACAAAACACATTCAATAAATCAGACGATTGTTACAAACGTTCAGATTGCGTAATAACAGAAATAAAACCCCACAGAACAGTCGATTTTTTAATTTAGACGGTATTGATTACATACATACATACATTAAATCACGCCTGTTTCCCAGAGGGGTAGACAGATACCACTTCTTTCCACTTGCAACGATCTTGACAATTGATTAATTAAATCTTATTATAGTCTACTCAGGTCATTGCATTCGTTCTAAAAAACTCACATAAACCGAAGCGAAGCGAAAATAATTCTTAATCATTTAAATTACTGAATGTCGTCACAATAGGTGTATTTCGTCTTTATATGAGCCATTACGGGAATAATTACACATTGAGCAAGGGACCGGCCCGCTATTCCATTCAAGGGGTTTCAAATGGATTTTTATAAGGATTCATTTAGAGAAGCGCGCTTGAAAGCCGTTCGATTTGCTTATTAAAGTGCTATTTATTTGGAATGAGTATTTCGAAAAGATTAACTATCCAAATCCGTTTCGTATAATCGATTTTGCTTTTAGAGCGCTATATTTTGTTTTTTTTTTTTTTTTTTTTATGTCATAGAGAAGACAAACGAGCACACAGACCACCTGATGGTAAGTGGAAACTGTGACCCATAGACATTCGCATTCACAGGACTGCGATGCAATCCTAAGACTGCAAATGCGTTGCCAACCCTGAGGACTAAGATGGAATGCCTCTATGCTAGTCATTTCACCGGCTGTCTTATCCCCAAACCGGAACACAACAATGCGAACACTGCTGTTTGGCGGTAGGTTAATGGATAAGATGGTGGTAGCGATCCGGACGGGCCCTGCACAAGGTCCTACCACCCGCAAATACAAATTAAATACAAATATCAATTTAACTTAAAAAAGCCTTTCGATTGGCTATTTTATCGCTATTTAAAAAGGTTACCATCATATTTGGTTATGCAATAAAAAAGGGATATCAATTTACTGCTGACGATCTAAGGTTTAACTCTTTACGTTTCCCTTATGTCAATGGTTAGTTTAACAAACAACTAAGTCATATATTTCTTTTAGTGTTAGGGTTGGTGGTCAAGTCCCTGCAATGATCACACTAATATTATAATATGTGTGTATGTTTGTTACTCCTTCACGCTACAACGGCTGGACGGATTTGGATGAAATTTGGAACGGAGATGGGTAAAAATCAAAATAAATGTACATAAAGACGCTATTTAAATGTCACTTAAGGCTGCGGCTCCACTGAGGCGGAGATGAGCGGAGCGGAGCGGAGCGGAGCTGTGCCAATATTAACCAATAGAAGGCGCATGCGGTCACGTCGAGTGCGCCTTGCGCACGTAAGTTTAGATTCTATTGGTTAATATTGGCACAGCTCCGCTCCGCTCCGCTCATCTCCGCCTCAGTGGAGCCGCAGCCTAAATGATGTCTAACTTACAATTTCATTACAAAATTACGTATGTTTGACGTTAACCAACAGTTTCGTTACGGTGACAAAACTCTCTTTAACTGGACATTTATTTAGATTTTTACCCAGATAGCTTATACACTGGATTAACACATAGGCTACTTTTTATAACGAAAAAATTACAAGTTCCCGAGGGAATAACGATAATCGAAATCTACGCGGACGAGCTAACTAACTTTATAGAGACGACCAGTTAGGTTACTAATAATGTGCAACGTGTGGTAGGTCCCTGCATTGACGACGCGCTGGCCTAGTGGGTAGTGACCTTGCCTACGAAGCTAGTGGTCCTGGGTTCGAATCCCGGTAAGGGCAGATATTTGTGTGATGAGCTCGAATATTTGTTACTGAGTCATGGATGTTTTCTATGTATTTAAGAATATATTTGTCTATATAAGTATTTATATCGTTGTCTAGTACCCATAGCCCATAGTACAAGCCTAGAGCTTAGTTTGGGACTAGGTCAATTGGTGTGAGATTGTCCCCTTATATTTATATTGACGCGGGCGAAGGTCGCGGGAAACCGCTGGATGACAGCAGCAGAGGACCGATCGTTGTGGAAAACCTTGGGGAAGGCCTTTGTCCAGCAGTGGACGTCTTGCGGCTGATAATTATGATGATGATGATGATGATGATGATGATGATTTATATTGATCTAACTACAAAAAATACAGATGGCGGTGGGTTGTTACCGGCCGGCGTAGAGTAGTCGGCGTCGTCGTCGACGATCTCGGCGTAGTCCTCCGAGAGCAGCGTGGAGCCCGCCTCCCAGGAGCCCTTGCCCTCCGAGGAGCTACTGCTCATCTCCGCTGGGGACCAAAACGACTTATTTATACACCGTTTACACGTATAGCACTGCTAGATCAAAACAGTATCAACTCAAAATCCTCGTTACTGTTGTTTCAAGCTCATAGAAATTGTATTAAAGCTGATTTTAGAATACAGTTCTATTTTGAACGCTCATTCCCGAAATACCAGAATTTTAAAATACCAGATTCTCAATATACTTGAATCTCAAAAAATAACATTTAAATTTCGGTATCGTTGATTATGCTTACCTAATAATTTCGAAGCTGGTGATCTGGGAATCTGGTAAAGAATATAGTCTGGTATTTTGAAATTGTGTTATTTTGGGAGTGAGCGATTTTGAATTAGTATTCTTTTGATCTAGCAGTAACACACACACACAACAATAATACAATCGTGCTTATTTTACTGGTAAGGGACGTAGCTAGTAGTACAAAGTAATTTCAATATGTGTTTCGTGTTAGGCGGTCCCGCTTAAATCCCTCGCTACGCTACGCTCCGAGATATACTAAACAATTCTTCGCTTTTTTGTGGATTCATAATATACCCCTTCCCGAAAACCATTTATTGATTCAACCCGATCTGAATACTTCAAAAAATTCGTATTATACCATAACCTACGACAGATAGTGTTAGGAAAGTAGGACACGGCGACTTTTTGTAGCGAAGCAGTCCTGAGTTTCGTATCGTGGTCACTTTTGCTCTCTAATGTGTGAAAGTGACAGCGATACCGAGCGCGCGACTGCATTGCTACAAAAAGTAGCCGTGTCCTACCTTCCTAAAACTATCTGTCGTAGGTTCTTCAACAATTTTTTTTGAAGTATATTATACAGCTTAAGACGGAAAACATATAGAAAATTACTTTACTGATGAGAATTAGGTTAGGTTAGCATCTAGGTTTACTTATTTATTATTTCTGTCATAGAATTCATTATTCACTCCACGTAGTGTTAAAGTACTGTGTGATTTTTACTTTTCATAAATTTTATAGAGATATAGATTCAATGTTAAAAAATAAGGACAATTTTATTAAATAAAATAATAGAAGCAAGTCACTAAAAAATTAGGAAAGGAGATGTGTTTTCCTGAATTGTCTAACTACTTTATTATAATTTTTTTCATTTATCTACATATTTTACTCACTTTTGCATTGGCAGTTGAGGGACTTCCATACAGTAGCTTGGAAGAAAAATTCAAACATTAAACACAGTGGAAAACTACATTACAGTGCTACCAATTCACAAATATATTTAGCGTATCTGAGTTTGGTTATTTATTAGTCACAATACAGGGCAAAACGTTATTATTGGCATCCTACCCATTACTGGAACTATGAACTTTATATCAAAGTAATAAAGGCGAAAAAACACGATCATTAGTCGCCAATAACAGGTATTTTGGAATCCCAATAATCGAGTATTTCACCGTACACGTATTTGGTTTAAATTTACTTTTAGACCACATCTTGAACACCACTTTCAGTGACTTCAACGCATTCATAATGCGTTGCCATATCTTCGCCATATCGGCTATTACACGTAAATTTTAGCAAACGTGCTACATTATTATTTAGAAGTGAAAGCACGACACTCTCCTTATACAATAGTAGTCTTTCCTTATGTACTTTTTTGATGTATATTTGGAAAAATGTAATTGTAAAACTGTCACATTTTGTTTGTCAGTTCATACAATTTGATTAATAACGTCATTGTGACAATTCTATGGTGAGTTAGGTCGGGTTCCTATATTCAAACCGCAGATAGATAAGGCTTACTTCGGGTTAAAATGTGACATTTGCCCATACAAAATGTGTCAAAATTTTATCCGAAGTAAGCCTATCTGTCCGCCGTTTGAATATAGGAACCGGCCATTAGTCCGCGTATGGTCGCCTCTACGGCGGTGGACAAGGAATCCGTCTCTGTCGCTCAGTGGTTAGAAAGTGACAGATGTATTATTCACTCTTATTTGCATCGCCGGCAGGGCTCCATTATGCTGATTGTACGTTCCACACGTGAGTGTACCAAATATGGAGTTCAGTTAAAACCTATACCTACAACCTTCAATCTTATTAAATAAAAGGTTAATATTGCGTTTCCCTATGCGGTAGTTTTACATAGTCTTAAGATTAGTACGGAGCATGAAATACTCACTCGTTCTGTTCCACAATGAGGTTTGTGATTCCGTGACTAGTCTGCAGTACCCATCCACCAAGTCAGCTAAGCTTTCCGCAGCCTGTAATGCAATGGGATAAGGTTCAAATCTGTTATAAAATTCTATTTTAATCGTCAAATGTCCTTTAAAAATCATTCAGCTTCTGCGGGGCTCGTATGGTTGCGTTTATCGCGTGACATAATGTGGATAAAGCATCCGTCACTCTCTCACCTACATACGTGTCAAAAAGTGACGGATGTTTTATCCACATTTTGTCACGCGATGAATGCAGCCATATTAAACCCCCCTGCATAGTATGGCAGCGTCTATATCGCGTGTCAAATGTGGACAAAGCATCCGTCACTCTCGTACTTATTTATGTGTGAGAAGGTACCGGATGCCTTATCCAAACTTTGTCACGCGATAATCGCAGCCTTTGATAAAGATAGTTAATCTCAAAGTGGGCTTTCCAAAACTCTGAAAAGGGCCCCGAGTCAAGGCCTTAAAAGAACTGGGAGGCAACGCTTACATCGAGTGTCTGTCAAAATTTTCCAAACAAATTTTGCTCCGGGCGATAAGGTTTCTCACCCCCTAAAGTCTCAGACAGACAGCACGGTCGCGGGCGCGGCCCGGGCGCGCTACGTGATATTTCCACACAGATACTAGCGTACTTTTTCGAGTCAAATCGGTGAAATACTGGAAAAGGGCCGAATCTTAAGTACCCGAAACCGAGGTGCGTGCATGACTCGATGTATGAATGTGGAAGAAGCGAAAGAAATTTGTCAAGATCGTAGCAAGTGGAAAGAAGTGGTCTCTGCCTACCCCTCTGGGAAACAGGCATGATTTAATGTATGTATGTATGTATACTAGCGTGGTCAAATAAGCTGTGTAGCGGTTTCGGAAATACCGCGCTGCGCGTCCGTCCCTCTCAGGCCGCGCCCGCGACGGGTGCTGTATGTCCGAGCCTTTAATCAAGTCCGATTTGCACGATTTTTTTCAATATGTTGAAGTACTTTATTAAGAAACAAGGTCTGTATGTCATTGGAAAATTTTCAGACTCACAATCCTCTTAAGAGTTCATTAAAAAATATATAATTCTAAAATTTTCATTAGCTTTGATTAGTTTTGATTATTACAGGGCTCCGTATTTTGTGCATCAAAAGGGGTGTATTCCATCCGTAATAAAGTCTGAGATACCCTAGCCCCAGGAGGGTTTACCTCGACGCTGCTGCACGTGATGGTGAGAGTCTCCGTGGCGCCCTTGACCCTCAGCTGCAGCGCCGCCTTGCCACACGACGAACCACTCTGGAACACATACGGTAACATAAGAATATTAAGAGTGACAAGCGCGACGAACTGAAGGCCCGACCACGTGCGGCAATTTCCTACAATACTGTCAATGGTGAGCTCACATGCCCACAACAATAATAATAATAATGGTAAAGACATACATAATAATAATAATATCAGGGGACTATGTCACACCAATTGACCTAGTCCCAAACTAAGCTCTAGGCTTGTTGTTGCGAACCGGCTTCGATACGTCCGGGAGGAGACGCGCGGGACGACGACACGGCACGTGACGTCATCGCGAGCAAGCGCGGCGCGGCCGCTCGCCTTAGCAACAGTCACGACGACGGACGAGCTTTCGATTTTAATTAATTACCAACTGTTTGACCGGGACATATTTTATAACAATTGACGGGATTATACCAGCCCCTATTTTAATACAGTCCGCTTGTTTCATTTAACGTCCAGTAGGACCCTAACATTGGTCCTTTACGATTCTCACCGTCTAATTGCAAAAACCGGTCAACGCCACGTCAACTTTCGAGCACTTCAGTGTGGTCTTCAGCTATAGAAGATACCTAAAGGAGCCTTCTTTATCATCATCCTGTGGGGAACTTCGCCAAGCAGCCGCACACGCCCGAGAGCTACACGTCATTTGGAGATCGAACGCGCGACGGACTTTGGACTATTAAGCCGCGTGTCATCTTAGAACAAAGGAAAGAGCTTATCGTATACTGATTCACCTGGGAAACGGTTTGGATATTTGTGAGTTCGTTCCAATTATTCCTAATATCTTTCCCCTCCAATAACATTTCTTAAATTACATAAGTGAATGCGATTTTATTAAAAAAAAAAAACTTCTTTCTGCTTGTATATCTTCAAATCTAATTTTATCAAAGCAATTTTTATTAGCTACCAAAATTAAATAAATTTTCATCGTTATTTAAAATTAACCTTTATAGAACATTTGCTTAAAGCTCGATTTCGCATACGCCAATCATAAAATCCGACTAACGGTAACTTGTTTACGCAAATCGATCTTTCCTTATCTATCCACCTGGCAGGTCTTTTGTTCGCATTTCAAGGTCAAGGCCCGCTGCACTTTATTGCATCAATATTTTCTATTTATATCGTCAAACCTTGTTTCTACCGCTATGGCTGATCAAAAATTATATAAAACACGCGCTAGCATTAAAGCAAAGTTGACCATCTTTAGTAAATACCTACAAGTGCTTCAATCTGGCGGTCAACCTAGTAGCTTACAATTGCTGGACTTAGAAAGCCGCTTTAAAAAATTCGATGCCTTATACGCACAATACGACATTTTACAGTGCGAGATCGAGGTACTTTCGGCTGACGAGGACGGCGAAGTGGAGGAGCGCGTAACATTTGAAAACCAATACTACGAGCTACTAGCGGCGGCGCGCAGTCTGCTCGGCGCTCGGCCGGGTCAGCATCGCGAGCGCGACGATGGATCCGTATCGAGCTTCGAGGATGCACAGGAAGGTGTTTTTAAAACCAATTGTGTTAGATTGCCCAAAATTAATTTACCTGTATTTCATGGTCACTATCAATACTGGCTTGAGTTTAGGGATACTTACCTTTCTTTAATTCATTCAAGGCAAGACATAGATGACATTAATAAGTTACACTATCTTCGAGCATCTCTTAAAGGTAGTGCTTTGCTGGTAATCGATAATTTGGACTTTAAAGCAAAAAATTATGACTCTGCGTGGAAGTTATTGTGCAGCAGATATGATAATAAGAGACTACTTGTTAATAACCACGTCAGGGAACTTTTTAACGTCGACCATATACGAAGTGAATCATGCTCAGCCATTCGTCGCCTTATAGACGTCACTAATAAAAATCTTCGTGCGCTGTCTACCTTGGACCAGCCCACTGAGCATTGGGACACACTCATAATACACATGATGGCCGAAAAACTAGATAGCGTCACTCACAGGGAATGGGAGGAGCATAGAAATACTTTGTCTCACCCCCCTTCTTTAGATATATTCATTAAATTTCTAAGCAACAGAGCAGACTTATTGGAGACATTGCAAGAAAGTAAAGGTAAAATTAACAAAACAGAAACTAGTAAAACAAATACAAATTTACTGATTGCAACAAATTATCAGAAAACTAAACAAACTTATAATACTAACAAAAAAATAAATTCATTTAATAAAAAAATATTTACATGTCCCTTGTGCAATCAAACTCATTTTCTCTTTAACTGTGAAACATTCAGAGCTCTCCCCATTGAAATACGCATACAAAAGGCTAAAGAATCGAATGTGTGTCTTAATTGTTTACGACCAGGGCACTTAGACAATACTTGCAATCTTGTTCCATGCAAATATTGCAAAAAACGCCACAATACTTTGTTGCACTTGCATGAGCCGCGAGTCGAGCCTGAGCCTGCCATAGCCTCGTCCAGCAACGTCAATCATTTTGCTAACTCTAACGAATCAAAACGGTTAACTACTCCTGGGCATGTTTTACTTTCCACAGCGATCGTGAAAGTGGTGGATGGGCAGGGCACCGTGCACCCGGCCCGCATGCTGCTCGATAACGGCAGTACAGCTAACTTTGCAACTGAGTCGCTCTGCGGTAAGCTGGGTTTGTCTCGGCGTAGTGCGAGCTCCATGGTGACAGGTATCAATAATAATACCTCACATATTACACAGTCTTGCAGCCTTACTATCAAATCATTCCATAATGACTATTGCTTTACTGTAGACTGCCTTATTTTGCCTCAAATTACTAAAGTTCTACCATCCTCATACGTAGACATTAACAATATTTCTATTCCTATGGGAATTAGTCTAGCGGACCCTTCTTTCCACATACCGTCAGTCATAGACATATTGGTTGGCGCAGAAGTCTTCTGGTCCGTCTTGAGTAATAACTCGATTGACTTAGGTAAAAATCAACCAAAGTTATACGAAACTAAGCTGGGTTGGCTGGTGTCAGGGTACGTCACCCATCGTAAGACACCGTCTTCGTCCTCTGTTTGTCATTTCGTCAGCGAGGAAACTAATCCAGACTTAACACGTTTCTGGGAACTTGACACCGTCGCTCCCGAGCATTCCTTGTCTCCCGAGGAACGTGCATGTGAGAAAAGTTTTTTAAAAAACACCATTCGGAACGATGACGGCCGCTTTGTTGTCACGATGCCGCTGAAGGATGATGCTTCGGTCTTAGGCGATTCTTTTCAAATGGCTAAATGCCGCTTCTTATCTTTGGAACGCAAATTTCAAAGAGAACCAATTTTCAAAAACATGTATTTGGAGTTCATGCGGGAGTATGAACGCCTCGGTCACATGACCGAAAATGTTATTACACCTAGATGTCTTCAACAAATGAATTATTATTTGCCGCACCACGGTGTCATCCGTGAGTCCAGCCTTACTACTAAACTTCGTACAGTCTTTGACGCTTCGGCCAAAACCAGCTCTGGTTTGTCTCTTAATGACATCCAGATGGTCGGCCCAACTGTACAAGAGGACCTCTACTCTATCTTATTACGTTTTCGTCAACACAAATACGTGGTAAGCGGCGACATAGAAAAAATGTATAGAGCGATAGAGCTTAATCCCGCTCAACGCCATCTTCAACAGATTATCTTTAGGTATAATTCATCAGAGCCTTTAAAAACCTACACTCTTAACACAGTCACGTATGGCGAGGCATGTGCGCCATATTTAGCAACTAAGTGTCTGGTTAGTTTAGCATCCAGTGCTAAAGATGGCGACGTAAAGCAGTCTCTGGAACGCGATTTTTACGTCGACGATTATTTGGGCGGGTCATCATCTATTGAAAGCACTGTAAAGCTTAGCAAAGGAGTTATAACCACTTTAAAAACAGCAAAATTTAATTTGAGAAAGCTACAGTCAAACAATCAAGAAATTCTTCATCAAATTGCACCTTTATACTGCCAGTCAGACAATGTCTTAGATATTTCTAAAAGTGATATTAACATTTCATCAAAGACTTTAGGATTAAATTGGATTTGCGATTTAGATATCTTATCATATGCCATTAATATCGAACTTCGTAATAAAATTACGAAACGCCACATACTGTCTGTAATTAGTCAAATTTTCGACCCCCTGGGACTCGTCGGTCCTTGCGTTGTCGAAGCTAAAATAATTATGCAGAGGTTGTGGCTCGCACAATGCTCATGGGAGGAAGCGGTCTCTGATGACATAAAAAATCTTTGGTTGTCGTTCGTTAATACTTTACCCCATCTTAATCACTTACAGATTCCTCGCTGGGTTCTTACAAATGACTCTATTTATCATGAAATTCACATCTTTTCGGACGCTTCAGAAAGAGCGTATGGCGCCTGTCTCTACATTCGCTCTATAGACACCTTCGGCTCAAGCAAGGTACATCTCTTGACCTCAAAGAGCAGAGTAGCGCCGATTAAGCCAACGACTACACCTCGTCTTGAACTTCTCGGGTCTCTAATAGCTGCAAGACTGTGTACCAAAGTATTGGCAGCTTTAACACTAACAATTAGCAAGTGTAGATTCTGGTGTGACTCAATGATTGTTTTAGGGTGGTTATCTACATCACCGACTCACCTTAAAAAATTTGTACGCAACCGCGTGCATGAAATTCAAGAGAGCACAGAGGGTCACACATGGAGCTACGTACCGTCGAGGGACAATCCGGCGGATCTTGTTTCTCGCGGGCTGAAGGCTGACCTCATCAGTAACTCATCTTTATGGTGGACAGGGCCATCTTTTTTGTCAAAAAATGAAAAAGAGTGGCCGAAAATGCCTAGCCCTGACGTGAAACAGGATCTACCCGAGTTGATTACTTGTTCTCTCGCGCTTGATAATACTTCTAATACTGACTTAATAACTAATTTAATCAAAAATAAATCTAACTTAACTAACCTAAAAACCACGATAGCATATGTACAAAGATTTATTTACAATAGTCGTCACCCGAAACAGAAATCAAAGGGAGATCTTACGGTTAAAGAACTTCAAAATTCATTGCAAGTGATCATACATAAATCTCAGTTAGAAATGTTCCCCGACGAATATACTATTCTTAAAGCCGGCAAGGTACTTCCTATCAAAAATCGATTGATCTCTTTAAGTCCATTTATTGATTGTAATAACACAATTAGGGTTGGCGGCAGACTTGACAATTCACCTTACTCTTACGATACAAAGCACCCAATTCTATTATGCAGCAAACATCCATTTACTAAAATTCTATTTAACCATTATCATTTAAAATACTTACATGCCCCCCCTCAGCTTCTTCTAGGAAATATTAAGCAAACTTATTGGCCGTTAGGCGGCAAAAACCTTTCTAAGATAGTCGTCAACAAATGTATACGATGTTTCAGATTTAAAGCTGAAAGTGTTCAACCCATCATGGGCCAATTACCGGCCTCAAGGACGGAACTCGAGTTTCCCTTTTTAAATTGTAGCGTTGACTATGCTGGGCCAGTATTGATAGCAGACCGGAAGGGCAGAGGTTGCAGACTCATAAAGTCTTTCCTGGCAATCTTCGTTTGCAATTCGGTTAAAGCCTGTCATATCGAGCTCGTTACGGCTCTATCCAGCGAAGCATACGTAGCCGCTTTAAATCGTTTCGTTTCACGACGCGGCAAGCCTAAAAGTATCACGTCCGATAACGGAACCAACTTTGTTGGCACTTATAACGAGCTGTCTCAGTTCCTCGTGCAGTCAGACCTACAAGGTCATATGGCTCAAGAAGGCATTGAATTTAAATTCATTCCGGCTTATACCCCACATTTCAACGGCTTAGCAGAAGCAGCAGTGCGCTCTACAAAATATCATCTCAAGCGCATTTTACAACTTACTCATTTAACGTACGAGGAGATGGCTACATGCCTCACTCAAATAGAGGCTGTACTAAACTCTCGCCCCCTCACCCCTTTTTCCACCGATCCTTCAGACTTCTCCGCTCTTACTCCTGCTCACTTTTTAATTGGACGATCACTTATGTCTATTCCTCAGCCTCAGGTGCCTGACACGAGTAACATCAATCGTCTCGAGAGGTTCAAAAGGATCGAGCTTTTAAAACAACATTTTTGGAGTCGCTTCTCATTAGAATATGTTACACTACTTCAGGAGAAAATGAAATGGCGGACTTCAAATAAGGAGCTGAAACTTGGCTCTCTTGTCCTCGTCAAAGAGAAGGCTTTACCACCCTTGCTGTGGTCTCTAGGACGAGTCATTCAGCTTTACCCCGGCGGTGACGGAGTTACCAGAGTCGCCGAGTTAAAGACAAGGAAGGGAACCATACGTAGGGCCTTTAATAACATTTGCCCCCTTCCAGATCTTTGAAGTTCAACACACTTCAACCCGGGGAGCATGTTGCGAACCGGCTTCGATACGTCCGGGAGGAGACGCGCGGGACGACGACACGGCACGTGACGTCATCGCGAGCAAGCGCGGCGCGGCCGCTCGCCTTAGCAACAGTCACGACGACGGACGAGCTTTCGATTTTAATTAATTACCAACTGTTTGACCGGGACATATTTTATAACAATTGACGGGATTATACCAGCCCCTATTTTAATACAGTCCGCTTGTTTCATTTAACGTCCAGTAGGACCCTAACACTTGTACTATGGGTACTAGACAACGATATAAATACTTATATAGAGAAATCAGGGCGGAATGACTGGAGAGCCACTCGACCGCCCGTCTGCCTCGGCCGCGTCCCCACTCAACATCATATATAGAGAAATATATACTTAAATACGTAGAAAACATCCATGACTCAGGAACAAATATTTGCGCTCATCACACAAATATCTGCCCTTACCGGGATTTGAACCCAGGACCTCTAGCTTCGTAGGTAGGGTCATTACCAACTAGGCTATTGCGTCGTCAATGCACAACAACTTTCATAAAGAAAATTGGCTACATAAGCCACATGAGAGCTCACCAGCGACAACAGGGTCTCCTTTAGAACGGTCGCCGTGACCGAGATCGGTCGGACCAATCATCATCATCGTTAAGAGTGCACCGAGCAAACGTCGAGCGTCCAGTGGCGCCCTCATTACTATTATTGTGTTTTCTAATGAACTAAAGAATTTCCTTGCAATCTGACGATGTGTTTTTGTAACGCAAATAAAAAGACAATTTATGGGATACGTAACAAACTTTAATAACAATTACCCTTTGAGTAGTCAGCTTAACGGGAAAATGTGGCCACTTTTTTCCGTTAAGCTGATAACTCGAAGGTGCATTGTTATTAAACCATGTGATTATATACCCTATAAGTTGTGTTTTTTTTGTAGTACAAAAACCTACCGACCAATCTCAAGAAAATACTTTAGTTTAATAGTAATGAGGGCGCCACTGTACATCCGGCGTACTCTCGGTGCAGTCTTAATAAAACACTGATGATATGTGGTTACACAGGGATTATGTTACGTATAGAATAAGTTACACACACTGTAAGGATGAGCAGGCAATATGTTAAAAGCAATATGATTTTGCAGAAAATAATAGAACGTTTGTAACAATAAGAACGTACAGTGTTGCCAGATTTTTTTCCACCGTCTCCCCTAGATGTATTTAAAAACCCCTTGTTTCTAGAGTACGATTGATTAAAAACCTCTGACCATTTTTGTATATCATATCATATTTATCTAAAATACAAGGATTATTACATACAAGCTACATAATATTTACAGTTACTAAAATACTAAATTGATATAAAGTTTTTATTAGAACTTATTAGGTACCTACTTATTGGTACATACAAAATCGTGACCGATTTTAAAAGTAATTCACCATTGGTAACAATTGTGAGAATCCTTCAGAAAATCCCCTAGACAAATTTAGTGCCATCAAAACCTCGAAAAAACCTCAACGACCTGTAAAAAAATCTGGCAACACTGAGAACGTACCTGGGTCTGTGTGGTCTGCGTGGTCTGCGATTGCGCGGTGCAGTTGGACTTGAGCGTCTGCACGGCGACGATGTCGCTGAACGACGCGATCTTGGTGTACGTCGGCGGCTCGCCCGCCTTGTGTGACACGTACGATATGTCTGCAATGATGGGCACAGAATTTACTGTAGTAGTAGAATTTAAAAAGTAGAGAAGTTTGTGAAGCTAAGAAATTTCATAGAAAACGTTTCTCTCCTCGTGTAACCGCACAAACCTAGTCAGATTTTTAGGATTTTTGAATATGTTGTTGATATATTATGAAAAACTAGGTCTGTACGTTTTCCTTTCCAAAGAAATCTTTTTAAGAAGAAAACAAATTAAAAAAAGAACGACCGTGTATAGACATAGTTTATCATAATTAATCGTGGAATTAGATAGTCAAGTTATTTGTAACTTTAAGGAAACTCAACCTTATTGTTGTAGAATGTCAGATTGACTTTGGACCTAAGTTGGGTAACAAATTAAATCTCGTAACTATACATGACGAAGCTCCAGGCTGCGTTTCCACCAGAGCTGTGCGAGGCAGCGAAGCGGTGTTACGAGGAAAAATTCACCAATAGGATGTGAGGCTAGTAAAATAAAATAATCCTATTGGTCGAGTTCGACACGAGTGGCTCAGCTGCCTTATATAAGGTACGAGTGCCTCAAAGCGCGAGCTAGCGAGAAGTTGCATCTAGTTTCATCCCTTATCGTTATCGCGCTTTGTCCAGGGACACACTGTACATGTATGTGGTCTCACCGATGTCGGGCCCGATGGCCAGCTCGACGGGGATGGCCCAGCCGGAACCCAGCGCGCCGGTAAAGGTCTCCCGGTCGTAGCCGTAGTGCGTGTGCATCGTCTGCAGGTACCTCAGCATGCAGTCCAGGTCGGGGAGGTTGGCCACCTGGAGCACCAAAACGGGGAAACAATTAAGGGTTAATTCTGGAGTCCTAGAGAAAAAAAAATATTTTTGTGTCGGAGTCTTCCGGTAACCTTCGGGGAGGGAATATCGTTCATTGAATACAAAACGGACACATTCCAAAATGTGTCAGTGTTGCATTTTAAAATTAGAAGCTGTTCCTATAAGATTTTCAATGCAAGAGCGAATTATTTTGGAATGTGTCAGTTTTGTATTCAATGAACGATATGGCCGATTGAAAGATGTCCGGCTTTGTACTCTTGATTTACTCTACTCACTTGACACTGGCGAAATCACTGCGAAATACCGCGATGGACCGCCATTATTAAAAAAATAAGAAGAAAGCTTCCGTCACTTCTGCACTGACGGTGACTGGTCAGAAAATGTCAGATGTTTCAACCACATCGGTAAAAGGCCAATTAAAAGGTAATTAGTCTGCTAGGAGGACGCCATAGATTCATCAAGTAATTAGTCTTTATAAATATGTGTTAACATTTTACTGTTTTCACTTGAAATCGAACCGGTAGGAAGAAACGGTAGGCCTCGTTTTTGAAGTAAATATAATATTTTCCATGTATATACCTGTATATACCTGATAGTACAGTCAGCAACAGAAGTAAGTGAACAGTCGAAGAACTCCAATTTATCAATAGGTACACGATTGTAGAATAAGATCGTGCGTGGATAATCTCTTTCACTGTCCCCCTACTTCTGCTAAGGACTACATTATTTGGTTTACACTTGAATCACCGATACTCCTTTTTTACAATGTTTTACTAAGCCTTCACCTTCGCTTTGGAGTGCAGGAATTATATATTTTTAGGTCGAACCTAACCTAACCTACGTTACGTACTTAAGATAACCTAAAAACAAGGTTTCAGCAGAAATTAGCTTTCGATGAAATACATTCGATCGAATAAGTGTCAGTGATTCAAATGCGCATTTATTAACCTTTTTGAACTGCTGCTGGATGGCCTTCTTGAGCACTTTGGGCTTGATGCCCTCGATCACGGACTTGGGCAGGAACTTGTGCAGCCCGAACTCCTTCTCCAGGTACTCGATGTTGGACTTCTTGTCCAGCGATATCTGCATGTCCTTGCAGAAGTATCTAGAAGGCAAATTCACATTTTAAAATATTTATTGAGTAATTTGGCCACACGACAGCTCTTTTACATGTCGGTACAGTAGAACACAATTTATATGGCGTGTCGTGAACTTCGTTCACGCAGACACGATATACGATTCCGATGATTTCCGAAAGCACGATTAAATCCCACGATCAGACTTGTATATAATAGTTATAGGGTGCAAATTAAATTGCATCTATTTTTTCCATCTCACTCACGCACGTTTGACAGCTGACTGAATGACACGCGGGCGCGCGTCAACATGGCGTCACTGATAACCAATAATAGCACAGAATACAACCACGCAACGCGTGAATCATGCTGATTGGTTCCCGCGCTTCGAAAAAATGTCATCTGCGCAGGTACATCGGTAAGCCATAACGGTTGTGTTTTACTGTAATATGGAGTGCATCTACTAGCGCTTCGGACGAAACCATAATTGCAGAGAAGTTCCCGTGGGACGGCAAAATAACGGTTTCTACGCGGACGGAATTGCAGGCAGAAGTAAACTTACTTTATTTCTAAACAAGCTATTTGTATCGCCAAATCCTGGTCCACCATCGGATGGTTGGCGTTGAGGTAGTCATGTCGGACCTGGAACACCAAATATTATTGTTTATTTAGGAGATAACACAGAAATATACATACAATGTAATATGATTTGTAAATTAGCACTTTAGATACAGGGAAATTAAAGGGCCGGGACTTTTTCGCCCCCCACCATTAGTAACTGGGGGTGGTAACAAAGTAGTGGTAAGTGGTGGAAATACCCAAATTAAAGTTTAGTTTGGGACTTGGCTTATGTAACTAACCATCTATCTACTAATAACACTTAGCAGTCCATATTTGAAGCTTATACACTGATGCTTCCGAACAAGGTTGCGGATAGTTATTGTCCACTGGAATTTATTATTTTATTTAGCTATCGTGTTCATAACTGTTAGAAAGAATAATGATGGATCTAGCTTCTTGTTTATCGCAGTTTCTTTGGGAACTGTTACATAAATTTGAACACTTGGCTACTCAATGCATAACCATTCTCTTAGCTTTATCTCTCTAGTTTTAGCTGGGTGAGATCCATTAAAGGGATAAGTTTGCCTGAAAAAAATAGATGAACATAGACCAACATTGGGGAGAATACCTTGTTAATTAGTAGGCCTACACGCAACCGTGTTTTGATAGGCTGAAGAAGAAGAGAAACATACATAAAAAAGGCACTCTAAGTCCTTCTCCAAGCCTTTGTCCCGTCGATTGTCTTTGACGTTTTAGTGAGATAACAGAACCAACAAACACACTGTCACACACACACCTAAACTCACGCCTTTATTCCCAGAGTGGGGTAGGCAGAGCTACAGAATTTCCAACTATAAAAACTTTTTGATAATTCTGTAACCACATTTTGGATACTTAGGCGAAGATGTTTACCAGCGTATTAGTGACAGGTTGCAAGCCCATCACCTAACAGTACTACACGCCTTTATTACCTTAGTCGGCTTTTACGACATCCACGGGAAGACTTGGAGTGGCACTATTCTAATCCGGCAACCACACGGGGAACACACTGTCACATTTACTTTATATTAATATCGGACAAAAGCGGGTACCTGGTCGTAGTAGTAATGGAAGGTGACCCGGTCAGCGTCGTGCAAGCCGCGCAGGTGCGCAGGCAGGTAGCGCACGCGCAGCTCCAGCCGCCACTCACTCGCCGGCCAGCGGGTCAGGAGCTCCGACACCGGCGTGTCTTGGTGGACCCAGCGGATCTGAGGAGGTGAGGGGAGTACGTAGTTAGTTTTGTTTTTCGATCTGTGTCTAGTGAAAAGAAGTAGTGACTAAGATTGAAAAGGGCATGCTTCGATGGTTCGGTCATTTGGAAAGGATGGATGAAAGAAGATTGACGAAAGAGATATACAGATCGAAAGTGAGTGGACGGCTCGGAAGGGGCCGCCCTAGGCGTACTTTTTCGAGTCAAATCGGAGAAATACTGGAAAAGGGCCGAATCTTAAGTACCCGAAACCGACGTGCGTGCATGACTCGATGTATGAATGTGGAAGAAGCGAAAGAAATTTGTCAAGATCGTAGCAAGTGAAAAGAAGTGGTCTCTGCCTACCCAGGCAACAGGCGTGATTTAATGTAATGTATGTCTAGTACTGTATCTTTGATAGAACTGGAATTAAATAATATCAATTTTGATTTGCCATTACTTGACGTTTTCTCTCTTCTTTTGTAAATATAACTTGAAAACTTAGCTATGGTCTCCTAAGGTCATTTCCGCGTTGCGTATATATCTCGTATATGTAATGGTAGTGTCATTGACCCTCATTTCTAACAATTTTGCGTACCGTAAAACTACACAACTATGGTCCTGGCCTACAATAATAGTCCAATTTTACTTATCACATTATTCTAAAAATATGATAGCTTTAGCTCTAGCTTGAGTTTAGAGCAATCGATTTTAGTACATATACCCAGCAATAATAGCCGTAAGGTATCATACTTTAGGATAATGTAATGAGGAAAATTGGACTATTGTTACAGGCTAGGACTATAGTTGTGTAGTTTTACGGTAACTTAAAAGTCAGAGTAAAACTCCAATCAACTTCTGCAATTTTGATTACTGGTCTAAACCTCGTTTTACCTTGCCCGTAGTCAACCTCCTTGCTCTTAGCGCGTAGCACGACGCGAACACCCGGTCCCCGGAGGCCAGCCGGGCCGCCAGCAGCCGCAGCACCGAGCGCACATCCTCCTCCGCCGAGGCGCGAACCACGTTGAACCCGCCGTTGGGCAGGTGCACCTTCAGCGTGGACTGGTCTGTTGGGGCTGTTCCTGGAAACACGAGGAGATGGTTAGAATGGTTACCCACTTGTCCAAACCGAGGAAGCGATTAGTTATAGATTGTTTTAAAAGGGAACGTATCATAATTTATTAAGTTCAAAATACATAATGTGTCATAATTCATAATGGTTTATAATATATAACGGTTTTATTTCAGAAGCTGTATACTTATTAGGATTATTTAGAAGGTTAGGTTTATGTTATAACAACCCCGTTAAGTTTACGGTTTCAGAAAAAACACCATTATATATTATCAACCATTATGCATTACGACCCATTATGTATTTTGATCTTTATACATTATGATACGTACTCGTACCTACCCGTTTTTAAACCCCCCAACGTAAAATGGTCAGTGTTTTATTAGAACGCTATATGTGTGTGTGTGTCCGTAGCTCTTAAACGGGTGAACTGATTTAGATGCGGTTTTTTTTAATTGATAGCTGGCTTTCTAGCGGCGGTTCTTAGCTAGGTGTCATATAATCAACTGGGTCGTTTAAGAGGTTGTGAAGCGACGCAATCGCTTAGCGGTCAAATATTTTCCATACAAATTTTGCTCCGGGCGATAACGTTTCCCACACTATATCACGTCCATTTTTCACAACTTTTGAATAGGTATGTTGTAGTGATTATGAAATACTTGGTCTGTACGTTTCTGTTTTTTGTTTTTTGAATGTATTTCGTACTAAGAAAGGATAACGAACACATAGTTTTTCATAACATCTATGTCATATTCTAGGTTTAAGGGGAGAGAAACGTTACCGCATTTTGTATGGAAATTTTCAGCCTCACAATCCTTATAAGAGATATCAGCTCTGGAAGACGGGGTTACATCAGGGGTTTTTATCTTACTAGTAATCTCGCCCAAGAAACGAACAAAAGATACGTATAGATCCCGTGTCGATAAGAGAGACAAATAGGTATTAATAGTTGATCGCTGGCTGTTCACACTGCCGGCGAAATCTCTCCACTAGTTTGTCGAAACAAAAGATATAGATACCGTGTCGATAAAAGAGGCACATATATTACTAGTTGATCGCTGGCTATACTCTTTTCGGTCATCGTCAGCGCCAGCGGTGGGACGAGTGCCTTAGGAATATCGTGCAACAGTCCATTGATTTCAAACTGCACCGAGTGTCCAGTGGCGCCCTCAATATTATTATTGTGGTTTCTAATAAAAAAAACATCTTGAAACCGAAGGATGGTTTTTTGTTGTACAAATGAATTCACAATTTATAGGGTACTAGCGACCCGCCCTCGCTTCGTTTCGGTTTATGTGAGTTTGCGGTAACACCCAATAAATATAAACCAGAATTAATTATACATAAAAACCTTCCTCTTGAATCACTCTATCTATTTATTGATGAGAACCGCATTGAAATCCGTTGCGTAATTTCTAAGCGAACAGACGGCGGAGGCGGCTTTGTTTTATACTTTGTAATAAAATAATAAATAATAAAGAAGTATATTATGACATACCAAAAATAACAATTGAACTATGAGTGAGTAAGTTACCGCGAAAAAATGTTTACCTTTTTCCGTTAAGTCGACTACACAGAATTAATTCTGTAACACGGTGAAACCACATTGCTTTGGTTTTGACATGTTATCGTATTTTTTTTACTCAGCCGCCATTACTCTCATAATCATAACATTTCAAAATCAATATTTGTTTTAACGCGTAAAATATACATAGGTATTAGCCCTGCTAAGCCCTACTTAGAAATATATATCTATACTAATATTAAAAAGCTGAAGAGTTTGTTTGTTTGTTTGCTTGCTTGAACGCGCTAATCTCAGGAACTAATGGTCAGAGTTAAAAAAATATTTCAGTGTTAGATAGCCCAGATCATACTCACATAAACCGAAGCGAAGCGAGGGCGGATCGCTATAAAATATATAGTAAGTTCAATCACAACTGAACTTGCTGTTGTTACTATCAACTATTGTTGAAATAACTAAAATCATAACTATTTTATTAATCTTATGTCGAATAAAAGTATCAAGGATTTATTTTCGTGTTCCAACAGACCATTCCAAAATGGCAGCATGTCACTACAAATTATAACATCTCAATCAATTTGTCAGAACTAATAAACTCATTATGTCCATACTTATGCGCCTACGCTGGCTCTGTGGCCGTCAGCTGTTTGTGCTCACTACGCTCAGTCCGCATGCGCAAGCATAACAAAGTCAATGCCAACAGTCCATATGGCGTCCATTCTGTATGGAAATCCGAGTATCAGGCCCTGAATGGGTACTTTAAGTAAGTCGGTATGCCAATTACTACCCACCACTTCCTAAGAGATCGCACGTCCATTCACATAGTAGTATCAATGAGCTTGCGTATTCGATGCTTTTCAATTCATTTATTTCCTAAACTGGAAACTCTATGTTTTCTCTGGATATGTAACTGTCAGTGTCCGTATTTAAAGCCAAGCAACGTATTTTATTAATTTTAGAATTGATTTTAGACATCATGTTTCATATAAACATTTACTGCTTCATACCAATACAGTCGATATCTAAATGGAAATAGTGAAATGTATGAATGCAGTTTTTCTTGTTATTAAAGTCGATGACATGGTTCCTAAGAACAGATCTCCGTATGTCTAGTTTCAGACTTTCCCAAACTGACCAATCTAAATAAGCCACCGTGTACAAAGTTCCAGTTATACAGGGTGTCCCAAAAGTACCACGCCACAGTGACACCGGAGGTAGGTCAGCTCAAGAGGAACCTAACCAGCCTAACATGACCTCAGTAAAAGTTGCACGGTTTTCGAGTTATTAGCGAAATGAAGATTTTTAAGAATTTTCCCCTTTGCTTTTACATTTTTAGTACCAGTATCGACTTCGACAGCTTTTAATAACAGTTTTTTATGTGTATCAAATCACGAATAGCTAATTTAGAAGTCTAAAGTGTTATTTTGTCAATAACTACTACAAGAATCTAAAAAAAGTTCGATTTATCTCGATTTAAATTGTCACAAAAACATTAATTTCAACTTTGATCATCTGCCACAAAAAACAACAATTAGAAACGAAACAAACAAGTAACGCCAATAAATTAGATACATTATGCAGATTCAGAAATGGTATAACACATGTTATCTTACTGCGAAAAGATAGGCATTTTTGTAACCTTCCTGATGCTGCACGCCATCACTGCTCACACTCCCGCACAAGTTGTCTGCTACCTGGACACTTATTAGTGTTATTACGTTAGTTTACGCAAAACCAATACGTTCTGAGGAAGAATTGCGGCAACGAGTATTTGATGCTGCCCGTACCATATCGGAAGTCAGTTTACGGAAATTGAGCCGAAATTTTATAAAACGATGTTTTTTGTGCATTCGAGTCCATGGCAGACAATTTGAACACTTATTGTAATGTAACCTAATTAAGTTTACAATAAAAAATGAAAAAAAAATCTGTTTTTATTTTCATTGCCATTTTATCCGGCCCATTGAAATTAAAATAAGTTAACGTTCAAAAGAGTGACAAAATAGCCCTCATGATATTTTGCAAAACCGCTGTCCACAACATTTTTGTAGCACTTAGTGACTGCTTTCGAAGCTCAAGTTTTAGGTTAGTTCCATGAGGCATCACTAAAATGACAAAAATGCTTATCGTTTTCGTAGTAAGATACATGTGTTATACCATTTCTGAATCTGAATAATGTATCTAATTTATTGGCGTTACTTGTTTGTTTCGTTTATAATTGTTTTTTTTTGTGGCAGATGATCAAAATTGAAATTAATGTTTTTGTGACAATTTAAATCGAGATAAATCGAACTTTTTTTAGATTCTTGTAGTAGTTATTGACAAAATAACACTTCAGACTTCTAAATTAGCTATTCGTGATTTCATACACATAAAAAACTGTTATTACAAGCTGTCCAAGTCGATACTGGTACTAAAAATGTAAAAGCAAAGGGGAAAATTCTTAAAAATCTTCATTTCGCTAATAACTCGAAAACCGTGCAACTTTTACTGAGGTCATGTTAGGCTGGTTAGGTTCCTCTTGAGCTGACCTACCTCCGGTGTCACTGTGGCGTGGTACTTTTGGGACACCCTGTATATATTAGACAAAATCAGGGCCTCTAGAAGGATGCTAGACCGTAAAAACATATTGTCACAGATTGTTTGGGAGCTACATACATACATAAACTCACGCCTTTATTCCCAGAGTGGGGTAGGCAGAGCTACAGAATTTCCAACAACTATAAAAACTTTTTGATAATTCTGTAACCACATTTTGCACACTTAGTCTATGATGTTTACCAGTGTATTAGTGACAGGTTGCAAGCCCATCGCCTAACAGTACTACACGCCTTTATTACCTTAGTCGGCTTTTACGACATCCACGGGAAGACTTGGGAGTGGCACTATTCTAATCCGGCAACCACACGGGGAAGCTACACGGATAAACACATGGATACAAAGACACATATAAGTAATTAAACTGGTAACAGCCCTCTTTTTTTGTCGGGGGTCAAAAACGACAAGTAAACATACATTGAGATAAATATCAGTCTAGAGAAACGCTTCACTGACGCGCTCCTGAGAAAAAAAAACTCGACATACGGACTACCAATGAAGTCATCTTTTCCTTTTTTCGTTTTGAGATTCAAAACCACTTCAAGAAGTTTACTTGAATGTTAAGTATTTATTGTAACTGATTCCAAAAATGCCACCAAGTTCTCTAATTTCTTAACAAGTCCCCTAGTTCGTTGACCCGGCTACATACCGTCCCGTCCAATTACCAATCCCGTGGGACCGGGTGACGTCATCCACCAATCAATAGCCGGTAACGAAGCCACAGATAAACAAACAGCAGACACGGCTCGGTTTTCCCGCCAATTGAGGACAATTTAACTATGTCATCAATTCGTTTGGCTTCAGCCGTTATAGGTTACTTTGACAATGGATTGATGAAATAGTAAAGTTTCTGAGCAAAAAAATCTTTCAGCTTTTTCTGGTGGACTTTGGAAAAGTCATCATCTTTTTATTGAGACCAGGGAATATTATTATAACTTGTCTACTTGGTCTACCAATTTTGAAATAAAAAACTGTGAGGTCTAATTATGGCTACTTGTCACTGTCATAATATTATTGCAAAGGAAAATAGAAATTGTTGTATCATGAGGTGCAAATGAACTTCAACCGTAGGGTGGTAGACTACATTTTTGCCCGACTATACGATATATCAAAGCATAAGACTAATGTATTGAGTCCACCTAGGTGGGTATATTTAAAAATGTACCTACCTTAAAATGAATACCTAATCTTTTTCGTCGCTCTAGGGTTACGGCACCAATGTTAGACACTTTTAGCTGACAGGCACCAGTAATGGACACTTTACTCTTAATTCAAATTACCTACATACAGCCCTAAATATATTGTTGCAAAACAAATGGTGGGTGCATTTTTTGAAAGGTCCATTAGTGGAAGGATCTTCAGTTTTAATTAAAACGAGACCCACTGTTTTAGTGTCCTGTGTTAAAAACTTAGAGACTCCAATGATGAGCCCGCGAGTGCGCAGTAAGCGGCGGCAATCAAGAATATCCGGCTAATGATATTACACCCCGCTTTGGGATTGCGACTGAGCAAAGATATCAACTAACTTTATAGAGACGATCAGCTAGGGTACTAAAAGTGTATGTGCGATGTGTGTGTGTAATGGTTAAAAATGGTTTTGTAACCACCATTGCAAAGCGAATGTGGGCTATGGGCAGGACATATACCCAGGATGGACGCAAGTCGTTGGACCAGACGTGTATTGGAGTGGAGACCACGCGAAAACACACAAGCACGCGGGAGACCACCATAAGGCTGCGTTTGCACCAGAGATGGATGTGTTCGTCATGAACCAATAGAAACACTTCATTTACCTATCCTCGCTTAGCTTAGCTCTGGTGGAAACAGCTCAGCGGAGCGAGGTTTTTGTACATTCAAAAGAAGGAAATGATGTGTGCGTGGAATGTGTTGCGAGGAATGTGTTGCGAGGGATGTGTTGCGAGGCGGCGTCTGGCTCCGCTCCCGCCTTATCGCACCCCACCCACTTATTTAAAAAGAGCCCACTACACATCCTCGCTACGCATCCTCACACCACTCAGCTATCTCGCACATCTTTGGTAGAAACATTCACACGGTTACACCTACTCGTTACACAGCGTCGCACCACTTAGTTACCTCGCACATCTCTGGTGGAAACGCAGCCTAACGCTGGGTGGATGACATCAGGCGGCACGCAGACCGTGACTGGATGCAGAGGGCGCAAAACCGTCAGGATTGGAAAAGAATGGAAGAGGCCTTTGTCCAGGAATGGAATAATGGGGTTCCCAATGATAAAACAAAGGATAGATTGGACTGCTTTTGGTTAAAATTTGACGCTTACGGTTTAACAGTTTAAGTACTAAGTCTAAGCAGGCAGCCTGCCATTCGAAATCTATTAAGCCCACCAATAAACGCTTCATGCCTCCCAGCAATACTTATTGGTGCAGTATTCAGACGAAAGTTCGAGAGAACTCGGGACAGTCGTTGACTGTCAAGTGACAAAGATCATCAGACCATTCGTAAGTGTCAATATTATTGTCAATTGGTCTGCATAGCCTAGCATCACACACTGGTAGTTCTATGACAACGTCCTGTCATCAGACTCATCCTCATCAGTCTTAAGAAAAACTGATAGTTGTTCTGATATCATGAACTGACAGATCAATATCGTCCGACGAACTGTTATCACTTTATCATTGAGCATGATAGTGTTCCGGCTCACTGCTAGTTTTTTTTTTATGGCATAGAGATGACAAACGAGCACACAGGCCACCTGATGGTAAGTGGAAACTGTGACCCATAGACATTCGCATTCACAAGACTGCAGAGCAATCCTAAGACTGCAAATGCGTTGCCGACCCTGAGGACTAAGATGGAATGCCTCTATGCTAGTCATTTCACCGGCTGTCTTATCCCCAAACCGGAACACAACAGTGCAAACACTGCTGTTTGGCGGTAGGTTAATGGATAAGATAGCGGATGACTCGTGGTCACACCAGTTTGTCACCCCAGTGCTATTCGCTTTAGTCGGTTATTCGTCAGAAATAATTTTTATTCCGCAAAAGCAGGTAGGTTAGGTTCGTTAGGTATCTTAAGATGCCCGAAGGGCAAATCGCTCAGAAATAGGAGCCCTGCCATAGGCAGGGCTCCGTCGAAAGGCACTGGGGTGACAAACTGGGGTGACCACGAGTCTGCACCCGATAAGATATTATTGTCAATCGGTCTGCATAGCCTAGCATCACACACTGGTAGTTCTATGACAACGTCATGTCACCAGACTCAACAGTCTTAAGAAAAACTGATATAGTTGTTCTAATATCATGAACTGACAGATCAATATCGTCCGACGAACTGTTATCACTTTATCATTGAGCATGCTAGTGTTCCGGCTCACTGCTAGTACGGTCACGAGCGTTAATTTGGGACCCATTTCAAGAAAAATATGCTTGAAGTCGTCAATGTCATTAGAGATGTCAAGTCATTTGTAACTTTTAGGAAACTCAACGTTATTGTTGTAGAATGTCAGATTGACTTTGGACCTAAGGTGGGTACCAAATTAAATCTCGTGACTGTACTATCAGACCATTGGAACCTTGACCCACCATAGAACTGTGTCACAGAGACGTTATGATTCAAGTCATAAGAAGTGTCAAACAAATTGTTTTATAATGTCACTGTGACACCGTTCTATGGTGGGTCAGGGTTCCATTGGGCTGATAGTACATATCATGCCACATGCTAGAGGCTGGCTACCTGCAAGCTGCCGCTGTACGTACCATGCTGCGGCTGCGGCGGCGGCTGCCGCTTGGGCGAGCCCCCCGGCGGCGCGGGCTGCATGCCGCGCGCTAGCGGCCCCTCGCGTCCGCCACCCTCCGGCTCATGGCTGCAACAACACACACAATATTTGTTATGTTATGTTTTATAAACAACTAGCGACCCGCCCTCGCTTCGCTTCGGTTTATTTGAGTTTTCTATAACACACGTACATAAAACAAAATTTATTATACATAAAAACCTTCCTCTTGAATCACTCTATCTACTAAAACAAACCGCATCATAATCCGTTGCGTAGCTTTAAAGATCTAAGCATACATAGGGACAGACAGCGGGAAGCGACTTTGTTTTATACTATGTAGTGATAGCGACCCGCCCTCACTTCGCTTCGGTTTATTTGAGTTTTCTATAACCACACGTACATAAAACAAAATTTATTATACATAAAAACCTTCCTCTTGAATCACTCTATCTACTAAAAAAACCGCAACAAAATCCGTTGCGTAGCTTTAAAGATCTAAGCATACATAGGGACAGACAGCGGGAAGCGACTTTGTTTTATACTATTTATGTAGTGACAAGTAAAAGTAGCAGAGGCAGACCACAAAGAAGATGGAAACACGAATTTGATAAATTCAACTACTGGAAACGATTAGCAACAACAAGAGATGGCTGGAGAAATAAGCGGGAAGTCTTTCCCTGGCAGTGGGACATTAAATAGGCTACATAGCTAAGAGATATTTTATAAAGAGTTAACGACCCGCCCTTGCTTTGCTTCGGTTTATGTGAGTTTTCTGTAGCACCCGTATATAATACAATAATATAATATAATTGATGAAAGCCGCATTAAAATCCGTTGCGTAGTTTGAAAGATCTAACCGTACATACAGAGGAACAAAGAGGGAAGCGACATTGTTTTATACTATGTATGTATGTATGTAAACTCTTTATTGTACAAACAGAAAATAACAAATCAAAAATAAACAGAAACAAAAAAGGTATGTACAAAGGCGAACTTATCCCTATAAGGGATCTCTTCCAGAAACTAAAGAATAAAGATACATAGATTCTTGATACAAATAACAAAAATAAAAACAACACAAACAATTTAACAATTTAACAAATAGGTACGATAAAAATACCAATTATCTACCTCTAGTAAAGTGCCAAACTTTCTGTTCCGGAAAATACCCTAGTTCTCGACCAAACTGAAACTGCAAACAAGTTCTACGCGGACGCGTAAGCAGGCACTTTTAGTGCTGTCATAAACTCATAAGTACCTAGTATTGGTAAGTTATGTATTAGGAGTATTTCAAAATCTCCAAGTGTAGGAGACAATGGTGTTCTTCACGCTTGAAGCAAGGACGCGCAAGTAGGCCGCGTGCTGACCGTTCCTAATCCGTAACCTTACCATGAGTTACATTTACCGTACACGCTAGCGAGTAGAACGCTCTGTCCCTTGCACTGTACGTATAAGAATACTGCGAGGTCTGCGAGGGACAGAGGTTCGACTCACTATCGAGTACGTTCATTGCAACTCATGGTAAGGGTACCGCTGCCGACAGAAACACGCCGCCCACGTCAACCTTTATTACTTCGCGTCAGTTTTAGCAGCCAATTAACAGTTTCATACATCACAGATTAGATCATGTTGATATAAGCATGAACTGTATGCGTACGGTATTTATAGTTTTTGATTTTGTTTTTGACAGATAAGAGCGAAAAGTACCAAACCGATCATAAGTAGTCGAGATCTTTCGGGAAGACCAGTGGACGTTATTCGGCTGATACGGTGATGATGATTGAGTTTTTTTTTTCATATAATTGGATTAATCATACAACTTAGCCTAGATACTTCTTATATCAGCGAATGCCGATAGTTACAACAGCCAATTCATTTGTGATTTAACTTACATCTTAGTTGATAGTCTACGCCAATTTAAATTGCCAAACATGTAAATAAATTAGTACTGTTTGACACATAACCTCAAATGTTTGAAAAATATTCAGTAAGCGTGTTTTTATTTAAAATAACGTATAATTAATAGTTATTAAATTTTAAACTTAACGTGAAACCTAGATCAAGTATAAATCATTGCAAAGACCTCACTTGATCTTTAAAGCGAAGCCAACCTCGTTTGGTTGTGTTTACATCTTTGCCACTTTCAATTGGCATAGACATCTGATTTACAACAATCACATAATTTTTTGTCATTTAATAAGCCAAGTCCCTAAAAAAATATCTTACAACACCTTTTAATTGTCTTTGCCACTTTGCCACTGAGGGAACAATTTACCCTTCGACAATTTGCGACGCCTGCAAATGACGGTGGGTAATCGAATTTGCGTCCTACCCACATAACGGCGAGTGATGTCTGGTGCCGCGTGGTTCCGCGCTTTGTTTCGTGGCTTTCACGTGGTAAACTGGGTAATTAACGTCATTCAGTATAACAAAGGCTTTTGAAAGTGTATTTATTAATCTCACCTCAAGATGCCTTATTTAAGTTATTGGGAAAGTACTTATAATAACAAATGCAATAATATTAATATTACTAATGTGGATGTGTGTTTGTTCAGTCTTCAAGGTCCAACGCCTTAACTGATCGACATACCTAGATTAATCCCAAAAAAATAACACAATATCAATAAACTTCTGCGCTGACAGAGCCACGGGAAAAACTAGTAAGGAGTATTAAGGAGAAATGAATATGGTTTTACCGAAATATTTAAATACTTAGAGGAAGTGTGCCGTAAATCAATACTTCTGTTGCTTAATAATACTATTAATACATAAACTCACGCCTTTATTCCCACAGTGGGGTAGGCAGAGCTACAGAATTTCCAACAACTCTAAAAACTTGTTGATAATTCTGTAACCACATTTTGCACACTAAGGCTAAGATGTTTACCAGTGTATTAGTGAGAGGTTGCAAGTTGTTAATAACTAAAAAAAAACCAAAAAAATAATAATTGAGCTCTACTAAACTCTAAAATATTTCAAACATTCCAAAATAGGGCAAAGTTCTTACACCCCGCGTTTCAAAACGTGACACCGTTCCATCCCCAGAGCGCGAGTTCGCGGGAACTTATCAAACAGCGCTAAGACAATGTTGTTGTGATGCACTCAGTCCCCAGCGTAAGAGCCTTACACAATGTTTGCATTGTCAGAACTTGGCTGTGCCACTCCGCGCTCCGTTGTATGTAGCTTATAATGAGGTGTTTTGAAAAGTTTATTGTAGGTAGAAACAATTTATAGCCTAGTTGCTTGATACGAGTAAAATACATTCCAGATAATTTAACTTTAAACACGTGAAAATGATGAATTTAGACATATTGTGAACAAATGAGATAGGTATACTAAGCAAAAAAAACTTACTAGATTACAACAATAGGTATATATTTAGGTACTAAGCATCCACTGTCCATCCAACTGTATGTCTGTGAAAGGGCTGTATCTCATGAACCGTATTGGGTAGACAGTCCAGTTTTTTATTAGTACTAGTATTAGTAAATCTAGGTACCGTCAACTGGGGTAACTTTGATCTACGGGGTAACATTGCCCACCCCAAAAACTAGTTTTAATATTCAATTATTCTATTAAATGTTTCATCAGGAGCAAGCTACTTATACAGTTATACAATTATTTAAATTATTTAAGAAGATTACCACTAAAATTGTTGTCGTTTTAAGGGTGAGCAATGTTACCCCGTAAATCAAAGTAACTCGCCGGTACCTATAAAACCTTATTCTCGTTTGGTCGAATCCGCCGTTGTTTGATCAGTAGTTAAACTTATAGTCAAAAATCGTAACTAATGGTTAAATCTCAAGGAATTCTAACTATCGATTCCTGTTTCGAATTTTAACAATTAGTTGAATTAACTACCTACTGATCAAACAGGCCCTAGCAAATTCTCAAACCTGCCCCAACTAACTGACCACCGTTTCCACCTATTACCGCCGCGGTGACCGGGACTCCACCGGATCCAATATTCAGCCCGTAATTATCCGTACACGGAGCCAAATGTCCGGCCCGCCCCCTCACCCCCACCAGCAGTGGGGGGGCACGCATCGATTGGAATGCGTATATGCATGTTGCGATGCACGGGATGCAGCTAGGGCTGACATGTGAACAAACGAAGGGTGCATTCATTGTAGCCAAGTAACGGGACGAACCAATTTACCTTTATTACTCTATTATTAACTATAGCTACTGCCCGCAGCTGCGTCTGCGTAAATATTCCGGGATAAAATAGCCTATGTGTTAATCCAGTGTGTATAAGCTATCTCCATTCCAAATTTCATTCAAATATGTCCAGCCGATGCCGCGAGAAGGAGTAACAAACAAGAACACAAAGTTTCCTATTTATAACATTAGTGAAATGATATTATTCAATACGTATTTTTAATTACTTTACATGATTTGCACACTTGATCATTATCTTCATATTAAGTTTAAGATTAAAAAACTATTAATAGGTTTTTTAAAAATAAAAACACGCTTGATGAATTTTTCGGGTCTCTATTGACTGCCATAATTATTTTTAGTCATAATGTGTTTTAAGTCATAATTTTCGCAAGTCATAATGCATTTTTCTCAGGACACGGTTATTTTTTCGGGATTTTTATAAAACTAACCTAACCTAACCTAACGAATCTACACGATAAACGTTTATTAAAAACTGTAACTTCACCCTGAAAGAAGTTATGACAAAAAAATGTATGAGTAACAATAATACATTATGACCAACGATATGTATGGCAGTCAAAGGGATCCGGAAATTTTCAGGTTAAGTGAGTGGGGCAGGCAGAGTTACAGAATTACCAACAACTCTTAAAACTTGTTAATTCTGTAACCACATTTTGCACAACCAGGCTAAGGTGTTTACCTAACTGTGTTCGCTTCATTATCTGTGATAAAAAAAAAACTTGTGTTCGACAACCCTGCGTAGCCATAGCAGCTAGCACAAATGTTAGGTACGTGTTGGTGTGCCTTGTGTGATTACCAACCACCTAGAAACTAGAGCTTACCGCCCGTTATGCTGCCCTTATGAACAAAAAGAGCACATACCGGTTGACTGGTAGAGAATGCCTTAAGGCGTAAAGTTCGCCATGATTACTTACTTTGTGTATCGTAGAGTTAAGTGTAAAAGTAAGTATCCGCACAAAGGTGCAAAAATATGTACACATAGACGTTATTGGAACAGTAGTAAGGTTCGTGTAGGTACATATTTTTCGGACTTTGAGGTGTATATATATTTATGCTGCTGTACAATATAGTTAATAATAGTTATCAAATGAGTTTCTGTCAAAAAAAAACATTTTTGAGACAAGTTTATGTTGCCGACTATATTTTTTTTGCAGTAATTTATCAGCTTATTTAGATCAAACTAAAGAGTCGAACCACGGGTCATGTATATTCATTATTATTATTTATTTAATATTCATTGCACAAAAAAAACAAATAGCGGACTTCATGCCTAATGGCTTATAGCTAACTTAATGTCTTAGCTGTCAACCACATAATCCTGGAGATCAAACCCGAAAGACTTTAAACCCTCAAGCACTAGGGCTCGATTCCACTCGGTAACACCATATTTCTTTTGACATCGTATTGTTTTTAACTTGGCCGCTATTACTGTCAAGTAAATAAGAACTATCGTAACGTTGACAAGAACCGAGCAGAATAGTTTTTCGATTTTTAAATGAGTGTCGAATCATAATCTTACTTAAAACTGCACCGAGCAAACGTCGAGCGTCCAGTGGCGCCCTCATTACTTTTATTGTGTTTTCTAATGAACTAAAGAATTTCCTTGCAATCTGACGATGTGTTTTTGTAGCGCAAGTAAAAACACAATTTATGGGATTCGTAACAAACTTTAATAACAATTACCCTTTGAGTAGTCAGCTTAACGGGAAAAGGTGGCCACTTTTTTCCGTTAAGGCGATAACTCGAAGGTGACTTGTTATTGAACTATGTGATATACCCTATAAGTTGTGTTTTTATTTGTAGTACAAAAACCTACCGGCCAATTTCAAGAAAATACTTTAGTTTATCAGAAAACACAATAATAGCAATGAGGGCGCCACTGTACATCCTGTCTTAATGCTACATGCTGCATACCAAATACGGATTTCGATACTGACTATATGTTACTAAAGTATAATATGTGGGTGCGATTAAACGAAACAAGTTGGAACGAGTTAGATAAAATGATTCACAGCATTACACCAACATAACGCAACATAAGTTATTGAACTGCATGGAACGGTAGATAAAAAAAGTCAGCGAACTTTTGTTGTGAAATTAGAAATGGCGTTGAACGAATGAGGAAGGCCGGGGGTTATTTAAACGTCATTAATCTTATTCCGAGGACATAGGAATGACGCGTGAAGTAAATTACCCCGAGGAGAATCTCTGTCGAATGAACTAGAAGTTTTTTCTACTCTAATGGCAGCCTCGATCAGTTTTCAAGGAGCTCTTTGAATTCTACGTAATTTAAAACTTAACGTGTGCAGAAGAAAAACGTGTAAATTTCATCCTACACATGCTCCGTTTAGCTGACAGTTCAAATATAAGGCCGCTACCCACGATCAGTTTTAACAGAAAGTTTGAAAAGCTTTTCGGTGAAAACTGGCAGTCAAAACTGATCGTGGGTAGTCGTCAATAGACAGCTAAAACTGATCATAGGTAGCGGCCTCAAACTTGCATTTTCCCGCTACTCCTTCCTTGTAGAAGTCGTTTATCGCTATTCCCTCAGAAACTGTCCAATTTTCAGGAATAAAAAGTAGCTTATGTTCTATTCCAGACTATAATCTATCGCTGTGCCAAATTATCATCCAGATTCGTTAAACCGCTCCGGCATGATTGTGTAATTGTGTAACTTTCACATTAGTACTACTAGCTACGACTTCGACTAGCTTTAGCCACGACTTCGTTTGTGTGGATTTCGGGAACCTTTAAATTTTACAAGATAAAAAAGTAGTCAATGTTTTCATCCAATGTACAAGCTATCTATTCCAATTCCGTCCAGCCGTTGAAACGTGAAAGAGTAACAAACATCATACTTACAAAGTTTCGCATTTCGTTCATTGAATACAAAACTGACACATTCCAAAATGAGTCAGTGTTGCATTTTAAAATTAGAAGCTGTTCGTATAAGATTTTTAATGCAAGAGCAAATTATTTTGAAATGTGTCCGTTTTGTATTCAATGAGCGATTTGTAAGATGATTCTCGAATGACTGCCGCCGAGTGCCGGCTACCGAAGGACGCAGCGTGGGTAAACTCCCGACGACGAAGCGACTGGGTTACTTGGAGTGGGTCAGGCAATATTAGTGTGATGAACACTAGTATTGGCTTAGTAATTATTACACGCTGGACGTACGCTAAATGTCCGTTCCCCGTAATTAAACTACATATAATATTTGGTTACTTCAAATAAAAATGTACACATATTGAACAATTTACAAATTCAAATTCTTATGGCTGCTGCACACGATGGGCCATCATGGGCCAGCGTAGAGACGGAGTGATGCGTAAGAGTGAGATGCAAAAATATGTTGCTCGCTCTAAGGTGTAAATGCGTCCCTTACCTTGGCCCACGATGGGCCATCGTGGAGAAGGGCCATTACGAAACTCCTTCATTAACCAAACGATTTAAAAAATCATTTTCTTATTTAACGTTGTAAGCTTCCATTCCATATACATATATGGGTCCTTTTCTTATAGAAAATCCATTTCAGATTTGTTAAGGATGAACTATAAAAGCGTTGCCAACCTTGAAGTCTCCAATGGCTCTATGCACATTTCACCGGTTATATTTCTTCATTTCGTTGTTTCTGACGTATTTTAGCGACTACCAGCGTCATACGTCATACACCACACAACGTAATAATGCGGCTCGACTTTCTTTCCACCTTGAACTTTAGTTTTAAACGCTTTTATTAATGAGACGTAATACTTGGTCTTTACTTAATGCCGCAGACGTATGAGCAAGGTTAGCGTATTCGCAGGCCGAACACATACACGTAATACGAATCAAAATCTGCATATTATTGTGCTGAATATCTTATGCGTGGAAGTATATATCCGCCAGCTTTATATAACTAAAGCATGCACAAAAGTGTTTAAATAAATTTTACACAAATTGATTGTCCCAAACTAAATATTTAGGCTCCCACAGACCAACTGTTTCTTATTCTAATAGGTACGTCCCTCAAGTCGCCTCTATTCTACAAGTTAAAGTATTATTGATTTTTAAAATGTTATCGCATTATTTGAAACTTCCTCGCTATTATTCTAAAATAGCTCGAAAATACGATAGCATGTCAAAACCAATATAGTTTTCCCGAGTAGGATAAAGCCCCTGTCATACTGTTGGTCAATGTAAGCATTTAGACCACGAAAAACGGGTACCTATTGCTTTATCGAAAGACATTTCTTGCACCATGAATTTATATTCTTTGGTAGTCATAAGTACATATGTTTGAGATTCTGAAAACATCATGGTTTCAGCAGAAAATAACGATTGATGAAATGAAATTCGAAGAAATGATGGGTTGCCGACAAATGTACTTCTATTTAATTAAGCCCAAACTGAAACTTCCAAAGACTAAGGTTACGATGAAGAAGAGTTTCAATCCCCTTATCTCCAGAGCCTAATTTTAATGCTAAGGATAGGTACTGAGATTCGAACCTAGGAATACACAGGTCATCCACCGCTGAGCCAGACATTGGTAATGAAAATGGACAGACAGTCTCCACTCCACCCAGAACGCATCATGAATATGCAGAACGAATCGATAGCTCGTGTTTGAGAATATAAACTGTGATATTAAGGTTTAAAGACCGTCGAAGGACTCTAGTTAATGCTGAGGCGAACGTATCGTACGAGTATTTTTAGGGTTCAGTACCCAAAATGTGTGAACCCTACGCCCTCTGATCGCCTGTCCGTCCGACCTTTTGAACTTGATTAGGCTAAAAATTTTGTAAGATACAAACAAAATACAGGAAAACAATAAAAACATATAACTAAAACTAATAAGTTACTATGATATGTACAAATGTCCCCTAGGCCCCTGCCACCAGCCCTATTTCACCATCTTGACAATGACATGTGACAGGTGAAAAATCGGTATACATAGCAAAGTGAACACGCCTGTACATCACAGGGTTTCATATAAGCTGCGCAGTGTACACTAAAATGTCACCTCACCTGTCATTGTCATGATGGTAACAGTAAACTGGGTCTATACTACGCGGTGAAACAATATTGCTTTTGACATGTCGTATAGGGCTGAGATTCTAAACGATAAAAACAATGTCTTCTTTAACTTCGTAATGTCAAAGTTTTAATAGCGGCCGAGTTAAATACGATACCATAACATTACATGTCAAAGAGGATATGGTTTTTACCGCCTGGAATTAAATAGAGGTCCTGTTTTTAACCCGGCCGCCATTAATGTCAAGTAAATAAGAGTTATTATAACGTTGATGATACGATAACATGTCAAAAGCTATAATGTGTAACGGCGCAGAATAAAGTAATCTTAATCAAGTTGCGTGATTGATAAATGGGAGGGAAGAATCTATGATATTCTTGACCATTGAAATATCGTTTGCCGTGTGACGGAACCCTCAGTTCGCTAGTCTGACTCGCATATAGCCCATTTTTTACGTCACCATGATAACGTAAAAATATCGAACAGTAAAGTTATTTTACGGCTGTGCACCCGAGCGTGCGTCGAGCGTGTTTCGGGTCGTCGAGACACTAAGTGGAGTGGAAAATTTATGATCCTAGGATTTGATAGCTTTTAACACCGTTAACATAAGTAAAACCAATAGCTAAGGGTGTGTTGCGATGCGTGGAGGAGGATAATAATATACATAACCTTAAAATATTATTTTTATTCCTTCAGAATAAGCACTGCAATATTTGTACTGGAGATATTTTACATGAAAAAGTAGAGCACGCCCGCGACTTTATACGCATACAATTATTTTCCCGCTATTCCCCCTATTTTAACCCGTTAGGGGATGAATTTCCAAAATTCCCTTCTCAGTTCACCTCTAGTACCTAAGGTACTTAGGAATATTCCTGCCAAATTTCAAGTCCCTAAGGTCTAGTGGTTTCGGCTGTTTATTCTCTTATACCCTATAGGTAGTTTAGCAAGAAAATTTCAACCATACGTCACCGTCATCGATGGGACTATTCGGAAACATGTTCTGAACCTATCAGGAGCATGAACCCCTGAAAACACTCACGTTTTCACGCGCTGTTCCAATCGCCATACACATTGTCTAGATGACTTTATGTTAAAGGTTTCCTCGATAGAAGGAAAACGATCATACTCGAGATACGGATCATACAACTAAGTCTCATAATTATATATTCTATCGAATTTTAACTAAAAAACTAAGAAAGGACCTAATATAGAGCCCTGAGGCATACCTAGTTTAACTGCTGCTCTGAAAGACTCTGTTTTGTTTTAACTAACTAATCTATCCCATATTTCACTATACTAGCTACAATTCCGTAATAATTCCAACTCTCATTACGAGTTAACGTCCTGGGTCGTTATTACCCATGATGATTTACGATCGTGAATCATCCAATGCGCCGATGGACGATAGCAAATGATCGAGGGTCAATGATCATTGATACTGTTAGGTGACGATGATTTGACAGGTGACTGGACTTTTAAAGGATACAGCCTGTAATGGTACGAGTGGTATACAATACAGTACACAAGTAGGTACGCGTACATATTAACGTGGTACATACAAGTAGTACTTTTATTTGATATAGCTGTTGCCCGCGACTCCGTCCGCGCAGAAAATGGAATGGATTGGAATTTGTAATGGAGATATCATATACCCTGGATTATCACACGCTACTTTTCATTTCAGAAACCTTTAAACTTCCCGAGGGAAAGACGATAATCGAAATCTACACGGACAAAGTCGCGGGCAGAAGCTTGAATGCAAATTAACCCTCGCACCGGAATATAACAATGCACAAAAATGCATTAAGTAGGTAATAAACCAAATATTATGAACAAAAGTAAACAATACTCTATAAGAGAAAAGGTCAGGATCATGATCATATTTCCACTTCTGCAAAGAACTAAAGGTCATTTTCAACTTACTACACTGAATTTCTTCCCGAAATGTCATCTCATGTTACCCAATCAGATTGATTTTTACTACCTGAATCAAAACTCTTGCGCAAGCGTTGTTCGAGTGTGGGCGTGTGTCGAAGGCTTAGATATGGCTGACATATATTATTGACACCTAGTACGTTTAATTAGTTCACTATGATAATTAATGTTTACGAAATTCTCTGCAGTAAAAAGTCTGTTTTATGGTGTGAAGTAAATGGTCAACTTGTTAAGATAATAAATGAGTATATATCAGGACTATAGACTTGTGCAAAATGTGATAAAAGAATTAACATCAAGTTTTTAGAGTTGGAAAAATGAAGGCGCGATGTATAAGGACTGTAGGATTTAAAAAACAGAAAGACCTGCAGTTGACAACGATTCTTATATACTATACTAGCTGTTGCCCACGATTCCGTCCGCGTAGATGTACTTTCTCTTTTCTTTAATAATATTAGTATGGATATAGATCGTAATGTAATTCTTACGATTTTATGCATTATTATGTCATAGTTTCATGGTGATCTCGAAATGACAATTCCCCTTGAATTCTAACACCCATAGACATCACAACAGCGCAAATGCTTGCTGCTTAGCGGCTTTATTAGCGTGTAACTTATCCATACAGGCTTTATAACGGTGTCAAGGGGCTCATTACCCGATGATCGGCGATAAGCAAGCGTCGGAAATCGCCAAGAGCACCCACTAGCTGCCCACACGTGTTGCACAATGGGGAAAGCTTCATAAGAGCCATGGCATAAAGAGGTGACTTATTTATGAGCAGTTTTGGCAAAAGAAATAAAGTATTGTGTAACTTTAAGGGTCCGAAGAGTTTGTTGACGAAAACGACGCATATTGTACGGTCGGCCTTATAAGTCAATACACAATAGAAATTTCAATTTTCGTCTCGTCTCACCTCGCCTTCATGCCCGATCTTCAAAAGTACGTGAAGTAATATAATAATGGTAAATGGTTTTGCTTCCCCGTGTTTAGAAATTTCTATTGATTTTCGATATGCCTTAGAAATTTCCGGGTACTATTTTCGAAATGCAAAAAGACTGGTCACTAGTCAAAATAATGAGTCCAATATTATAGAGAAAGCGAGTCTATATTAGTTTGTTATTCACACTGCAACGACTGGACGGATTTGGATGAAATTTAGAATGGAGATACCTAGCTAAGCCCATTTTCATCTCGGATTTTTTTTTTAATCCCAAGGGCATAACGATAATCGAAATCTATGCGAAACAAGACGCGGGCAGAAGCTAGTTGAAAATAAAATTTGCGGTCGTATAAAGTGTAAACAAACTGATTCATCAATTTACACACATAACATAGTTTGTCATTTGTAGGTCATTGAACCGGTTTAAAATGCCCCAGATCAGAAACATAGGCTTTTAAATCCAACCGGTTCGCGAGTAGTCTATATTTAAGATTTTATATACAACCTTCATCAAGAAAAATCATCTACAATTAATTTAAGACAGAGTGACCGTAAAATTAACTTTAGGGCAAATTTAATGTTAGTAATTATGCGACATTGTCTGAACTGTTACTTTGCATATATTTTCACTAACAAACGCCCTTTATTTTATTTTTATCTATCCTTCTTACAAAGTAAGTATTAAACAATGAGCGCATGAGCGATATAGAGATTGTCTAGTTACATGGCTTGGACAAAGTAGAACTTTAAACACGAAAACTCAAAAAAACTCCTAATGATAGTTCTTATCTTACTATGACATCATTTAATCTCAATGTATCCACTGACACCTCATTTGTAAATGAGCCGAAATATGCGTAGGCGCAGCAGTCAATGAAAGAAGACGTTGGACTTGAACCAAATAAAAGTGAATATAGAAAAGAAACGAATTCACATAATGGATTGTATTATATTCATGATGAAACTTTTGATGATGATGATGACATTGAAAACAATAGTGGTTGGTCTCGTTAAAAATGCACCGAATCGAAAGATTTTTATTATATGATAGTTTTTGAAGTAGCGTCATTATTCATTCATATCATTAACTGTACATATCGGAAACAGATTAACGAATGCAATATGTGAACTTTTAAATTGATCGGGTTCAGTACGGGATTAGTACTCAATTCTACCTGAGCATAAATATTCAATGTGACCAAATAGGTACGGTATTTGACAAAAGTCAAATCAGCTTCTTTTTATGAAACATCAAAAACGCTTACTATGGAATTTATAGGGATTACTATCTTGTGACGTCACAATCAAACAGCGTCCTTATTGTTGGATTTTATGAATTTAAAAATCTTAAAATAGCAAACTAAAATATAAGATTGTTGTATTCCTAGTATGTTTATAATGTTTACCTGTTGTTAATGAAAAACCAATTTAATTTCACTTTTGTCAAATACCCTATTTAAACGATTTACGTAAATACCTTTTTTTTATTCCAATAAACTACCAAGTAATTTATGTAATGAATATTAACCAGTGCTTGCAACGGTATAGACTGCATTCATATTGTTATCCAAAATCAAAGGTCAAACAACCACATATAAGAAAAATAATAATCACGCTTAAAACAGAAACTAACCTTTTGGACCTGACTCTCGTGTATCTCCAAGTATTACTGCTGTAGTGCCCAGAGCTAGACGGACAAAGCAACAGCTGTAGACTGTTCGGTCTCGGTCGCCTCTGCTTCGTCACACGCATCTTGACCTCCTTCACTTCCTCTCTCTTCTCCTTCATCGGCGGTTTCGAAACTACACTCCATCTCTTTTCATCTTCTACATTCTCCTCTAAATTTAAGTGTTCCAACCTCTCCTTGATATTTCTCGATCGAAGCAAATCAGGAGTGAGGTCTATTCTCTCGTGGTTCCTTATGTATGTCGGCGGTCTTCTTGGCTCGAAGACGACCTTGGAGCATTCCGTGCTTCGTCTCCAGAGTCTTGGCGAGAGTGGCCAGAATCTGCCACTGTGTAAAGGAGGTTCCATGACCATTTTTGTTAAGCACTGATTATTTCACGTTCACACAAGCACAGTTCGCATTTGATCGACTTTATCGGTTATTAAGTTTTTTAAATCTGAAGATAAACGGTCAAATGTTAATGGTGATTTTTAAATGTATACACTTAATGAACATGTAATTTGAAACGCAACCTCAAAACTACACGAAAAACCAAACACTAACGATTTCTAATGTTAAAGTTCGTATTATAACTGCTAAGATTATCGACTATTTTTATCGATTAGTTAATATTTGCTAATGATTTATGTCATTAACTTAATGATAGATCACGTTACAGTAGCTTTTTATATAAGCCGAGTCTACGTCCACAATAGTCGAGCGCTCGTCAAAGACTGAATGAATTATAAAAACGTATTGCGAAATCCCACGTAGTAATTATGCATTATACGGGTTTCCGATAACAATGACTCAGGTGCGGACTTCTCCACTAAAGAGGTAAAGAAAGTGGATAAGAATGTTTGTAGGAAGGAATTGCATTAGGAGTTACACTAAGGACGGAAGTTGTTTCTGGGTTCTCAAATGGTTAATGTAATTTTATTGAATCATCGTACATACTCGTACAGTCAACAGCATAAAGAAGTGATCATTTCTGTACCTTGTCGCTTTCAATCATTTCACAATTTCGTATAACATTTCAAACACGATGTTAGAGTGACAAGGTACATAAATGATCACACTTCTTTATGCTGTTGACTTTACGTTGATAAAATACAAGTTACACGCTGTCTAAAGAAATAATCAGCAAAAATTCGTCTGCACCTAAGTATACTAACGTCATCAACAAATTCTCCTAAATCCAGTCACACAATTCTACAAAAAAAACCTCGCGCTTCAAATTTACTAAAAGTGTCAATAATCTCTGAAGAAAGGTAACAAGTCCTATATAACGCGTTTCGATTTTAAATCGTAAAATGGTAGTCATTTTGATATCAAATCAAACATGGCGTCCTATATTTGTCATATTTGAACACGTTGCCGAGTTATCGGATGCGAACGAATTGAGCTGCATACCAAATGTCCGGAAACGGATCTGATCTATGACAGGACGTACATACGTGATGTTATTGATGTAGATAGACAATATATACGAGTATACGGACGGGGATTCATGAGACAAGATTGTACTGCATGTACTAGAGTATACTATCGTAAATTCAGCAAACATATATAGTGCTATAAGATATCCAATAACGCAATTGTTATTTACAACTCTAGTTGTTTATATGGAGATGAGAATTGTCACTTTATAAACGTTAGGCGCTTGACGCGTTAATAACGATTGAATCGATCGAATCAACACAATCACAATTTTGAAAAAGGAACGAGTTAACTGTCTTTAATCCGACAACACAATGGCTCAACAGAGCGACCAACATATTTTTGGATCTCCCAAGTAGCAAAACTAAGTCGTATGAAAGTCGTGAGCACGTTCCTATTTTCACCTAAAGCTGAGAAAAGGGTCTTAGAATTGTCGAGTAATAGATCTGTAAACGTTTACTCGACGCGATTTGGGCACAAATTACTCAGCTTAAAGTGCTATAACTGCCGTAAAATAGTCGAGTAAAGAGCCAAATGACGCTATAATAGTCGGGACAAAGTGACACACAGCACTATTAATGCTATAATAGCAATCATTTCACCATTAGTCGACTAATATGTCGGTTGAAAACAACGAAATTGCTTTTATTCGACTTAATAGTGCTGTGATAGCTACTTTGTTGCATTCACTCAGCTGTATAGTCGATTGATCGCAACGAGGCAAGCTTTATAGCACTAAGTGTTTGATGTGCAGCTTAAATGAAGTGCGCGTAACTGGTGTGAGAAAAAAAAGAAAACAATTGAAGTAAGTACAACATATTCAATTTTTCTACTCAACAACTCTATAGAATGGTAGCCATGTTCTTTCAAATAATATGTTTTCGGAGTTAGCTAGTATTCGTGTAACATACTAAATTTTAATGCGAAATTTTATTTTTCGATTAACTTCTTTATGTTTCTAGTTATTATTTTGATGGGCCTTTTTATTTTTGAGGTATTAAGACATTATTTATAAAATTAAAATATCTAAAGGAATTGTTCGGCCATTATAGAAGTACTTTTGCCATCTTAGGACCTTTACTCGACTTTTAGTCGAAAAATAGAAAATATATTACATTTACATCACTATGCAGACGCCATTATAGACAATATTTAGGGTTCCTTACTGCACATGATAAATCCTGTCTCTTAAACAAAACACTGACTACAAATATACAGTTTAATATTTTTGTTATGCTTGTGGCTTTTACGTTCATGACGAAAATATACCAAACCACTTTATTTTGTAGGATATATTATGTGAGCCTCGACTAACCTAAACTCATGAAATGGCGGTTTGGTGCTGTAGAAGATTTTAAAGATCATTTATACTACTTTTTGCTGCATGATGGCCTTAAAAGTGCATTTGAATTGCTGTAGGTGCTATAACAAATCACTTTGAGAACTTTCTCTCGGCAGGTGCTGTAATAGTGAATCGAATCCTTTTATATAACTCTTAGTGCTTTAAGAGTAACTGAGATGCTATTTGGTCATATAAGCCACCATAACCCACCATTTTTACCATTATAATACTTACACGGGAACAATGTCGAATGACAGTGCTATAAAGACTTCTTCAGCATCTAATTAGAAAATAAGAAGCTTTTATACGACTATTTTAGAACTTACAGTGTAAAAAAAGTGAAATTAGACACCTTTATACAATAATTGAGTAAACGCGTTGTAAACATGTGGAGTAAACGTTTAGTCGACATAGTTTTATGCCCAAAATGCGAAAATGCTAAAGAGTTGAGTATAGTTCTTTTATACAACGGTTTGGCATCTTTAACTCCTTTTAACGACTATTTCTCGATCTTAAGCTGTAAAAAGCTTTGCTTTTACGACTGCTTTGCTACTTGGGTCACTGTAACGCCAGATTGCGTAATTTTACTCCGTCCCTACGCTGGTTCATGATAGGCTATCTTGTACAGGCGTTAAATGTCTCCGAGTTCGGCACTATGATAGAAAGCCTCTGTTAGTCATTTCACCGAACGTTTTTCAGCGTATTTTTCTCGAAGATCGTTGAGAATTGGGCATCGAAATATTTAATCTATACTTATATTATAAAGCCGAAGAATTGGTTTGTTTGTTTGTTTGAACGCGCTAATCTCAGGAACTACTGGTACGGTTGGAAAATTCCTTTCAGTGTTAGCCCATTTATCAAGGAAGGCTTTAGGCTATATATCATACTCACATAAACCGAAGCGAAGCGAGGGCGGTCGCTAGTAACAAATAAACATAAGTAATGCTCTAATGAACTTAGCAAATGAACGTAGGTATTTTCAAATTGAACTCAAATAATACGTAATAAACAAAACAATATTTACGGCTACAGCCTTAAGCGAGGTCGGATATCATCGCAATTCTAAGAATCGTAAAAAAAGGTTCTCTTCTCGGAATGCACTTCAGATAACCCCTGTTTATACAAAATACATTTTAAATTCTAGATTTACTGAGTCACTGTCACGTATGTTTAAGGAAACTATTTCCTTGAAAATTGCTATTGAATAAAATGCATCGCAAAGTCTTTACTTCCTTAGATGATGTAGATGTTACTGATATACAAAAAAATCGTCTTTAAAACGTTTCAAAGGCTGATTTCAGAGATATGTCTTGATTGGGTGATTTGTTTATGAATCTTAGTTTAGTTAAGAACCACTGCCTAAATACAAGCATTCCAATTATTCCAATTGAATTGAAATCTGTTAATCCGGGTACAAATACTCGGAGAGACACGCATACCCCTGCCCCCTAAACTCGCATAACTAGAGATTATCTCGATCAAGATATGAAACGAAAACGACAATTGTCAAGACAATGCTACCACGCGACAACTACTTTTGAGATATCGATCGAAATACAATAAAATTATGATCTCATTAAATATTAGGGTCCAGCTGAAAACCCAATCTTTTGACTAATTAGCACAACGTCTTTAAATTACCTATCTGTTAAAGATAAAAAAAGATAAAAGATGTTTATTCAGTAAGTAGGTAGGCCGCACGGACACTTTTACACGTCAAAAATCTACCAGCGCTTCGCAAGAGACCTCTGCTGAGAAGAAACGCCGCAGTAGTCGTTTTTTAAATATCTAAATATATAAAAGGAGAAACTGACTGACTGACTGACTGACATATCAACGCACAGCATAAACGGCTAAACGTAGGCACTTGAAATTTGGAAGGGAAGTAGCTTAGGTACCGTAGAGGTGCACTAAGATAGGAATTCCCGAAATTCCCACGGGAACGGGAATACTCATATAAACCGAAGCGAAGCGAGGGCGGGTCGCTAGTACAATTATAAAACTTAACCTAGCATTATATAAAACAATGAATCTAACATACGATAAGAAATACCTAAATGTATTCACGCGTGAGCAGGAAAATGTGTCAAAACTCTGAATTTTCTTCTATATAAATATGTACTATCCTTTTAGTTTTTCTGACAAACTGATTTACCATGTGTATTGTGCTGTATTGTGTTTTTGACAAAAAATGTCGTGAGTTTTGGTTTGCTATATATTTGGTTTTCCCCATGTGCACATTTTATTGTGTACTTAGGGATATTTCAACCGTCAACAAAATCTTAGAAATAATAATTACACCTGTAACACTAGTTACCCTTACAATTATAATCTAGGGACCTAGACCATAAGTCTTTTTCCGGTATCACAATATGTTAATGTACCGGAAAATTGTGCTTTAATTGTACACAAATTAGTTCGACGTAATCGCTGACACTACCAAGTGGAAGTTACTGAATACTAATATTTAAAATGAATATTTAATAATAAAACTTCCGAAGACATATGTTCCAACAAACCTACAGGATGTGGCAATAGGAAAATAACAAGTTATATTTAATCGCAATAGTGACATCACATTTGTAATTGCTGTGACAATTTGGTGAATACAATAACTTGAAGCACCACCAGACTACTCCATACGTAATTTACTTGGTTTTATCCCATCGTTAACCTTTAAAAAGAAGATCTCTCTATTAACCATGTTGAAGGTCTTTTACCGGTCATGTGGATTGCCCATCATAGCTCCATAAATTGCATTGCACCTCTATATTGTTTATTTTTGTGTTACGGGCCAATCCGGCGGGTAATGGCAAATCCACATGACAGGAAAAAGGTTCTTACAGTATGTGTCATCTTGCTGGTAAGTGGCTTCCTAAGGCATATACGAAAGTTCTGTTGAGATTTCAGATTCTCATCGACATCTCAAAGGTGCTACTGCGACAACTAGGTATGTTTAATGTAATGGCTTGGATACGGAGGTGAAAGCATGACTAAATGTTGTGAGTTTGAGTTTGTTTTGTTTTCAATTTCAGATTGCAAATACCGTTAAACGGGGTGAGTAGGGACACAACCTAAAATAAGTCATAATAACTTGTCTATTGGAAATAATTTCAGTCTTATAATTAATCTCCTACCCTTCCTTAATCTCTACTCACTCCGTTTACGGTACTTAACCAACCTGAAAGACTATGTAAGCTTGATAATTTTACCGACTATCTAACACACCAGAATGCAACAACAGTTCTTATACTGCCGATTAAAAGGTTATCGGTAAAGATGGTAGCGATCCGGACAATCACTGCAGAAGGTCCACAAACATAGGGATTGATTCCTAAAACATCCTATATATGTATAACCGACACGCCAAAGTCGGGCAAATATGTGTTTGAGGTTATATTTTGTACTGCGTTGACAGCTGTCAAATCTGCCCCCCTAGAACGGCGCGACTATAATCAAATTTCCCAGTGCAACTAAGGCAACTCACACACAACTCGCAACATAGCAGTGACATGAATAAGCGCCCGATGCCATTTGAGGCTTTGTTCGCGCCTCCGCGCCTGCGCCTTCCGGCCATTGTGCGGTGGTACATGTACTGTATCAAACGCTTTTAATAATGACAGTTGGCAGAAAGCAGTCCGGTGCAGCGCTCTTGAATAGGCCGTGGGACTTAGGTGAAATATAATTTCATATTTAAGGGCTTATAGACAGCACGTGAGGACGAAGAGCTGAACGCTAAAGTAAATTATTTTCGAAAACTGTCACATTGTACAAATTCGACGGAACCGTCCGGCACCTTATGTCAACGATAACGACTGTGGAATGCATCTTGTCAAAGGCCACTGAGCGAGTTCCCTTGCTTTACGTTTATCAATTCAAAGGGAAAACGCTGACAGCATCTTCAGCATATTGAAAAATACTCCTCCCTACTACTTAGTATTATAAATCCGAGAGTGAATTTGTCTTGTCTGAATCTATGTATTGAAGGTCAAAGATTTTATTCCAAAAAAAAAAAGTGCCCGTGGAGACGTGGGATAAACGATAAATGCTTTCTACGTGGACGGAACAAAATCGCAAAATAAAGTTAAGGATAAATATATTCAAGAGAAGTTTTATATAAATTACGCAAAACAGTCGTAGATTGGTATTTCTACTAGAAAGATAAACACTTTCTAGCTTCGAAACTGTTTAAACTGTCAGCTACAGCATCGGTATCGAAGTTTGATTGGGACAGGCAGAACCAAAACTTATGTATCCCTGAGCAATAAAACAAAAATATCAACAGAGATGAAATAGATTTAGCATTGAAACGCAAATCTGTTAGCATGATCTCAATTTAATATACAAATAGACCGATGGTAACCCGGCCAACGAACTTTGCGAATTTCGCAAGACCATCGTCTAATATACATCTTACATCAAATATTATGTCGTCTTCTTTGTTATAATAAATTAATAAATTCCTAAGTATAATGATCCATATCTAGAGCATTTTCCCATCTTATAACCAGAATGAGAACATGTTAGAACATTCCAAACATTTCCTTTTCATCCGACTGCCGAAGAGAAGGTAATGTTTTCGATGTGTGTATGTATAGTTCTTATTTCCCTGGTAAAGGCTTAATGGAGGGCCCGATTTCTACAAGCGCGGTATCTTTAGATTGTCTTAGCGTCGTGAGTGTCACTGAATATTATCTAAAATATCCAAAATGACGGATTGAGAAGTATATACTAATGATTATTTAATCGGATCCCCTTGACTGCCATACATATCGTTGGTCATAATGTATTGTTAGTCATACTTTTTTTTGTCATAACTTCTTTCAGGCTGAAGTTACAGTTTTTGATAAACGTTTATCGTGTAGATTAGTTAGGTTAGGTTAGGTTAGTTTTACAAAAATCCTGAAAAAATAACCGTGTCCTGAGAAAAATGCATTATGACTTGCGAAAATTATGACTTGAAACACATTACCTATGACTAAAAATAATTATGGCAGTCGATAGAGACCCCTATTTAATGTATATAGACGATAGTATCAAAACATGCCGTCAAATTTTTAAACTTGCTTTTTGTTAGACTTGTTAATCCCTAACAATGTAAGCAAGATAGCGTTTCGATGTTGCACGTGCTCATGTAAACAGAAGACGATCGATCCGGTTCAAACACCTCGTAAGGATTACGAAGCGTATTGTTGCGAAACGGAAATTGTGCAAAATGGAACGCGACGTGCGAATATCCGAGATTGTAGGCATTGACGTAGGTAGAGACTAGAGATGAGCTTTAGTCAAGGAACGTAGGGCGAGGCACTTACCTCTATAATGTCTATGTAAACATCGACAAGGGTGAAATGCCTATTGTGTTAAAAAGTCGAAAGAGAGATAGTAGTCAATGGAAGCAATAAAAAAAAGGATAATATAAGAGTTTGTGGAAAATTATTAAAAAATAATAAAAACCGCAACCATGTCACCATGTTAACATTTTAGACAGATTATTAGGATAGCTGATTCAGTTTAACGTTAATAATAGAGGTTTCTTAAGTTCGCAATGTTCGCATGTGTGTGCGTCCAACTTTCATTCTTTGTTAGTAATTAGGTGTTCAATAGACCGTACGGTATTTATTAATTATACTCTGTGTAACTTCTGCTGCGATTTTCATGTTTTTAAACAGTTTAATTATGGTCACTGGCAACACTTAACAGGTAACGCGTGCGTTAATATTAAATTGGTTAAAAATTCGATAGCAATATTTAAAAAGTATAAATTGGAATAGTTTCGCTATGACGATCTTTCCATTTCTTTCTTGTAAATCGGACTAATTCTATCGCGCAGGAAATGTTTGAATGACTTTTAACGGTTAAGAAACAAGGTTACTAATAATGTAAAAAAGCTTTCCTGTACTTAGGACATTTTTACTTCCAACGACTGTATATTTAACTGTTAAATAGACAGACGTTCTCGTATTAGACTTTAAATACTTGTGCCAAAATGCGGCTAAAACTGTCAACTTTTTACAAACGTTGGCAATAAAAAATTATTTTTATTGAATTGCCAATACAGCCGTGTTGCGTCAGTGTTACTATAGTTTTGTTTCTCACATATTATGTGAAAATTAAATGAAAGTCGAAAAGTTATTTCCCATTCGTTTAAGAATTCAAACTAATCAAGAATTTTCGGATCATAAAAGGATCATAAAGGTTACATTATAAAACAAACCTTATGTTAGTAATGTTGTTCAAATGTACATGAAACATCTATATAAGTTCGATTGGTGGGAAAAAAAATCGTTATCAAACTAAAAGTTCTTACTTTGAGTTATGTAATGTTTATTTACTATCTAATTTGTTCAGAGGTCAGTAACACGTTTTGTTATCAATTAATGCTCCTTTGCTAACACTGACCCACTTTTCCATTGAGTTTGATCAAATTATCACATTATTTCCAAACCTGTGTTGTGGTAAATCGTTCGTAGAGCATTTACTTTTGTCTTTTCGATTAGGTACAATCTTAATGCAGAAAAATATATTTTAGGTCATTACCCCGTTTAAACTAAAATCTATAAAAATATACCTAAACTTTTATATTCATTCGTTTTCTTCAATTGGATTGGGAACACCATTGTACTTCTCACGTCTCGTTTCGCTTCAGGAAAGCAAACTGATCTCACTGAAGCGTAAGTCAAACAAACGGTCCGATAGTAGCACAGGGGTTTGTTTTTTTAAAGAAAACTTTTAAATTTCCGTACTGGCCAGTGACAAATTTCAAAGTTTTATTTCGGCTGTTTTGCGCTTCGTGCCGAAACTAGTTGGTAAATCACTGGAGAGGTGAGTATGTAATCGTGTGTGTAGGCATTAACAAGCGCCTTGACCTGTGTGTGTTTTGTGTTCATAATTTAAAGACCTAACTACAAGTAGGTACCGTTACAAATTAAACATATTAAATGATGTCTGAATTTATTAATATCATGTTAGCTAAATTATCTTAGAGCTCAAAAGGAAAACACAACAGCTTAATCTAAGTTTAATCTGTTCAAAGTAACTTACCCCTAACTAACCCAACTCCTTTGTCAGTAACAAAGGTTAGTCATGGTTGATTCAAAACTTGGTTTGCCTTGAGGGACTTGGGTATTTAATCAACGAAGTGTAATTCGGAAATTGCTTTATCCTTGCATTTGTATAAGTGTGAGTATAAACGTATGCAAATAGATGGCTATCGCAACTTACATTCAAACGCACACAAGCGGTACCTACATGTGTGTGCGGCAAGCATCTATTCCGTATTTGGATGCTTAAATGTTTAGCAACATTAAAAAAAACCATAGACACGCACATTTTATTGCGGAAGACCAAAATAACGGCGGTGACATAAACAAGTATCGGTTACAGGAATCAGTCACCTGACTCAGATCCTTTGGCAAACAGCCAGCGAATAAATAATAAGAACACTGGTCCGTAGTTTAATTTTGCATTTTGCAAAACGGAACGTTGCCAAGTTTGAATTTGGAATATTGAATTCGGACTTTTTAAAATTCATTATTCGAATTATGAATAAAAATTGACTGCTACAACCTTCCGAATGCAATGAGTTCCGACTTCCGAATGTATAAGTTGGCAAAGAGGTTGACGTGGTGACAGGTAAAGCTATGAGATTCTCAATTGGATCATGTTGCCAATTTCGCCTCGAAGAGCGTCCTTATTTATAATCTCTTTTGTGCCAATTTAATGTTCATCTTTTATTTTAGAAATGGGTTTAAAACGTGTAAACTAATACAAAAGATACGAAACAAAGCCGCAGTTAAAAGATACTCAATGTCAATCCGGCATCTTCAATGCGCGGATTGACATTATTTTCTTTTTAGAGTTAGGTAGGCAGGTTCTTTTTCTCCATACTTGCCGCCCTGCTTTTTGGCCAGGTTTTCAATGGGCGGAAGCTTCCTGTGTTATTATGGTGGTCGATTTATTTAAATGACACATTCTAAGATCGACATGTTAATCGCACAGCAGGCTATCCAGCAAGACTGGACGAGTAAACTCTGTTCATGCCTGGTATAGGTAGTTGTTAGGGCCTGTTAGGTTTCATCCCTACTTCCAGAGGGACGAGGGATGTAGTGAAATAAGGTTGTATTGTAAGAATACACCTTATTGCACTTTTCCTTTTTGTTAACTGGCCGTTTAATGGTTTGAATTTTTAAACTAACGGTTCGATGGAACACCGGCTTTGTTTTATATAATTTCAGCAGACGCCTCTCGACCACGGTGCGAGGCACGATATTGTAGTAGCTATTGTGTTTTAAACTAATATAATTCTGAAAGTTAATCTTAATTTCTTTTATTAACTAGCTACACCCCTTTCTTCATAATACATTCATAAACGATATTAATTACTTAGTGAAGGCTCGGCTGGTGAGCGTTACTTACCATGTTAAATTAAATGGACCAAACAACTACCTTGTCGCCATTAGGCTAATAACGCCTAGTGATGGGCGGCTTGAGTAAAACTTTCACTTAAATTTCATGCAATATTCTAAAAGTTTCTAAAGTCAAATTTCGACTTCAATTACATGCAATGTTCTGAAAGTTACCAAAGTATTTATATTTTTTAATTTTGGAAAAATACTATTGTTTCGATATGCAATGTACCTAAATAGGAGAAGTACCGGCTTTACACCGTTTTTGCCTACCCTAAATTTTAACTAACATGTAAAGAATTATGAAATTACAAAATATTTTTTTATCGTTAAATTAATCTTCAGTCTCAACTATTTATAAATATAATTTTTAATATTACAGTATTTTTGATACTCATTTCAACCTTAACTTGCCAAAAAAGGTATAGTGGCCACAAACGGTACTTATACCTTAAAGGAAACGTTTCATTAAGGACCATTTGCCCCAAAAATTTAACACTGGGTTAAGACACTACTGAGTTAGTGTCTTAATTAACCCGTGTTAAATTTTTGTAGTAAATGGCTCTAAATTTACTTGTACAGAATAATTTCTATCAAAATTTTGCAGTTAAGGAAAGTTTTACAATGTTTTAAAAATTGCCCATCACTAATGACACCTCGCAAATGTAACGTTGAATTAACGTTTAATTTAGGTGTACTGTTAATAACAACTATTAGTTAAACAGTTTAAAAGTAACAGAATATTTAAAACAATTGCCGTTAGCAAGGAAGTTATAGTGTGTTTGGAGGTCAAGGTCAGTAACAACACTCTTAAGGCACTATGACACTTAGATGAACTTGACCGTAGATGACTAAACAAAAAACAATGTTTTTTTTAAAATCTTATTTTTATTAAAATCTAATCTATCATCATCATCATCGTTATTTTACACCAATTAAAAAAATACAATTTCAATTGTAAAAACCGTGTCCGACCAAATGATTTTCCAGGAAACAATAAATTAAGACCAAAAACAAAAATTATGCCATTCGATATACAGGGTGTTAGGTAGAGCGTTGTCAAAAAGAAACAGGCGAGTAGAATAGACTATTAGCTATCCATTTCAGGTACTTTAACCCTTAATTTGTCTAAGGGCTATTTAATACCGTTTTTTTTATAATTTTATTACAAGACACCGAAATTCGACCTTTAAACCCCGAAAAAAAAGGAACTACTTGGTGTATTGACAAAATTTTAATTTTGATAGATTGTTAAATGTTGTGGTATTCAAATAAAACTGTTACTGGAAGCGTAAAGCTACTTTAAAAAATAATGGGGGCTCCCAAAGTTTCAGAAACCGATAAAGAAATCTTTCAACCTCAACTTTACAATGAAATTAAAAAAAAACCAAAGTGATTACAATTCTTCCAATTTCCTAAAAACATCTCCTGTTCACGCCAATTCTAATGGTATGCCACATGCATAACAAAACTCTTAATAATTCGAGTTATTTGCTAATAACTTGTCGAATGTGGCGAATTCGATGTTTGAGAAAATTTACTTCTCTGTTCATTTACCGCGTCTTACGCAGTTAGATAGTGTTTTCTCTCTCTAACATCCTTCTAACATATGGAAGATAAGGTTAGGTTAGGTTAGTAATTTATTTAAATTTTATTAGTAAAAATCTGAGGATATTGACTCAGGATCCCCAAAATCGTAACTTTTCTAATTCATAGTCACAACACAAAAAAAAAAATTCATTGTAAAGTTGAGGTTGAAAGATTTCTTTATCGGTTTCTGAAACTTTGGGAGCCCCCATTATTTTTTAAAGTAGCTTTACGCTTCCAGTAACAGTTTTATTTGAATACCACAACATTTAACAATCTATCAAAATTAAAATTTTGTCAATACACCAAGTAGTTCCTTTTTTTTCGGGGTTTAAAGGTCGAATTTCGGTGTCTTGTAATAAAATTATAAAAAAAAACGGTATTAAATAGCCCTTAGACAAATTAAGGGTTAAAGTACCTGAAATGGATAGCTAATAGTCTATTCTACTCGCCTGTTTCTTTTTGACAACGCTCTACCTAACACCCTGTATATGTAGAGCCACAAAACAGTGCATTTTCAATTAGGCAGCCTCATACGACATTGAGATCGACAGTGGTCTCACATAAATCTCACTTCACTTAATTCACATTTCTGTTAGCGCAGCCAAGTACAACAAATGTTTGTAGATAGTTAGAAGCCACCTAGAACCGTAGTAAGCGACTCAGTGAATTTTGACGTACAAGTATAATAAGGATAATTAAAAAATATCAACGCCGCATTAAAATTTCCGCCTTTATTCCAACAGCGCGCCGACATTCCCGTTTTTATCGGATAATTAAGCTTGTATTATAAGACCGAGCATTCTAAGTTGGATTCCCGACCCGCTGCACTGTCCTGGCATTTAGCATTCCGAGTAAAGGTCAGGTGTGACGTCACTTTAAGTTATAACGGACCTTCCGTAGTGAAGAAACCTAGGGTTTACTAATTTCTACTTTGCCTATTATACTCTTGTAGTTTAGTGTAGTTAACTAAATGTAAACATGAAATCACGTGATACAGTTCGTCAGCCTATAGGAGTAGAACACTGATACGTCAAAACGACGAAACAGTTGATTGGTTGTTTAACAGTCACGTGATTTGGTTTGTTTACATTTAGTTAAGTACCTAAACAAATGGAGTATAGTACCGTTATGCGAAAGAGACGAAATAAAGGTCTACTTTTGAAACACCAATAACATTCTCGTACGGTTAACTTTAATTGTAAAACCTCTACAGAACCGTGTCGCAAAAAGCCAATGATCTTGGACTCAATACTCAATAATCAATTATTTATTGCATTGCACAATATTAGTTTGCAGGATATTATGTTAAGTTAAGTTTTAGTTGTTATATATAATAAAACTTAATTGTGGACCCTTGTTGGGCACCGCAAAAATTCTTGTCTTTACTCAGCGCGAGGGTGAATATTAAGATCGCGCAAAAAACACAGCACAACACACGTCCCTTGTATGGGGACACCATTAATTTTTCATTTTTATTTTTATTGTTAAACAAATCACAAGGTTAGGCACAAGTACTCTAGAGCATTAAAACTAAGAGCAGTAAGCACAAGCCACCACGGTGCTGTCGGCCCTGACTGCTTCGAGCAGTCCGTCTAGGGAGCCTATCAATACACACAGAAATGAACGTGAGAACGGAACTCAAAAAAAAAAGTTGTGTGTAAAAAACAATGGAGTAAACATTTTTTAAAAGATCCAAATATTTGCCAGCCAGTAACCCGACACTAAACCGAGTGCCACTCGACTAACTGCATGACTCAGCGGCGAAACTGAGTGTTCAACACGAGATGCGCAAGCGCATAAATCGCGGCAAAACGCTACGCGCTCGTTTGTCTTCCTTCTTTATGATTTCCTTGTGCTAGTCCAAAAATATTAAGACCGACTATATAATATTTAGGAAGTTTTAATGGTTTCAACAGTCCCCAGTAATCTCGTGGCCAAGATAAATAAAATAAATAAAATAAATATCAGGGGACTATGTCACACCAGTTGACCTAGTCCCAAACTAAGCTCAAGGCTTGTATTATGGGTACTAGACAACGATATAAATACTTACTCGTATATAGAGAAATATATACTAAAATATATAGAAAACATCCATGACTCAGGAACAAATATTTGCGCTCATCACACTAATATCTGCCCTTACCGGGATTTGAACCCAGGACCGCTAGCTTCGTAGGCAGGGTCACTACCAACTAGGCCAGCGCGTCGTCAAAGAAACCTATGTACAGTCTGTGAACACTTAGAAGGTGCTTCGAGTTTGTACTTGTCTCTCACTCACTCTCATACACTCTTATTAAGAGGGTGAGAGAGAAGATTGTTTGACGGCTCGTTTAGCCTGGTTGGTAGTGACCCTGGCTGGCTACGAAGCTAGCGGTCCCAGGTTCGATTTCCGGTTTGGGAATATTTATGTGATGATGATGAGCGCAAATATATCGTTGTCTAGGTTTATTGCCTTTTCTCCGAACAACGTTTCCTAAACTGATACTACAAGTATTTCAGGATTTATTTCAGGACCATGCTGTAGAACCCTATAGGTTACGTTAGGTTAGTTTTAAAAATCCTGAAATATTTAGTGTCGGGAAAAATATAGTTTTCCAAATTACATGTTAGGGAAATTAATCAGTTTGGGTAACTTTCGAAAAAACGGCGTAATAAATACACGTTGTCTATTATTACCCATAATACCAGCCTTGAGTTTAATTAGGGACTGTGTGAGGTCGTCCACAGAAAAAATATCGTCGTCATAAACCTGACTTTGCTAGGTGTTTTAGTGACATAAATAGTAAATAAAAAGTGACATGACCTGTCAGGAAATCCCACGAGTTAACCTGACAAGTGTCCACTTAATTCGCTACAGCTACTTCTCACCTTTAATTAACAAGTCTCTTATCACTACACATTTCCAAAACCAAAAGGTACTATAAGCTTATAAGAGTGTACGTTTATACATCCATTTTGCTTTGAGCCAACAGTTTTCCGGAAACTTTAGTTGATTTTAATTACCACAGTTAGCGCCATGTTTTGCGTTTATCATGCAGAAGTGACTGTACGAGGGGTCGTTGGCGCCCAACGTGTTTTAACACCGGAGGAGATAAATTAACATTTTAATTAACAATTTGTCGTATCCTTGGCGAGTGAAAGTAGACTGAACTAAAAGGACGACACGTTTTAATTACAGTTTTTTATTATTTTTAACTCGATCAAGTGCGAAATTACATGTTTGGTGACAGCCTCTCGGAGTTAACAAAGTGCTCACCTGTGACAACATGTGACGTTCTCATAATTGTCCAACCGATTTTAAGAAAAAAAAACCGAGTCTAAATCGGTCTAACGGTTTGGGAGTTAGAATGCCACAGACAGACACATAGGTTAAATATTATAACACCCCTCTTTTTTGTAGGGGGTTAAAAATCGTATATTTCTTAGGGCGGATTCGACCAAACAAGAATAAGGTCTTATACCTAGATTAAACGCCGAATTTGTAAAGACTAATCTCAGAGTAAGTCTTATTCCAGTTAGCTAAAATTGATAGTTACCCATTTGCGTATTTTCCGGGATTAAGTGTTATTACAGTCGTGTTTTTCCCCGACACGATTTTTGTCGTATTTTTCCCCATTCAAAAATCAATTTGATAGTATTGACGGAGCTTTGCAAATTAGCCCTTCTGGTCTGCTTCAAGTTCCGGCGAAATAGGTAATGTCTGCAAGGAGAAATAGGCCGGAAAATAAGAACTGGAAAAAAATATGTAAGAAAATAAAAATGGGAAAATAATCTAACAAGTATTAGAAACTACTATTAAGAAATGTATGAACAAATAAATAGCTCTATTATACTCGTTAAACCGATATTGCTCTTTACATATTACATTGACAACGTCATGAGTTCATGACACTCATGACTCATGAGAAATAGAAATTGATCACATGTCAAAAGCTGTGGCTTTACGGCTAGCGAATGCTGAGTTGGGACCGTTTCGCAACTGTTTCTGTGTCTTATTTTTTAGATACAAAAAATAAGACACAGAAACAGTACCTAATGTTGTTTTGTATTGTTGCGAATAAATGTCTCTTTATCTTTATCTTTATCTTTAATATAGTTTTACCGATTAGAATGTGCCCAAGGGTTCGCATCGTACACATACAGCATCTAACGCCTGTGTGGTCTCCAGATACGCAGTTATGTCTGTTCATCAACACAACTGTCAACGTCGCAGGAATGCCTAAACAAACAATTCGCAAGACTGCTGACTTCACAATTATAGAGCTAGTTATTTGATGCGTATTTAATGTAATGATAGATCAGTTTACTACAATCGTTACCTGTTCCTTATTAGCAAAGTTGGTATCTGCATTCTTTACCGAATTAAATTTTCACTGTCCTATTTTTCCACATGCCAAAGACCAATTTTTTCTACAAATAATTCGATTGTGAGAAATTTTCAAAGCGGAAAATATTCCTATAGTCAAATTTAAGACGAGAAAAATCGAAATGGGAAATCTTCAGCTCCCTTACTGACGCAGTCGGGTAAATGTATAATTAGTAAGCAATTTATTTAATAAATATAAGAATGTCGATTGTCTGATGATTTACAGAACACAAAACACAATTATACTTTTGCTAAAGTTTTTTAACAGTGTAGAATCTACACTACACTGTAGTGTAGCAAGTATTTTCGCTTTGTATAGACATAATTCCCTCACCACAACAAAAACGGACACGCCAACAATTAGTTAAATGTCACAATAACCGTCATAATTATACGAATTACTAAATTATTCACTGCTGACGTCATGGCAGCCACCTTACGTTTTTAGGTGCAGTTTGCAACCCGCGCTTGAGTAATAGAAAAGTACACAATTATAAAACTAAGGGAAACTTGAAACTTTGTGCTGTGTTTTCTCTTTAAAAACAAAAGCAAGTTAGTCGACCAGACAAGACAAGACAGCCGGTGAAATGACTAGCATAGAGGCATTCTATCTTAGTCCTCAGGGTTGGGAACGCATTTGCAGTCTTAGGATTGCTCTGCAGTCTTGTCAATGCGAATGTCTATGGGTCACAGTTTCCACTTACCATCAGGTGGCCTGTGTGCTCGTTTGTCATCTCTATGCCATAAAAAAAAAAAAAAAACCCTCGGGCGTGCATGTAATGTGTGCAGAGCTCGTTTCTTTGTGGTTATCTTCGTTATTTGTGATGCTTTCTCGGCTTAACTATAAAAACTATTTGGCATCTGTCATTATTTTCACATTATTTTCGTCTGGTACTTAATTTTTCCAGAAAATTTAGGACTTGGGAGTTAGGAGCGGAAATCTAGTGAAGTAACGAAACGTATAGAAAACCATGTTTTGGTATTAGATTTTCCCTCACATTAAAAGCGTAAGAAAAACTGAATATGCCAAAGTTTAGCTTTGAGGTTATGCTTTTGTCCCTCACAAAGGAACTAGATTTGTTTATTTTTCATGAATGGCTCCCATTTCAAACATGCGTCAAGTATAAAAAGCATCACTCTGTCATTGTAACATACGCAATCCGGCAGTTAAATTTAACTGCTTTCTTAAACAGGAGCCGAAATCTAAATAAAGCTCGTCCACACAAAAGTGACAGCGTGTAGAGCGACAGTTAAAACGGCGTCTATTTTGAACGCGGCGTTAACTTTCGTTTTTCTAACCTAATGGCGATGACTCAGAACTGGCCAGTAGCTTTGTTTAATAAAAGTGCCTAGGGCTATGATATTGAGCCTCTTTTATACGGAAATGAGGTCTGATATTTAATGTGTCAGATAGAGTATGTTCAAAATTTGAATTCAAATCATTTATTCAGTTAATTGGCCGGTAAGTGAACCTACTATGTAGGATAACACCAAACAAAAAATCTTTGGACAGAATTTGTATCGATCTTTTCAAAAGTTTTATTGTTTAGTCATTTAATTTAAGGACAACTGTTGCAAGTTATTTACTTTATTTACAATCGTTGTTGATAGGACAACCTTTATTGATGATTACCTAAATAATAGTTCATATTTATTAATTATTTAATTAAACTTTTCACATCAGTAGTAGGTATGTTTTAGATTCAGATTAGATTGAATAGGTTTGGATAATTTGTTAGACATTTCAGCTCGATTAGGCCCTAGTGGGAAAAATAGGGTCGCACCGAGTTTCCACGTGGTCTACATAATCTACAAAACTGCAAAAATTAAGCTGTTGTGGACTTAGAATTAAAATTACGTTCTAAATGACCATTAAGAGTCTAGCGAGATTTATGGTTACAAGGATATCATCAAGTTTAACATAAAACAAGATAAGACATATAATAAATCATCAACATTCGAAGCAGTCATAAAACAAGTTGACTTATATGGCAAGGCATGTGGATCCCAAAAATGGGGCATTAATACTCAGATAAACATAAAAACACCGAAAAATCACCATTAAACAAAAACACAATCACACGCATCGATAAACTTCGTTGGATTTCAAATTTCGTATTTCGAACGTACGCGTCAATTCGTTAATTTGAATTTCGAAATAGCGCGTCGTAGACCCGACCGCGGCGCGCGCGCAGCCGCCTGAGACTGGCTGGAGACAGAATAACACACACATCGTTAAACTTTAATTTCCCGTCCCATTCTAACCTAGCAAGCTTACGGTTGAATGACAGGGAGAGTGGTAAATTGGTTAATGAGTTTGTTGATGCCGCGGGGGCGTAAGTTTCGCAAGTCAAGGACGGTTTACAAAACTATTACCTGAATAAATATAAATAAAAAACTTAACGAAATGTCTTTTACATATATGGTATTTATTGGTCCACATACCAGCTGTAGGCGCTATTTTAAAGTTTTTTATTGGGTAATTCATGAGCATTATCGTTTCGAGGCTGTATATTATATAGTTAGGGCTACTTGTGATTGTAAAATGGGCTAAAATTGCAGTGTTTCAATACTTAATCGTTGTTCCTGATTTTAATAACAGGTAGCTTAACAAAACAAAATGAGCCCAATAAGTAAGACCCGGAAAACGAAAGAAAAATATGTGTAGAAGATGAAACGATAGAGGTGCCAAATCTTACAGTAACGGCAGTCTTATCCCATCTCATTCTATTATTAAATACGAAAGTTTGTTATTAAATCTCGCCATGACAGACGGCTTGCTGTCGGACTACATTTAGATTGAGAAAAATTAGAAAAACAAACTGAACTGTCGACAGCTAAACCAGCTACATAACACACTTTAGAATATGATTCATTTTGACTTCAACACAAATTAGTTGCTTCGAAAAACTAGGATCTATCTTTTTCACAGAATTATCTAGTTCCTATAGTACAGCAGTATCTTAGTTAGAGACTAGGTCAATGTTTATGCGTCCCTATATTTTATTTATTATTTGAAAGTGATAATTACATTGAAAATTTATTGCCGTTGTCCATATCAGCTTATTCACTGATGCCTCCGAGCAAGGTTACGGTGCTGTGTTCTCACATAATCTAACATTTGCCCTTACTTGGTACAGTTACACTTTACAATGGACCTTTATACTCGTTGAAAGGGTCATTACAAATCCTTGCTATACAATATTAATTACTTCCAGTTTTAACCGATAAGTCTTGGTCGGAATGCGGCAGGTCACCGAGGAAGCCCTGAATATAGGTCATCTGGCCACTCAATGTCTGTAACGTGAGAGACTGACTCATAAGTATTTTAACCATCTGCCTGGAAGCAAAGCAAAGCGAAAGTTCGCTGCGAAACACCTTTTTCGTGCGTTTTATTTTACAACTCCATCTATTTCGGAGGAACTTTCTTTGTTAAAAAACTTAACTGAACCAGAAATTATGGCTGTGTTTATCAATGTGGATAAAGTGGACAAAACATCTGTCATTTTCTGACCAGTACGCGAGTGTGAGAGTGATGGATGCTTTATCCAGCAGTGTAACTTAGTAGGTATTTGTTTATTTTGATGTATTTAAGTGTCTAGGCAAATTCATTTTAAATATTTCCTTCAACTTTACTACTCAGTATTGCTTCTGATACGAACTGAAATATCATTAGAGTAAGGTGTCGCCAAAGAAAACCAATTTCCTCCAGCACACAGCACACATCACTGCGCAAATTTCGAGGACTAAACTGAGCAAAAAATTACGTTTTACTCATGAAATGAGATCATATAATGAGACATAATAATTAAGGTGTTCGGAACGAGTTTTTGGAACATAGTTCAAAGACTATAAGCATCTAGAATCTTCAGAGGTTCAGCTGGAAATAAGATATCTTTATGAACAAGCAGTTGCTAAATCAACTTCTAGTTCGGTTCACAAGATACGGAAATAACCGAGTCGCGACGAACCTCCGAGCAAGACAGACTTTATGTTATGGATTATTGAATAAAATCAGGGCCGGTTAATGATAGGTTCAAAACTATTAACAGCTTTATTTTCCTGCTTAAACAGGATAACATTAAACAACTGTTACAAGTGTCTTCAAATTAATAAATGTTGATTGAACAGTTTTTATTTAGTCAATGAGGCCAATTTCGTAATGCAATATGAAAAGGCAGTCAACTCAAGTTATATCAAATGTGTCCATCTATACAAAAAAGTAACGATAAAATTGTTTAGTTGTCCATTTTGAAATTACGACATTTTATAGTTTGACCTACTTGACAGTCACTACTACAAAATTAAATGTTTTTATAAGAATACGATTATTTTTTTCGAGCTACAAGGCACACACAACAGTATAAAGCTTAAATCTAACGCCGAGGTGACAGAACAGCGTGGTCCTGTTTTGCCGAAATTGTCGTCGTGATCGCTTCCGATACGCTGCCCCGAAACCGCCAGAACACGACACCTTTCGGCCAAAAGTCAGAACACTCAAACCCCCAGCGTAAACCGCGGCCCGCGCACTACAAACTAAAGTTTATACACCAATACTGTGAGTGGCAGCCCTAACTGTGATTCATAGTCTCACACACACATGATCGATTTATCACGAATGTCTTTTTCTTTCCCCATACATTAAAACGTGACGCGGGATCGTGACTTAACGAAGGTAAATTAACTGGCAATTATTTATGAAACCCTGGTACATTTTTTACGATTGACACTATTAATAATTATGAGAACGCAAAAACTTATGTACTGTGATGTGAATAGTCGTGATTATAAAGGTGATTATATTATCTAGGTACTTAAAAAAAAATATCCGGTTTTGTAAATATGGTACATTTGATTTTATTATAGAATTAAAGAATCGCACAATACGGTTAAGTTTTTAGTATGGTATGTGTATTTAAATAGGTGTTTCTTTACAAAAATACCTAGGTACAGTCGAGTTCATAAATATGTGTACATTTTAGTACCTTGTGTCTTTAATCGTTGTGACAATTCATATATGGCAGTTGGAACAAGACATTAAATAGACAAGGTACTAAAGTGTACACATATTTATGAACTCGACTGTACCTACTGATAACTTACCAGGGCAGAAACAGTCAAAAATCGCATTTACGTAAGTTTTTAGAGTTGTTGGTAATTCTGAAGCTTTTCCTACCCCACTCTGGGAATGAAGGCGTGAGTTTTTGTATGTATGTAATTATGTATATAAACTATAATTCTTAATATTTTATTGAATCAATACCTGTTCTGTTGCTCAAAATACTTATTAAAAAAACAGAAATCGGCACCCAATTTGTTGGGCACGTAATCCATTTTATGTTTAAAATCAAACCCTTTTTGATCGGTCCAAAGCGTGAAAAAGCATGAACCGTCCATTCAACGTAACCACTCAAGTGTTTATCGGCAATCAGCGCGACCTTGACCTGCCCGAACGATTCGCGCTATAACCACCACCCAGGCGTTCTGAGAGAAACCATTCACTACACTAGACGCGTTAAAGCTTGATTTGATTACTTATCTGTGACAGATGCTGGCAGCTAAGAAAAAATAAACAAAGTGACGTTTTGATTTTTTAAGTACGCACGTCATCGAAGATCGAACGCTATCGGCGTAAAAAGGTTTGCGTCTAAATGCAAAACAATGAGTAGGTATTTCGTAATGATGATGCAGTTTTATGTACTACAGTAAAATATTCGCTTCCAGACACTTCGGCATATTGCAGCAGCACTCAACATTACTCATTAGAAAACAACAGACCACACGCACAAGGTCTGTTCCGAACATGGCCGCGTTGTCGCCGGTTCACTCGCATCTCGAACAATAGTATTTAAATATTTAAACTATTTTCAGCCTTGCAACCGGAGCTGAATTGTAAATTTCGGAATTGTCAAGTTTTGACAGATGGAATAACTGTGAAGGAAAAGTTACAAAACTGAGTTAACGTTAGTCATTCCTTAGTTTCGACTTTTCAAATTCAAGTTTGAAAAAGGAACGATTTAATTGTCTTTAAAACGCCTCTGAGTAGCGGGAAGATTTAATCTAATTAACAACTACAAATGAAATGTAATATTGTTGTAGGCGTTATTAGTAACAATTAATAATAACAACCATAGATATAAATAAATGCTAATAAACTCTGTTGGCACAGGGATACTGAGTCACGACGCATTGGAGGAAGAAAACAGAATGTAATTAAAAATAATTCCGCCATTACAACACCGTATAAAGAATTCAATCAATCACCACGATAAGCGGCTAGTAATTACACAGAGATTTACAATTGACACTTAGCTAGATTATAAGGATTTAGGCACGATTTTTGCCAGGTAAGGTTCTTGTTCAGGGTAGTGATTATCTCAACAACGATGGTCGGACGGACGGACGAGTGAATGTCCGAGCGGCAAATTTAAGTAGTCCCGTAACGTATACCTAAGGCTGCTTAATTGAAAATGCATACGCTAAAATGTGTTGTGTTCGCTCTGACGGGACTACTTAAACTCCCCGCTGCGATTTCGCTCGTTCGTCCGCCCGTCCGTTGTATTTGAGAGAATAACACCCCTGTAATGATTGAAAACACCCAGTCTTCTGGAATATTCTTGAACGTTCCACTGCCCTGTTATGGTTCGGAAGGGTTTGTTGACAAAACGCATGCGTCAGTTAGTAGGTATACGTATATTGTAGAAAGTAGCTGCGGACTTTGTCAAGTAAATAAACACAAAGAAAAAGCGAGCGAAGCGAGCGGATTACGGGGAATTTATTAGGACTTGTTACGAAGAACTGTTGTTTATATATTTGTTTTATCGTTCATTAAAGATCCAAATCTTGACGTTTTTACGCTCCTTTGACTACAAGAAGCTCCAGAATATTAAGATAATGAAGAATTTAAAAGAGACGTTTATTTAACACGCCTAAGTTAGCACAAGTTTAGTGCTAAAAAAACACGTAACATGTAATCAAATGTATTATGATCACTTTAAATCATGCTTTATTTCATTCTTATTCATTGTCAAAGTCAGCTGTGTGGTTTATAAAGGTTTGAAACCAGCATGCCATATAAGGCAGCGACAACGCAATTATTTGAATCAACAAGCAAGGTTATATAAAACTGTAAAGTTACTGTTTGTATGTTTATTTATTTGAGCTTCATTTGCATACCTGCTATATGAAACGCTGGTTACCAGTTACTTTGGTCTAGGAATAGATTATCCATAAACTGTTACATTTTATCGTACCTATCGATTCTATCTTTGCTAGATTCCGTATTCACTAGGAAGGAATCTTAAAAACTCTACGTCCCTTATAATAAAAAATAAGCTTCTTGAAATAACTTTTTAATGTTCCAAAAGGTACTAGGTTCATTTTTTGTATACGTTCTTAAATTTTATTATATGTAGGTACGTATACTCATTTTGGAAGTCAGCACCTATTCTAAACTACTGGGAGACACTGTTCGAAAAAAAAAGTTCAAATTGTATCCCGATTTGAATTTAGAACAAACAACAAGATTAACAACCATTTCTTCCTGGCCAGAAAGAATGTAGAAGCGCGCCAAAATCGCCATGTTTTATTACATAGATGTAAAACATGCGAGATATTCCTGTACAGTTCAACACCCCCAAAACAATGCATAGAGGCGACACTCGTAAATATTCAATGGAGTATTTATATGCGTAATAACTGGTTGCTTTCTATGACTTTATGTAGCGTCGCTGCATAGATTATAGTCCTGTGGCTTGCGTTTAGATTGCATAGATATTCCATAGATGACCTGGCTCTATGTAAATTAGGTGTGAACGAAACCTGTCTCAGTCTGTCAAGGTTTTTTTTAATAAAAGTGTGTGCGATCTGATAATAAGTTGCATTGTTTTAAAGTCCTTCTTACGGCTTCATTTTAAATAATTTTGCTTGAAACAAAGTTATCACGGGAAACAAATCATTCAAAATTTCGAAAACCCTCCAACAATGTATAAAAAAAAAATTACTTATTCGTAATGTTAAATCCAAAAGGAATTAAGAGAAATAAACACAGGTAACTGTTTCATCGAAACACCTTTCAACAAAAGTATTATTACGCAGAATTTTCAGTTCGTCGAACTGCATTTCACACAGCTTGAGTTTTTTGATAATTACAAGACGTACGTAATTAATGTGTAAGATATCCTAAAACCATCACGATTTCAGCACCAAATAGCGTTCGATTAAATTAAATTCGATAAATAAATACCCACCATTTAACGTGTCGCATACGGACATCAAGACGCTGCATAATTTTTTCAACCTATTTTACAACTTAGTTCATTCAACCAGGCATGAATCGAATATCGCATCAATAAATTACCATTCTACATTGAATGAAGTTATTCTATGACGGCAATTGCAGCGTTGGCGTGCCGCCAGAGTCCAACAGTTTTATTAAAACCTAGCATTGTTAGCATCTGCTCAATACATGTGGTGCTTGTGAGCTTATTTCGTTATATTTTCTAAATAAATTGGCTAGTTAACATGTTAACACGCATTGGACGCATTTGGTTAACACATTTTTGGTCTAGCAGGTGGTGCTCTCCTGCTCGAGCAATGAGGTCAATGGCTTGGACTTTCGACTATTACAAAATAAAAGTTTACAATAATCCTTGTAACGTAAAAAAAAAACATTTTTGATTTTGGTCTGTCATGTCATCATAAATTACTGTGGGACTCAATTTTATCTGGACTTACGCGATAAAAAAGATGACTAAAGGTGCTAACGGTGCGTGAAAAACGACGCCATGTTGTTACTACGTTCCCTTCTACCCAACGACACCATATTTTACGGTCGCGTCTTTTTAAATGGAGCTCTTCTTGTCATTTACGAGTATAAGTTTTGTAATATATAAGGCTTAATTACTGTTTGACCATCAAACGCCGAACGCCGCGATCAACTTTAATGTTACGTGTTCAAGACGCCAGGCATTCATAACGCTCATTGAATACAAAACGGACACTTTTCAAAATAATTGGCTCTTGCATTAAAAATCTTAAACGAATAGCTTCTAATTTTAAAACGCAACACTGACTTTTTTTGGAATGTGTCCGTTTTGTATTCAATGAACGATAAGTCGAAATTGAATTATTAGGAACCATCTCACACCAATTGACTAAGTCCCAAACTTTAGCTCTATGCGTATGCTATTGGCTCTAGACTCTATACCTAATTACACAAAAACATAGAGATCATCTAACCTAAAACTAACCACCCCTCCAAACATACCACCTGTGAAAAATGCATTAATATTTAGCATAAATAAACGATTAACGAGGAACGATGGGCCATGGTTGCCACCGAATGTAGCCCGCAAAATGGCCACCGGAGCAGAGGCAGACCAAAAAAGAGATGGCGGGATGACTTAGAAGCGTTTCAAAGCGAATGGCGGGAGCATGTACTCAATCGGGACGAATGGCGGATAAGAGGGGAGGCCTTTGCCCACACCCAAATAGGTTAGTAAAAAAATAAGTAGCATATACAGCGTGTTACAAAATACCCCGTAAAAAATATAATAAATCATCAAAGCCAAAAATATTGTCAACCCTAGTAAGCTGTCATGTCAGGGAACCGGAGTTAGCATAGATTATTTTAACAGAGTGGCCTACCTACCAATTTAATAATTGTCAACTTTAATGGGTTCAAATCAAAGCCATATCCCGAGCGAAGTTGTGCATTGATTAAGGCGAAGCTCATTTTGAGCCGTTGTTCCTGTAAATTTGACGTTCATTACGAAAAATTAAGTGTTACTTTAGGTTTCTTCGTTAGGTTAGGTCTTTTAGAATCTTCCAAAACTCGACTTGTAATATCTATCTAATCGAATTCTGTTCATTTTGTTAGTATGTCTCTTGATGGTTTCACGAATTAGGTAAAAATGTACATAAACATTCTGCGTAATTTACTCTTTAATTTTACTGAAATAGGGTTTGCACATCAATGAAAACAATAATGGTTTTATTTATTTTGCCGGTAGGTCATACGGTGCTAGTACGGTTCTCAAATATTGTAAATGGACTTATTATAAGCCACCATTTAACCCCCTTTCGGCTTTACGGGTATTTTTGTAACACCTTGTACACATCACATCAGTAGAGCGGGCGTTGAGTAAAAGTTTTGACGATCTCTACTTTAATATATAGAAAATAGAAAACATCCAAGACTCAGTATCGAACACTCGCGCACATCATAAACATTTGGTCTTCGGGAATCAAAATGGGACCACTAGCTTCGTAGGTCACTTCCACTAGGCGAACCGCATCGTCATATTAAAACTTACGACACGGAAACTCTTTAATGTTGCTAGACTTAGCAAATTAGAATATTTCTAGTTGTCTAAGCTAATGTAGTCAAGCTAACCTAAATTTCCAAAACTTACTTGAAAAAGTAGCTGATGTCTAAAGCTTACTATGGGGTCGAGGACTATCAATCAGATAAAAATACTTGGCCTAAACTAAACGGTTATAAAACATATGTAAATATGGGACACGGTTTCTGTAGGAGAATGTATCGAACCTTATTTTTTGTAGTTGTTTTGCACCATCATCGTTAAGTTTAATTTTTATACTTTTTATTTTTCTATTACTACTAATTAGTTCTGGTGAAAATCCCGAGCTTTGACACATTTTCCTGCTTAACTACGCGTGAATTTATTTACTTCTTATTGTATGTTATACTCATTGTTTTGTATAATGCTAGGTTAAATTTTATAATTGTATATTAAAAAAACGACTGACTGTTGAGATTTTTGCAACTTTTCTTCTCAGTATTGGTCTCTTGCCAAGCGCTGGTAGATTGTTGACGTGTAAAAGTGACCGTGCGGCCTACTTACTGAATAAACATCTTTAATCTTTTTAATTAAGCATCTACAGCCATCTTCAGTACCCTTACCATGAATTACTATTACCGTACTCGCTTGCGCGTCGAATGCCTTGCACTCTATAAGAATACTGCGAGGTCTGAGAGAAACAGAGCATTCGATTCGCCAGCGAGTACGTTAATTTGCAACTCATGGTAAGGGCATAGATACCCAAAACTGGCAACAACTCCCATAAAACGGTAAGGCTTCCGGAACTAGGAGCTACAGCAACTTGGTCCGACGCAAGTTAGCTCAGATATGGCTTGCATGTTCTAGAATATGATATAGAACGACGTTTGTTTGTGATACGTTAGGAAGATATCAAGTTTGTTAATGTTACAGGACGCGATAGCCTAGTGGGTAGTGACCCTGCCTACGAAGCTAGCGGTCCTGGGTTCAAATCCCGGTAAGGGCAGATATTTGTGTGATGAGCGCGATTATTTGTTCCTGAGTCATGGATGTTTTCTATGTATTTAAGTATATATTTCTCTATATAAGTATTTATATCGTTGTCTAGTACCCATAGTACAAGCCTAGAGCTTAGCTTGGGACTAGGTCAATTGGTGTGACATAGTCCCCTGATATTTATTTATGATATTTACACTAATCGTCGCTGGTTGGTTTAGCATGTCGACTCGTGATCATAAGGTATCGAACTTATGTAGACTGTAGCTGTCAAAAAAAGCCATACACTTCCTTAATCAAGTTCCATACCCACGATTTTAAAATGTGTTGTAGTTATCATGAAAATCTAGTTTTGTACAGAACTAGTTTTTTTAATTAAAATATCTAATCGTAAAAATCGGACTAGGTTTAACGAGACACGAGAAATTTACCGCATTTTGTATGGAAAATTCAGTCACTCAATCCTCTTTAGTAAATTACTCGATGTTCTTACGGTGAAGGAAAAACATCGCGAGGAAACCTACACATTCGAACAGCTGAGTGTGTACGAGGGTTATGCACAAAGGGATAATGGTAACCATTGCCAAGTGTATGTAAAAAGAATATTTCGACTGTTTAAAGTCTGTTTTATTCCACTAAAAAGCAACAAAAGTATTTGCGAAATAACGTATACAGTGACCCATTTTCCTTGTGCATGAGTGTAAGATATGAATTTCTCCATTAAATATTAAACGGAACGGAACTGAGGACCAGAGCGTTGGCTTCACAGCCAGCACATGCTGAGTTGGAACCGTTTCGCAACAACTGCGAAGCTGTATTTTAATGTAACGTCTCTTTCCTTTTTAAATTTATTTTTTATTTCTGTTCTTGTGATTTGCATAATTATGTATCGTTTTTAATTACATTGTGTCTATCGTCATCGATTCCTCAAGAGATTAGGATCGTAATCGAAAAAAAAACACAATTCTGGTTTATGTACGGATGTTCCAAACAACTCTCATAAACCAAAGCGAAGCGAAGGGTCGCTAGTTCCTTGTAAAAATTGATTAAATCAAGTTTAATTGAATCGCTTTACTTCAAACTGACAAGTCCATACAAAAGGACAACGGAGGTTGCGTCTTTTTTCAAACAAATTACTTTTTAAATTCGTATATCTTTCAAGGACATATCCGACTGAAGTTTAGCGATTCAATTACCAATCTAAACACATTACAAGTCGGTGCACAAACATATTTCTACCTTTACAAAACCAGCGCTAGTTCCCTTCTTACTAAAAATGACTCCACTTGGAGTCTTGGGCGCTGACCGTCAAGTTTCTCTTACCTGTGAGTATCAGTGTGGGTCGCGACGACCACTCGACGACGCTTGCCCAAATATTTATATTTACTTTGAGCCGAGACGCACACGAGATATATCATCACTACATAGTATAAAACAAAGTCGCTTTCCGCTGTCTGTCCCTATGTATGCTTATATCTTTAAAACTACGCAACGGATTTTAATGCGGTTTTTATTAATAAATAGAGTGTTTCAAGAGGAAGGTTTATATGTATAATAAATCCTGTTTCATGTACGGGTGTTACAGAAAACTCACATAAACCGAAGCGAAGCGAGGGCGGGTCGCTAGTTTATAATAAAATAAGTTATACGTAGAGTGTTTTTAATCAACTAGGTACTCCATTTATACATTGACGCCATCGAGCAACGTCAATTTAACGGTTCATAAAATGCAGTTTGGGGCAAACCGAGTTCGGGGTCTTTCTTCGCTTATACAGCATTTATACAGCCTATATAAACAACTTTTAGTACACAATTCATTGCTTTTGATATTATGTTATCGTATTGTCAACGTTTTGACAGCTCTTATTTTATTGACATTAATGGCCGCCGTTACAAACAGTACTATAACATGTCAAAGCAATTCGAATAGAATAGAATATAAATAATTTAAAACAAATGACAAGAAAGCCACTGAAAAAAAAGGGCCCTGCGTTTCTCTAACTGCCGTGCAAAATTAAAAAGCAGTAAGTGTAAAAAGCTACCACCATATCTTGGACTCCAACTTCTAACACCTCCACAAAGTTGGAGACCATGATATGGTGGTCTTAGTGTTCACTTACTGGAGTTTAAATTTTGTTCGGCAGAATTCTAGGCGCACTAGGCGTTAAAATCCAAATCGTATATAACCTACTACGGTATTGATTTTAACTCGAGCGCCATTAGGTACTGTCAAGTAAATAAGAGCTATCAGCCTTGACAATACGATAACAAGTCAAGAACAATTTGGTTTTTATCGTGTTGAATAGAGGCCATGCTCAGCATTGGCGTTGGTTTTGAGAGGGACCCTAGTAAAGGTTTTACCCAGTAGAGCACAGCCCTGGAGAAAAAACTACCTACTTCTTATAGTCTCGTCAAACCGAACGGCAACTTAAGGGGCTACCCGGCGTATTTTAGCGATTTTCAAGTCGATTCAAATAAGCCAAAATGTAGTACAAAAATCTGTAAAAAACATATATTTTAGCTTGGCATTTGTTCTTTATTTTTCACGGAAAAATATTTCGCAAATGTTTATATCTTAAGAGTATAATAATTTCCCGTGAACCCTTTTCTCGATCTATAATCCATTATAACTGCCTAATTATGCGATATTTACACATGAGACTTAACTTATAATTGGACAATAATGTGAACTTTAATTTGGCCGGATGTTTTTTTAATTGATTCTGTAGTTTTTGAGGAAAATAAAATATTCATGTTTGCGCGCTAATCCCCACACGCGGGTCTCTGCGGGGGCGACGGGCGGCATACGCCGCTTGGCCGTCGAACGGGGAACCCGTGCCGCTCGGAGCCACGCGCGACATGGCGACATGGCGACATCTAACGGCAAACCATGTACCACCAACTCGCCAGCGCCAACAGCGTCACAACGTCAGACAGCGGAACTAAACTGTTCTACAACGCGCAAGCGAAATTTCAACAGTCAGTTGATATATGTAGCACTTCCAACTTCATCCCAATGGACTTCCGTCCCCAGGCATAACACCCGCCTGGAGAGAGATCTCTCTATTGCCCTCTCTAACTACATTGGTACCCTGTGAATCCAATACACTGTATCTGCAGATAATAGTGTTTTGAATTAACAACTTTTATTCTATAGAATGAAAGTTGTTAATTCAAAACACTGTATCTGCCAGATACAGTGTATTGGATTCACAGGGTACATTGGTGACCCTCGACAATGGACAATTACGCAACCTGACTGACGACCTTCCAAGCAAATGACGCAGTCTCACAGCAAGCCGACTTACCACTGTGCACCACTAGCATTCTGTCATATCTCTATGCCTGGTGTCTACAGTGTGCAACACTACTCTCACTCAACAACGCGACTCACTGCGTCCAACTACGAGTACTTTACGAGCAAGGTACACGACGCACTGTTGTACTCCACTGACGAGTTTGTTATAATTTCTGGTAAATATACAGGGTGTTTGGCAGTCGGGTGTAGGTTTTAAGGGTGATAGTATAAGGGTCATTCCGAAAATTTTTGACCACATTTACTATTATGCTAAGTTTCACGGTTTCCGAGATATTGATCATTTTAATAGGTTTTTTTTGTAATTTTTCCTTATGTCCGTGATACGAAAAACCCCTTAATTCAAGTATTAATTTAAATAAAAAACAGTGTTTTCTTGCATGACTTGAATCACTATGAAATAAGGAAGCTACATGCCATTTTTTTTTCCTTACAAAATTGGTTTTTCCATACTTGGTGAAAAACAAACGCGGGGTTCTCTTAGTATGGAGAAAGTAACTCTTGCGCGTTTACTCAAAAAGTTGTAAGGAAAAAAAAATGGCATGTAGCTTTAAAACTTCCTTATTTCATAGTGATTCAAGTCATGCAAGAAAACACTGTTTTTTTTTTAAATTAATACTTGAATTAAGGGGTTTTTTGTATCACGGACATAAGGAAAAATTACAAAAAATCCTATTAAAATGATCAATATCTCGGAAACCGTGAAACTTAGCATAATAGTAAATGTGGTCAAAAATGTTCAGAATGACCCTTACTATCATCCCTTAAAACCCCTACACCCGACTGCCAAACACCCTGTATATCCGTAAAGTCATCGTCAAAAGTAACTGATCACTTTAGTACCTTGTCGCTTTACTGTGTCATAAGCAATGCCAACAAGATTGACGAATTTAATGGGATTTAAAGTGCAAAACAAATGTTTTCACGATTTTTTGGTAAGTATTTAATGAATAAAATTTTATGTTCGATTGGGTTGCCAGCTCCTGGCCTAAAAAGTCTCAATACCAACTGCAAGTTATAGTAGTACGCCAACAATCCGTAAGATGTCGTTAGCGGCCTAAAAAGTTGGCCATTATAGTACATTTACTTTATACTAGATGGCGTTACGAAAAAGCGATGGCGCATACGTACGTAAACTTGCAGAGGTGAGGAAAGGAAGTGGGGAGGGAAGAAGTTGAAATGCTCGAGGTCATTGAGACGGGGTACGCCCTTAAACCACGAATTGAACCAGTTCCAAAAACAAACAGCCTTTACACATTACACACACATACGTATCCCTGTACGTGTTCAGTTACGCACGGATAACGCCGCGTGGGCGGGCGGACGCTGTGATAACGTATCTCGCTCGAGATGATTGTGCTGTAGGGCGGGAACATGTCGATATCGATGTCGACATGTTACCGATGATGTGCAAAATGTATTAATGGAGTTTATGGTGAAAGGAGGGGCGTTTTTTATTAATGATGGGCAGAGTAAAGTTTTCTTAAAAGTAATTTTACCGTTACAGCGCTTATCGGTATATGAAACAAGCATTTTTTAACATGGTGAAGCTTGCCACGGTTTTGGCTATGAGCTTACAATTTTTATTAGCCAAATCATTCATCAATTAAATATACTTACAGAATATGGAAAGAGTAATAAGTAATATATGAATTGAAAATAAATTTTACAGTAATCGAAATATATATAACAGTACCGTGACTGTGTAACTGACGAAGAGACAACGCACAGTCTAAACAGCTGGACCAAGGGACTTGAAATTTGGAGGGAGTATTCCTAGCCGTGCAGATATTTTTATCCGAAAATCGATCCCCAACGGGAAGAAATAGGGAAACTAATAATACACTTACAAAGTCGCGGGCGAAAATAATGTCTCGACAATATAAAATCAATTAATTCAATTAAAGATTGTGTTTTATCGATAGAATGAGCACCAACCCTGTTAGAGGCAGTACGGTCTGATTGCGAATATCTCAATCTAAGAGAGTCGATGAATCACCGCACATCGTGTGCTAATTGACAGGTTGTTTATCGATACTATTCGATAATCAGAGATGTTTTTACATCAAAACAAATGAAAAAACTTTCAAGGCCTCATTGCTATAATACTACACGAGCAATAATTTATAAAATATCGCGTTCTCAAACGCCTTTAAGTATTTTGATTGGATTGAGATTTTTCAGGTCAAGAATTCGATCTAAACGTTAAACTTACACCACCCCTTTTTTAGAAAGGGTCTAAAAGAGACGTCTTTAAGATTTCTCGACAAAATAAGAAAATACCGTAACTTACCTAGGGTACTTACCAATAATGGACACTAAGCTGACAGGCGCAAGTAATGGACACTTCACTCTTAATTTAAATGTCATACGGTCCTAAATTTATAGTTGCAAAACAAATGAATAACGCTTTTCTGTAAAATAAGTACCTGTGTAATACTAATACTAATACTCTGGTAAACATCTTCGCCTAAGTGTGCAAAATGTGGTTACAGAATTATCAAAAAGTTTTTATAGTTGTTGGAAATTCTGTAGCTCTGCCTACCCCACTCTGGGAATAAAGGCGTGAGTTTATGTATGTATGTGTAAATACCTGTGTTCATTATTGGTACTCTGTCCATTACTGGTTCCGTCACGCTACTTACTCATATTTATACGCAAACTCGAAACGTAAACGCAGTTTAAATGTAAGTTGCATAACGCAGCGCATCCAAGTTTACCGCAACTAAATAATAAACAGTAAAATGCAGTCAAAGTTACTAACTGCATTCAAAACACCAATCGGACAGCAGACCGTCAAAACGCAGCCAGAAATCTCTACTATCAATCTCAACCTTCAAATTTAGCACTTAACGTCCATTTTGCTTTAGATTTAAGTTAAACTTAATCTGTTTCGATTGTGTGTAGCAGTTAATGTCAAAACTTTGTCGGACGCGATAAGACTATGAATTTCTCGTCTGTAAATACACCCTGACTGTTATATTGCTTATGTAGTAGGTATTTGCAGCCTAAACTTATAGTAGCGAAGTCGGAATTGCATTAACTTTTGAATGGTGTATACGACATTTCGGCCTATGACGGGAGATTTGTGATATAAGGCTGATTTTATGTACTGCTAAGGTAAAAGGGCATATCTGAAACACAAATACTTCAGCAAATCGAACACTCTCTGTTTGTTCATAAGGTCGCAAATGCTATACGTTTATCAACAGTAGCGACGTTTTGTCTGATGCATAGGGGCCATAACTCAGCGGTATCTTTGTTATAACCTCAACATGTTGTATGTAAATTTTATGGGATTGGATGAAACGACCAAACAGCACCGGTCGCGCTATTATTCTAGTCGGCTGTCTTAGGTAAAATTGCTAGCTAAGAGACGTACCGTCGAACTTATCGCACGTTTAATCAAACAAAGAATTAACTCAAAACAAAATTCAGTTTTAGATAAAACTCTACTTCCAAAAGTTAGGGTTTAAATTCGAATGTATTTCTATTTAGAGATATTTCTTTGTTTGATTAAACGTGCGTATGAATATATATACGTTCCGAAGACGTCGGAAATATCTACACGCTGGTAATAAGGTATAATATACATATATCCTACTAATATAACAAGTCGCTCATTGAATACAAAACGGACACATTCCAAAATAATTTGCTCTTCCATTTAAAATCGTATTCCAATCGGTTCTAATTTTAAAATGCAACACTGACTCATTTCGGATTGTGTCCGTTTTGTATTCAATGAACGAAGTATAAATATGACAGTTTGCGTGTTTGTTTGTTACTCCTACACGCTGCACCGACCTGCTGGAATAATACATTGACTACATTTCATCTCGAAAAAAAGTGTTCCCGAGGGAATATCGATAATCGCAATCTACGCGGATATTCATATATTTATTTGCTTTCCTGTGATTTCAAATAGGTACCGATAGACATCTTACCATCGGCCCCCTATTTCACGACCCTGACAATGACAGATGACAGGTGTCATTAAAGTGTACATGGAGTATTTAATAGCTAACAAGCCTCCCAGTGATATGAATTCTTGTTAACTCTGCAATAAATAGTTACCGAATTGTCACCTGTCACCTGTCATTGTCAAGATGGTGAAATAGGCAGGTCTGTGAGCTCGTTTATCTTCCTCAAGACATACTATGACTAAGTAACCAGAAGAGATCAATAGCCAAGGAAGTATTCAATATGGTGAAAGATTACAATGGAGAAAAACAAGGAAGTTGAGGAAGGAAGGTTTATTAATAACCTTGACGACTTCATTTAATTAATCAAACATTGCATTATTACTTTATGAGGTCAGCTGCAATTTTTCACTTAATGGGGAAATATAATATTTTACACGTACAGTCAGCCAATTTGATTCCTAGGCCACTATGGACTTTGTCAACGTGACGTTGTAAACCAAATCATAGGGAGTCTCTTACGTTTTGGTTGACAACGTCACTTTAACATAGTCTAAAGTGGCCTAGAAATCAAATTGGTTGACTGTACCTACGATGTCCTGTTGTTAAACTTACTTGGTTTTACTAAGCCAATATACTGCCCTCTAAGCCAAAAAGCAGTAACTTAAATTCAATCACCAAAACCGATTCAACTGTATTTTGTTAGTAATCTATACTGATACTATAAAGCTGAAGAGTTTGTTTGTTTGCTTGAACCCGCTAATCTCAGGAACTACTGGTCCGATTTGAAAAAATCTTTCAGTGTTAGATACCCCATTTATCGAGGAATGCTATAGGCTATACATATATCATACTCACATAAACCGAAGAGAAGAGAGGGCGGGTCGCTATAAGGTTCATATTACTACAGGAGGTTTATCTTAGTTATTGCGTATTGGCATAGGACAACAGTATATTTAATCCCTATTCTTACTAATATTATAAATGCGAGTTCCGTCTTTGACAATCGATGTTTTTGGAACGATATCGCAGATACAGCTGTTTTACAAAACCGTTTTTTAAACGCTTTCAGGACACTTATTAACAAGGGGATGCATCACAACGCGCCGCTCGCTCTCAGTGCCTTTGCGCCTTTATATAACCCTGAAGCCCTTGCGAAGATGCATTACGCTAACTAGCGTTTCTATTCGTTTCGTTTTTAAACCAATCGCGTCACTGGTAGATCACGTGATACGAAAAATCACGTGATGTGCCAGCGACGCGATTGGTCTCAAAACAAAACGAATAGAAACGTAACGCATATTGGCAAGGGCCTCTAAAAGTCGAATTCTCCAAAAGAATAGCATGGACGGAGTCATGGGAAAAAGCTAGTTGCAATATATATAACAAAGCAAAAGTATTACTTTATTCAAACAGTAACGTTTATCATGTACGAGTCCTTTTAAGGCAATAATTCGCGATACAGACTGCGGAAGTAGGTACGGCTACAGTGGCTACTCCTTAGGGAAATGTCGTGCATGGATATCAGCTGATAATTATGCGCCATGCTGATAGTGCTATAATTTATAACGGCGTCGTGACGTGAGGCTCCCCCCTTACATGGAAACATGTGTCTTAGAAGGATGTGGTGAGAGCCTAGCGGAGCGAGCGAGGATATTTTATTTAAATGGATTGTGAGGCTAAAACTTTTCATACAACATGCGATAACGTTTATGTGCTCTTAAATGTAGTCCGATTTTTACGATTTTTGAATATGTTGTAGACTTACTCACTTATAATGAAAAAAAATGGAATGGAAACGTACAAAGGTAGATTTGTATAATAACTACAATATATTCAAAAACCGTGGAAATCGGACTTGATTTAGGGGGTAAAAAATGTTATCGCCCGAGAAGCTATTTTTTTTATAGCTACTCTATTTAACTTTCGCTGTCGCGTCCTGTTCTGCCGTTCTAAGTAATGTGCTTACCAACGAACACCATTTTTTTCTTCAACTCAACGTAACGCTGACATTTAAGTCAAAAACAATTATTAAGCGGTTGAAGCTTAAGATTATTTGTATTGCTATTCCTTTATTTACTGCTCATTCGAGGCAAGAAGTATCCTTTATTCGTATCGTACGTTACTCACAGCAATCACACTGGCTTCCGTATTAGGTTAATAGTCTCGCTATCCGCTCAACGTGCGGCCACAGCCTGTCACGATCGTATTTATATCAGACTCAAATGTCAAAACATCAATGTTGTCGTGACAGAAACAATCAGCCAATCAATTGCGATTAAGATGTAAGGTATTAAGGCTCGTTCACACCGGTCAAAATACGCTGACGCACCGTAAACGCAGTGACTGACCTATACGTCACGTTTACAACTCATACCGTCCATGCCGGATCTCAAAAAACGCTGACGCGGCGACGCATCTGTTTAGAAAAGTAATAGCACGGCGTTCGTGTGGCCGCGGCCTCACCAGTTGACGTAAAGGACGCAAGAAGGCCGGCGGTTTTAGTTTTACGGTGTAGACGGTACGCTTTAGCTATGTCGCTGCGTTTACGGTGCGTCAGTGTATTTTGAGCACGTTGTGTCGAGCCTTTACGCTGTCGACGGTTTTGCCTGTATTAGCTATGTCAAAATAGTATTTGCACGCGATGCTATTCCCTCGAAAAGTAACAATTGTAGTATGAAGTATCCTATATTGTTATTCCTTAAGCTATTCCCATACGGTCCATACCGCATTAGACACGGACCAATTATTAAGTATTATCTAATAGTATCGTTTCGAAGTATCTAGACTTCTAGACGTAGAGACGGTGGGTAAGTTAACAAATCCACTTGGACCTTAGAACCATTTGGAACTAAAATAACTAAGTTACAACGACCGCTTCAAGCCGCAAACGTACTGACAGAGCGGAGGCCGCGGCAGAGTATGGAAATGCGCCGCTGCGTTTCCGCTATCTGTGTGTTGCGTCTTAAAGGACTTGGTATTTCATAAAGTATATTATTTTTGTTATTAGCAAAGCGTTGTAATAGGAAAATTAAATTAAAGAGACGAACACAAAACCACCACCACGAGAATAAAGCACAAACGATAACTTTTTCCATAAGTACCTAGTTACAAAAGAATCAAGTTGATATACTTATTGTTAGATAGTTTATTTTTTAAGTACAGTAGGCTCTAAAAGTGCATGGACAATTGAGAATTAAAATGCTATGCAGGTGAATGTCGACGCCATCTGTCTGCTTGTGGGGCGTTAGCAGCTATTAGTAAATCTTACTGGTTCAGTCAGATCTCACTAGATGGCGCTGCATTACCTTATAATATGAAAAATATTTTTTTCCACAAGAACCAAGCAGTTGCATAGTTGTCAACTTTATTATTCTTAGTCCACACTTCCAAACTCGGATTATTGATTAGATTATTAAAAAACACATTCAAAATCCATTTTACCCGAGCGGAATCGAACTATGAACCTCTTGTATCATAGGCAATGCCAAATGCCGTTCGACCATCGAACGTTTTGATAACCTGTCAAAATATATTATCAGTTTATGTTTATAGTCGGCTCTGCTTACTTTCTAAGAAATACGTTAGTATCAGAAGAAGGTAGAATGAAAATTTATATACCGGTTTCGTTTTTACATTTAACTTATGCACAATCCTTTGTTCACTGTTCCTCGTACGGTTACTGAGTTTTTAATTGCGTTATTAAGTATTTCATCAAAATGAGTTCACGTTGTAATATTGATTCAGTTACAAGATCGCAAATAATTGCCTTGCATAACGAAGGCAAGAATTTATCAGATATAGCCAGAGAGACAGGAGTAAACGTAAGTATTTTTGATGTGTTTTGTTCAAACAAAACTTAATATTCATAGGTTAACTATTCTTTTTTTTGTTATAGCGGAAAACCGTGGTTCTTTGGGTACGCCGATTTGAAGAAGAAGGATCTTTGCTACACCGTCAAAGAACAGGCAGACCACGGCTTATAGACGCGCCGCAGCGTCTAGCCATGGTGGTGGATTACGAGGAGAATGGTTTTATACCGACTAACCACTACGCCAGTTTATTTGACACAAGCGTGGACACCGTCCGTCGAGCTCTTCACAGTGAGGGTCTGCATTATCGTAGACACGCAGTCAAACCATCGCTGACAGATAATCACAAAAGAGCAAGGTTAGAGTTTGCTTTGGAGCTTTTGGATTTAGATTGGTCTAATGTCATCTTTACTGATGAAAAAACGTTTAAATCGAGTCAACATGGACGTCTAAGTCTGTGGCGTCGCAATAATACGCGGTGGAATAGCGGCCACGTAGTGCCCAACATGGAGCCTGGTCGCATCAGCGTGAACATGTGGGGGTGGATGAGTGGAGCTGACCCGGGAGAACTAGTGAGGCTACCCAGTCGAGCCAATAGTGCGAACTATGTGGAAGTGCTGGAGGAGACCATGTTGCCCACTGTTCGGAATGTGTATCCTGAAGAGCAGTTGCCAATTATATCTTTCGTGCAAGATAATTGTCCGATACACCGTTCGCGTATTGTGCGGGAGTGGTTTAGCCAGCACGAAAATAACATTAAAGTTATTCCTTGGCCTGCTAGATCGCCGGATTTAAATCCCATTGAAAATTTGTGGGGCGTTATCGTCCAACGATGGGATAAACAGAATGAGCGAACACCAGAAACTTTAGAGGCTCATTGTTTAAAAATATGGGACAGTATTCGCGGGTCAGATCTGTGTAGAAATCTCGTCGGCTCAATGCGCTCCCGTTTGCAAGCTGTGATCGAACAAGGTGGGGGCTACACTAGATATTAAGTTTAAGCAAATAATTACACTTATATATATATTTTGTGTGATATATTTAGTGGAGACCGGGTTTTGATTAACGTATCACGTCATCATCATCATCATCCATCACTGCGTAAAACATTAATAATAATAAACGAAATGAATGTTTATTTTGCCGTTTTTAAGTTTCTGAGCTATGTTATGATATTTAATCATATATTTTAACGAAATACTTTATTGCCCCCTTTGTCACACGCCCGAGTTAATTTGTTTTTATTTTAAATTGTCAACTTTATTTCTTTGTTAACTTTTTTGGTGTGTGTTTGGTTTAATAAATGTGTTTGGTTTATTTCATGGAGCTAGCAGAACTTTTAATTTATTGATGACTGATCATGATCAAAACTGTAAAAGACAGCTATTACAATGCGTTTAACCTTTAGGCACGCGGTTGTTTTATGCGCAGCGCAGGTGCAGGTGTTTAACGCATTTGCGTTGACGTTCCCTATTTTAATTCAATACATCGAAGCAATTACTACGCTTTGTTTTTGGGTCATACGCACGCAGCTCCAATCGCAGAGTTCAATTCATTAAAAAAAATGTTTACAGTATAAAACAACCGCGCACTTTACGTTAACCCGGTCCCTATTTTTTTGAATTATATTTGTTATTACTAGTTATTGTGGGAAAGCTTCAATCATCTTTCCGATGTCGGAAATGAATACTTAAGCTAAGACCTCAATAGTTAGATGGAAAATTGTTATAATGTTGTAAATAATTAGTCAAATTGAGATAAACTGATTATACTCAAATATTTTATAAGAAGTAAATGATTTTAAACCACAAAAGTAGTATCATTTTTAAGAATGACGAATTTTTCCTGCTTTAAATAATGCATTTATTATGTTCCATCATTGTAAACGTAAGCAAATAATATTTAAAAAAAAAAACAAAAATATGCTTGCCACTAACGAGATTCGAACTCCCATCCATTGAGCACACCTACGCATGAAGCTTATAAACTGTGCCACCATCTCATATGGTTGACAAGACGAAATATCGATTCTAGTGCTGTGTAGTTAAGAAATTGCAGTAATAAGCAATTGAACTAGATCAGTAAACTGCGCCATCTAGTTTATTTGTTGCGAACTTGAAATCGAGTGCTCATAGGATTATCGACGTTAAGGTGTCCATGCAATTTTACAGCTGACTGTACATACCTACTTTTAGTTTTGGCCTTGTCAGGTTGCAAACGCTACAAGGTTTCTGTTTCCTATCGACTAGAAATGTATGGAGTCGACATAAGCGTTCGAGGCGATCTGTCAGCTTACGTCAATTCCATAACATTCTGTCGATTTTCGAAAATCGCTAACTTAGCGTTATTTTCTGACTGTTTTTGACAGTTTATAAAGTGGTCGCTGATAATATTTACAAAAATATTAGGAAAATATATGAACTATTGTGCACAACTGTCGATTGCAATTGTTGTGCCTCAGACGCCATCGGCATCCCGTTCAAGTCTCGAACAGGGATGTTGCGGATATCCGTATCCGCATCCGCAACAGCTGATCTTCCACATTAACACGGTTAAACAATATTTTTATCTACATCCGCGAACCGGAATCTTAAAATATCTGTATCCGCAACATCTCCGTTCTAGAGTTAAATAGTGTTTCGTGGTGTCGGACGTCATAGGCCGACGCAAGAAGTATAAAGCGTACTATCAGCCCAATGGAACCCTGACCCACCAAGGAACTGTGTCACAGTGGCGTTATGATTCAAGTCGTAAGAAGTGTGAAACCAATTGTTTTGTAACGTCACTGTGACACCGTTCTATGGTGGGTCAGGGTTCCATTGGGCTGATAGTACAACAACATAAAGTCAAGCGTCCGTGGCACCAAAATCAGCTGACGTGACTTGTAGTTTTGAATTCAAAAGGTTAAAACCGTAACAAAATAAACTAGGAAATAGGTTAATAGGTTAAAAAAGTGATCGTTTGTCAAGCTTCTGGTGTAAGTTGTGGCCTTACCGTGGCGGTGCGAATGTGACTCGTCTAAAAACCATGCCATGCAGCTATTGTTGGTCCTTACCTGTAACAAAGAAATGATTTTATTATTAGATGATGTAAGACGATTACATTATCGGATAAATAAATATCGGAGAACACCTTATACAAATATAGGTACTTGGTCCTAATGTAAGTTACAGGGGAAGGGCCAAAAAAATGGGCTATTCCCAGTTGTTCACACCCTCAAATAAAATGTTTTTATTTCCAGCTGTTTGTACTCTTTAATTTGACTCAACTGTGGTAGTTTAATATCTATGGGATTTTTTTCCCAGTTGTCCACAGTGTGGACAAAGAGGGCGTGAACAACTGGGAATAGCCCAAAAAAATTGCAAATTATCAAGAGTAAAAGCTAGTAAAAATGCACTTCTGGCCCATCCTATGCAAGCCTGGAACTTAGGTATTAGGGACTATTAAATTACAGGTAGCACTGTCGACTAAAAAGAGATCCATCCACGTTTGAACCTTATAACAAGGTTGAATAGAGGCCATGCAACCCTAGTCCAGACTATGCACACCCCTTCCCCAAAAAGCACAAAGAAGGTTAAGGTAAAAGCATCATTAACCCCGCAGGGTTAAATTGGATCGCGACGGGGTTCAGCCTTCAAAGGAACCCCTTCGCCGAGGGTTAAGCCGCGCGATTTGCACTTCCTACAAGCACTTAAGTCTCATAAGGACTTTGTAAATAAATTTACGGAAAACAACGATTTTAAGCTGCCGGAGCTTTAGAGGAACACTCGGAAAAAGCTGTTTTAAACCCACGTAGTAACAAGAACCCTAAAGAGCAAGCTTTAAAAGATCCAACTGTTGCTAACCAACTTTAAATCTTTATAAATCCTAAATAATATTTGAAAATGAATAATGATAAAAGAAACCTAAATCAATGATACCTCACTGGTCATAGTTCATCAACTTTATTTTTTTGCTTTTTTACAATATGGCGTCTGGTGGCCGCCATATTGAATTTTATTAATGTCATCATATCTTTAGTGACACACACAAGATTAAGACAAATCGATTGCCACAAGAATCATCGAAATCTGCTGATAACACATTACCCTTCTCCTTCGGCAGTCCGGTAAAAAGAGGGTTGTTATAAGTTAAAGTGTATGTGTCTGTTTGGCCATCGTAGCTCCGAAACACATGGACATTTCTTTTTAAGAAAGCTAGTTTAATTGCGGTGGTACTAACTATGTAGGTTTCATGGAAATCGATTGGCCCGTCAGAGATATCAGCTGTGAAAGTAGACGGCGGCCATTAATTCGAGGGCTTTTTTATCTGTGCCCAGCGTCAACCGGGTGTAATTTTCTTTTATACAAACCTAGTCCATTTCTTGAGTTATGGCATGACCAAGTAAAACAGGGCTTAATTTTTATATACAAAGATAATCTTCATCATTATGCATAATGTATTTGCCTCTTGCTCGAACTCTTGTAATAAACTATGCGTAAGAGATGAACCTACACAAGCGTATTTAAATATTATGCATAATACTCAAGTTTAATAAGCTCGAGCCTGAATCGAGTTAACATCCTAATACAAATTAGCTAATTTCAGCGTCCCAAAGCGTTAATTAAGGCGTTGTAATTAACTGCTTATTCAATTTGAGAACAAGGCGCGATATAACGACTTGCTTCCCTGTTTTAGGGAAATATTTAATAATTACACAAACCTTAATTAAGCACTTTCAACGTCACAGGTCCATCTAATGGTGAAGTTAGAGACACGTGTAATAAGCGAGGGGACGAGTATTAGAAATATGTACAGTCAACCAATTTGATTTCTAGACCACTTTGGACTATGTTAAAGTGACGTTGTCAACCAAAACGTAAGAGACTCCCTATGATTTGGTTTACAACGTCACGTTGACAAAGTCCATAGTGGCCTAGGAATCAAATTGGCTGACTGTACAGTCGGCCAAAAATTTGGTCTACCACCCTACGGTTGAAGTTCATTTGCACGTCATGCTCATGCATGATACAACTAGTTGTATTTTCCCTGACAATAATATTATGACAGTGACAAGTTGAATGAAGATAGGAAGTTGAATGCAGAGCTGACTGCCAACCTCCAGTAGTGAAGAGGAATTTGAAGAAGAAGAAGAAGTGACAAGTGTCAACCTTAGCAATAATTAGATATCACAGAAACCTTTGTCAAAACTGGTAGCCCACTTTCTTGTCCGTCCGTTTATATACATAGATACTCAATGAACTTAAAGCTCAAGACGACTCGACATGCAATTATAAAATATTTGGTCTATGACGGGCTGTCATTCAAAACATCTGTCCAATTGTTAAATTTTTTGTAAATTATTTTATCGTTGATTTTGTTTCGCAAATCCAGGGCAGTTTTGTGGGACAATTGATGAAAAACTAGCAGTGAATAAAATAATAGTGAAAAGATGGTTCCAAATGAGTTAGCAGTCTAGATCACACCAAGCCATTGAAGTGGATGCTCGCCATCTTCAAGGGTCATAAGGACTATGACTGGAAGACTTCAACGACAGGACAGGATTCACCGTACAACGTTGCTTATATATAGATACTTGACATTGGCAAAATTACGTTATTATGTAGAAGCCGTTAAATAAATAAATAATAAAATATAAAATATTTTTTACAGGTTATTGTTATGTTCTGTATGAATCATTCTGATTAATATACGTGTGTTATGAAAAACACATAGATATCAATGAAAATACGTGTGTTATGGAAAACGCATAGATAAATCAAAGTGACGGATCGCTAGTTAATTATAATTTTTTATATTAAAAAAACAATATAAGTATGACAATTTTAAGTTATGTGTCAAACAGTTACCAATTTGTTTAGCCCTTTGCGCATTTTAATTGACACCGACACGTATTATGTTTTGACAAGGGAAACAGATGAAGAGAAAAAAGACAAATAATTTAACACTTCACGGAGACATAGGCATTAAATCGATTAAATTTCCTCAAAGGTCAACACCCGGGCAGAGATAACCGGTTATCCGGTCAAGAGCTTGCTTCCCATTTGTCTTGTCAACGCGACGTGGAGTATGACTTATTATAGCTCTGCTACCACAGAGAAGAGAACGCTAGGCTTTATAAACCTTACGTCGTTATCGCGGTGGCCAAAACAAATATATCAAAGAACACATATAACAGAATGTCTGTTTAGTAGGTATAAACGGAATATTCTGCCTATACATTATGAGCCTCCAAGAACTTCTTCATATCTAGCACGAAATTTTTGCTGGAAAAGGTCAATCAATCTTGTCTTATACTGAGTAAACGCTTACCAATAAGTCAACATATCAAATTGAATATAAATAAATATTATGTCAAATCAAGTATTTTCTCCAAAACATGTATAAATTTTTTAAATATAGGTTTTCCATTTGCCCTCAAAAATTTAGATAGATTTTGTATGTATTTTTGTACATATCAAAGCAAGCAAGAATGACAAATGTCTAAAGTAGCAGAAAAAGTGACTGAAGAGGTCAACGTTAGGATTCCGTAGCATTTTTTTTTAAATATGTACTACTAATCAAGTTAAGTACGGAGGTAAGAAATTAGAAAGAAAATTGATACATTTTTGAACTCGTAGGTATAAACGTTTCTAGATACGAGTGTGATTTCTTTTATTGCCTATTTATGATGTCTTTCAGTACCTACTGTTAACTTTTAACTCGAAATCGGAAGAAGTCTGGAGAGGCATACGCCCAACAGTTATCAAATAACTGTGCGGTATTACAAATATTGATTTATTTATGAATAATCGTAACTATAGACGTGTACTATGGATACTAGACAAGGATAAAGATACTTATATAAATAAATACATAGGGTAGAAGTAGCGTTTGTGGCCACTGTACCCTTTTTGGCCATTTAAGGTTAAAGAGTGCATCAAAAATACTGTAAAAATAAAAATAATATTCATAAATAGTTAAGACTGAAGATCAATTTAAAGATAAAATATAAAAATTATATTTGTAATTTCATAATGCTTTGGATATTAGTTAAAGTTTACAGTGGCCAAAAACGGTGTAAAGGTGGCCAAAACCGGTACTTCTACCCTACATACACCCTTTGTTACATTTATACACATTACTTACTATGTTTTGTCTTACTCATGCTTTTATAAGGAAAATAGATAGACAATAAACTCAGTAATATTTTTCCGTTACATTTTATAACGAGACAAAACAAATGTCATACTTCACTGAAGCACAGACATTAAATCAACCAAATTTCCTCAAAGGTCAACACCCGGGCAACGTTACCCGGTTTTCCGGTCAAGTGCTTGCTTTCCATTTGTCATGTCAGTCGCGACGTAGAGTATGACTTATTCTGCCCTCCTTAAAAAAGGGCGCATGTCTTATAGAACCGGATACTCGTATGTAATTGACCTTATTTCTTCAGATATAGGGTTAAATTTTCTTTCGCTATCAAATTGCGCATACGTCCTTTTTATTAAGAAGAGCAGTATTGTAGCTCCGCTAGATTATGTACGGCGTAGCTAAATGTTAGAGATAATGCTGGGCTTTATGGAATTAATTCAAAATGGGTTCAAATTAGTTTGGGGGTGTACACTACACCTATCAAATCAAATGGTTCGAAATTAATAAGTAAATACTAGCAGTCTCACAAATTGACCTAGTCCCAAAATAAGCTCTAGGATTGTGCTATCGTGTGACAAAATGTGGATAAAGCATGCGTCACTCTCGTACTTGTACGTGTCAAAAAGTGACGGATGCTTTATACACATTTTTGTCACGCGTTAAACGCAGCCATATTAGGCCTTATGATAACTAGCCAACGAAAAAACATACTTACGAGTATATATAGAAATACATGATAAAGATTTAAGACTTAGGAAAAAATACTTGCCCTTATCATACAAGTATTTTCCATTACCGAGACTTGAAACCGAGGCTAGCTTTATATCAGAATCGCTACCAACTAGATTAGGCACTAAGTCGTCAAAGATTTTTCCCTGTTTTTTGTAACAGTAAGTAACAGTGACAGGTATTTTTAATACTAGCTACTGAAAGCAGAAATAAAAAATATATCCTCCTGTAAATATGTAGAGGTGCATAGAGAAAAGCTTTTCAAAATTTAACCCCTACTAAAAAAGGGGGATATAATGCAAAACCAATTCTTTGCGTACTCCTACAAAGCCGCATGCATCCTCAAGACACATCAACAGAAGACGCTATGTACGTCTAAACAACGTTTTTTCCATGTTTTGGAAGGGGTATATCACTTCATAAAATAATGACAGTTTTTATATGAAACCCACTAAAGAATACAGTTACCAGATAAGGTAGATAAGGAGATGCAGCCGCTGCAACACGAGTGGCCAATTTGCTGCGAGTGCACTATACTACCCTAACTCTATACCATAACGGCGCATTTACCGTTTCGTAGCCAAAATAAGAGCCTTCCGTACATACTGATAAGGTCGCAAATATAATTGGAATTTATAACTGTTGCAGGTTTTGTAAGAAGAGAAGCCTACTTCGCGACTCCTTCAACATTTTAAAGCAGCTTAATATTATCCTTTTATTTGAAATGGCTGACATTTTCGTCTAAATTTGTCTTGAGAACGGAAGGTATAGTAGAAATAATGAAGTCTAAACTAACTTATTGTGAAAAAATACTTTTTAAAAATAATGAGCTTATAAATATACATACACATATTTATCATATACTAAATATAATAAGATTTTTTCAAGAGTTTAAGTTTGCATTAGGTCGCATATAAATACCCAACGGGCCTATTATGGTCGTAGTTATCGAAGCGGGCCCATATTATAGTGGCTTTAATCGCAGTGGACAAAGCATCCCTCACTCTCGCACTTACATACAAGTCAGATAGTGACAGATGTTTTATCCACATAAGAAACACGAGCATAATAGGCAGGTAGGTATACATGTAGGTAAATAATGAAACGCAAAGGTATATTTTACTAGATAAATTAACTTAAGCTATATTATATACATTATTTAGGTATTATGTAGCGAAAATAATTTTTTTTGGGTTATTTCATTTATCTGTGCTGAGATTGAATTGGGAAAAAAAAATAGTATATTTTATTATTATTAATTATTATGTAAGGCAAAAGGCGCTCAAGTTTCATAGTACGAAATGAAGCTTCCATTTAACTTATGTTATGCGCTGTCAAAAATGTACAAAACATGGCGACATTTTTTACTACATGAGAGAAGACAACTTGTTTTATTGTATTAACACTTTCAGTACGAACCCGCTGTGAAAGACGAAAAGTCTGACTCTGAAAGTTATTAAAACAATTTACCGAAACGAGTTTTAAAAAGAAGTTGGCATTGTGCTTTTCCAGCCAGCTCTATGTTGAAACAGCGAATTTTACCCGCCAGTTCCATTGTTCGGCGTTTAAAATCTACGCGCCACAATGGCCTGGGATGGCCCACAAGCCAACAATGGCGTGCGATGGCCAACAATGGCCCTCGATGGCTCACCTTGGCCACAACTGGGCGCCGTGACAATGGAAAGTTGAATGTTTGTTCAGCGTTAGGCGTTTCCTTTCCACTTGTTTCTTCTTTTCACTTGGACCTGAGGAGTGCTTTTAAGCGACTGAAGTGTGGAAAACTAAAAACGTTCTAATTTCTTCTTGTATTTACTGATGTAGAAGGCAAATGCACACCATACCTTAAGGGTAAGTAAGGCTCTCATCCTTAAGGACGTGTGCAATCTTAGGATAGTAAAAATGTGGCCAGTCCTGAGCACTAAGATATAATGGCAATCTCTTCCTTCAGAGCTGATATCTCTTAAATGGCCCGATAGAGTTTTATGAAACCTAGCTAAAAACCACCGCTAGAAAACCTGCTTTCAAATAAAAAAAACTGCATCCAAATAGGTTCACCCGTTTAGGAGTTATGATGCCACAGACAATTACACAGATACTCACGTCAAACTTATAACACCTCTCTTTTTGCGTCGGGGGTTAAAAAGTAATGTGCTGTGAGTGGAAATTTATTATTTATTTAATCGTATGGCAATCTGTAGAATAGGCGAAAACATTATAGATTATTATTTATTATAAGTCAACATTCAGCGATCTCAGCCAATGAGTAAGGTTGTAGATGTCTTCTATGGCAATAATAGTACATTACTGGAGAGGCCGTGAAGTAAGGGATTGGTGGACGGGTTTGAGGTAGACGAAAAGATAAAACGAGTCCTGCAATCCCTGTTCCGGCCGATGATTGTATAGTGCTTTTCTCATGCAATGTAAGGAAATGTTAAAATTAAAATAACTACCAGCAAATCAAGTATATAATAAACATGCCATTTGAACAAGCGTTCGAGCATCATGTTTAACCGCACATAATTATAGTACCATAGATATTTTTTTTAATGTCACAACTATGGTTACCGAGTCTAGTGGTGGTTGGTAGTATGTAATTTTTCCTTTGTCAGTTTAATGTTAGTAATGATGTAAAAAAATTAGAGCAGCGCAATGGTCTTTCTGAGGTTTTTCATACATTACAGCCACAAACAAGAGTTCATGTCTTCATTTCGTGATATAAACGCATACATTTCCGAGCTAGTTTGAATAAAAAATTTTCTGGTTCCGATATTTGGCTGATCGTATTGCATTTCAAGTCACTGCCAACGTTACATATTCTAGTCTTATATCATGTGTGTTAACATATGGTGCGCGAGTGCGGAATCGCAAGGAGGATACGATTGCCTGTCGTGTTTCCTTCTGTGGCAACACCAACTTCAATTCCAAATACAATGTTGCTAGCATGGCGTAATCCGTTTACGAACACTCGAGAGAATCAATAGGAAAACAAAACTGAATATTTAGAATTAAAAAAGACCGCGCCCTGACATGCGGGATAACAACATTCAAATAGCAGGTTTATGGCCAAAATAAAATCTATATGGCTTTCTCGAGTAGAATACAGCTCCAGGCATTAGTTTACGGATTCGCGATCTCGACAAATGTCAAAAGAACATGGTAGGTACATTTACCTAACTATTAATATTGGTAACCATGTACTATGTAGGCCTAAATCCATATTTAAGGTTTCTTTAACTCTATCCCTTTCACTGGATCACATTATAAATGAATAAAAAAGGAACAAGAAACCAAAAGAGTCGTATATATGTTTCGAACGGGGAAAACCAGCTGTCGTCAGTGTTCGGTTCAATATAAAAGTTACCCCAGAGGCTCCCAACTTCGCCTGATTATTACCCTGTTGCCTTTTAGTATTAATGGAACTTCGGAGTTGAAGAATTAATCTCTAGATTACGAAGAGCGGGAAAATAAAAAAGTAAGATTTAAATAAAGGATAAGGGTTTGGGTAATAGTGTTGTCATTTGTAAGACACATTTTCAAGGTGAGCGGCCATTCTTAAAAGTGGTGAATTATGACAGAATTATTCAAAATAAACATATTTTGTTATGTAATGTAATACTCTAAAGTGCATCGGAGCCGATATATTTAAATATTAATGGCGTACTTTTAGTACCAATAACTGAATACTTAAATCCTTAATATCTCTGCTCCAATATTATTTAAGCCCATAAATTATATACATTTATGGGTATTTCCAGGTCCTCTAAATAACTGTGAGAAAAATATCCGTAGCCGTTGAAAAAAAAAAGACAATTTTCTTCATAACTTACCCAATGCCCTTTGCAATTGGTTAGCATCTCAATGTTTTTCACACAAGCATAGTCATTTCGAAAATATTTAGTAAACCAATGAAAATATTGAGCATACTAAAACCTTGTCATATGAAGTTCAGGGCGTCTATTTTAAGGGGTAAAACCATAGTGTATATCTATTTAAGTACCGCTTTTATATTATGTGTAATGATACCAATGATCAACAAGCTGGACCGAAGATTCCGCAGTCAAACTGTGCAAACAGTTTTGTGGAACAATGCATAACCTGTAAACTTTGTGTTTGTTATAATAAATAAATAAATAAATAAATATTGCCTTAGACTAATTGAACTTGAAAACACAATAATAGTATCACTATCAATGACTCCATCATCGTAGAGCTTTACGATTATACAAATGGATGATAATCCTAACAAAAATCTCCTACAAGCAAGGCCCTTGCCAAAATGCACTACGCTAACGTTTCAACCAATCGCGTCACTGGTAGATCACGTGATACGAAAAGTCACGTGATCTACCAGTGACGCGATTGGTTTAAAAACGAAACGAATAGAAACGCTAGTTAGCGTAGAGCATTTTGGCAAGGGCACAGAATAAGTACAAGGGGCCTCAGTTCTGTCCAACCACGCCATCCTAAGACCGTATCTTAGCGATGTCCCTATAGCCTCGCAAAGTTCACCGTGTTTGACTTAAACATTGTACTAGCGAATCTAAAAGTCCCGGGGAAAGTTGTAATTAGAAAACTTCCAAGATACCCCTTGGCGAGTTGACCGCGATGATCGTATTCCGTATTAAATATACATAAAAAGTCGTGTCTGCTGGTCTGTGTAATTGTACTAGCCTTCCGCAAATCCAGAAAAAGTTTGAATCCAAGTTACGTTTTCACATGTTTTTTTTCCGTTTTAGGGTTCCGTACCCGAATGGTAGCCCAACGGAACCACCTTAAGATCTGATTTTGCTTGCTCAGTATAAGTTATCAGTGTCTGCTTATCGACCGAATACTCGTATGACACATTTCGTCAAAATGAATGTCACTTCACTACATGGCCCACAGACACATGGTTACCATGGTCACGTATAAACAACAGCCTTGAGTCAACAGCCAGTTTGAACCAATAGTGGTTCAAACTGAACTCAAGTCTTTATTATTAGTTACAAAAGTGTTGCTATGGTCACGTCACGTATAAACAACAGCCACTATTGGTTAACTGAACTTGGTCTTTATTGGTCGTTACAAAAGGGTTACTATGGTCACGTATAAACAAATGCAACTATTGGTTCAATATTATTTCTCTCGTCTGTTACACAGTTTAAAAAGGTAACATGTGCTAGCAACGCGTAAATGAATTTATTTCAAAACTGGTCAACCTTTTCGTTCCACGACTGTACAGACGATAGAAGTAAGCATAGATAAATGTCTGTAATCAATGGGAGGTCTTATTGAAAAACATCTGGCCAACCATTTAATAAATATCATTTTCATCTCAATTATTTCAATACAAAACAATTCTTCCGGAAACTCAAGACCTTTCACTATGAATTCCCGGATCCCGAACAAATTGATCATTATTTGCGGACTCCACGTCGGATAATAACAATGGCGTTATTAATTTGAGACGGTATTAACAAGATATTGTTCGTCCCTGATTGAGTTTTCTCCGAGTAATGCTATTAAAGGCAGTTTATAAATTAAACTCTACTGGAGGAAAATTAAGATTACTTTTTACCCGACTGCCTGAGGAGGAGGGTAATGTTTTTGACCTGTATATATGTTTGGTTCTTTGTTCCCTTGTAAATGCGGAACGGATGTGTCCTTTGATTCATCTTAACGTCGCAAAAAAACGGCAAATGAAATTAGAAAAACATGATAACTAACATTACATTGACGACATTATCCAAACAGCAGTTGGGTTTTTTAAGCTTTGAATTTTGTTCTAGGTTCGTATCCTGCCATGTATTCATAATCCATACTAATATTATAAATGCGAAATTAGTTCTGATTGTTTGTAAGTACACCTACTTGTATGTTTGTTTTGTGTTTACAGTTTAAAGTTAAATCTGGAATGGAGACAGATTTAACCCGAGAAGAACATGGGATACTTTACATATATCCCGAAAAAGTTGTTGATTTCCGAGAAAAGAGTTGCAGCCAACAGCTAGTAGATATATTTTTGGGTTTATCTACGTTTTCTGTGGGTCCCCGGACCGCATCAAAGAATACACTAATTCTTGATGCTTTAGCGATAACACATAATAAAGAAACCAGATACCTTAAAAATAATCATACCTGTTCAATTAAAAGTTCTACCTAACCTGGTTCATCGTCGCCTGTAATCAAATTAACTTTTGATTATGTAAAGCATGTTTCGATCACATCGCTATTCAAGTACGGGTACTAGGGTCGCAGAATGCCTAGATAGTTTATAAAACTCAGCTATCAACGGAACGAACGCCGCGTAAAATGTTTTATCTTTGTCGAGCCACGGCGTTATGCAAAGCAGGTTGGATAAACGACCGGGAAAATATTACACTGCGCTGAAACACTGGCAACTATGTTGATATGACAAATTTAAGGGTATGTTTTCATGACATACGAGTATATGGTGGCAATCAGCTCCGCATACTCTTTTCTTTTTCTTGCAAGGTGAAACAGTTGAGCGTCCTCGCTACACCTGGCCGAGTTTTAAGACAGGCTTAGACTACCTGGGGCAATCTTTTACTCTCTGAAAATCCACTGCCATGTACTTCCAACGAAAAGTAATTGACATACGAGCAATTCATTTGGTCACATGGAGCTCCATAAAAAGTATTGGGTTTTTAGGCAACACCACCAACGCCTACAAATCTAGCGGTTCTGGCTTCAAATCTCGGTAAGGGCAGATATTTTTGTGAACGGTGCGAATATTTTTCCTAAGTCATGGATGTTTTCTATATTTTTAAGTATATATTTATCTATTGAAGTATTTATATCGTTCTCTAGTACTTATAGTACAAGCCTAGAGCTTAGATTAGTTTGGGACTGGGTCAATTGGTGTGTTATTGTGATATGATATTTAATCCACGACTACATTCTAGAAGGTAACTGACGTGTTTCTGTTTTAAATTCGAATCTCAACGGTAAAACTTAAAAAAAATTTTTTTTTAGCTCTAGACAATAACTGCTAAAAGAAAAAGACAAGCTTTAGATAGCAGTAATAAGATTTTTTTGATCTAAAAATAGTACCTACAACTTTTTTCATGTAGTGAAATGGAACATTCTATGAAAATTTACTGGATAATTTTAAGGGTCATGATCTTTATTGCTGCAGTCTCCTATTTTGTAAAAGTTTTTTTTTGCATAAACTATTTACAAAATAATTAAAAAAGAACTAAAACTCCATTCATGAAGGTTTATACGTTTAAAATTCAAATGACAGCAAACGCCCTTAAGATACCTTGACACGCTCCAGCATACAAAAACGAATGTTGCCAGTACTATTATAAAGAGTCCCATAAACAAAGCGGTAGGTAGACCTATGGCCGCCGGGAGCAAGTGAGGACAATCCGGTTACACTTTAACGAGGAAACCCAATACCGGCACTGCGGCTCGCTGCATAAAAAGAAAATACTTGTGGGGGAGTTCTTCACAATTCAGGAGGCGTTATCTATTCCGTATTTACGTGTTTTGTGTACAGTCGTACATTTGAATAAATCCTTTGCTTATCCCTGAATTACGTAAAGCTTTAGTGATTCCGTGTAAGTGATTTTTGAGCGTTTTCTCTAAAACGTATACGTAACTATAATTAAGGACTGAAATGAAGGAACGAAAATTAGCCATACTATAGCTAATTTTCATCACGAAACTAACAAAGTTAAAGTTCCTTAATTTGAGTCTTTAATTGGGAATTCTCGTACAAGATTTAGTGAAAAAGCTCTTTTACTCGTCCCTTACGAATTGAGGAGGTAATGTTTTAGTGTGTCCTCCATACCATGTCCGGTAACGGCGAATCCTGCAACTGGTCTAGTCCGGGTGATGTCCTCTAATGTGGCTGGCAAAACCGAATTTCGTTTTAAAAGTGCGGTTACAGGGTAGGCAGAAGAGTTGGCCAGCCGAGTCATATGTGTAGTTATAGGAGGGCTTAGGTTGAGTCTTAGAATGTAATTTAATGTTAATGGTAATGTTTTAGAATGGCGACTGCGTACCAAAAAGCGAACCGTTGGTCACAATCACGATGGCAACAAAAACAAGGTGGAGCAACGATTGTTTGAAAATGGCGGGAAAGCGATGGACGCGATGAGAGTAGCACAAAATCGAATTTTTAGAGGTGTCGTAGAGAACTACACTTCTACAATTAAATAAAAGTTGCTTTCCAACAGAATAGAGATCCTAATCTTTACATAGTATATCATAACCCTGCTTTTGGTTTGATCGTAGTCGGGTAAAAACAAAGTTGCTTCCTGGCGGCTGTCCCTCTGTGTGTACACTGATATCTCTCAAATTACGCTAGGGATTTTAATGCGGTTATCATCAAAAGATACAGTGATTAAAGGGGAAGGTTTTTATGTATAATCAATTCTGGTTTACGCACGGGTGATGCAGACAATTCACATAAACCGAACCGAAGTGAGGGCGGGTTGCCAGAAAGTTATAAAAAAAAACTCCAGAATCCTCATCCTGTAAAATTTTGGAATTTATATTCGATAGCCCGGAGACGGATATACGGTAGTTTTTATCCCGGAAAATTGTACATCTCTCAAGGGAATTGCCATTTCTGCGTTTCATAAAGTAGGCAGTACATTTTCCATTTTTACCATAGGTACGGACATTTTTAATCTCACAATTAGCTTTATCCTACAATAAAATATTCCCAAATTTTCCTATAATCCGACGGGACCAACAGAATAATGAAAAGTTCTGAGAACAGCGAGGTTGGTAAAAAACGGCACAAGCGGTTTAATTACTGAAATAAACAAAACGAGGAAAAAAGGCATTAGGTACAAATGTGGGGGGATCGATCTCCACGGGGAGGGGGAGGCAGATAGACGCTGAAATATTTAAATAGTCTGGCTTTGAACTCTTTTGCGGCGAACGTGGACGGGCTTTAATTGAAATATCCACTCATTTTAGTTGCGGGAATAATTTCGTTTCAACCGGTCATTTTGAGTTATAACTGGTTCCAGCTGCAGGTGGACTTTAATTTAACGGTTTTCCGGATAGCGAAGAAAAATTGAGTTATTCGAAAATCAATTGAGAATTATGGTGTAAGCTTGAAATAAAGGCATCAGTTATCTCATTACAAGCTAGGGAATGGGGTAAAAATCAATTAAAAAAAGGGTTTACGAGTATTATAAATATTACAATAACACTTGCTTTCCTTTTATGTTTGGTAACTTGTTTTAGTACTTATCTACTTGCTTGAACGGTACTTAAGGTAGTATTTTACAACTAACTGAGATAAGTCAACGAATTCTATACATGCAGCAGTGGTTTAAAAGCAAAATGGTTTTACATTCGTTGTTTGGTATTCGCCTGTGTGATTGCCGGGTTAGAATAGTGCCACTCCATGTCCTTCAATATAGTCTGTTCCTAGTACCTACTGTCTTGCAACCTGTCACTAAAACGCTGGTAAACATGTTAGCTTATTTGTGCAAAATGTAGTTATAGAACTATCTACAAGTTTTTAAAGTTGTAGATATTTCTGTAGCTCTACCTACCGCACTAGTGAGAAGGTATGTATGCATATATGAATGGTTTTACCGGTAGCAAAAGTTACCTGTTAAAGACGTGAATATGTAATACCTGCGCGAAAAATTCGTACCAACTCCGGAAGACGCCATTTCGACAGAGTCCATTGCAAACTCAAACGCGTATATATCCACGGAATGTAATATCGCGAGTGAGTTTAAAAATATTTTTCAATTTGCGACAAAATGTTGCGCCATTTCTTCTTTTCGGTTAACAGACGAAAGGATATTTGCGAGACTGTCGCGAATTACTCGTTGGAATGAGGAGACAAAACTAATTAAGATTTCCAAGAAAGAGTAATTATAAAATTAACCTTACGACTTTTAAATGCTTTAAATGACTTAAGGCTTAATATAAAACATTGAAAAATATAAAAGGTTTATTTATGTGTGTATCTAAGCCAACAAAGATGAAACTATATCTACAGTTGAAAAAGATTAAAATGAAACTGAATTCACAATATCAATGGTCTCTTTTTTTTGGTATTCCAGGCGGTAAAAAACGATATCGTTTTTGACCTGTTATGGAATTGTTTTTAACTCAGCCTTACTGTCAAGAAAATAAGAGCTACCAAAACGTTGACAATACGATAACAGGACATGATATCGTTTTTACCGCTTAGAATAGAGGCGCAGATTTACTTTTATTCATAGATTAAATATACGCAACAACTTACTTATATACAAGGGACTAAATCAATAAAACAGAAACCCTAGCCCAGATAAAACACTATTAACGTTTTTCTTTTCTATCACTCTGTCTTCTATCTATGGGAAGAAATTCTCGTGCATTGCGATAAACCACGTGATCAACATTTTGAGCGATAGAAAAGAAAAACGGTAGGATCGCTTGTATCTTGTCTATGGCGGGTGATAACTATTAGGTTTTAATGTGCATATAATAATTATAACTGGCCGTATTAATATACTTGTAGCTGTCTAGTTATTTTGAATATGTGCTATAGTGTTCGTTTTGTATTGTCTGTTTGACATTTTCGTAATAAAAATTTGATAGCGTGATGTACTCATTATAATTTGTTATTTTTACTCTACTTTCCTGTGCTTTCACTATCCGCCATACTCCTGCTGGATCAATCACCCAGATTATCCGTCACAGTGGTTATGGGCCCAGAGCTCAGTAAGTAAGAAATAGCAATTTTATTTCAAGGTCAGCTTACACAAGGTACGTCAAAATTAAAGTACGATCAGCTGACGAAGTTGACGTAAAAGAGTCAACAATATGAGTACTGTTAAAATAGAATCGCTCACTCATGAAAATTACGAGACCTGGAGGATTCAGGCTGAGGCGATCCTTATAAAAAACGACGCATGGGGCTACGTAAATGGTAAAAGAGGCAAACCAACAGAGCCGACAGAATCCGAAAAATGGGACACGGAAGACGCGAAAGCTAAGTCTGACATAGTTTTAGCTATTAGCCCAAGCGAATTACGTCATATTCGCGGATGCAAGACATCGCGGGACGTATGGCTAAAACTTGAAAATGTTCATGCTTCTAAGGGACCTGCCAAGAAGGCGACGTTGTTGAAGGAAATGTTGCTTCATAAAATGGATGAAGGTGGTGACATTAGAGAACATGTCATGCATTTCTTCGATATCAAATGTAAGTTAGCTAACATGGAGATCGAAATGCACGATGATTTAGTTTCCATTATGCTTCTCTACAGTTTACCATTGAGTTTCGAGAATTTTCGATGTGCAATAGAATCCAGAGATAATTTGCCAGATCCTGAAACCTTAAAAGTTAAGATCATTGAAGAAGTGAATGCAAGACGACAAAAAGGAAACGACGAAAAAGTCTTCCTTGTAAAGTCTAGAAAATCTTTCAAACCGAAGACTGGTGCGGACAAGCCAAGCTTCAAATATAAATGTTTTAAGTGTCACCATAACATGGTCATAAATCTTCTGAATGTAAAATGAAGAAAGACAAGGATCAATACTCAAATGATGCGAAGTATGTTTCGGGATGTGATTTACATGATGATGATTCCAACTTTGTAACCTTTAATTGTATTTCAGATGATAGAGCTGTTTGCAAAGGGAATGGGAGCTGGATCATCGATAGCGGATGTACGTCACATCTGTGCAACGATTCTAGTAAATTTGACAATTCATTGATATCGATGTCCGGTAAGCTAAACTTAGCGACAAATACAAGCACACACGTACAAGGTAAAGGTACCGTAAAATTGTATTCATGTAAAGACGAAGTTAAAACTTTCGTGGAGTTGCCTGATACCTTATTTGTTCCGGATTTACGATGTAATCTAATTTCAGTTGCAAGAATAACGAATAAAGGGTATAGTGTTATATTTGAAAAAGATGTAGCTTATATTAGGGATAGTTACGGTAAAACTATGCTTGTGGCGAATCGTGTAGGTAATTTATATTATGTCGAGGAACAAATAGGGTTAGTTTCAGTAATGTCGGAAACATTAGATGAAGTTAGGTCATGGCATGAACGATTAGGTCATTTGAATGGAAAGGACCTTGTGAAACTCTTGAAAAAATCTGGTATGAAACTTAAAATGTCAGATGTAAGTCATTTATACGACTGTAGTATTTGTGCGAGTGGAAAAATGAGTGCGTCATCTTTTTCGAGATCGGATGGGCCGTGTGAAGAAAAATTAAAAATTGTTTATTCAGACATTGTAGGTCCTATGCGACACGAAGCTATAGGTGGAGCAAAGTATTTTATTACTTTCATCGACGATTCATCAAGATGGTGTGAAGTACACTTGCTCAACAAAAAGAGTGAAGCCCTGAAATTCTTTAAGATATATAAAAGTCATGTTGAAAATATAACTGACAAGAAAATTAAATATCTGCACACCGACAACGGTGGCGAATATTGTAATAGAGAATTTGATGAATATTTACAAAATGAAGGTATAGGAAGAAGATTGACGATTCCTCATACTCCTCAACAGAACGCGGTCGCAGAAAGAATGAATAGAACATTGGTGGAGATGGCGAGATGTATGTTGATTTCATCAAACCTTTCTTCGGGTTTCTGGGGTGATGCTGTCATTACTGCATGTCACGTACGAAACCGATGTCCAACAAGTAGTCTTGGTGGTGAGACGCCGTACGAAAAATGGTATGGGCGGCCTGCACAAATCCACTATTTACAAAGATTTGGGTCCAAGGTACACCTGTTGAACAAGGATGAAGGAAAGGATAAATTCGCTTCACGCAGTTTGCAAGGCATATTCGTAGGTTATCCAAGAGATAGAAAAGGCTACAAAATTTGGTTGCCTCAAGAACGGAAATATATCGTATCGAGAGATGTAAGATTTCACAGAGGCAAGAGTGATGTAGATGAAAAGGAGGTTTCTAAAATTGATCCGCTTGAAATTGAAAATAAAGAGTTAGAGGCTGATGTCAATCAAAAGAACGAACCAAGATTAGTCGAACTAGATTTTTCCCCTGAAAAGATTGTCGAAAATCCAATCAGGATTATTTCTGAAACTGAAAGACAACAAGAAGGATCGTATGTCGAGAATGCTGAGGAAATCACTGATATTTTGGATCCAATTGAAGTACCATTTCATCATCCAGAATCGAATTTTGAGATGCTCAATAAAGAAAACAGGATAATGAAAAGGGCTCCAGGAAGGCCAAGACTCGAGAGAGGACATGTTGGACGACCAAAGAAAATATTTCGTATGGTCGAGGTAGAATCTTCTGAAGTTCCAATTGAAGAAAGTTGTAGGGAAGAATTCTCCGACTGTCAAGACTTTGCAGGTGTGATAGAAGTGACGTTGAAGCAAGCTTTGTCTGGTTCCGAAAAAGATAAATGGGAGGAAGCTATTCTTTCAGAAATTCGGAGCATGATAAAGAATGACACATGGGATATCACAAAAAGGCCTGAGGGTCGCGAAGTTGTTGGTTGTCGTTATGTTTTATCGACTAAATTGAACGTCGATAAAACAGAAAAGAAAAAGGCCAGACTCGTTGCAAAGGGTTATAGTCAACGATATGGTATCGATTACCATGACACCTTTGCACCTGTCGTCAGATTGGAAACTATAAGATTATTGGCTGCACTTGCTGTCGAACTTGATATGGAAATCCATCAATTGGATATCAATACAGCTTATTTGAATGGTTCACTCGAAGAGGATATTTATATGGAAGTGCCTGAAGTATTAAAGGAATGTTTACAAAAGCTTATACAAGTAGATGAAAAAGGTTCTATTGTCTGTGAACGAGCTAAGAAAATGTTAGTGGATTTGGAAGCTGGTGGTGATGCATGTAAACTAAAAAGGTCACTTTATGGACTGAAACAAGCTGGTCGCCAGTGGAATGCACGACTCGATAGTCAACTCCGACGAATGGGGTTGCAACCTTCGTTAAATGAACCTTGTCTATATTTTCAAGACATAGACAATAATATCAAACTCTTTGTCACCGTGTATGTGGATGACATTTTGGTTGCGTCTCAGAAAAGCGTTTGCATAGAGAATTTCAAAAGAAAACTGGCCAGTGAGTTTGACTTGAAGGATTATGGCATTGCGAAATATATTTTAGGAATTGACATTGAGCGACCTGTCAAAGGAAAAATTAAGTTGTCACAACAAAAATATATTGAAGATTTGTTACATAAATTTGGCTACAAAGATTGTAGAGATTCGGTATGTACGCCAATGGAAACGAATTTGAAATTAAAACCATCAAATGATACGGATAAGGTAATTCCATACCGCGAATTGATCGGTAGTTTAATGTATTTATCGGTCGGAACTAGATTAGATATTTCTAACAGTGTTTCGAAATTAGCACAGTTCGTAAACTGTCCTACCAAGGAAACCTGGAGTGCCGCAAAACGCATATTGCGTTATTTAAAGAAAACAAAGGATCACGGAATAATTTTCAACAAAACAGGCAAATCGTTGAAAGGTTATTCAGATTCGGATTGGGGTGGTTGCTTGTTAGATAGACGTTCTTACTCTGGATATGTTTTTGTACTAGGAGGAGCATGCGTGTCATGGAAGTCCCAAAAACAAAAATGTGTCGCAACATCCACGTGCGAGGCCGAATATGTTAGCTTAACTTCGGCTATGAAGGAAGCTATGTATCTGAATAGCTTGTTAACTGAAATTGGATTACGTAAGTTTGCACAAATAACTTTACACGTAGACAATCAAGGAGCTATTTGTTTAGCCAGTGATCCAGTTTTTCATTCCCGGAGTAAACACTTCAGCATTAGGTATCATTTTATACGAGATGTGTTAAGAAACAATAATGATATTAAATTGGTATACTTATCGACTGATTTAATGTTAGCAGACATATTAACCAAGGCGTTGCCTAAAATGAAACATAATTTTTGTATGGCTGGTCTAGGTATTGCCTGTTAGTTAGATTAGTTAATATAGTTTTGAGTTATCCTTAATATACACATTAAGGGGGCGTATTAGGTTTTAATGTGCATATAATAATTATAACTGGCCGTATTAATATACTTGTAGCTGTCTAGTTATTTTGAATATGTGCTATAGTGTTCGTTTTGTATTGTCTGTTTGACATGTTCGTAATAAAAATTTGATAGCGTGATGTACTCATTATAATTTGTTATTTTTACTCTACTTTCCTGTGCTTTCACTATCCGCCATACTCCTGCTGGATCAATCACCCAGATTATCCGTCACAATAACCTAAGTAGTCTGGCAAAAAAGTGGCAACACTGTAGTGTCATCCCTTTGAAATCAATGTAAAAAAACCAATGTTGCCACTTTTTAATTTCAAGACTTCTTTACCAGACTATAGTAGAAACAGACGGCTCGCATGCCTCCTTTTTCTTACAATAAAAAAGTAATGTAAGTTTCTCGCAAACTGTCTAATATATGATTATTAAGCTCCAACTCGCGCCAGGGGCCACGAACAATGCAGATTTGTCCGGAGCAAGTTCCTGTTTGCACACAAAGTTTGCCGAGAACATTGTAAAGGGTGCATCGAGCACTGAGCTGGCTGACACAGTAAAACTATTGCTGAAGTATGAAAGTTTCGTTATTGAGCTAAATGCTCATTGACATACACTCGATAATATAACTACTTATTACAATAGGGAATATGCATTTAAATCGCATTTTTCAACAAAATATGAAATTACCGAAAGTGAGATAACCAAAAGTGAAAATAAAATCGACCAAGAAAAAAAAAATACGGATGATACAAGCATTTTCAACTGCTAATTAAACCGATTAGACAAAGAGATCCGATATTACTGTGACGTCATATTTTGCTAGAAAGAAATAGGAAAAAATCTTTGTTAGCTTATATCTTGGTTATTTTTATGTTTTGTGTTTTTATGTTTTTTCTCAACTGTTCGTTCCATGAATCAGATTTTATTGAAGCTTAGTACCTCGCGTTTTGTTAGTAACTGCAAAAATCGCGTGCAATACCTCATTGTGAATTTAGTTTAATGGAACAGCAGTGACGGTGACGGGCTAATAACAAATGGTAACAAATGAAAACAAGTAATCCGTATGCTGCCCTGCTATGGAAAAAAGGCACATTTGCTATATGAATTGTATTGCAATTCCAACATTATTATAACCCTTTAGAGTTTAATATGCTTCTATTAATAAATTGCACTTGTGCCTTTTCCGTACGAAAGCAGTACCAATTAGTAGAAACATATCTACAATTTATTTAAGTAATTCGATGGTAGGGCTTAATTTGCCGAGAGAAGATGTCCGCGGAACAACTATCTAGCAGTTGGGAAACAGTGGCACAAAAGCATTTGAATGTTTGCGATTTCATATTGAAGAATTAAAAAACAAATTAATGATAATTCGGTGGCTTGCCAACTGTGGCCTTCAAAGGTCAAAACTAAAGTGCTATCTATGTATTATAACAATTAGGAAATAACGACTCCATGGATTCTAGAACAGCGATATGCTACCGAAAGTCCTAACCCTAGTAATAAGCTACCCCTATTACTTATAGACACAATTTTCACTTTTCAAAAGGATTTCCTACGCACGGTCGCGGAAACCCAGCGAGTGCTAAGTTTCAGAAGCCATTGTTTTTTACTGTTTTTAATGACGTTACTGTGGTCGCTCTCGCTTCATTGAGCGCTCGATGAGTGGGCTGACGGAACTATCCTTTGAGTAAATTAGGGATAATTCACTAGTTTTTCAATTTAAACACTTCCGACTGAGCGAGTCTTAATGGGAAAAGTTTGGTCGCGTTAGACATTGGATTTGAGCGTCTTTACTTCGCTAAAGTGCTGTCACAAGTTCTTCATGACCATGAATATATTCCGGGTTTTCTAATTTAAGTAGGTAATATTTTCATACCTATACTAGCGACCTGCCTTCGCTTCGCTTTTCTGTAACACCCGTACATAAAACAGAATTTAAAAAAAACGCGTCAAAAATTTGTTGCATTCGCATTGTTTTAAAGATCTAAGTATACATAGGGACGGACACAAAGACAGCGGGAAGCGATGTTGTTTTATACTATGTAGTGAAGACAAGGAGGCAAACGAGCTTGCTGATTACCTAGCTTTAGGTATTATTAAAGTTTTCATACGCACATAAAACACAGCTTAACTATACGAAATAACATATTATTATACTAATATTCATAACGAAAATGGCCAAGTTTGATATAAAAAGCGATATTTAAACCATAATCCCTAACATTTTAAAAACGTCAAACGTTGCGCAAGTTTTTTCACCATTAAAATCCATCATATTTGCCAGTCTAAAAAAAATTGCAGCCATTACAGATTGTTAGCAAAGCCCCAAATGTTTGAATGATGGCGGACCGCGCGACACACTCGCGTCAGTACAAAGCGCAAGCCGAGTCTTTTGTCAAAATTCAATTTGGCGAGGGTTTCTGCCGTTGCTTTTTATACGCTGCGAAAGGGTCGGGGTGATTGTGTGATCGTTATGTTTGCTGTTTTTATTTTGACCAACCTACACGGTCCAGCAAGCTGTATGAAATTTTCCTTGATATTTTTTAGATGGATGATAAGAAAAAGTTTTGGGGGTGGATGAGTTCTTCATACTGTCCACAACGAAGGCTAAAGACCTAGAAGCAGCTCCAGAAGATATAGCGAGGGTTGCGTGGTCAAACCCGATAAATCGTAATAATTATTTACTTAAATTTAAATTGTCTTGATGTATTTATTAATGTTCTTTTTGACACAACAAGTTATATCGACTTATCGGGTTTGACCACGCAACCCTCGTATGTGGAGATAACCGAACGGTGAACGCCAGTGTTAGTAAGTAATGGCTATTCATGATTGCAAAAGACAAATGAAAATCAATAGTTTCTGTTCTTTTTTCAAATATTCAAGATAAGAGTTTGAACCTAGAACCAGTCTCCTATTTCACAAAACTGGCAGTGATAATAACAAGGCGGCGTTGCTTGGCGCCAGGATTAACTTGAGACCTTTTTAAGGCTTACTTGCGACATCGTTAAATGTACAAAAACGTACCTAATAGAATCACCCTCGATAAATACAGCAGCAAACTATACTATTCAGTTAGTGTTACTGTATCAACAGGGGTGCGCTGAGTAATCAGGAGTTGCAAGTCATAGTCACGGAAACTTGCCTCGTTCAATTTTGAAGCCAACGACGAAGCAAAATTATTACTCAAATAATAAAAAAGTTTGTTTGTTTAGTTAGTTCTACTCCTAAACCCATCGATGTGAAAGGCTATAGATACTTTATAGTCCGGTAGAAATGTGCCGTTCTCGAGCATTCTCGGGAATGACGCTTTGGGGACTACTTTGCCCCACTGCTCTATTCTCTTTCGTCAGAAATCATTTTTATTCCGCAAAAGTAGGTAGGTTAGGTTCGTTAGGTATCTTTAAACCCCGAATTCTTCAAAAAACGTGAAGACCTATATGTAGCGCGATCTTTGCGCTATAAGAATAACCTGCAATTTCCACGTTCCCGTCTTAAATTAACTTCTGATGGTCATTTGATAATGTCTATAAACATTTACATTAAATTACCGTAAAGTATAAAAGAAGAAAAAAAGGAAAAAATATTTATTAATAAACTGAAACAATTGCTCGTAAACAAAGAATATTATACAATAAAAGAATAAACAGAAGACGCATTACGATAATTAATAATGGTTATAATAGGTACAATTATACCTACTACTAATTAATTTATGCCTCCTCTCTGCTAGTGTTGCTGTGCTCTTCCAGGGTTCATTTTGTTATTACTTATTTATTAGAACAAGCTGTACCATTATGAAAAAACAATAAATAATTGAAATTGAAATGCCCGAAGGCCAAACCGCCCAGAGAGGAGGCCGTGAGGCAGGGCTCCGTCAAAAAGAGCAGTGGGGCAAAGTAGTGGGTCCACGAGTCATGCATGTCCTTTTGCATGAAGAAGGTCGAGAATTCTCAAGAACGGCACATCACTAGCCCGGAGACTACATAGGGTATTTTCTATCGTGAAAAATCAAAGTTAGTCCCAAAGGAATGGTGATAATTGTTCTAAATTTGAATGACTTTTCAGTTTCCACATAATTATCATTGTGCAAGTATGCTACTGCTCAAGCAAGGTGAAAAATTATATACAATCTTTTTTATTAACCTTCTGCGAATACGGCTTGATGTATTTTGAAGAGTGGGGCATCGTTGGATTGATCTTTATCCAGGAGTGTTACGGGTTATGTTTTTCTTAACATAGAACATGAAAAAGTACCTATTCGGTTTTTCAAAGTCGGCTTTTATTTAGCTTCTAAGATTTTGTTTCAAAGACGTGAAAAGCAAAGAGGCTCACGATGCTCTCGACCGGTAACCCAAACTTGGTTTTGTAATAGTACACCTTCCCTCTGGTGAATGTATGCTTCTTTAGCGGTAACGAGGTCGAAACTTTGCATACCTACTTTTTAGTAAGGTAGATATCTAAATATTTTGGAAAAAAACTATAATGGCTTTAGGTAAATGGGTAAATGGGAAACTATCCTTACATTATTTTGTTACTACTACTGCTGCCTACTGGTTGACTGGTAGAGAATGCTATTGGGCATTTAGTTAAATAAATATTTTGCAAAGTAATTTAAATAAATATATATTTTGCAAAGTAGTGCGTTGAGATACAAAACATCCAATTCACTCCACTCCACTAGAATGGAGAATGATGATTATGATGGACATATAAACTGAAACAGTTTTCAGTTTATTCTCACAGTTAAAGTAATTACGATTACGACTTACAAATGATCGACTCCTCAGCTAACCCTTAGTTTTTACCGCCATTTGCAGTCTCGTCGCGTTGCGTGTTCCTTCGCTATCAGTCCTAGCCGACTTAGGACAAGGGTTATAAATTACTTTGATAGACTCTAGTCATATTTTACACTGGTCGTGAGAATTGCTAGTGACATTGAAGCCAGTGCTAGTAAGAACGGCTACTGTAAGAATATTTTGACGACTTATTACAACAAACATACAATGTATAGCAATTTCCTTTAGTATTGTACTTGTTTGGCTATTCGTTATTATTATTATTTCTCAATCACTCAAAGGTTAACTGGAAGATACCCCATTTAGCCTTTGCACATCCCTGTTATATTTTGTCTATTTTATAATAGTTATTTCTTTTGTTTGTAAATTAAAATGTTAACATACATACTTCTTTTTAAAACAACAACATCAAGCCGTTCATATCTTTTCAAAAGGGGACTCTTTTGAGTTAGGACGGACAGACAGCGTAGGCTTATCAATAATAGAGTACTGTTGGGTTTCCTTCGGGTACAGAACCCTAATAAAGCATAAATAGGGCAAAATACCAGTAATTGGCACTATTGATTGAAGAATTACCTCACCAGAAGCATCTGTAACCCTATTATACAGTTCATTGTGCTTATAATTGGTAAGTTGTCAACAATAGGGCTGTTTCCCCAATTATTGTTCCAAATACAGTCCAGAAACAGTTGAATACGAAATGAAAATTACCCGCAGCTTGAATCAGAAGAGGCAATTACATCCATTCACATCTTTCCCTCGGAATGCCACTCCGCTATTTGGTCCATTGCCAGCGCGACACTGCTCACCTTCCATTAAAGGACTATGGTTTAATTTAATTTGCACTAGATTTACTCAGTATAATTGCTTCTTAGACTACATTAAAGTCAAAACATTGAAAATATCTTTTTAAACGAGGTTCGTTTAATTTTCCAGTGAAAAGTGGTAGTCATTATATTGACGACATTATCCAAACAGCAGTTGGGTTTTTAAATCGCTTTTGTAAGACTTGTTGGACCCAACGAAGTAAATCTTTGACCGACCATTGTATGTATATGGCTCAATTTCTAAAAACGAGAGACGCGTTTTAGCATCCCGAGTGTCACTATCACTAGGTACTTTTTTTATTAAAGTCGGATTGCAAAGTATATAACATAGGTAGGTATTTAACGTGCATAGACGACAATATCAAAACATAACTTCGGGATGTTTGATTTTGTTAGACTTGTTGGCATTTCGTGGTTAGTATTTTTTCTCTCATAATTCCGTATTCCCCGAACCTAACCATGAGTACTTTACGATATGACGCCATTTTGATTTCGAATAAGGGTTGGCCGAGGATCAAAGCAAATCATTTATGCCCTTTTAACTTTACTTTAACTACGGTTCGATGGAAGCCGCAATAAAAATGTTCAATTAACAGGCAGCACAGGTTTAATAAAAAGTCGTAGTAGGAAACCATAATAATAAAAATCAGTACATTACCCTTTTTCTTGGTCATTATATTTCCATAAAATTTAAGCACATTGGCTAGGCTTCAACATTAAAGCATATATTTTATGTTCTCTTTTTACGTGAAAACTTTATTATAAATTTTAAAACCAAGCCAAAAGCGAAAAATAGCCAGACCAAGAAGTAGATGGCAGGATGTTCTGGACCAGTTCTGTACAGACTGGGCTCAGGAGTTACTGGATAGGGAATTGTGAAGAGGCTAGCAAAGTAACTATTAATATTGCAATACTGTTGTAAAATTTACAGTTTATCGTAGTAAAATTTTAACAAACTCAATGGAACAGCATTTAAAGAATTAAACACAAACATAAACAAAAGCTGAACCAAATTATAAATCATCAATCACGATCAATGACGTCACTTGAAAAACTTCGTCACGGTTCCCTCCCCCCGCTTTCCACAACAAAAAATCACAGATCTTTACGAAATAGGTTTTTTAACCGACTAACTTATGGGTTATGTTTTAACCTTAGTCTCTACTTCTCATTTATGCCATCGCAGCTATAGTTTTTACACCATAGAGTTGTCCAAATTGATCGTCCTAGCTAGAGGCATGTGTGACGAAAAGGTTATTAAAAACCGGAATAGTTGTTACACGAAAACATGAAAACACAAGCAGTCGAGTTTTGAAAGCTTGTTTTTTATTTTAACGTGCCACCACAGACAAGCAGTATCTAACTACTTCAAAGCACAATGACCCAATTTCGCCATCAAAAATTTTAAACTTAAATTTTAAACCGGGGAAACTCTTGGAGTCTTCCGCACTGTAGAGAATTTATAAGGAATACGCAAAAGTTGCTCGTTCCAGAGCGAAACTAGTTGCCCAACTGTCGCTTCATATTGCTAGAAGTTCGTGACAAACAACACTTAGGTACGTAGAATTATTTTACAGAATACAGTACCAATTCTGCCAACAAAAAGAAAGAAGTACGTACATATCATTATAAAGATCATGATTCAATATGCGTAATGTGTATACTGCCTTTTTGCTTATGGTGGCAGAAACTCTAATGTCCATAGACAACGCTGTTTTTTTAATGGAATCATTTTGTAAGGGCAAAGGGTGGCCCGATGTTAAGCGACCCTTACAATATCTTAAGTAAATATTTGTCTCTACAATATTATGTAAAAACTGGGCATCCATCCTTACCATATATCCGTAGTTCCGTACTAATACATATTATAATTTCAAGTGTTTCAGTTTACCAACATGGCTAAACAGCTAATGAAGCAATTAAAAAATAACAACATGGATAATGGGAATAACGTGTAGTATGGAACCTAGATAAAACCATAGGTACTTTTAATTCTAGAAAAAAAAGAAGTGCCCCAAGGAATAGTGATAAAAGAGTTCCATCCACGCCAATGAAACATAGTTAAGCTTATAGTTTAACGAAACTTATCTTTAAAATTTATGCTAATCTAAATTTTCCATATCATCTCAAAAGCTATTGTTTTCGCTTTACTGATAAGGTACTCACTAATTGCCCTTACGAACGATTCCCGAAATCAGAACAGTAATGATAATAGAAAGCACATAAAACTCGGTATCAACCGGACCATTTGCGAACCCCATAAACGCCACCCTTAGCAACGAGGGGATGAAACTGTTTTCGCAACAAAAGATCGGATAATCGAAACTTGTTACTCACGCTCGGTTTTTTTACGCATATTGCGAGTATTTTCAATAATATTCTTGCTTGATTTCATTATTATCTTTACATTTTGTGTTGAGTTATTTTTGGAACTATCCTAAATTTCGTAAATTTCGTAAAATAATAACTAATACTAACATTCTGCCGCAGGAACCATCAAAACTAAAATCTTACAGTCATGGTCTAAATTACAAGGCTTGTATCTGTGCTTGTACAGGGCCTCAATTCAAGACGGTTAATACGACATCGTCTTTGACCTGTTATAGTATTGTCAACGTTTTGATAGCTCTTATTCCCTTGACAGTAATGGAATGCGAGTTAAAACAAAACCATAACAAGTAAAAGACGATATCGTTTTAACCGTAACGTAAGTATTACTTATAAAAACAAATATTTACGTAAACATGGAAAACATCCTTGACTTAGGTTAGGAACAAATAGACGTGCTCATCACTCAAATATTGGATTTCACTGAAGCTAAGGATGCTAATTTAGTTTCGTATATTTTTACATTAAAGTCTGTTTCTATTAAGTACGCCTGGCAGTAATTGTCTTTAGATAGAGGATGAAATAGTGAGGAGAGTACTTTTACCTCTAATTAGTTTATTGAAAAGGTTGAATATATATTCCTCGTCATCATAGTATTATTATGCTGGGTCCGACAGGGAACAAAAACTTCTCTTATCAATCAAATCTATCAACCATCACTTCATTTTCATGTCAAATATATTTCGAAACAGTAAAATGTATATGACAGGGTTCATTCAGTGTCATGGGTATTTTAACTGAAAGTTTATTTCATCAAAAAATACAGGATTAAATAGAGATCATTACCTTGAAATAAACATAAAGACAATGATTAAGTGTATAAATAGATAATATGACCATGCTCAACCTTCAAAAGTACGCGAATATGGAGTAATAATGGTAAATTGATTTATTTACATGAGTGATCGAATGAATAGAAACAGACTTTATTATATATCACATAACCAACAGCTGATAATTCAACCCGTGAAATCGGTCGAGTTTTAAACCACTAATTCATCCTTTTGCCAAAGCGAGACCAATACTAGATTCCGCGGCATACCAACCGACTATTGACGACGACGAATTAACATAGCTTAACTTTTCTCTACACTAATGGGTATAACCTAATGGGTATGGGTATGGGTATGGGTATAACTTTCTTCTTCGTCTTCTTCTTCTCAGCATATACCTACTCGTCCACTACTGAACATATGCCTCTTCCATGGATTTCCACGAAGTCCTTAATGCGGTGATTCTGATTCGGGTTATAATATCAACGTCAACGTAACGATAGCTCTTATTTACTTGACAGTAATGGCGTCAGTGTAAAAAACTATACATGTCAAAGGTAATATGGTTTTACCGAGTAGAACGGCGGCCCTAAACGCGTGAGTGCGTTGGGTACAGCGTACATTTACTTGCAAGAGCAAACGCGAACAAATTCGTGGGCGTAATATTACAACGATAAATCGCTTGCCCTTTGACCACTTTTAGGTTATGAAATAAAGCGTGAAATTCAACACGTGCTCCCCCTGCTCGTGCCGTGCGTTTATTCACTTACTGGGGGCTTGCATTATGAATGCACTCAGTTATATTATATGCACTCGAGCCCTGCGTTACACAATACGATAATGGGCACGCATTTTTAAGCCCCTTTGGTTTGCTTTATTGTTGTGATTAATTAAAATTGATTGTGGAAGTTGTAATTTAATTAGATTTTTTAACGTAATCCTGCTTAGTCCCGGTGTAGTACTCGTAAATACTTCATACTGTTGATGATAAAATGCATCGGGTTAATTTGATACAATCACAACCTAACTAACACGGGTATTTGGACTGGCCAGAATAATCTATTCCATTCATTCTTTGGAAATAAATGTAACCCTCTGTTAATTAAAAAAAAACGAATGAATCGACGGTAAAAAAATTGTAAAGCGCCGACTTCAGTTTGCTTTAGTATGGTCTACAAAGGAATCATTTTAATATATCTTTAGAGTTCTACGCGTAATCTTTGACTCTTTAATCGATTTCTTACGTCTCTTCGTACTAAAGTATAAAAAATTACGACACCACATTAAAAGGTTTAAATTTTTTAAACAATCAGCTTTACGCAACTGGCATAAGCTCAGTGTCATAAGTTAGAAAAAAAAATTGAAACCATAGACCGCAAAGCAGGGCGCCAACACAACGCGCCGACTACGATAGTATCGATTATTCGTCTCGCTATAAATCACCCAGCAAGGACATTAGCGCTCTGCAGTCGCGCGATACCCTACTGCTACAGAAATAGGGTAAAAGTATTATGACCACAGACAATATATGACAGCTTAGCGCCTTACGTGAGGAAGGAGTTATTAAAATGTAAAGGATAGACCATACCGACGCTGAAATACGCTCAGGCTGCTAATTGAAGTGCATCAAAATAGAAAAAAAGTAATTGATTATATGGCGTTATTTTGGACGTGACCGCACCAGTCGGCGTAAAAGACGCGTTAAAAACGTGACGCAGCGCAATAGACGCGTCGTGTAAACGTTGGTGTAAGCGTATTTTAGGCTACTGTGTGTTCGATCCTTAATTTGACTTTTAGTTAGATACTGTTAACAGTAAGTTAATAATTATACCTACATACTGTTACTTTTTACTTGATTGAAAAAAAGAGAAAAGCATTTCGTGAATAAACAAATAGCTGAGAAACACAACTGAAATGTTTCCTGGGCAATATAAAAGCATTTTCCCTTTTACAGTAAAAGTGCAACGGAGCGCTTTCCAAAGTCGCTTAGACGCCAATAGAGGAGGGAAACGTAAATTGCAGACTAAAAACGAAGACCCATTACAGGGCTGAGCGAACCCATGAAACCTAAAGGGGTTTTTATACGCTCTTAAACTAAAAGAACTTAACGGTAAGCGATAAATATTACACTGAGAAAATTCATGAAAGCTAATTAGAGCGCGGAGTTTCAAAGTCCATTAACTAAACTACTAAACCTCTATCTACCCTTTTGAAAAATGTTTGCACAAACGGCAGACTTCCTGCTGCATTTATTTATAGAACCCCTCTCTGTGACGATTGTCCCTTTTTTATGATTAAAAACTAACGTTCCAATTGCAAATACGTGACTGCAGAATGTTATAGCAATATCTCTGTTGTCGTATTCTGTTCAATTTAATTTAGCTACCTACCCATATTACTCTCACTAGCCAAAAAAGAATATAAAAAAGTTTAAAACCAGAACGCACGAATTTAAAATAACTTAAAAATCCCCGAACTTAATATTAGGACTGCTCAAACTATAATTATACATTCTAAAACAAGCCCAAAAAGCAATTACTTCTATTTTGACGTAACGCTCACGTACGCACGAGCAAGAGTCACAACAAACCAAGCACCTTTGAAAACACTTAGCTCCCCTTTGATACGCTATATTTAAATGAGCGCAATGAAAACACTGCACCCCTTTAGTAAAAAGTGCTCAATCGGGCATCGGTTAATGTTTTAACTTTAAAACCCCTAACTCTATTCTACGACGTTAAACAATAATGCATTTGACGTGTTATGGTTTTGTTTTGAATTCGGCCGCCATCTGTCAAGTAAATATGATCTATCAAAACGTTGACAATACGATAACTATAGGTGCTAAAAATTATATCGTCACGAATTTTCGCCTTGGTTCTTTTTCGTAACCAAATCGTATAATATAAAGTATGTATGTAAACACTTTATTGTACAAACCAAAGAGATAGAAATAGAAAAAATATAACAGGAGTGTACAATGGCGAACTCATTCCAGTTAACCTTTCTTAATTTATTTTAATACAGCTGCCGAGTGTAATTTATCGGGTAGGGATACTAGGGATGGTGTCTGGAAAGTCAAATCACCTAAGTATTATCTATTTACCTACACCTATGACGTTACAAGTATGTATGGTTTGCTATAATTAAAAAAACAGATAGTTTAAAACGTATTAATACTATAAAAATAAAAGTCTAGACTTGATATTTCCAAGCCGTACAAACATCTCTCCATACCTACCTACTGTTGCAAAGAATTAAATACGAGTATAAAAAAAACTTTCCTTTACAGAGTTAATAAAATACACGCTTAATGCTTACATTATACTCGTAAAGGAATATGCATATATTTCAAAACTAATTATACAGTTAAATAAAGAAACAAACTGAAGTCTATTCCACGGCAAGAAAGCGTCTGAAATCTCCACTACCTTCCGAGTCTATCGACACTTGACAGCCGAAGACGCTTGAAAAATGTGTCTGATAAATTCCATACGGTCTGAATTTTGATGCTGCTGGTTGGCTTGGCTACATTATCGATTCCGCTCCGTCCGCCTCGGGGTAAATTTGAAGTAAACTTCAGAATTTTATCTTATAGCAACTCGTTATTTTAACGTGGCCATTTTCATTTAATACACTATTAAATTCCGAGGTAAAAAAATACACACCAATTGAGAACCTCCTCTTCTTTGGAAGTCTATGAAAAATGTATTTCTTCTGTTATTTTATGAGGTAAAAATTGATAACAATCTTTGTTATTCATTAAAAATGAATAACAAATATCAAAAGTTCTTTCAATTTGACAGTGCGTAGGTCTTTATTATGAAGGATGTTTTACTTAATTAAATATTAATATAAATTAAATTAAAAGATTATCTTCGCATACAAACAGCAAATTCAAATTAAATCTTGTTTGCATCCTAGTAAAGTCCACTCCAGTCCATAGCAGTTAAAATATTGAAACCATGAGTGAGAGTAAGCAAAGTCATCCGAGCCGATATTAAAAATGTATGTGAATGGGACGGGCGTGAGAGCCTGCTTAAACTTGCAACACTAAAGCACAGACTGTCATGCCAAATGTCATTGGACCATTTGAATTATCTAGTTCCCTGCGGGAATATTAACGAATTCACTGCCTCGCGTAGGGGAATTGTCTATCTAATCTAGCTGTGTGTGAGTAATGTAGACAATCAGATTTTGACACAAAGATGTGAAACGAACGCTTGGCAATTAAACATGAAAAAAATGAGGGCGCCGCCGTTTGATGGGAAATTGGCAACATGATCCATTATAATATGATAATTGTTGCTTCATGTATGGTAAGAACTTTTTAACCTGGCCCTTTTTGTTAAACACATCTCTTTCTTAATCGGGTCACATCATAAAATACGTTCTATAAAAGTTGCCACTTTGTGCATGAAGCGCGGCGTAGATAATTTTTCACTTCTCCGACTTTGGACGTGTTGAAATAAGATCGAAATTAATTAACACCACAAATAAAGGTGACGCCGGCGGAGTTTGCGGTTCGCTGATGTGCGCCGGCCTTAAGGAACTAAAATGTCTCTGCGTGCGGCCGTATGTATTTTATTGATACTTAGCGAACGAAACGAACGTTACCCTACGTTTGCATATCATATTCTACAGGCTTCATACTTTCGATCGGTATGTAATACTGGACTGTTTTTTCAGCCTACCTTTTCGCCATTGACTAACGTAATAAATTTGATATAACATATTATTTATCGAATAAACAGCCCGGTCCTATTCGGTTTCTCTACTAAGAGGATTACTCTAACATTAAACCCTGTTTCTAACAAACCAAACAATGTAACATGGGCTTTAAGAACATCAAACGCGTGTAAAATAGACATTATAAGAGTACGGCAGGCTTACGCCGTTACCGTAACGAGTTGTGTGTCAAGTTTCAACGGTGACACATGTTATATTATAAACAAGCAACTGACACCATTTGGCAGAATGTAAAGATCGTGAACTTAACGCATTTGCTGCAATCTCTTTGAGCAGAGGCCCCAGACCAAGATGCATCGCGAGAACGTTATATCGTTATCGCAAATATAATATAAGATTGACGTAAGCTGCCGGACGGCCACGTCGAGCGTTAATGATATCCATACATTTTGGCAGTTTTCGACAATCTTTAACGTTAGCATTAAGCATCTAGTCTACGGCCACAGTTTTTTTTCCAGGTGCTGAATCTTTTGTTACATGTATACAAAGCGCGTATACTATAAAAACGCACATACGCGTGCACGGCTTTGGGAAAAAGTCAGGGCTACCCGTGCGGTGCTGGTAGTGAACGAGTTAATAGTTGCACTGTTGCGATTTACTTTTTCTTAAATAAGTATGTGTTATCAAATTTTTGATCATGTAGGCATTTCACAGCTAAATCGATTGGAAGTGTACTTACGTGTCCAAATACTGGAATACCCTGTAAACCGGCTTCCGGTATACGAGAAAACCGTCGCACCTCTCCATCGCGTGCAGTAACAAGGCTCGAACAGTCCTCACAGCCTCTCGTCGCCACTCGACCACCGGCGACGGTCCTCCCGCACCGGATATGTCATTATTCAATGATACCAACTACTCCTGACCACTTATAAACACTCGTACACTTGTTCAAAAATTAAGGCGTCCTTACACTACTAAATGGATACAAATTTTGGTCCTTTAAGGTGATTAAGTTATTATAAGGCTGCTTCAATGATTACATAATATATATTTCGATAAGCACTTAGTTTTGGCTAAAGTCTAAGGTTTTAACGCCGGTCAGGCAATAACAGTCCACTTTTTATATTTGGCAGACTTTTTTTGTAGCTGCAACACATAAAATACCTGGTTTAAGTAAATAACAGGTAGCTTACAAATTATATTTATTTATACAATGGCATACATTTTCAGATCCAATACTTATATTCCGATTCCAAAAGCCTGCCTTTTGCCGACATCATTAGCAACATGTCAATAACCTTTTCTCGTACCCTTTTCTTGGAAATTCAAAAAGTCGTTGACGTGATTGACAAGACGAGAATAATGATGCGCCTATGTAAACTAAGCCCACGTAACCCACGTTGCTAAAAATAAAGAAACTTTTAATTTGATGTTGCTGAATAAAGTCGTATTTTATTTACGTACACAAAACAGGTCAACGTACGCATAAAGAGTACAGATGTTTACCTGCAATTTATAATCAGTTGATAATAACGAGATTGCAACTTAAGATTGATCATCAAAATTCCGGCTGCGCCTGCTAATCGTTTCGCACTGGAAATAAAATCATCCACGTACAATTTTATACCTTCTCTTATTTCACATAACTTGCCGATACATGGACAGCTACAGCTGAACTGACCAATAAAACGGTGAAGGCTCGAGCCGCATTCTACATCCGAATATGCGCGCGCGCCGGAAGCAGGTGTCATGCGCGCCACCTGTCGCGCGGCTTGAATACCAAAATGTAATGGAACAATGACCTGTCTGGAAATTATGCAGTGCCAACTGTTTTAAGGGCTAAGGGCGATTTAACGGTTATATAAACAGTTATTTCCTGCTTAATTACATATTAATTTACAATAATGAAGCGATACATTTCAAACTTTAAACATCAGACTTTAAGATCAAGAAAAATAATCTTATTGAATGTCAGTTTACATTATTTTATAGCATAGCGGTTCACAAACCTGTCCTTAAATAAACATGGCGAATCCACGAGCGTAATTAAGCAAATCATCTATCTAAAGCGAGATATTTAATCAAGTTTCCAAACAAATTTAATCTGCCTGATGCATCATGCAGACTTATTGCAGTTTGGATTTATGAGCATAACCACTCTCCGACTTGCCAACTACACAGGTTACTAGATAAACCACTCCATAGATTAGTCCGGGGTAATCTTAAAACCTTGCTGTGGACATGTACGTCGAATGGAATCGAGATGAGAAATGTACTAATTTTAGTAGTTGATCGTATTGTATACTCTTACGCTTTCAATCCGGTTTTGTTGTAAGCATTTATACAGAAGCTAATCACACTTTTTCTACTATCCATGACTAAGAAATAATAGCTTACCTATCTATTCCTAGAGGTAGCTACAAATGTTGGAGTATCGACGCTGTCATGTCTATCAACGGCAACTACAATGTAAGCTTAGAAGTTTGCTAGCAAAATAGCGTTCTGCACGCCAACCCGTGCCCTGGTTTAATGTTAGGCACTCTATTTCAAAACTACTTACTGGTATTTGAAAAAGGATTCTGTTTATACGGAATGGCGATTTCAAAGATTTTCAGTGATATATTTGAGAAATCGTAAGACTTCCCGACTTCAAATGCTGTAAGGTAAGGTAGAAACGATATCATAGCGTATACATATCTCAAAAACCATTCAAGTAAAGCTCTACGCTGTTTACTGTTAAAGTTGAAACGGTGGCCTAATTCGTAACCAATTACCCTTTAATTAGCCGGCATTGAGAACGTCATCCGAAGCGTTAATGAATGCTTGTAGGTATAAACAAGCGTCTAGCAATCAGATGGCGAGGGTCGTTGAACTTTGGGCTAATGACTCGCTATAAAATTGCGAGTACTGGCCAGAATTAGACGGTAGTCTTTTTTTATGGCTAGAATACTAACGAGCACACATGCCACGTGATGGTTAGTGGGCCCCATGGACATAATGTGATTTTAAAATTACAAATGGCTAACCCCGAGGATTACGATGGAATGTCTTAATGATAGTAATTTTAATTTAACAGCTGACATTCAACACCGCGGCTTGGTAGCAAGTTTCCCGAGCTTGCGCGAGGACCTACCACGTAAACCGTGTTATTTGAATACTGAAACACTGGCACGCATTTTTAAATTATACTCATAGAATATTATACTTGATGGATGAAACAAGAAAATCAATAGACGCTAAATGTTTTGGAATTGAAAAGGGGCTCTTGCAAACCGCTGGTTATATCTAAAGCTAACACGTTATGAAATGGTTCAACTAATTCGACCATTTTCCGTCGGCTGCGAACGGACTCCGCAGACGTTAGAATAATGCATTCCAGTGAACAATAGCCGCGACCACTAAATGGAAGCGACATGTTGACAGCTCATTCGATGAGAAAATTATAACGCGCAGCTTTATGTTGTTTTTTCCGGTTGTTAAAGCGATAAAAGAGTATTTTGCAGCTTCGACTTCATTATAAAATATATAGCAATATTTGTTTATCATTCGTAGAGTAAAACAGTGATGATTCTGCCAACGTTTGCTCAACAGATTTCACTAAATCAGCTCAAAATACACAGATCAATAAGTTTCCCGATCACATACCGTACGGTAGTTCTTGAAAAGGGTTTGAAAATCTTTCTTATTCGTTATCATGTGCTGTTACGCGAGACTAACTGCTGTATCCCAATCCGAAAGACATAAGATTTACACTGTACCTGCTATAAATAAATGCTAAAAACACGTTTATCAACGTTTTACTTCAGATACTTTAACCAGTATCAAAAGTTAATTATTCACGTTTTTTTTCTAAATAATACCACACTTAACATAGAAATAAGCACCGTAAATATAAGGACGCTTACTCATAAATATGACATGATTTATACGAGGGCTGCCTTTTAAGTTCTGTCGTTTGCAAGCCTTCCGTGATTGCATAAAAAAGAACTAGTGTCATCTTAAAATATTTGAAATTAGAATTCGAAAACAAAAGAATGACTCGAAATCGGCCCAACCGTTTTAGTACAGCGCTCGTTCAAAGTTGACAAGTCAGTTGTGAAAATGGAAATTTCGAAGGAAAATTTACGTGCGATATTTTTTTACAACTTCAAAAGGGGCTTAACGCGACTTCAGTGCTTCGAAGAGTTGACTACGGTTTTCAATGATAAAGCACCATGCCTCCGGACTGTGGAACGCTGGTATTTAGAATTTCAACGTTGTTGCTCTAGTCTTGGTGATAGACATCGTGAAGGTCGACCAAAAACAGCCGTAACCCAGGAGAACATTGATGCTGTACGGCAACTGATCGTCGAAGATCGCCATGCGACATACCGTGAGATAGAAGCTTCCTTAAGTATTTCAGGGACCAGTGTTCACAGTATTTTGCATGATCACTTAGGCGTAAAAAAGTTGATCTCTCGCTGGATACCACATTTACTCAGTGAAGACCAAAAAACGGCTCGCGTTCGATGGTGTCGCAAAACTCTGCGGCAATTCAACCGAGGAAACTCGAAACATGTTTACGACATTATCAGTGGTGACGAATCTTGGATATATGCCTACGAACCCGATTCTAAACAGCAGTCGACTGTTTGGGTGTTCCAAGATGAGCCAAAACCGACCAAAGTAATACGCTCACGGAGCATTTCGAAAAAAATAGTCGCCACGTTTGTGGCGAAAAGTGGCCACGTGGCCAACATCGTGCTCGAGGATCGTAAAACGGTTAATGCTGACTGGTATACCACTGTCTGTTTACCAGAAGTCATCGGCGAGTTTCGAAAAAATAACCCAAGACGTCGTATAAGACTGCATCACGATAATGCGAGCTCGCACACCGCCCGGCAAACAATTGCGTTTTTAAAAGAGCAAAACGTCGAAATTCTGGAACACCCGCCGCACAGTCCACACTTAAGCCCTAACGATTTTTTTACTTTTCCAAAAATCAAGCAACGACTTCGTGGTCAACGGTACCAGACGCCTGAAGAAGCCGTTGAGGCATACAAAACGGCCATTTTGGAGACCCCGACTTCGGACTGGAATAAGTGTTTCGAAAACTGGTTCGATCGAATGAAAAAGTGTATTACATATCACGGTGATTACTTTGAAAAACAATAAATACCATTTAACACTTAAATTGTCTTTAGTTTTTCCAAACCACACAACTTAAAAGGCAGCCCTCGTACTGTAGTACTTAAATACATATAATATCTAGTCCATTTCACTTCTATTTATCGGAGTCTTCCTACACAAAATGCAATTTCCTGTCAGAAATGATACACTTATCCAATAGCACGTTTGAGACGCACCTTCGTAATTTCCGATACAAATCATCGCATTCATATCTCGAATAAAGGAAAGAAATAATTCCCTACCAAAACATTCAAAATACAATAGACTCTAAAGTAAGTACTTAATTGCCATGCAAATTAAAGAATTAATTATGTTGATAAAGAAATCGGGGAATTACTATTGTTGGTACACACGCAACATATATTATTATATCGCTCTGTATTATCGTTTGGAAAGGAAACGTTTACATTATCGCTGGAGTACGCCCGAACTACCCACGTTTTACGTAAATTATTTTATGGTTGTATTGCTTTGTTCAAAACGATAATAAACGGTATTAATAAATCTTTGTTTTTGCCTACGGTTGTTATCATGAAATCTTGTTCGTTATTAGTGGCAGTTACTATTTAGAACTAGAATTAGGTTTCGTATATACTACTTACATGGATGATGGAATTCAATCCAATGCAACAAAAACATATTCTATTGATTTCATACATCGGAAAAACAAAACATCAACATACGGGAATGCCCAATGAGTCAAATCAATCACAATAAAGCTTGTTTTCATTTTTCCTCAACGAAATACAACGAATTTTCCGTCATTCCTCGTGGACGGCCATTGAAAAGTTGCTGGTCCAAAAACAATACAGCAAGCGTTAATTTACGGCACATCGCCCCATTGTCGGCACTAATTGGACTCTTTTCATACGGAGGGCTGTTTAACAGTGTTTGTGACCGGATCGAATTTAACATAGCCTGCTGGGGAATTAATGTTACGCTAACAATACTTACGTCAAGTGGCATCTTGTTGGAGTTCGCATTTTAATTGATATTAAGCTCTTTGCAGTATGCTATAATACCTTTAAATGTGAAGCATTTTGAAATTGCAATGAAAGTCTTTGTTTCGTATCGCTTAAAGAGGAATTCGGCCTCATTATTAGTTTGTACTGGTTATCAAAAGTTTTAAAATTAAATTTATGCGATCAAATGAAACTGACTTCAAAAGCGGCGAAAATTAAAAATATAAAAGATTATTTGTCATTAAGCTACTTTAGATAGTAAAACACTGTTAAGACCTCACTGTCTGTGGGTAGGTAATTAATAAAACAATTGAATTACTTGTACATACCAACAAGTATACTAACAACACTGCACAAGAGTCGGAGGCGGGATCGTCGAAGTTTTTCCACGCTGCACAATCCCTACAGAACAATGGTGGCAATTTGCTGAAATTACCAGCGGCTTCAGCATCGGACTACACTTAGCTAGATATAGAGCCTGCCCCGACGCGATTCGAAAGGAAATCGCTCATATTATAATTTCTCTAGAGACATTACACGCGGAAAGTTGAAACGACTGTCTGAATAACTTACGGTGATATTAAATATGCAAGTAGAAATGTTTTATTAAGCCGTACACGTTTGTGTATCTATACGCTAATGTAGGCGATTTGTTTATAATTACAATGCACGAGGCAAAGTGTGAAAATATTTTTACGTAACACCTGGCCATAATGTGAGTTTTATCGCACGCTGCGCGCACGGTAAAACTCGCATTGTGTCCAGGTGAAGACGTAAAATTGTGTACTCATCACGGGCAGTAAAAAAGAAAGCCCTCTATCGCATATTTACGATCCTCGCCTACGGCTCGGGTCTCAAATACCTGCGATTTCGGGCTTTCTTTCTTTTACAGCCCTTGTTAAGTAATGTACTATTAAATTGTCCCGTTACTTAAGCGTAAATAGAAGTGCGAGCACCGTTCCCGTTTTACACGGAGAATGCAGCACAAAAACGTAAACCATGACTTTACGAACTCCGCTGAAATTTATGTCACGATGCAAACAAAAGAGTGGCTCTATTTCATTCGCACAGCATTTGTTTTCAGAGGATGAGAACGATAAGTAGGATACAGATGTTTTTTTTTATCAGTGTTTAAAAATAAACAGAACCACAACCTTGATAACAAGCCGGAGGATAGATAGCTTTGATGGAGTCCGCTAAGCCGGATTATAACCGCCGTCCTCGAAAGGAGACTCGATTTAAAGATAATGTAGTAAACCATTGGCTGAAGCTCTGCCTTAAATTCATTTCCTGAATGGCTCGTTGCTGCGAGCGCTTCACAGCGAATCGAATTCCAACCAACCGTGAAGGGTTGAGACAAAAGTCGAATTAAGGTGATGGCCTGTCGATTCGATACCGGTTTTGTTATATTTTATCGGAGAAAATAGACAGAATAGATCATTTTCTACAAAACAATAACATTTGTTGAGTTTACGAAATGAACTTTTTCTTCTGTTAATAGATGATGCCATTGATTTTAATCGATCATTTATGGATCTAACAATCTGTTTTGGGCATATTTCAAAACTTAGATCATTCCATGGAACCACATACCTATATGCTCTAGAAATGTATGTGTATTCAGCATTAACATTATAGCACAAACTTAAACCCAATAGTTTTATAACTCGATAATTACACTGCTGTAATAACCATTAGGTACGAGTAGAGACCATGCCATTATCATCACGTGTCATTACAAAACTAAACTCCATATCCGAAATTCAGACGATACCGCAGCTAATTTCCGTCATTCGAAGACTCGGCACGTGCTTGCCCGGCAGCCGTCACGATCTCACTCTAATGTGTGTTGTCTGCAGACTCTGAACTCTGAAGTCTGACCTACCATTCCGGCAACTTGGCAGACTCCGTAATAACTAATGAATAGGTAGAGCGTGCAATTTAGGACCGTCTAGTTTCCTTCTCTTATTTGTACCTGTAACTGTTCCAATTTTAACACGATCAGTTGAAATAGTTTCCTAAGTTCTGTAATGTAATAAAAGTTCGGGCATTTGTTTTGTCACTGAATTCTGTACCTACATCCTGACGAATGAGATTGGCTCAAATTAATATATCATTGTCAGGTCAGGATACACCGCATGAAATATTGTGTCATTGATCCTACAGTTTAATTTTACGAACACGCCAAGCGCAAACTTATTTCATTTAACTAATGTCTCGGGTCTTAAGATCCAGCGAAAACCGTGAGTCTTTTAAAGATCCCACACAAAGAACGCGCCTCTTCGCTTCAGTTACAGCGCTACAGAACTAAGTTATGTAGATGGACCAACGCATCGCTCCGTATAATCCGAAATTACGCTGTGCAGACTGCTCGCACCAGGAGAATGAGTCAGTGACGGTGTTTCTTTTTGCCGTCTTGACATTTTATGTCACTACAGTTTAGCATAATTTGATGCCTCATCTAACGCGATTATCCACGCTATTTCTTAAAGCAACGAAGAATAGAAAAACAAGAACATTTTCGTTAAAAAAGGCAATTAACACGAGCCTTGCTATAATATAATCATAACAAAACTATAGGGAAGGCCCTTCTCATTTCAGATTGATTTCTTATATCAATTGACTACGGAAAGCAATTATCATTCTATACCGCAGATTCTGAGCAATATTTCTCCCGAAAAATATTCGTACGGCACTATCCGATGAAGCAATTTGCTAAAAGCATTTTCTAATCCGTTCCATATACACTCACAACAAGCGGGACAACATTTTCAGCGCAATGTTTATACCAACTTCAATATTTGCCAAACGAATACAGGGTGTTGTTTCAGTCATCACTCCAGTAGAGCAATGCAAGTTGAACCTTGCAATTTCTGGAAAAGTTAGCGACTGTATAAATATGTCAAGATATATGGAACCAAACGACATATGAATGATTTCTGAAGTCGTGAAGGCATGCAATAGTGTTGTTAGCAATGTGCCAAGGTGCTTGACTAGTCAGTTTTGCTACAAGGCGAAAGTAGCCCGAAACTAGATCATAAGCTCTGATCTAGAAGTTGATCAAAATAACGACGTGTAAGATTAACCACGTTATCAGTTTTTAACATCAATATCAATGAGTAAATTGACAGTTCATTGGAGATTTATATCACAGAGTTACCTTATCCGTATTAATCTTGAAAGTCCCTTTGTACTGTCAAAGCTTTAGACTTAATTTACACTCGAAGTATACTGGAGCATATGCAACTGCTGACACTTAGCAAATATTAGAGTACTACTAGTCGAAATCAATGATCTCGCCTGTGAGATTGCATCCCACGGCACCCTAAAGTTTATTTAGTCTGGTATTTAGCTCAGTGCGACAGCCAGGACGTCTAACCTAAACATTCAAGCAGTACAAACCGCGACGTGGGAATCGAGAATTATTCACAAGTGCTCGAGATGGTATCGGCCTGAAGGCCAGGCAATAGCTAGATTTACTGGCTGCGATAATACCGTTATTTAGCTCGTTAGCTTAGTTTCTAGGTCTGTCTGATTATATTTGCAAATGCCCTCGACACATTAAAGGACGAATCTAACCGGGACATTGGCAAACTTTCTAATATTCCAAGCATTTAAATGGTAGTTTAAACAAGTTTTTGCGTATTTAATCTCAGACTGTCCAATTAACTTACACAGGAACAGAGGCGAAACAAACTCTCATTACGACATAATTAGTACATACCTACATAACAGGACGGAGGTTCCACAAAGGCGTCTGTGAAAACGGAAACGTGCTTAATTCTCACCTGGCCGACTGTACCGTGGGGATAATTCTGATAATTGCCGTTTACTTTGTGTGTATTTTAAATGGTCAGCGAAGATTTTAATTCCTTGTCATTCTCAATCAAATTAATTAAAGGAACAGAAAAAAACCGTAGAAACGCTCCGCTTTTTGTAGCAGCAATCTTTAAGTTAATTCAAACGAATGTCTAAGCTTCTGCGAAATGAAGATTGATTGTAGGAGAGAAACAGCAGATTTTATTCTACTCCAAGAAATAACACAAAAACCGGCTTACGAAGAGTAATCTTAGGGTTTCACGTGTTATTACCATTATCATTTCACCGCATTCTCCGCAACTCTTAAGGGGCGCTGTCAACTCGTGGAATTTAAATTAAAATATCAAAGTAACGTTACCCTTCAAATTACTACACTTAACATAACGGGGTACTCCTTAGCCGTGCTCGCAAAAAATATGTTAGTGGGCCAAAAGTACCAGCAAAAAGTCGAGTAAAAATCAATGTTGAATAGAATAGTCATGTTGGGCACGGCTGTCGCACGCCCTGACGAAAGCGTGACGGTTTCGGTCCGGGCTGTTCACATGCAAATTCGTGCTAACACAGATAACCCCAAAGGTCAAAGGATAAATGGTTGTTCAGTATCTGTAGACCCACTGCTAATTTGCTGAGAACCCAGCTTTAAAGAAGTTCTCGCAAATGCTTAAAGTACGAAGGCTAGAAAGTCTTTCGGGTTCGGGTAAAGTCGGCTAGAGTCGCAAAAGATAAGTGAGGGAGAAGTATAAACCCGAGGGTTGTTTTAAGAACTATCGAATTGTATGTGTTACTGACTTCAAATTGTGTTATTTCTAGTTAACGCCCATAACGTTTGCATGAAGACTAAATACTTATTTCAACTGTTTTGACAGCACTTACAAAGAGCTCTCAGAATTATCTATATTTCTACAGCGACCTCAAATTCCAACTAGTCAACAAGTCAGTGGTCTATTCAACAATCCAAAGCGTTGACTCGTTCAACAATTGGCAATAGCTAGCTTATGGGCTGCATTTCTGAAATCCGTTCCGATGATGTCATACCCGTACTTCCTGTCGGTCCAAAATGGCAGCGAGGACGAGGGAAGGTCGTTCGTCCCAATGATACTCTTACACGCAAGTTTTGAATGGACCCGGGTCCGTTCCCTTGTTATGTTAATCGTGTGTGACACAAATAAACTTACCTACCTTAAGCATGCATGTTCCATTTGATATTCTGAAATAACTTTGAATGTTTTTAAAAATATACAGGTATTTAGGCAGGTGACTGGGTAAATAGAAGTGTTATTGTTTTCTTTATCTGGCAGACATGTCTGTATGTTTAAAGAACTCTCCTATACTTTAAGATCCAGTCAAATATTTAACCCAGTACTCTAACATTTTTTATAACAGCATGACACTACATAAAACAAATGAAAGTATCGAGGCTGTCTTTAAAACTCAAAATGATGAGCCGGCTGGCGTTAGAGTAAAGATAAAAGCATATTGGTTCATACTAGCATCATATTATTATCTAGCAACTTAAGCCATCAATTACAATATTGCCAATAATACAATAAAAACCAAAATTGAAACAGATCCCTACGTCACGGAGCTTCTGTATACGTACGTACTCAGTTGTGAATGACATTCATTTAAATACATCCGTATGTAAACAGCAAGAAAATTAGCTGTAGGTAAAGTATCTAGGATAAGATACTAACTTCGTTCTGAAGGATCTTAAATTGTCCAAAAACTTACAAATACCAACCTAAGTAACGAAATTATCGTAAATTTCACAGCTAATAAACTTCAGTGTTCAAGTCACGGTAAAACGCAGTAAATTCTTGGGCACTCGGGCTTTAATCAAAATGAGTAACATTGTAACACAGTGGTCCAATAAAGCGAGCTACGTTCCACGGCTTAACGCCGAGCGAACATGTGTCTACGAGCAGGGAACCGGTAGCGAACTATTTCCCACTTAGCGATTTTCGATATACTTTAAAGTATTTTAGTTCTATGTGTCTTTGAATCCTGGTGGTAGGTAGTGGTAGATTTACCATTGTTATGTTATTATAAACGAGATTTTTGTATAAAAAAAAGAGATTTTTTCAGAATATTTACTATTATTTCAGCACGCTAAAGGAATTTAGTCTCAGAAATCATAAACATGTACGCAATTGTCAAAACTTTCGTCAGGCTATTAGCAAGTTTATTCTACCTCCTTTTTTGACGATTTATATTCTCAAAAATTAAGAATCGAACCTAAAGCAACTTGTTTAAGCTTATTGATTGGATAAATCACAGCGATAACCTTACAAACTGTTACAAACTCTTTATGCTGTTTATGTTTCCTGAATGAGTTGCTTAAAATTTAAAATGAATGCCGTTTGAAACAACATTTAAACTAACCAAAAATTCAAGATGGCAGTAGCTTGCGTAGTAAGGTTATTCTCTTAAATTCACGGACGAAAACCGACGATGCGTCGAACTTCGACCAAGGTCGATACACGTCCGTATAGATAATTTTAACGCGCTAACGGACCAATTAGAATATCTTTGTCAACGATCCGGGCTGAGAATCGCTCGAGAATAAAACTAGAGGGCAGTAGAGGGTAAATTCCCAACCTATCCACGGGATATATATAAAATGTGTAATACATACCCATCACTACACGTAATACCTACAATTGGTCAAAATAGCAATTTTCGATTCGTTAAAAAAAAAAGAAACATTTACCCGAGCTTGTAGCTTGTTCCAAGAGAACGTATTGCTACTGACAGGTACAACGATTTATGTAGATGACACAATGGACGTCAAATAAAATTTATTCGAGAAAATCGTTTACTCGATTGCTATTCTCGCAGAACATTTGAATGCCGCTCCTTCGTACATTTCGATTTGTAAAAGGGAAATATTTAATAATGCTTCATAATAATGTAACCCAACCACATTGACACCGTCATCAATATCATTCACCAATATGTGTTAGAAACAAGGATTACCGATTATTAACCAATAATTTCAAATGAACGGCTCTTCAAGTAATAGTTTCCGATGTACATCCACATGCGTGATTCATCGGAGCTCATACTTAATTATAATAACACGTAGGCACGTATCCATAGCCCCCTAGTTGTAGAACGGACATTGGCCCAGCCAGTCTGTAATGAGGAGTACCCATGTTGCATGGAAGCAGAACTAATGGCTCATATAAACAGCTTGGCATTATTTAAATTTACGCTAATAATAGAACTGGGGCGGGCTTGTTTGTTTCTATTAGGATTTTAAGTCTCTCCTAATCCGTTCCATTTTAAAACAATTAAACCGTTTAGAATTTTACTAGGATAAGTTTATATAACAACTAGGAAAACGTTTATCCTCATGAAATGCATACATGGAAAACACGCTCCAAATAGTACAACAACAATATGTTCGAAATTCAAAACATGAAGGTTCCACTTCATTTGTTTTAATTGCCAGACGCAATAAACAGCGATTTCAATCACCCATTCAAGGCTGGTCACCCGGGTCACCCCATCTCAGCTCTGTATAATAAAACTCGATCCAATCCAAGCATAATTATGCTACAGTTGTAAGGCAAATTGTCTCTATTTTTAGATCCAACGCATGTTATACAGCCGTCACTGGAGTATTCGTCATGTATGACAAATTACGATTATGCAGGTCACAGTACAGGATACATTGAGGCAATTGATACAGAGTAAATCATGTTACAAGGAGCAGCGGACAAACATGTTTGAAACGTATAAATAACACCGCTTGACCCACAATGTCCTTCTCTAATTAAATAATCAAACAAAGCTTTATAGGGCAGTCTGCGGGAGATTAATGTACTTTTTTAGGTCAGGGGTTTCAAAAACTTGTAATGAATAGGGATTTCGTGTTGCATGATTACGAAAAATATCATTAACCTGTTTTATCATTATTTTCTCGAGTTAAGGATTAAGGATTTGCTAAATAATTACGGTCATTATAAATAAGGTCTGCAAGAGATATGGTGTGTATACATGTTTGGTGCGATTGCTGTATAGATATAAGTTACTTCGACTGCTAATTATAAGTAACTTGCATTCATTTTCTAAGTTTGCGAATGTTGCAGAACTATTTTGTTTTTAATCCGGTTTTTTCTCTAAAAAGTCGTAGGTCAGATACCTTTTTTTTTCAATTCAATCTCCTCACATTTAGTATTGAGCTTCAAGGGCTATATTAATAAACACTTAAATGAATATATTCATGATTACAAATAAGAACCTACTAAATATACCTACCTATCGCGAACGAAGTCTTTCATCACATCATAGACGAAACTATGTTTATTGTTCAATATTTTCATTTAGTTGAGTGAGTGTGTAGTGTTGTTGGCAGCCGGTCCTTAATCAAATTTGTTAATTAGTGAAAGATCTCGCAGGCTTCCCAAACACAATTTAGATTCAATTAATTGGACATCGATCTATGACGTTTCTGAGTACGTCGCGTCGGCCGCTTTTAAATTAGTTTGCTTGAACACAGTCAGCAACATAAACAAACGTAACCATATTATTCCTAAAACTGAGTATGACGTGACCTGTTTTTGTTTTTGCATACTTGGAAATAAATATGTCCTCAAACAACATTAATCAAGCGTTCGTATTTACGACGAAGTTTACTGGAACAGATACCGCGCATAACACGGTGTTCCATACAAAGTTGTGAAAATATATGCCATTATTAAATATAATCGTAAACTCCAACCTACGAGTACACGAGCCGCAAGCGAAACTTTAAAATTCGTGTCACAATTTCACTTAACAATTACGCACACTTTACATTCGATATAAAATATCCGACACTAGCAGTCAACACGGAATCGTCTTGAAAAATATTATGGTATAATAGGTAAAAAACTTCGATCGCGTTTATTTTGCGTTCGCGCGAATGTTCGACGTTCGGTAGTGCCTACCGCAACGCGTCGGCAGTTATCGAACGCTCGCGAACGTTCCTGGGGGGAAGCGACACGGGCGGAGGCACCGGCGGCCAGCGCGGCACTGCGGGTGCCGACCGCGTGTATAGCCCGCGAACAGTTCAAACACCTTACGACCTAACTCCCAGCTCGCCACAAACCGCGTATGCCCTAAAAACTAGCGTAAAAAGGCCAAATTCGAACGAAACTCTGCGAGAACTCCAATCGATGTCCTGAAACAGGACAACACATCTCGGCCCGCGCCTCCGTCCCATCACATTTCGCCTACGCCACGCCACGCCAACGGCACCGGCGTTTCGAAACAGTACGCAATTTTATAAACAACTGCAAATCGACTGTCATCGAACCGGAGTTAAATTAAAGTAGGGCCATAAAACGTATAACGATTTTCACTTAATGTTTTAAAACTGTCGCGCTTTTTTATCGGTAATTTGTTTGGGAGAGAGTCAAAATGTTGTAAAAGCGTAAATAAACTGGAATTGAACTGAGCTTAAAATTGTGAATTCTCATTTCATAACGACATGTAGGACTTAAGCTTGTGACTGAACTCTGTAAGCCTATTTTCATCCACCCAACTTCATAATCCGCGTAGGGGCTTGTTATCCGATAAGTTTGGACTGCTTTTGGACAGGAATTCGAGATCGGAAAGCTTTTCGCATAACTTTGCCCCAATATTGAATCCGTAGCATTTTTATAATAAGCTGTAATAATTAAATATTACGAGAGCGAATTTTAGATAGATAGTTGGACATGGATGGATGCAAAAATAGGTGAACGCCATAAAACAAAACAATCAGCAACATATGATAAATAAATTTAAAAGGAAAGTGACAAGACAAGGCATATTTATCTCGTGCTGAAACATATCGTCGGTATCTTTGATATTGTAATTTGACGTTTGGCATCTTGACACCAAACGAATGTAATCAAATCATTCACAATCACATACGTTGTCAAAGACGATAGATATATTCTAAATCCGAATAACGTGAAACACGAATATTTGAATTGTATGCGGTTGAAGCAGATTTTATTTCAGCCTGCGAGCGTTCCTCGGCACAAGTCGATCGGAACGATCCTGTTTCAATACCAAACATGATACGTCTTATGTTACACGGACAATGTTATGAGTACCTGTAAAGCGATTTGCTTCAATTCGTTCCGACAAACTGTCAAAGGTACAAAGATAATTACAGTAGTTTCTCTACGACCAAAAATTTAACAGAATAGGGCTAGGTGTGTCACATACCCACATGTTGGCATTACCGATTTTTAACCCAACCACAGTAGCTTTAAGTAATAATTTCACCAAAACGATGGTAATCGGCTGTTAGTTCATACATTTTGACAGCTGTTAACGCTCTAATCATCTCTTAAGTGGTTAACATCGTTTGGTGAAATTGGTACTAAATTAGCGGCAATTTAAAAATATTAATTGTAACTGATAGGAAAAAAAATATTATACGACCAAAATGCGAATGTTTAACTTCGGTTATTTTAATTAAGTTAAAACTAAAACCTGACAGGAATTAACAAATTTTTATCACGTCGCCACTTATGGTAATTATATTCGGAAAAAACTGTATGTGCAATCCGCCATGATTGATTGAATATAACGTCACATGCAAAGCCGATGACACCTAATTTCTCAAAATGTGATGAATAAACTAGAAGCACGGGAACAGATAAACATACTAACTATCATAGAAAAACTATTTGACTCACAACCCTTCTGTTTGCTTCGCCGTAATTGGGTAAAAATTAAACAAGAGCAGGCTTTGACCTCTACGATTCAAAGGCGTGTTTAAGCGCCGCCATCCGGGATTCGCATAAAAGACTCCGAGTTCATCAAACCACCATTTAGTTGTAAGAACAGCGACAAGGTTCCGCTCCACGACCGTGGGAAAAAATCTAGTCGCAACAATCACTGCAGCAATTATATATTTTTTTTAACTCAACTTTATTTTCAAGTAATTAAAGCTGAATATCTAATCTGGATCGCGCCGAAAAGCGTCGGGACCATTGTTACGATAACAGCCGTCAGCTGGTCCCGATTGCGTTGTTATGATAAGAGTTTGTATTAATAATGCACCGAGATATTCTAGCGCCTTCCTTTTATCTGTTGATACAAGATTAGGAATCTATTTAAGAGACCAAACATCGGTTTCATGGTTATATTTGACGCCAGTTTTTTCATCATCAAAAAACTCCATCAAATAGTCATTACAGCGTCAGTACAGTAATAGCGGTCTTTTTGACTTCGTAAAAACGTGTGAAATGGTTTGCAGTACAAATCTTATTGTGCGCTGGCTAGTAGCGGAATCAAAGTGATACACATTTACACAGTAATTAGCTTTGCATCGCGTTAACCCCGTTCTTGTGTTAACAGAAACGGTACCAACAATTTTAATTTGGAATCTATATCGACTTCTCAAATGACGAGGCATTAATTTTGCCGTTATACTCTCGTTGAAGTCTGTGTTGTTTTAAAATGAGTCATTTGCCCTTTTTCATTATGTTTCAAAGATTTAACAAGGTCTAAATAAGCCAGTTTTACGTCTTATGTAGGCTATATCATAAAATCAGCTATAGGCGAAGTAATGTCAAATAATTATAGACATCTAGCGAGCAACCTGCAATTTCGCGTTCGCGTAATTACTGAACACAGCTTATGCATGACTTTACTACACTAGATAATTCGTCATGTAATTCTTGTTGCGATTGTGACGAGGGCCATGGTCTAGTCTGATGACCGATGGCAATTAGGAATGACTTAATCGTCAACAATTTCCACTGATGCTTTGCCGAAGCACTAGAAAAAAAAACTATGGTAAATATAGACTATCAACTTCAATTAGGTGTCGTGTGGTTGGCTTAGCGTATTAATTTGTACCGGTTAGTCATTGAAGATTTGAAACCTAAGTTTCAGCATTTTTAAACAACTGTTTTCAACAACTTACACATTTCTAAATGGCGTAACTATTTTAGGGACTCGTTGCTCATTTGAAATCCTTCTTTCTTCTGGTTAAGGTCTGCAGAGATATGGTATCATTTATCATCTTATTAGGATTTCAAATTTCCCAGATTCCTGATTTCTATATTATTCCTATTTTTAGAAGATACTTAGTTTCTTTCCACAAGAGCACTGTTTTACGTTTCATTATAAAGATTCAGCCGAGCGCTTTGCGAATCTTCCCCTGCGGCGCGTGTTCAAGGGTGGGAACAGTTCTAGGTTATGAGGACGGCTAATTAGAACATTCATGGCCAGAGTACAAATTAGCAAACAAAATGGCTCTGTAACGATATTCTGGAGTATAATAAAATAATAATACCCGCGATAATATAAATGCTACAGTTATGTTGTTACTGAATTGTCTGTAATCGGCTCTATTGTCTGTATAAATTTGCTGCTTTTATGAATTGTAATAAATAAATCACGTTAGAATGACACGAATGATGGTGTTGTGTGAAATGAATCAGTTTTACTGTTATAATAATCAATCCTATTTCTTTTTTTGATTTTGTACTGTTAAGTGTAAGTAGATAACCAGATATTGTAGTAATATTTGATAATATAAGTAGGAGATATGTTCTGAAACTGAAGCCTATGTTCTAACTTAGGTTACCTTTAATCCTGAAATAAATCACTGTTCCCGTGGAATGGCAAAATTACGATTCTATGCGGACGGAGTCGCGGAGAGAAGCTAGAAGTAGAACTTCTAAGTAGAAGTAGTTAGTAAAAACGCGGTCACAAAAGCTAAGATATCAATGCTTAGTTCAGGTCATAGACAGCTTACGTTTCTACTAGAAGTACGGAAACGATTGTTTTGTACGTTTAACGATAGTAGATGTCCAAGTAACAATGCTATTCTATATTCTATTTAACTGATTGAATCCATGACGGTCGTAAATCATGTTTAAACTTAACCAACGACACGAGTCATGCCAATAAAAAAACAATAAAAGACAGTTTAATAACAAAGATAAAATAACAGTTTTAGTTTATAGCAGAAAATACAGCGAACTGAACAATGTCTATCAACAATGATTTCCGACGACGACGACGATTCTTCTAAGCTTCTAAGGGTCGCTCGTAGAAACAAAATCTGAGTGAAATCCTAGTTTAACGAAGCGTACGGGATGTCAATTTTCAATGCTTGAACATAGTGTTGACCGTCCTCGAACCCAAATATCTTGAAAATCTTGAGTTCTAGTTCTAATTATGTCCGTTTCATCCGTCCTGCTTAAAATAAACTAAATAACAGATTACTAACAAATAAAACAAGATATTATAAAGGACTGCACTCGTGTTTGTTCTAAAATAAAACGGTAAATCTGACTGCATACGTGAGTCTGGGAAGGGAGTAAATTGCATACGCAATTTCTTTGCCACACAGAGCTATGTGGACATACGGTTCTGCTGTTTTATCTTTTGCATTCATTTTATCTAGGAATATTTTTCAAACAGAATAAAGTGGAGATATTGTTGATATTATTTTACATTTAATTCATTATGGTAAACATAGGTTTCGGTTCGAAGGACCAAAGTTTTTCGTACGAGGTAAATAAATAAATATGACTACATTGACTACCACATTTGTACTAAACATATATTTTTACAACATAAAATACGCTGCCGTAATTTACGTCATCCTACAGGAGGCACGTACATAGGTAATATATTTGCATAGGCTTAATCGAAAGTAAATATGTAAACATCGTTCAACCAACTACCGCGTTTGCTGACATAATGAGTCTTGTGCATATACGTAAATATAGCTACCGACCTACTTCGTATACATATGGTTAAATGACAAATATAGATATAATAACAACTACGAAGTTTAATATAGAATGTTCTTTATTCAGAGTACAAATGATATTTACTTTTACTGATATTATATTATATCGTTATTAATCCGTTTACATATAATTTGTTTATTATATTAACAATAAATAATGTACTTACCAAAAAGAACGCTTCGAAGGACCAAAAAATTGCACCTGAAAAAAAAAAACATTTTGAATATTTCAACGGTTAACTATAACTTTCCAACATAACCAGCCAGACCATCGGCCATTATGAAATTATAATATTCCCAAATCCCTAGAAAAATCGTGAAGTTCTGGCGTTAAGACTTTCGTGGAGCGTATGGCAAACTTTTTATGAGACTGCTATAATTTACGACAGGATTATGAGCTTTTTATGTCTGAGTTCAGCACGATTTCGCATCATAATTTTCAGTCCCACATTACGTACCTATAATTAAAGGTTAAAATGAATATCCGCCGAAAGTTTCAAAAATATTTACATATAGGTACATTAATTACACTACATTACAATTGTTTATTATTATGACTTTATTTGCTTGAGTTACATATTCTGAGTACAACTTAACACTTTACGAAACTTAAATTTATTCTAAAATTTATTTCTTTATCAAATTTTGACAAGACAACATGACAAGACTTGTGAACCACCTAATATACTCTCAGAAATCTACAAAAAAGTAAAGCAAGCCCTTGATTAGGTATTATAAAACAACCTGACCTACAAGTTCATTAAGTATATCTTTTTATTTTAAAACGTTAGTGTGTTCAGATTACCTAACTTATGATTTTTTGGACCAATGAAACAGTTTGGGAAACAAAACTTCAAACTTGCGATAGGATACCCTGACACAAAATGTTCCGTCGATCTGGTATAGATTGCGGTATGCGACGCAAAATGTTTGAAACGTATAAAAAATACCCGAAAAAGACGACATCGGAAAAAAAACCGTTGAAGTTATTTGCCTATGATGATAGTTTTAAACAGTTGAAGTACTTATAAGTCCTTTGAGAGTTTACAACTCGTTCAAAATCAGAAGTGGGACGCGCAAACCACAATAATGCAAGCAACCACAGCGTTCTGCTTGAACAACAAAAACTAGGAATTCCGCTGACAACATTAACCGGCACAAAAGACGAGGCGAGACACAAAACGTCCAACTGCCTGCCCGACCTGCTAGCCTATTTCCAGCCTACGTTAAAGTGGGACGTCCACTGTACCTACATTATTTGTTACTTTATCTCCTTTAAAGTCAAGCACGAACTTTCAGGATTAAAGTGACCTAGCTTCGTTTGGGTGGGATATATTTGTATCGTAGGTAACAGCAGCAAAAAAATTAAAAGGACTAAGCGCATAAAAAAACGTTAACTCTAAGTATTTTGGACTTGGTAACAAGATTAAAAAAATAATATCACGTATAATCTTACACAAAATAGGTTACTAGACAATGATAAACACACTTTAGTTTGTTTGTTGTTATACATTGACCAGCATTCGACATCACCACAAGACCACAAGCTACACCTTATGGTCCTTTTTTCGATGACCGTATATTGTAAAATATACCACCAGATATAGTTTAACCGAAAGGGGTGTAAACTCAAGTAAAACGTGTTTAGGATAACTTTCAAGACAAGGAAGCGGGACCAGGAGCATTTGTCACCAAAAGGCGAGAATGACGGAAGACATTACGAGGTACTTAAGGGAAGAACAGAATGAAGATAACCTAACACCGGTAATAAATATACGCTAATGCGGGCAACACTCAGCAGTGGGTGATCAGATTAGATCCTTAAGACGCAGGTTGTCTATCAAGTTAGCTTTCCTTAGTCTTGGATGTCTTCTGAGTATTTAAGTGGTTATTTCTCTTTATAAGTATGTTTATCCGTTTTTTATTACCGATAGTCCATAGTACAAACCTAGAGCAATTGGTATGGGCTTAGAAGTAGTATTTCAAGTGGCGCCCACCTTGGGTCCCTGTCCCTTAGAGAACTGTCTCGTGACGAAATTTTACTGGCTCTTGTCCTTTTATAGCGAGCTATTTAACTAAATAGCTCGCTTCCCAGTGAAACCCTAGCTTTAGGGTTCCGTTTACGCGCGACAGCGGAAATGACGCCGGCGGGCAAAGCTTCCGCTCGGCGCGTATCGGGTTTGCTCACAAGGTTTTAATTTCACGAATTCCAGCCATTATTTTTATTTACAGTAACGGGTTTGTGGCGTTCATCAAACAATCATCAATCACAAGTACTGGTATTTCACATTATTTATTTTGACTACTTTGATTTGATGGTGACATCAAATTCACCAAATAAGTTGAGATGTGGAAATAATGTACAGTCTGTACATATAATAGTATAGATTAATATTATTAGTACAATTTATTTTAATACAATTTACCACAGATCATCTAATTTAAAACTGTATGCTCCTCCACTAATCAACCTATGAAAAAATCACACAGTACAAGCTTAACACACTGGAGAGAGTGGAGAGGTGTTCAGTTTAAGATCAGATAATCTGTACATTATCAGATTCCAGCAAAGTATTTTGATTGTCAGTCACTGTTGACATTTTACATGTCTTAAGCCGAAATAAAAAGTAACTTAAAACATATAAGCATAAATACTAATAGCAAATGAAAAAACATAAATTCCAATCTACAAGGATACTTCATTGTTCTCATAAATAACATACGAGTATCTTTAAACAGAGCATGCAATGATTCAGTAATAATTGTCTATTACTGTTCCGCTAATGAGTATAGCCTTGGTGTGTATCACTCAGATGTATGGATATGACTGGAGCAAATGGAATGCGAGTGCCAATTGATATTACAATATTATTAACACTTTCAGCTGTGACGTCAATGATGTATGCCACTAATAATAAACACAAAAACCAAGCAATTAAGAATAATAATTCTATAATACAACTAAAATACGATTTATTCAAATATGTATGTACCTGGTTTTCTATAGTAAAACATTTTGACCATTTTTTATCATTTTTATTTTTTCATCTTTTTAGATTAAATAATAAGACTTATATGTTTTAGGGTGCATATTTTTTTTTTTTGATAACCCTATTTAAGTCACACAAAAGAGTTTAATTTTAGCACTTTCATTGCCAAGGGTTCTGATTTTCATACAAAATGGACCCGCCTATCGGGTTGGTGGCAATCAGTGTTAATCAGCCCCCACAATTATATCATTCCATGCTGTAACTGAAATAGTGCCTTAATTTAATTAAGGAATCAAATTTTAAGCATTGTGTGACAGAGAAATCTAAACACAGACTTCTTCTTAACTTTTGTTGCTTGTAAACTAATCAAAAAGGGCACGCGATTATTCTCAAGAGTTTAAATTCAGTTCAAGTAAGTTATTAAATTAATATTATTTATCCATATAATACATAAAATAAGAAACTGACTGGCTGAGTAATCAATGCACAGCTGAAACCGCTGGATCTAGGGAAGAAATTTAGATGGAAAATCCTAAGGGCTTAAGCTTATATTTTGAGCTAACTTAATATTCAAAAAAATAAGTATTGAATTAGTTTTAATATCTACTTCATTTTTAAGTCCCAATGTTTGTTAGAAAGATTTAATGGCTATCATTAATCCTATTGATTGATACAAAAAAATATTGAATTTTTGTTTTGTATTTTTAATTGGTTTGATTCCTAGCTCAGGTAAGTTTTTTTTAATTGTTGGTGCAGCTATACTCAACTACACTGTACGATATATAATATAATAATATTATTAAGAATATGTACCTACTTTGATTGTCATAAATAAACTCAAAAACAACTGGATCAATTTTGAAAATTCTTTCACCAGTACCATGCCATAATGTCAACAAGTAACATAAGCTGTATTTTATTTTTCGCCTCAAGCAGAGTCGCGGACAACGACTACTCTTAAATATAATAACTTCTTGAAGTAAAATTAGCTATCTTAAGTTAGGTAAGATTTAAGCAAGTCCCTAAAGTTAATATCATATCTTGCTCGTTTTTCAAACGCTGTCAAAATTCAAAAAAGGAATGCATTTAAATTTTAAATTGGTCAAAAATTCCTCAAACTCATAAACACAAGCCGCCCTATCTAAACAAGACCATTGACACTGATTTCTTGTCGGTGTTTACTCCAACCGGTTCAAGAATGCCACCGTATCAAACTAGACAGATTTATGGTAAAAAAGAAACCAAATTACCTAAGCGCACTTAATTCTAATTAAGTCTTTGTCAAGAGTAACAAGACCCCAAAACAAAAGAAGAAACATCGAAAATCTAGATTCGGAAGGATGACACTTCGGAAGCAGAATGAAAAGATCAATTTCTCGGGTGATCTATCAGAGGACATTAAAATTTTACTTACTGGTTACTACACAACAGGTAAATTGCACTATGAAAGTCCGTGAATAATAATAAACAGTCACAATAACGTTAAAAATAACAAAACCACAATTAGCTAAATCCAAATATTGAAATTATTGGCACCCTTTGACTGAACCATAGACACAGAGTTCCTTTTTTCAGATTTCGATTTAGGTCTATGTAGAAGATTTCTGAAGAACAAAATAAAGACACGAATAATCGGTTGTGGTAAAAACACAAAACAAAAAATACATTTCCCATTTAACTTTTTATTTTACTACAGAATGTCGAAAAAAAAATGTAAGAGATCAAAGAACTACACCTTTTGTCCATGACTAGAGTAAAAAATAATAATTGGCCAGTTCTGCCAAAATACAATAAAGTCAGTTTCCCTGTAATTTTATGTAAACATATAGGACCAATTTTCTAGCCACGACAATGGAGTCCATTGAAAAACAAAAAAATGGCGGTATAGGTATCCTGATAGTTTTTTTTATCTGTTTATATTTACCGGAGTGTGCTTGGACATACAAAAATTGAAGTCGGTTAATAAATAGCCTTAAAAGAGTTTCGAGTAACCGTACGGTTACCACGAAACTACTAAATTCGAAACTTCGAGCTAAAGTAACTTCGAACTGCGATTTTAAAACTAGGGCCTTTCAGATATTATTATGATCAACGACACGTTGAAAATCGAAGTTCGAAGTTACTTTAGTTCCATCCTTATCTCAATTTAATCTGGAAAGACGAGTGAAAGGGATGGAGCTAACGTAACTCCGAACTTCGATTTTCAAAGTAAGCCACAGGATTCCTTAGTCGCATAGACCTCCATTAATAATGTTTTAGTTCTTACTGGCAATACCGTTAAGTAACGTCAAATGTCATATTGGCCTAAAGGTCTTGTAACCAGGCCATAAAATCCAAAAAAAAAAAAACAAATTTCATATTATTTATTGCATTCACGTCACTTCACTAGTGTCATGTCCGTGACAGTACTGACAGCTAGTCAGTGTACTCAGTCTCAGTGTTCTGTTTGTGGTACCGTTCAAGAGTTCATCGCTCGATCCTTCCTCGTTTATTTGCGTGTTATCGCATCGCATTATCTTTTACTCGAGATTGTGCTGTACCCAGATAAAACAATCACACCGTATGGAGTTAAAAGAGTATCAGTGAACCGCGTAGACTTACGTGAAGGTTACAGTGATTATAGTGCGTTTCTTATAAACGATGACGGATCAAGCTAAGTTTGAGGGGAACTCTGACCCTAGTTTGTCTAATGCAGCTATATCGCCTGGTGGGGATATTCCTACGTATAGAAATCCGATTCCTTCTACGTCGTTTGCGAATAGTACATTAGGACCACCCGTGTTACCGCCTAGACCTGATTTAAGCATACAGCCTAGTTACACCATGACCCCTGGGTACTCTTATGGTGGAATGGGCTCATATGGTATGGGAGGGATGGGTGGTATGGGCGGTATGGGGGGTTATGGGAGCTATGGACTAGGAAGTTATGGTGGTTATGGAATGGGGGGGATGGGAGGAATGGGTATGTCACCCTATGGGGGCTACAACAGATATGGACCGATGCATGGTGATATTGAAAATAGGTAAGTCTTGAATTGTAATTGTTTTTAATTAGGATGATTCATTTTGTTTGTAAACATTTTATTTCTACTTTTTACAAGACTGCCCTATGAAAGGAAAGTAATGTTTATACTATTATATCATCAGGTGGCTTAAATATGGTTAACTTAGACAAAATGTAGACTGCAATATTTTTAACTCTGTCACCATTATTGTCAGTACCAGTACAATAGAGCCCTAACTTTGTCATAATAACAGTGTCGTAATAATAATGGGTACCTATTATTTTACAAAATACCTATCAACAAACATAATTACGCAGAGTTTTCATTTCATGAAATGCACAATGCATTTCTTGCCAAGTGAGTTTTTTTTTTTGGTCGTCACAAGTCTAACCTAACATACGTAGGTAATTAATGTTTAAGATATCCTGAAAACATCATGATTTCAGCATAAAATAGCGTTCGATGACTTGAAATTATACAATCTAATCTAAGTGAAATTCAATAAAATGACAGGTTACCAATGATAATGTAGCCTGTTTAACTGTGTAAGACCTTAATCTCTGTTTTTAGTTTTTCCTTGCTAGAGGTTGCGACTCTCCGTTTTATTATAAAATACAATATTAAGTTGAATGTCCTGTGCGTAGAGATTACAATCAATTGAAGCTGTTGTTATACGGCACCATGTATCTGCACGATGCAGCAACGTACCTTTCTAAGGCGCCGCGGCGTTTCAGGTTAACGATGCCGTGCTGTGGTCATGTGGTCTGTCCCTAAGACTTGACTGCCCCCCTACGGTACCCGACCCACAGGTCAATAAACACTGTTTTATTTTATTCTTCTAGATTTATTCAAATGGCAGAAGAAAGTTCAAGACCGGCTTTTGACTCAATACAAAGTCTAGTGAATGCTGTGGGCAGTGTTGCTATGATGCTAGAAAATACATTCTTCGCACTGACCAGCTCGTTCAGAGCGATTTTAGGTAAGTCAAGATTTTCAGTGCTGGTAATGTTATGTAAGTATGTATGTATGTATGTAACACTTTATTGTACAAAAGAAATACAAAAACAATACAATGAAGATTACAACAAAAAATGTACAATGGCAAACTTATCCTTTAAGGGATCTCTTCCAGCTATCCCTTGAGAGATTGAGAAAAGTGAAAGGTTATGCATTGAGTAGGCAAGTGTACAACTTTATGTAGGAAGAGCATGAAATTAAACTAACTAAAAAACCCTAACTATAAAATATAAATACATTCAATTACCTACATAAATAGATACAGAAATATAATATATTGAAACATAATTATACATACTTAAACTTACATAAACTATATATAAACTACAGTTATGTAGAGGACAGTTATTGTTTAAGCTTAGGGACAATCCGGACAACATTGTGTGTGTGTTTGTTTGCGTGTGTGTGTGTGTGAAGTTAAGAAGTTTTCCGTTTCCCTGTAGTGTAGTTCAACGTCCAAGGCCAAGTAAGAACTTTAAACTTTGCCTCTCTAGAAGAATTACTTTTGAGTACAGTTTCATATGTGAGTAGGGTCCAATTCTTTTTGCTATTTTGGTATTAACTTTTGGTATTGCTATTGCAGGTAAGAATTATAAATGGTGGATAGATAGAAGGGGTTTAGTGGTGGTAGGAGTAGGACCAAAGGTGGTGCAAATTCAGTCCAGATTGTTTCTCCATCTTATCTTTTAACCTAGTGCCAAACAACAGCGTTTGCTTTGTTGTGTCCTGGTGTCGGGATAAGTTAACCTATAAAATTACAAGCATAGAGGCATTGCATTTAACATCCGTATTTATAGTGAAGAAAAGTAATTACTTGAGTATTAGTAGTGTCAAAAGTCGTATAAAAACCGTTGCTTAAGTTATTACTTTTCTTGACTATAAATATGGGTGTTCGTCCTCAGGGTTGGCAATGCACTTGCGGTCTTAAGATTGTAGTTTTGAGAATGCAAGTGTCTATTGGTCCACTTACCATCAGGTAACCTGTGTGATAGTTTGCCTTCTCCAAAAGAAGATAAACAATAGATTCAAATTATTTTTAACATTTACCTTAATAACAAACAGAACATAACAATCGATTGCCAAGTTAATTATAAAGTACCTACCTATTCCCATGGATTTTACTGCATTCAAAATGTTTGTTCCTTGAGGAAAAATATCATCTGATGACTGAGTAATTTAACATTGCAGCTGTGAAATCTCTATAAAACCTCGTCGCTACATAAATTCCTTATTTAGCTTGACAAATATAACTTGACTTCCTAGCTCTTACGCATGAACATGCAGTTTAGAAGCACTGACGGGTCAAGTTACTCTGGTCGGTACCGTCGTTGACGATTTCGCCGGCGACTTTTTTATGAGAATAACAATTCAAGGTCAATAAATACAAATACGCAATGAGGCCATTTACCTCAAAAACAACATTATACACTGTAGACCAATTAAAATCGAACATGATAATTGTATGTGTGGAGACCCGTTTTCATTATGCTCGAGTGTATTACTACATAAAGTTTGTGCAATCTGTTTTACATACTTACATACTTTAAATACCTTATATAAACAATAGCGACCCGCCCTCGCTTTCAATTCCGCTTATGTAAGTTTTCTGTAACCAAAAAGAAAAGAAAAATACATTTATTCACTACACACACAAGACACATAGAATAAAGTGTAAACAGAAAACAGCCATAAACAAGTAGTGAGTGTCTTCGCGGCAGTGAATCGGACACTGGCTCAGCCAGCATAATGCTGAGGTGTTAGACACCTGCAGCGCTGATTTTCAGCCAGCTCCGAGTGTGACAGATGGACGGTACGCTAAACGAATAAAGTGTAATTTAAAATAATAATGATATTAAAATGTCAGTTGCAAAATAAATACAAAAACTACATGGAAATACCTTACATAAACATATTTAAAATAGTAATACGTACTTAGCCAGTATAAGGCATTGACAATTTGGTACAATTAACAAAACAAAAGAATGATCTAAAGAAGAAAATATATTTTTTATAATATGAAAGGAGAAACTGACTGACTGACTGACATATCAACGCACAGCCTAAACGGCTAAACGTAGGCACTTGAAATTTGGAAGGGACGTAGCTTAGGTACCGTAGAGGTGCATTAAGAAAGGAATTCCCGAAATTCCCACGGGAACAGGAATTAGCGGGAAAATTATTACCTCAACAAAAATGTTTTGCCCAACGAAGTGGACACGGGAACAGCTAGTAATTTATAAAGCGCTGGTTGGGAAATTATGATAAACCTCTGTACATAAAAAGATAAAAAAAGATAAAAGATGTTTATTCAGTAAGTAGGCCGCACGGGCACTTTTACACGTCAAAAATCTACCAGCGCTTCGCAAGAGACCACTGCTGAGAAGAAGCGCCGCAAGAAACTCAACAGTTAGTCGTTTTTTAAATATAGGTACAATTTTAAAACTTAACCTAGCATTATATAAAACAATGAATCTAACATACGATAAGAAATAAATGTATTCACGCGTAGTTGAGCAGGAAAATGTGTCAAAACTCTGAGTTTTCTCCAGAACTAATTGGTAGTAAGTAATAGAAAATAATTATGAAAAATTATACTTAATTATGATGGTGTAATACAACTACATAAAAAGTTTCGATACATTCTCCTACAGAAACCGTGTCCCCTAGACAATATACAATGTTTACATATTTCTTACGATGAAGTTATTATTAAGTTATTTGGGTGTTTAGTTTAGGCCAAGCACTTTTATCTGATAGATAGTCCTCGACCCTATAGTAAGCTTTAGACATCAGCGACTTTTTCAAGTAAGTTTTAATTACTGGAAATGGTAACTTTAAAACTTCGTCAGGTAATTTATTATAGAAATGGATGCATTGACCTACAAATGATTTAAAAACCTTACGAACACGAAATTTTTTAGTAGCTATTTTATTTTTATTTCTTGTATTAAAATTATGTATATCACAATTCTTAATAAAAGAGTCCTGATTTTTAATGACATAAATAATATTCTCATAAATAAATTGTGACGCTACTGTCAAAATACTAATTTCTTTAAATAGTAATCTTAAAGAATCACGGGAGTTTAGGTTATATATAGAACGGATGGCTCTTTTTTGTAACACGAATATAGTCTGTATGTCAGCAGCTTTTCCCCAAACCAGAATACCGTATGACATAACACTATGAAAATAACTATAATAAACTAAGCGAGCTGTCTCAACATTCGTAAGTTGCCTGATTTTCCTAACAGCATAAGCTGCAGAACTTAATTTACCTGCTAGTACTGCTATGTGGGGACTCCATTGCAAGTTTTTGTCTATAGTTATCCCTAAGAAAAGCGCCTTATCTACCATTTCCAAACACTCGCCATTTAGAAATATACTAGATTCTACCGGTCTAACATTAGGCAAAGCGAACCTAACACATTTAGTTTTCCTAGCATTGAGTAGCAAATTGTTACTAGTAAACCAATTATGTACTTTACCTAGCGTGGCGTTTATCCTAGTGTAATTGACGGATTTTCGGTCTACCTTGAAAATCAATGATGTATCATCAGCAAATAGCACAATATCACAAATATTCTCTATCATGGGTGGTAAGTCATAAATGTAAACCAAAAATAAGAAAGGACCTAATATGGAGCCCTGAGGCACACCTAATTTAACAGCTGCTCCAATGGACTGTGTTCTGTTTACAACAACCGTTTGTGTCCTATCACTAAGATATGAGGACATGAGATTTAGAGAATTATTAGTCAGACCATAATGTTCTAATTTTAATATGAGAGTCGCATGATCTACGCAATCGAAAGCTTTGGAAAGGTCACAAAAAATTCCTATTGCATCACAAGATTTCTCCCAAATATTGTATATATATTTAATGAGTACAGATGCTGCATCAGTTGTGGATCGTCCTCTGGTGAAGCCGAACTGATTACTGTTAAGCAGTTTATTTCTATTGAAGTGACCTAACATATCATTTAACATTAACTTCTCAAAAACTTTACTTAAAACAGGTAGAATAGAAATGGGACGGAAATTCGTTAAATCACTCATCTCACCTGATTTAAAAAGTGGTATGACTTTACTATATTTCATAAGATTTGGAAAGACCCCCTCTGAAATGCAATTATTGTAGATTAAAGCTAAGTGAGGAGCAATTATATCTATGACATGATGGATGACTTTAACTGAAGTTCCCCATAAATCCTCAGTTTTTTTTAAACTGAGCGATTTAAATACCTTAACAATAGTAGCTGAATCTACATAGCTAAAATCAAAGCTAACATTACATTTAGTAACATTAGCACAAAGTGATTGTTGAGCTTCAATCGCAGATGATTGAAGACATTTCGTGGTATTAATGGCTATGGTGGAGAAATAATCTTCGAACGCTAAGGCCACGTCTTTGTTTGAGGTGATTCGTTTGTCACCATTGTTTAGAGCGATTTTATTATCACGAGTTTTTGATTTACCTGTTTCTCTATTTATTATCTTCCACACAGTTTTTACCTTATTGTCAGAAGCTTTGAGTTTAAGACTTAGAAAGTTTGACTTAGCAGTCAAGCAAACTTGCTTGAAGGTTTTTGAATAATTCTTAACGTAAACTAAGAAGTCGGCGTTCTTGTTCTCCTCCCTCTCTCTGTAAAGTTCATAAAGCCTGTTTCTACTTTTATGAATGCCTACAGTAGCCCATTCACTAAACTTAGTTTTTGACCTAGAAATAGTTTTCATCTTAAAATGATTATTAAATTGATGAAGAATTACACCAAACAAATCTTTATAAATACTATTAGAATCATTATGTGAAAAGGATAACCCACAGAGATTACTCTGAACTTTATTTTTAAATAGTTCTAAACGATTGCAAGTTATGTGTCTGTATGTTATTGTCTGTGGTTCCTGATTAAAATCATTTAGAAAGGAAGCCTTTTGACCACTATGATCTGAATTAAAGCAGTTAAATATTTCTTTCGTTCTTTTTGACACAGATCCAAGTGAGGTATTTTCGGTTTTATCAAACCTGAAATCGAGTAGTGCTCCTGGTTGGGACAATATCCCAACTCAATTCTTAAAAGTAGCCAGTAATATTGTAGTCCCAATAATATCGCACTTAGCAAATCTATGCTTTGACCAGGGGGTCTTTCCTGATGTTCTAAAACAAGCCGTTATAACTCCCGTGTACAAGGGTGGGAGCAAAGATGACGTCTCGAATTATAGGCCTATATCGGTGTTACCCTCCATTTCTAAAATTCTGGAAAAACTGATAAACAGTAGGCTGATCAATTACTTAAATAAATTTAATCTGCTATCAAAGGCACAATACGGATTTAGAAGTGGCATCTCGACAGAAGATGCTATCACTGCTCTTTCCTCGCTAATAATTAGTAAAGTAGATAGTAATAGAAAGTGTTTGTCAGTATTTCTAGACCTCAAAAAGGCATTTGATACCGTCTCTGTTCCAATCCTTGTTCAGACCTTGGAGAATATTGGTGTGAGAGGTGCTTCTTTGAGTCTCCTTGATAACTATCTCCAAAACAGGACACAAAAGGTCAAATTGGGAATTCACGTCAGTGACGACCGCGCTATATCTTATGGAGTGCCTCAAGGTAGTGTTCTAGGCCCCACACTCTTCCTGATCTACATAAACCAGCTATGTAACATGCATATTGACGCGGGTACAGTCTTCACATATGCTGATGACACTGCTGTGGTATTCTCAGGGGACACGTGGGAAGAAGTGCGCTTATCTGCGGAACTTGGCCTTTCCAAGATTGCTGCATGGTTACAAAGAAACTTACTTACCCTTAACACAGGCAAGACTAACTACGTTTGCTTTACCAACTATAATCGTACGCAGCCAGATACTGAGTTCACGATCAGAATCCATACTTGTCGCAACATGCAAACCTGTTCCTGCCCTGCCATCGAGAAGGTAGAATCCACTAGGTACCTCGGAGTTATGGTTGATCAGCGTCTTACCTGGCACTTGCATACTGAGAGTATTATGAATAGAATCCGCAAACTTATTTATATTTTTAAAAATCTTAGGCACGTAGTTACGAAAGCAATGTTAAATAAAGTATATGTATCGCTAGCTCAGTCAGTCCTCACATACTGTATCCCTATATGGGGTGGTTCAACAAAGACCAAGTTTCTTGAGCTTGAGAGAGCTCAAAGGGCACTTCTAAAAGTAATGTATCAAAAGCCGTACAGATTTCCCACAAACGAACTTTATATACTCTCCGACTTGTTATCTGTGAGGAAATTGTATATATTAATGCTAATCCTAAAAACACACAAGGCAACCACATACACACCGGAAACCACTTTAACACGTAGGAAAAGGGCTAAAGTAATCCACACTCCGACAGTGAAATCTGCATTTGCAAGGCGACAACAAGCAGCACAATCTGCCAATCTGTATAATCTTATAAATAAGCACATAGATATTTACTCCTGTACCACATATGAATGTAAAAGAAACTTAACAAAATGGTTAAAAACCAAAAGTTATTTTGATATTGAAAATCTACTCCAGAAACCCGTATGTTGAATGTGACACACACAGACACACACACACACACACACACACACACACACACACACACACACACACACACACACACACACACACACACGCACCACAAACACACACACACACACACACACAATATTTACTTTTAATTTTAAACTTATATTTAAGCTATACTACCACCTAAGCTAAAATTGTAAGTCAAAACATGTGGAAGAGCGGTGTTCTCTTAATACAAGTATCTAGAATACTTAAAAAGAGGCACCAGCACAGATACTGTAACCTAATTTAAGTTACTGAATAAATATTTTTATTTATTATTATTATTATTAATATTTCCTTATCCAAACATTCACAATTACAAAAAATATTGTCTAAGCAGGTAGCACTTGAAACACCTATCCGTGTAGGTTCAAAGAACAAATTACCTAAATTAAAAGATTTAAATAAACTTAAGATCTTAATAGTATTATTTGACGTTTCTAGTAAGTTAACATTAAAGTCTCCACAGACAACAACATGCTTTTGAGTTTTACATGCTAATTTTAACACATTTTCCATAGTAGATTCAAATGTGCTGAAATCAGCTGATGGTGGTCTATAAACACAAATAATTATGTAATTTTCTAGTTCTATGCAAGAGATTTCTATAAGCCTCTCTATGGATAGCCTAACAATATCTTTCCTTTCTTTGGACTTAACGGTACTTTTAGCAATTATTAAAGAACCACCATGAATGGCGGATTTTCTAGCAAAAAAACTAACTAATTTGAAATTTATAAAATCAAAAATTAATTGATCCGGTCTAAGCCAATGTTCTGTAATACACATAATTTGAACATTTTCAGTATCTAAAAATAATCCTACTTCTAATTCTTTGCTGGAAAACCCTTGAATATTTTGGTGAATTATATTTATACTCAAAGGTGTTTCCGCTGTCCTATACTTTAGTTTAAATGATTAGGAGTGGCAATTGTGCCACTATTGTACTTATTTGGTTCTATATTAAAGGCTAATAGTTCTACCAAAGTCAAAATATATTTCTTTGGCAAATGAATTTTTTCAGATGTTAGCGTGAGGCGCTTTATGAATTTATTTAAGTCGAAGAAATGATATTTACCATTACAGCAAATAGCATTATACATTAAAGAATTTAAATTTGCGATTTTATTATTATAATTATATGGCATATTTTGTGAATATGGTAATGCACAAAGTATAATTTTACCAATCCCGGCCTCTTCAATAACGTTTAATATTGACATTAATCTATCTACACTAGCCTTATCTATGCCTATACTGTTTCCTAATAAAATCACTAGAGTAGTAGAACTGTCATAACTTCCCTTTGATATTAAGTCACATAATTGCATAAGACTTGCATTATGATAACAGTAATTTGTTACATTTTGTGTCAATTTATTTCTTAGCATGGACCCCATTCCAGACCCTATCTGATCTGAATAAATAATAGTTTTAGTATTACTAATTTGTCTAGGGGACTTATCTAAGACTACTTTTGGAGAACATAGCACAGAAGTATCAAGAGCCACATCTGGCTGAACCACAGCAGCTGGTGAAGTTCCTAAACATGTACAATTATCAATTCCCTTATTAATTAGAGAATTAAAACGGTCCTCATTATATCTACTGCTCTCCAGCAATTGTGTGAATGCCAGCATGTGCTCCTTGATCTCGCCTTGAGCCGTTGAGTATTTTAATGAAATATCCTCTAGTTTATGTCTTAATCTAATTATCTCAGCATCTAATTTCTTAACACTTAATTCATGGTTAGTCATATTTAAATCTAACTGTTGATTACATTTTTGCACCCTATTTTTCATAACTGATAACTCTAATTTAATTTTAGAATAGTTTTTAATACATTTTTGACTTTTTATAAGCTTTTGAGTACGCCTTATGTATTTGTTTATTCTCACATACTTTTTTAACTTATTGCTACTATTAAAAAATATCAAGTTCTTAATGTTACTGTCCTTATTATCCTTATTACCGATCATCTCCTGATACAAATTTTGTGTAATTGAACTGTCATAACACTCACGTTCTTTCCGAAGGTAATTTAACTCTTCATTAGCAGCACCGTTCTTCTTCAAGGTTAATTATACGGTTTAGTGCCACTTCATGGGTAGACGCACACTGGTTGAAGTTATCTACCAGGGTCTGCAGCTGCTCCACCTTGTCTTGTGAATCTAACAATTTATAGCAACATAATCCAGAATTTATTATACTCTGGCTATTTCCCGCGACTCCGTCCGCCCAGAAAAATAAAATATAGTCTATGTTCATCAGGGATAATGTAGGATTGTAACGGTGAAAGAATTTTTCAAAACGGGCCAGTAGTTTCGTCAGTCGTCATCGTCTTTGACCTGTTATCATATTTTCAACGTTAAGCTCTTCTTTACTTGAAAGTACCTAATGGCGGCCGGGTTAAAAATAATTCCATAACCGATAGGCAGTATTTCAAATTCAATAGCCAAAGTAGATTCAATCCTCTCTTATGGTGCCCGGCCGATAAGAAGTAAATTCTGACACCTGTCATTGTAGTACAAATTATAACCTCAAACACAAGAATAGGTTATAAATTGTACTGCGGTGACAGCTGTCAGGATTGACTTCTTCACGGCCGGGCACTATAGTAATAGGACTTGACAGAAGCGCGTGGAGCTAACCCCATGTGCTTCTGTTTAGTCCATTAGAGAAATTACTCTTTTACCGAACAATTGTCCTCGCGTGTGATATCCATGGACTTATTTCTCTAATAAGTCCATGGGAGTGTCTATAAATAACTCGACATTGGCGAAATACACCTTAACAGGAGTGAAAGCCATTAATTAAAATTAGAATTAGAGAATTAGACTATAGTAATAAGTTTGCATTTGCTACAAGAGTTATGACTTATGTCTGAGATACGGTGGTGGTGACTTTGCCTACGAAGCTCGCGGTGCTGAGTTCAAATCCCCGGTAAGGGCAGATATTTGTGTGATGAGCGCGAGTATTTGCTCCTGTGTATGTGTGTGTGTTTTCTATGTATTTAAGTATACCCATAGTTCAAGCCTAGAGCTTAGTTTGGGACTAAGTAGGTCAATTTGTGCTTGAAATTGAAAAGAAGTTTCAGCCTGAGGTGTCTCTAGGAAACAGGCGTGATTTAATGTATGATGTATGTATGATATTTACATACCAGATTCCGTAAACTTTACGACACAGTGTTACTAGCATATCCAAGGTTGTAACAACAAGTGCTATTTGGTTCCGATGTTGTTCCAAAACTGGTTTTGTACTGAACTAACCTATTCCACAAATTTTAACAAGCGTACCTACACTACAATATGTTTTTCACCTCAGCAGCTCAAACAAGCAGGTTTTGCTGCTTAAAAACAGTGAGCAAAATTCAATTTTGCTGCGAGCGAGAGGCAAAGTAGCTTTTTAATTATTTTTTTTAAATGCCGTGAGCAGTGCTGGGGCTACTCACAACATTCGAAAAAATTGAACTTCACTTTGTTCTGTCACTTTCACTTCGATAGGAAAAAAGCGAGAGATAGAAACAACTTGATTCGAAGTTCGATTTTCAAATTCCACACATAGTAGGCCCAAAAAGAAACGCACGTTCGGATGCACACATAACCGTAAAATTGCAAATAAAACTATCTGTTAAACTTTGAAATGTGTTTATTATAACTATTTTATACAGTAGGTACAATCATTTTTTTTTATTTAATGTTTTGAAGACAAAATTAATGAAAAATAAGAAGTTATGTATCTACATAATTTTGTTATCGTTTTAACAATCTTTAATTTCGTGACATAAACCGCGGGGGCAGTTTCAGAACGCATTTCAAAAATAGCGGGATTATTGTACTTAAAAAAAAAAAGTAATGTAATGTAAATGACGATGTAATTTTTGTTAATTTGTCCGCCATAGCCAATAGCCATAGACAAGGCCTAGTTAGGTTTTTTTTAAAGCCACAGACTACATAAAGCTGTATAAAGTTGTGTTTGCACTACGGCATTATCAAGTTGAGTGACAGGTTTTATCTGTTTCATGTTTATTTTTTCCACTTTTTATTTTATTAGTATTTTGCAAAAATGCTTGTGATTGATGCATATGCGATCGTGTCGTTATTTAGTCGTGTATTCACCAAATGGTCACAACGGAAGACCTGCGTTGGCCCTACCAGCTTCACGCTGTGTTGTTCTCGCTGCTGAGGTGAATATGTTTTTTTGTACGCAAGAGTAACGTCAAATTTAATGTATTTTCATTTCATCTACTTTTTTCTGTTTGTAATAATTACTTCCTTCCTAATGTTGTATGCGTTTCTTCCTTACTCACGATTCCACGCTACAACGCCTACAACCGATCGACATGAGATATCGTACAGAGATAAATGGTAGATAAATGCGGGGATTAGAACGGCTACCACAGGTGGCATTTTTTCGCTTGTCACTTCAGTGCGTTATTTTCGTTGTAGGCTAGATAGGGAGGGATTACCGAACGGCAATAAGTCGCGGGCACTTGTGCTAGCCGCCCAAAATCGATATTTTCTGGACCAATTCATAAAAAATCGGTCCCGAAAACCTTGCTACTGTAAATCGCATTAGAAACTTGGACACTACCTTAAGAAACTGGTGATAAACAACTTGTAGGCGGTCGTCACATTGGATGCGGTTCCACACGCGGCTCCGGTGTGTGAGCTAGACAGCGCTACGCACGTGTATAGGCGATGTCTCGCTCACACACCGGAGCGGCATACGGATCCGCATCAGTGTTTTAACTACACCCCGGATCTTTGTAGCAATGACGTCACAATAGGGTAATTTGGGGAGTAAATGGGACGGTGTTAATTAATACGGCCACCTAGTCTATTGGTGTTCTACGGAATTATCATTTTATTATCAGGCATCAACGATATAAATTACCTATAAGTCAATCGTCAATAAAATTGATTAATTGATGTTGTTCTTTCGTTAACTGACCCTCCGTAACAGATCAAAAGTTGTTCTAAATGACTTGCGGTAATAATATATTTTTGTGTCGTGAATAGGTACCGAGTTAGTAAAAAATATTCAGTTAAAAAAGGTATTAATTATTAATTAACACCGTTCCATTTACGCCCCAAACTACCCTATTGTGACGTCATTGCCACAAAAATCCGGAGTCTAGTGATAACCGCTGTAGTGCGCTTTTGCCCTATGAGATTGGGTATCTGTACAGTCAAGGACTTTAATTGTTAAGCCACTATGGAACCCTGTCATAATGACAGCGTCAAACCATATGAAAGAAATTACGCTAAAATTAATGATCAACGTTATGCGACAGGGTTCCATAGTGGCTTAACAATTAAAGTCCTTGACTGTACTTTATTCTTTGATCTGTGCTCAGGTGTAGCAGAAAACTTCGGTCGTCTAAGGTCGCTGTTCGCGCAGTTCTGGTCGACGTTCGCCGTGGTCCGCTCGCTGAACTGGCTCGTCAGGAAGCTGCTGGTGCTGCTGGGGATCCGGACTGAGACCGAGTTCAAGGTCAGTCATTTATTATTACAACTCGTGTTGCAATGAGAATAAGGTTAATCTTCCTATCTTCATAAAAACACGTCGCAGCAGTTAGCAGCATGGTTTCTGTCGATGGATCGAACGTAGACGGCTGCCAAATTGAAAATGCATGCGCTAATATGTGTTTTGTTCCCTCTGACGGGACTACTTAAACTCGCCGCTGCGATTTCGCTCGTTCGTCCGCCCGTCCGTTGTTTTTGGCAGAATAACACCCAGGGCAGTAGTGGACGTTGTTCTGATGAAACGGAGCCAATAACCCGTCTTCACGAAACTCGGACACGACCGGGAACCCCGGTCTCGCATTTTTATTCCAAAAATCGTCAATTTCCTGAATAAGTATCGATAAACAACTTTCACGCGGACGCAGTAGCGAGCATATCATAACAAGTTAGTTATAATGTTGTAAAACATGGAAGTATAATTTATTCATGAAACATAAAACAAGCAATCTTACATAACGTGATGTTTATGTTTTAAACTGTTTTAAGTGTTTTACGCTCGTTCATTGTTATCGTCATACTCGCTCAGATAAAATGATAACATGGCGTCAGTAATCCCAAGTAGAAAAATATAGCAATAAAAAAAAGCTGATAAACACAAAACCTAAAATTCCAGCCCAGTGATAGACTCCATGATGATTAAATTAATTAGCACGGTCGGACGGGACTACTTAAACTCGCTGCTTGGACATTCACTCGTTCGTCCGTCCGACCGTCGTTGTTGAGAGAATCACTACCCAGGGCTTGGAACCGGCTTAAAAAATATCGGTTAATTGATTTGACCTGTCAGCCAATATTACTATATAGTCTGTGCCAATTGATATTGCCAAAGATGTAAACACAACCAAACAAACCAATTTATCATTATTATATTAGGTACTCGATAATCACGTGCTTTTAAAGATCATGTGAGGTTTCAGCAATGATTTATGCACTTGATCTTTACTTTCACATTAAAATTCACATTAAATAACTATTAATTGTACGATATTTTAATTAAAATTCCAAATTCAAACCCGACCCTGCATAATGGACCATGCAAGTACCATTTAAAAGGTTTATACCCCATGAGGGTACTGGCAATGCCAGAGAATCCCTCCCCAGGCCTAGCCTGGGTAGCCCTTCGTACTCTGGGGGGCAAAATAGTACGAGCATGTTCAGATCCCTCCGGGGATCAGAACGCCGGCGATGCCGTTTGCCACGCGTCACGCTGTGTTCGTAGGGGAGTTGGCAAAAAGCGGGCCGCTGAAAGCCGCCTTGCCACGATGAATGTGTGTGGAGGGATGGAACATAAATTAGAAGATCGTAGCAAGTGAAAGGAAGTGGTCTCTGCCTACCCCTCTGGGAAACAGGCGTGATTTAATCTATGTATATATTTGAGGTTATGTGTCAAACAGTACTAATTTGTTTACAGCTTTGGCAATTTATATTGGCACAGACTATACTATTAAATGAGTTAGGGCTCTAACGATTATGGTAGTAGGTGTTTACGGGGGCGAAAAATCGATCAGGTCAATTTGTCATATTCCAGAAAATTTGATTTTAACCCAAGCCACGTTCTGTCTTCGAGGTACCTACCTACAGTCCATACCAATAGACTTGTCTTATTTATTAAACACTTTTATAACCTCAAAATAACAAGTAAAATCAGAAAAATGGTGTGCAAAATTAGGTCTTTAATTGCTTTATTCAGAAGAAAATGGCCCTTTTAGCCAGAAATGATGCATTTTGAGGTTATAAAATTGTTTTAAAATATGTTATATGTTGTCTAAATAAGAAAAGTCAATTGGTATAGAGTATACGTACTAGTTGTTTGAAGAAGGCAGCGCACGGCGACTTTTTGTAGCGACGCAGTCGCGCGTTCGGTATCGCTGTCACTTTCTCACATTAGAGAGCAAAAGAGACAGCGATACGAAACGCGCGACTGCATAATTTTGCATCATTCGCTACAAAAAGTCGTCGTGTGCTACCTTCCTAAATGTCGTAGTCAGATGCGATACACAATGGACAATCATATTACTTAAAACGTTAAAGCAGTGGCCAGGTTAAACCAGTTCAATTAAACCAGACTATGTATTGGTTATCACATTTTTATTCACGGGCCATTGTTCCACTTTCACGTTCAAATTGTTTTATTTATTTACAGGAATAAAATTGATAGTGTTTTGTTTTAACTTTCTTCCGTAAAACTAGTTTGGATGCATTGAAAAAATGTGCTATTTATTTTCTACTTTCTTTCGTAATAAAACTATTTTATATTACTAACTAGCGACCCACCCTCGCTTCGCTTCGGTTTATTTGAGTTTTCTATAACACACGTACCTACATAAAACAAAATTTATTATACATAAAAAATTAAAAACCTTCCTCTTGAATCACTCTCTCTACTAAAAAAAACCGCATCAAAATCCGTTGCGTAGTTTTAAAGATCTAAGCATACATAGGGACAGACAGCGGGAAGCGACTTTGTTTTAAACAATGTAGTGATATCATCTAGTAACTTTCTTTGTGTAATTGATACGCTTTCAAAGCTAAACTGCTAACTATCAGATACAAATACAAATACAAATAATTTATTTCACATAATTTTAGGTACAATTTGATCTTAAAAATAATATTCGTATCACTAAAATCTACCATACATGGCATGTGAAATTTGGAAGTATGCACCTACTTATAATCTAAAAACTCCTGTACACTATAAAAACACTTTTCTGCCAGCCATCTTTTCAGAGCTCGTTTAAATTTTACGAAGTTTAGGTCTTTTATAGTGTCAGGTAGCTTGTTAAATATTTTTATGCACATAATATAACTATTCTTAGCAACAAGTGATAATTTTGACATTGGCATAAATAATTTATTGCGATACTGCGAGCGTAAAGGATTCTTAAATATTGATTTCGCGTGGTTAAACATATGCTCATTTTTATACACGAATAAACATGCATCTAAAATATACAGACTTGGTACTGTTAGAATATTATATTTCTTAAAAACGGGTCTACATGATTCTATTGGCTTTAATTCAAAAATTGCTCTTACACTTTTTTTTTTGCATCAAAAAAACAGTATCCATATTTGAACATCTACCCCATAGTGTTATACCGTACTGCAACATGGAATGTATGTATCCATAATATGCTGTAATAGCTGCTTCCCTGGATACCGTCTGACTTATTTTTCTCAAAGCAAATACAAACCTGTTAATTCTAGAGGACAATCTTGCTACATGATCGTTCCATTCACAGAAACTATCAAGTGTAACACCTAGGAATTTTAAAATGCTAACCTGATCAATCTTAACTCCATTAAAGTGAACATTTAGGGAAAAAGGTTTACTTCTACGTGTGTGGAATTGCATTAATTTAGTTTTTGACAAATTGACGTTGAGATTATTTATCTCCAACCATTTTATTACTTCTGCTAACGATCTATTGATGTCAGACTCATAAGATTGCCGATTATTACACCTTATTACAATTGTGGTATCATCTGCAAATAAAAAGCATTTTTGGGAGACCGCATTGGGAAGGTCATTGATATAGAGCAGAAACAATAAAGGTCCCAAAATGCTCCCCTGAGCCACGCCATATTTGTTTGCTATAAATGAAGATCTGTATTTAAGGGTATTTCTCTTATCTGGACAGTATTTTGACACCTCTACACACTGCTCTCTACCAGATAAATATGACCGAATCCAGTCATGTGCAGGACCCCGAATACCATACCTATAAACCTTTTTGAGTAATCTTTGATGGCTGACAAAATCAAAGGCCTTACTCATGTCCATAAACAGGACAGAAACTGGCACTTTTTCGTTCAAACAGTCGGTTATAGTTTTCATCAACTGAAATATTGTCATTGTAGTATTTCTGTTTTTCCGAAATCCATTTTGCTCACCACTTAACAAATTATTACCCTCAACAAATTTACTAGAGGCTTCGATCCATTTAATACATACACATACATACATACATAAACTCACGCCTTTATTCCCAGAGTGGGGTAGGCAGAGCTACAGAATTACCAACAACTCTAAAAACTTTTTGATAATTCTGTAACCACATTTTGCAAAGAGGGGTAATTATAATTACACAAAATATCCCATAGGGTCGAAGTGTATCCGTAAGGACCCCATCAAAAAGATAAGATAAGATAACCACATTTAGCAAACTTAGGCTAAGATGTTTACCAATGTATTAGTGACAGGTTGCAAGCCCATCGCCTAACAGTACTATACGCCTTTATTCCCTAAGCCGTCTCTTACGACATCCACGGGAAGACATGGAGTGGCACTATTCTAACCCGGCAACCACACGCCCATCCAATCCATCCATTCCATTGAATAGTTTTATTTATTTGTTGCTTGGATGGTTGTTCAGGCGTGGGCGGAGGCGGTGGCCGCCACCCAGTCGGGCACGGGCACGGCGGAGCAGCGCGCGCGCGGCGCCAGCTGGCCCATCCTGCTGTTCTTCGGCGTGGTCGCCGCCGCGCCCTACATCGTGCTGCGCATGCTCAACGGGATCACCACCAGCGTGCAAGAGAGACGTGAGTATTCAATGTAACAACTGCGGGCACTTTTATAGTTGTTGTTGGCTGAAATGCCCATCTCAGGACACATCACAGAGAACTGTTTGACGTATTTTTCGAGAGAGTACCATACTACCAGTTTTTAAAAGCGATCCGCAATATTCGTTTTTTTTACATACATACATACATTAAATCACGCCTGTTTCCCAGAGGGGTAGGCAGAGACCACTTCTTTCCACTTGCTACGATCTTGACAAATTTCTTTCGCTTCTTCCACATTCATACATCGAGTCATGCACGCACGTCGGTTTCGGGTACTTAAGATTATTACGTTTACGTTTTTTTTATGAACTGATTATTGACTGAAATAAACACATCCATGTCATAGTGTTTGCTTCAGTTATGATGATACTAAACTCCAGAACATATCATGGAAAGATACACGCTCATGAGTAATTCCGATGTATGCCCGTAAGGTTGACATTTACATTGCGTTTCAGCTGACATTGCCGTGTTATTATCAAGTTCCGTATTCGACGTGTCGATCAAAGGTTATACCTATAAGGACACTTAGTTACATACAAATGAAGCTGAGATGAAGTTGTTGAAAAAAACGCGAGCTGTAATGGAGCCTTTTTTACCCAGCCATTGTTTGTCTTCTTAATTATTGTATATATATTTAGTTGCCTGCAGCCAACAACTGGTAAACAAGATTATGTTTTAACACACGCAGTTCTTTGAGTCATTGTAAAATATATACTTGTTCATGCGCCGTTTTTTTCACAATTTTGAAGGCATGTGACTGTGTCTGACGACGCATTGGTCCCGGGTTCGATTCCTGGTATGGACAAAATATTGTGCTATGACCGAGTATTTGTTTCTAAGCCTTGTATGTTTTCTATGTGTTAGGAGTTTCTCCATTTAAATATGTATATCGTTGTGTAGTACCCATAGCAGAATCGTTGAGTTTGGGACTGATTTGTGTGAGATTGTCCCCTGATAGACATAGATCTATGTACAACTTTGGTCATATTTTGGGGTACTGGTGGAAACGTAGGCAGGGCGGACATTACTTGCGGCACAAGGACGTCATGAAGCGCAACCTTGCAGCTGTTAACGACGCTAGTGATAGATGGTAGGAGTTTTCAAATCACAGACCGGAATTGCAACGGATCATTCACACAAAGGAGAACGCATTCGAACAAAAGCGGCTTGAAAATCTTGATGTAAAGCGTCATGTACGGAAGACTCAACCAAACCTCATATAACTACACTTATGCTCGGCTGACCAACTCTTCTGTGAACCCTGTAAACGCGCTTTTAAAGCGCAGTTCGGTTTTGCGAGTCACATTAGACAGACCTATTGCAGGATTCGCCGTTTTCGAACACGGTATGGAGGACATGAGGACTCGTGGCATTTGGGTAGCATTTGACGTTTCTGACAGTCTAGCGATGTAACAATGTTTTCTGTACAAGTCGAGCAAAAGAAACCAATTACAAAAAACTTTTCAATAATTTAATCTAAATATATAAAAGGAGAAACTGACTGACTGACTGACATATCAACGCACAGCCTAAACGGCTAAACGTAGGCACTTGAAATTTGGAAGGGACGTAGCTTAGGTACCGTAGAGGTGCACTAAGAAAGGAATTCCCGAAATTCCCACGGGAACCTCAAAAAAATGTTTGGCCCAACGAAGTGGACACGGGAACAGCTAGTATATGTAAATATATGACATTCGTGATAGACAATTCATACTTGTTCAATAATTTTAGAAGTTATCCTACGTCGTCAAAATGATCTTTCGACTCCGACTGACATGATGGGTAAATCATGCATTCTTCTGCATCTAATTAATGTTGCGGCGTATTTTTATTGATGTTCTCTTTGATTTCAATTTCTTTATTTTGGAACAAGTTATTGATATCCTGAATTTTTTGATAATATTATTTTGAGGTTTTGACGAACACCTTTTGGATGCTTTCTAATGATTTCCTCCATTATTTGTAAAAGTTTTAAGATTTGCGACTATCGCGACACTTCTCGTTATAATAAAATTATTGAATTAATGACAAGGTCGTAATATTGACATTGAAATTTATTAAATAGCGATCAAACCTATTTCATCACAGGTATGATAAAAACATGTAGGTAATAGCCTATTTTTTTAGTTATTAATTTGTTATTCAATCTTATCTGAAAAGACACCATGCCGTTGCCGGCTTAGAATAGTGCCACTCCATGTCTTCCCGTGGAAGTCGTAAGAGACGACTAAGGGATTAAAGGCTTATAGTATTGTTAGGCGACGGACTTGCAACCTGTCACTAATATACACATGGTAAATATGGCCTGTTGTGCAAAATGTGGTTATAAGATAAACAACAAGTTGTTAGAGTTGTTGGTAATTCTGTAGCTCTGCCTACCCCACTCTGGGATGAAGGCGTGACGGTATGTATGTATGTATGTAAAACGTGTCTCATCACTAGTGCTACTTAATTGCCACGAGACACTGACGTTTAATGATGAAGATGATTGTCCTGCTATGTGGTTAATCCAGCGCTGAATTCAATTTTTCTTTTACTTGTTTCAGTTAACGATCCAACGTCATGGCAGACCCCGCTCCGAGCCGTTGCCCAGCACGACTTCCAAGCCTCGTCTCCTCAGGAGATCAGCTTCCACGCCGACCAGGTCCTGACCCTAGCACCACAATACCTCCAGGGTCACTTCTGGAACAGCGGCTGGCTCATGGGCTCAACGGACAGACAGACAGCAGGACTCGTTCCTGTCAACTATATCAAAGTGATAAAGCCCAATGAGGAGAAGGATCCGAAGGATCCAAGTGTTGAAGAATTGAATAAGTACTACGGACAAGAGTTGTAAGTGACTTGTTGATATGCAGCAGGTGTTACGTTTGTTTCGGCGAAACATATTTGACAAATGTATCGTTTCCCAACCGTTTCACAAAGTTGGTTTTGTTTTCTGAAACTGTAAATATTTCAGGATATTATACCTAACCTGAAAAATTCAGAAAAAAATTTGTTTCGGAAATGAAAAAGTTGGAAAACGACATATTTTTGCCAAACCGCAGGCACTAAGTGAATACCTGTGTATATATAAAAATAGGTATATACCAGGTGAATACGGAAGGTAAGAAATACCCACTTTTAGGTATTTACATATTTAGATGATGACAGTGGAAATCAATAAAAAAATGACTTAATATAATAATGCAATGATTTACTAGTTATTGAAAGATTCTCAGATTCTTGAGTCTACTGAATGCTATACACATTCGAAGGAGTTACTGAGATACAATGTTCGTCTTGGTTACACATTGCTGCTTGGTTAGGTTAGAGAGGGAGAGTAAGATACGAGCACTTCTGATGTATGAAATGTAGTACAATGAAGTAGGCGTAAAATTTTACTTTAAGACCGTTAGGTCTAAATTTAAATGTTTCTGACTTGATCATTCTTTTTTTTCTTTCTATAAAGGCTAAGTTTTATGTGACGTTCTGACTTCTTTTGTTTTGTTTTTATTTATTTTATATTTATAAATGTGTTATTAATTCTATTGGACTTTATCCAACTAAAATACGTAAGTTTTTGTTGTCCTAAAAGAAGTCATTTCAACAACCAAGTGTTTTAAGACAAGGCGTCTTTTTAAAAATTTGGTCACATTAAAATCCAAAAAAAATATCACTGGAATTGTAATTATTTGAATCTATGATTTTCCATCTCTTTTTGAAATTTATATGTAAGTTTTTTAAGTGTCGTGCGTAGAATACATTACGTCCAATTTATTAGCAGTTATTGGCTGCCTTCGTATATCTAAGAAACACGAATCACAAATTAAATGTCAGCTGCGAGAGTGAGTGAGTGAGTGAGTGAGCGATAGATCGGTAAAGGCTTTTTGGTAAAAAAAACATACTGTGTTTACATTATAGTTATGAACCCAATCTATTTGAATTATATAAAAAAATCGGCAATTAAAAATGTTTGTTATATTTGTAAGAAAAATTGCAACTTCCATAATAATACGCGTAAATCTAACTATAAATTATGACGTTATAAGTAAAAAATGTTACGAGGCATGGATCATATCTGTCTGCTCTAAAACGCAAATGTCATCTTAACTAGCGACCCGCCTTCGCTTCGCTTTGGTCCTTGGAGTTTTCTGTAACACCCGTACATAAACCAAAGTTTATTATACATATAAACCTACCTCTTGAATCACTCTATCTCTTGATGGAAACTGCATTGAAATCCGTTGTGTATTTTGAAAGATCTCAGCGTAGATACAGAGGGAGAGACGATGGAAAGCGATTTTGTTTTATACTATGTAAAGAAGATAGAAAACTGCCCTGCTAAGTTTGCATTCGACCAAACTGGAATAAGGTCTTATACCTAGATTAAACGTCGATTTTTTTATGGACTAATCCCGGAATAGGTCTTATTCCAAGTTGGTGAAATGCGGCCTAAGCCAAAGAGCAACATCTAAAAGAAAACTCTTATAGCAATCACAACCTTATTACTGAACGAAGAGGATTAAATCTACTTTGGCAATTTAATCCGAGATACTCTTAATGGGCTTAGGATGGAATACTAGGAAGGCATAAGAGTATAAAACCGGCTAATAGAATAGTACTCTTCGCACCTGTTACAAATGCCCTTCGTTAAAAAGAGTCGTCTATATATGACCGCTTTTGATTGAATTTCAAGTGTACCACTTTTTAGGTGTGTCTATGTGTGAATCTGCATTAGTGTGCGTAAGTTTGCAGTCAGTGATGTGCGGTTTATCAACAACTAGCGACCCGCCCTCGCTTCGCTTCGGTTTATTTGAGTTTTCTATAACACACGTACATAAAACAAAATTTATTATACATAAAAACCTTCCTCTTGAATCACTCTATCTACTAAAAAAAACCGCATCAAAATCCGTTGCGTAGTTTTAAAGATCTAAGCATACATAGGGACAGACAGCGGGAAGCGACTTTGTTTTATACTATGTAGTGATATGGGCTACAAGTTGTGTTGTACACAGAAGAAAAAGGTGGTACGCTTGACATTTGGCTACACGGGAGTTTTCCTAGATCTATGCAGAAAAAAAAAACAAAAATTTAAAATTCTCTCGTGCTCTACACCTACACCAAAATATGGATATTAGCTCCACATTCCAAATTATACCAATCGGCCATTTTGGTAAATTGAACCTAGTCGCAAAAGGCGTTGTCATTTAGTTTTAATTATAAATAAGGTTTTGGGTCATACCGTAGGCTAATTGTGTAATTGGTAATATATGACAGATAAAACAATAAGAATTGATATTAAAAAAAAAACGACAGAGTTCACAAATTAGAAAAAACGGGTATCGCTTCACAAAATAGTTTGACGTGTTAACAATACTTTCAAGTGGCAACTTTTTTTTTATTATTAATGTTCCCAATTACTCGTTTTTTTTAACTCTTGGCAAGCCCTTTTGACGTATACTCGTCAAGTTTTTTGTTTTATTTATAGGGAGCTTTTAAAAGCCAAAATGTTTTTAATTTGCAACCCTAACCTAAAATTTTAGTTTAAGTATCTAAATTATAATTGTTTTTGTGTATCGAGATTATTGCATAATCCGGCCTTTTCTTTCAATATTGCATTTTCTAAGACTGTATAATCGTGTGCAATTGTATTTTACCTAAACGCAATAAAAATATTAGTTATAAGATTGTGTGTAAATATGCGATAAATTGTAATTACTTGGTCACATTATTGCATATTTGTGCTCAATAAACACGGGATGGAATGGACTGATTTGTTAAGATTTAAATAAACGTTTTGATATTGGAACTTTTCTTTATTTCGATTTCCTCACAAAATAACGGAATCCATGAAAGCATAATTGAACTGAATTCGGAGTAATTCTCTTTTTTATGGAGAATGCAACACTCATGATGATAACATCGGTAGCAACTTTCATGGCACCCGGTAAGGGTAGCAAAAAAAGAAATACATTCGAATATTTAATGAATAATAACTTTAATTTTTTATTTTTAAGTTTAATTATGCTGCAGCTTACTGTACCTATATTTATACTGTACTTATACTTAAAGAGGTTTATATTCTATATAATGTCATAGAACCTACTTATGTTGCATGCGAAATAGGTCAATTTAATTGTCACACCAAATAAATATTAGTCAGTGTGGAAAGGTAAGTAAGTAAGTAAAAGGTAAGGTAGGTAAGTAAAATGGATTTATTATATCAGACATCAAGGTTGACAGATTTATTCAAACCTTTAATACATTTATATCGTCTTTCTTTTTGTCATTTAAAATTAAAGGTTCAAAATACTAGATGTATTTGGTTTTCTGCAAACCGTACTCTCCCATGAAAGTTGGAACATTGATACCGATGTTAATTCATAAGACAAGTCAGCAAATGCGTTCCCAACCCTGACCCTCTATGCTACTTATTTTATCGGTTCTTTGTTCACATTTGAACACACACAGCGGAACACATTCGATCGGCAAGTGAAGCTATGAATGAAAGGTTATTTATTGTTCTTGCATTTCACGAGTGCGCTTGTAATGGCTCCTAGTCCTACACTTCAACTGCCACCAACCCAAAATCCGAGCTCTTGGCAGTTAAGTTTTAAAAAGTATTAACCCTTCGTATATCGTACGGTCGCACACTTTCACACTTCGTCCGTCGTAAAATGGGGCGTCAAACGTCAAATTCAAATTAAATTTTTGTTCCATTCAACAAATTAACGTGTATCGTTTATCAGTTCATTGGGAGATTCTGACCAGATATAAAAAACCTAGCCATGTTAACCTTTCGTATGCGTAGTAGCAGATCTGCTCCATATACGCAAACTGCTAGAGAGCAGTTCTGCACCAAATGCTTTGCGTGCCTCCCGAATTTAATTTGAACCTTGTTGTGAAGCTTTCTAAGGGTTAAAGTTTATTGTAGGTTAGCCAATAAAGTAATCAAATTTACAAAAAATTGCTCCTTACATAAAAATATTCAGTATGGTCATGGTATGGTCGCTATTTTTGTTGGTTTGGTGTCACGTGACTGGTCACGTGACCGCCTTGCCGCACTGAGCCGCCAACAAATTTTCTGCTTACCGCATACGAAAGGTTAAAGACGACGTACAGTCGTACAGTAAAGGAAACTAAAAGACGTAACTTTTTAAGTCTTATTTAAATTGTGACTAGAGAAAGAAAAGGTACACCTTTTAGTTTCCTTTACTGTACAAATTTTTTCTAGACATTTCTGTACTCATTTTTCGATAACCTGGAACACCTTTAAGAAAACAAAACATTTTTATGGTTTTTGTTTTATTGTAAAGTCATATGCTAGTTTACAAGTATGGCTCGGGGAACTCGAATGTGACTTCGCGCCCCGTCAGCTTCTTGTATACCGACTGGAAGGTGTCGACCTGAGGGCAAACAATAGACAATAGGTTAGTTATCTTGTCACAATTAGATCGGGCTGTGTCCTTTGTAATGGTATCATACAAAGAAAAAGGCCTATGGAGTAGGAATGGTTAGATCAATTTACAAAAATTGTTATTTCTTAGTAGCAGAATTTCCATGCATTTTTCCCTAATTCAGTCGCGTTTATTTGCATTCCAGAAATCAATTTAATAGTTCTGACGGAGCTCCTTTTTTCCGGAGCTCCTATTTCTGGGTGATTTGGCCTTTCGGGCCTGCTGTAATGCTAATATAGCCTAAACCTACCTACCTATTTCTACCAATTAGAGGTTTCGCAGGGGTTCTATGTAATCCCTAATCTTCATTTGTCCTAATGCATCGTTTGTCCAAATTTTCGTTTATCTTAAAGCCATTTCTGCTTAAATTTTAAAACTTTTTAGTGTTGTTTAATACAACCCTAACCCAATCGAACCGCGAAAAAATAACTTAAAAAGTTGCCCGACTCATCTGAAAACCAGTTTAGGACAAATGAAAATTCGGTCAAAAAATGTGTTAGGACATACGTTGTTAGGAATTCTGAGGGGCATCCTGTCGCAGGAATAAAAAGCGCAGTCGCCTAGTCGTCAACTAGGCTAACCGTGTAGTCTAGGCTTACGTTCCATTTTGTGACCAATACTGTAACTGCTTGATCTGTTACGGAAGTGCAATAACTGTAAAAGGCGTTAAAGCGACAAGGTGCAAACGTGTGCAGCTACCTACAACGCACAGTACAATTGCAACATATCAACAGATACAATTTTTACAATTTCACTGACTTCACCCACTTGCTATGTTCCGTATAATGTTACCAAGTAGCATATCATACCTTATGTTCAATAGTTGTCTGCTGGTTCTTGTCGAGGTGCACTTTGATGAGCTGCGAGCCGTCCAGCTTGATGCGGATGCGCTTGCCGACGATCTCCGCGGGGAACACCAGGTCCTCCAGGATGGCGTCGTATACTGACGTCAGTGTCCTGGAATAGAAGGGTTGCGGGGTGAGAATATTGCTACAACATTAAAGATAAAGATCTACCCCTGTAAGCTACAGTAAAAGTGCTCGGACGCGCGGGGGAACGACGACAGAGGGGACCATTGGTCTACCTATAATAGGCAGTATTCCAAATTCAATAGACAAAGGTGAGGAATTAAGCTGACTTTTATTGATTGAGATACAGAAATTTGTCTTAGCAGGGTAATGTTGTATATTAAGTGGCAGTGGGCAGGGCATCACTAGAAAAGGTTGGGTTTAACTAAAGAATTTCCTTGGAATCAGATGATGCGTTTTATTGTGGAAGTAAAAACACAATTTATGTGATATGTAACAAACTTTAATAACAATTACCCTTTGAGTAGTCAGCTTAACGGTAAATGGTGGCCACTTTTTTCCGTTAAGTTGATAACTCGAAGGTGAATTGTTATTAAACTATGTGATACATGTGATACCCTTATAAGTTGTGTTTTCATTTGTAGTACAAAAACATACACACCAATTTCAAGAAAATACTTTAGTTTATTAGAAAACACAATAAAAGTAACAAGGGCGCCACTGTACCTCCGGCGTGCGCTCGGCGCAGTCTTAATGTAATAAAGTATGTGGATTAGGGTGTTTAATTTTTCAAACTTTGTAATTTTTAATGAATTCATTTGCTTGCTCCTATTTATTTAAAAGATCAGTAATCAAAATTATAATAAAATTAGTTGGTAGGGTAAAGTCACCAGTGGTCAGTCAGAGACCTGTAGTCGGGCTCTGCCACAGACCACTTACCCTATAGACTCCGCTTCGGAACAGTTTGTCTAGTATCTCATTAAGCCAAAATGGCGGGGCGCGGGGGGCGGAAAGTGCACCGTGATTGGCTAGTTCAAAGTCAACGAATAATCAAGTGTGCGCGTCGTGGTGCGCGCTAATAGAACCATGGCAACCAATTAGTGTTCTGTGAGCATAAGCATGGCTTACGGGGGCGCCTTTGTATGCGGAGTCTATAGGGTAAGTGGTCTGTGGGCTCTGCCTATACTTTGTGTAAGTGGGAAGAGTACAAAAGATACATTTCAGTCTTTGCTTCCATATGTCGACTTCAGGTCTCTGGATGACCACTGGTGACTTTACCCAATATAGGGGTTGCATATTTTGACAACTTTTTAAATCTATTTTCATGATCATGCCATGTCTCCAAAGCCATTCTCCAAAAAATGTTGATGATGGTCAATGTCATTAGTGTTTGTCACAAGTTGAATGGAAAGTATGTTATTGTTTGTTGTTTTTGGAAAAATAATAAATGGAAATCTGCTATATGGGTTGCACCAATTGACCACTTATACTGAGTGGTCAATTTGTGGTAGATATTTTCATTTCTTACATTATAAAGAGTTAGAGCATAAGAAAAAGTCTGCAAAAAATGTGTATTTTTTTTCGTGAAACAATTTAATATGGATGTCATTTAAAACCAACAAGACAATCTGACCAATATGGAAAAAGATATTGATTGCTTACTATGAAAATCATTTAATACCTATAATTGTTTGTCATAAAAAATATTTTGCTATATCCGGAGTTAGCACACGTCTGGTTATCACTAAAACATCACTGTGTGCCCTGAGATGGCCAACAAAACGTTAATATTTCCAGGTTCTATTCTAAATTTAAAAATAAAGCCCTCTATTCTAAATTTAAAAATAAAGCACTGACCTGGATCGCGGCCTCTTTTGTTTGTTAGCAACGCGGGTCTTGTGGCTAGGCTTGGGTAGGATCTTGCGGTCACCAATGAACACGACATGCTTGCCACTGAACTTCTTCTCCAATTCACGGACCAGACGGATTTGGATCTTCTGGAACGCCTTCAGTTTGGGCATCGGCACATAGATGATGATTGACTGTAAGAGAACATAGGTATTTTAAAATGTTTGTTGAGTAGACGCGTTGTTACATCATCACAATAATAAACAATAAGTAGGGTAAATTGTCAATAACTGACCACTTAAGAAAGTGTCATTTAGTTACTAGCCATTAAATTTGTTACTGATGCTGCTGCTGGTCCTTGGACAGTACTCCGGGTAATAACTCAGGCTCTAGGTATTCTAGTTTAATCGCAAAAATGTCAGCAAATCTCTTGCTTTACACATTTTATTGTAAAGTGGCCAGTTACAAGAGGGTGGCCAGTAATAGGCGATTTACCCTATTATTGTAATATGGAAACTACTCATATACAGCTAATCACAAAAAAAAGTTGTATGTTTAGACCAGTGCATCTGGTGTTCCATAGTCTCTATCTACCCAATTGGGAGACAGGCATGAAGGTGTAGCCGGCGTCTACACAACTGTGAAATTAAGATTGATTGATTGATGTTGTCCAAAGGAAACCAGAATCATGTCCTTCTCAGGACAGTCTTCTGGTTTCCTTTTGGTATGTGTGTGTATGTATTTAACCTTAACAGGATAAAACTATCAATAACTTGATACTGTAATTAATCACCCTAGCAATACTGCTATGTTGTGCATCAATATTTCAGTAATACACATTGAATGTGTGTATCGCATGATAGTGTCAATAGTTTAACCTGTTCCTAAATGGCGGTTTGCCACTCAAACCAAACATGTCCAGCACATAGAAGCACCAAGCAAATCAATTAAGCTGGGTATATTATATGGACAATAAAAGTTTCATGAACTAAGAGATAAATAGCATATTAATTAGATCAAAGGGCGATAAGAAGCATTTTAATTAGATCAAAGGCAACTTATTATATCACACATCATTAAAATAAATAAATTACCTTCATTAGCACAACACAAATGTCCTTATTAACCCTTACTGGGAGGGTAGTTTGAGAAATTGCATTCTTTAGGTGGGATTGTTATCCAAGATTGAAGATTGTTAAGAAAGAAGAGCCCATCTTAAGGTTATGTTAATAAAACTGCTATTTCTGATTGATGATGATTTTACAAATATCGTACATTATTTACATCATAAACAAATACATTAAACCACAGAGTGTTTAAATAAGAACCTATAAAAAGCAATAAAGTGACTTTCCATTTACCTTCTTGTTGTGCAGTTCGATTTCTTTAGCTTTTGTAATGTAAAGCTCCCTAAGCTGCGCCTTCAGGTCCGAGTTGGTCTCCAACTCGACCAGGGCCTGGGAGATCGACGTCTCGAAGGGGTCGGCCTCAGCCGCGCTGGCTTTGATTATCTTAGTACTCATCTAGAAACCACAATCACAATTTTAAACACGACCTACACGACCATACATTTATAGGTTAGAAAACTTTTTTAGCACTGAATCTTGGATTTGGCATGAGACAACGTTAAGGGAATATCACTGAATGCCGCAACGTAGCATATTTTGTGGTTAAATGCCAAGATACGACTCCAATTTCACTTTAACCAACAAAAACAACGTTGAACACTGGGGGATCCGAAGTGTCACCACAAAATATCTATGTAATCTTTACCGTAACTGCTGGCTTATCAAAAGGAATAAAGCCGTGATAAAACAAAAAAGGGGATAAATGTATTATTTGTGGGATATTACTATTTATTTTACTTATATTATTTAAAAATTTTCATCGACAGCTACCTTGAGAACTAACCGGGAGCGAAAGAGATAGAAACTCAGTGTGCTCAGCGTTGAAAAGATTAAAACTTCCAAAACGTATCAAATAGTTTTAACCAAGAAATGCAAGAAAGTATCTTGTAATATTAATTTTCAAGAAAAAATAATGATTACTCTCAATCATTTTCAAAAATAACTAAGTAACTATAGGAAAAACCCTTGAGTTAGCATTCGTTAGTTAAATATATTCTCCCATATTATACAATTTCCAGGTTTGGCTACATTTTATTTCGTCCGGAAATCAAGGACAAAATTTACGCTACTGTAATAGTCGTCAATGTGTGTCCACGAAGAGGTAATTATGCAAATATCCTGTTGATTATGTAAATATAAAAAATAAACACTGACTCTGCTATGAGTAATATTGTTTCAATAAATAAGATTTTTATGAATAAGATAAGCAATACTAGATTAAGAATTGTTATAAATCTTTTTTCTTCATTTTGTTTTCAGAATTATTTTATCAATAAAAATAACCATTTCTGTATTTTTACTTAAATATAAATTAATAAGTGTAGTTATCAAGAGTTATTGATAGTTATAGTTTAATACTCGTTTGAAAACCGTGTTTCTAAACGGATTTTCAGCTGTCTTTCAGCGATTTCCTACTGTCAATGTCAAGATTGTCAAGTGACTACTTCCTTCGGGGAAAACCTATGAAAATGCTGTAGCAGTACAAATCTAGTTTCAATACTTTCAATAGTTAAATTGGTTACTGAAATAACTAGAATAATTGACTTTATTCACTGCGAGTACTTAGAAAACTGTACAATATATATTCCTAAGGCAAATATTGTATTGAATACGTTTATACATTTCAGAAATAGCTTTTAAAGTACCATGGTTAAAGATTTACTAAATATAAAAGAATAAACAAACCTTGAATTTGAAACGCATGTATTTGAGTCGTGTAAGCAAGACATTGCGTTAACTGTGTGCTACAATGGAACCGCTTACAAACGGGTAAGTGTAAACATTACCTACTATTTATTTTTTATAGATTGGTGGTCGATTTTCGATAAATCCTTTCTCAGTGCACCCCTAGGGTACCCAAGGAATATTCCCTTCAAAATTAAAGGTGCAATGGTTTAGGTTTGCTTGTCTTCCAGACAGTCAGTCACTCGGAGAAGTTTGATATTTTCGTCCTGCCTGCTTTTTTTAACCTTTTGAACACCATAGACGGCTGTGGCCGACATCTGAAAGTCGTTCCACTGACTATAGCCGACACAAGTCCAAGATTAAAAGAGACTTTGTTTTGTATGAATTAAGTTGTAATTTTAATGTGAATGGCGCATTATGTAATCGACATAAGGCGTTCAAAAGGTTAAGCAATTTCTGATTTTTACCTTTTTGTATGGATAATTTGAATTACCGGTAGAAGCATTTGGCAGGACAGGGATATGTATAGATTTATTAGTCTTGGCTTGCAATTTCATCCATGTAGAACATTTTATTGTTTGTGTGTTATATTCTAATCCTAGCCAAGTGTTATCTGCATGCCAAATATCTTCGTTATCCACTTGACATGCTTCTGCAGATAAAGGATAAATAAATTATATGTCATTTACACACCCCTGGCCTCATAATTTCTTATAATTTGTTTTTTTTACATTTGTACTTTGGTTTAACAAAATAAGACCAATATTACAAAAGAAACAAAAGTCAAATCAGCTTCTTTTTATGAAACACCAAAAACGCTCCGTTACTATGGAATTTATAGGGATTACTATCTTGTGACGACATCACAATCAAACAACGTCCTTATTGTTGGATTTTATGAATTAAAAAATCTTAAAATAGCAAACATAAATAAAAGATTGATGTTTTCCTAGTATTTTTATGATGTTTAATATTAATGTTTTGTTGATGAAGTTTTTTTCCCGAAATTCATCCCCTAAGGGGGTGAAATAGAGGGTGAAAATTTGTATGGAGCTATGATATAAACGAGTTTCACGCGGACGGAGTCGCGGCAGAAGCTCGTGTAAATATATATCTGGGGACAATCTCACGCAAATTGACTTAGTCCCAAGCTAAGCTCTAGGCCAGGGTAATCTGAACCACTACAGCTATTTCAAAATTGTTAGTGTGTGGACATTGAGCCTTGATAGCTCTACACTTAAGGATCGGACAGACAGCACCGTCGTCGTCGCGGGCGCGCGGCTCTTTGACCACTCTAGCGGTTTGTATGGAAATATCGCGCTGCGCACCCATCGCGCGCAGGCCGCGTGCTCGCGACGAAGCTGTCTGTCCGATCCTTTAGACTGCGGATTGCGCGCGACAGCCGCGAACGGCGCGAACCGTAAGTCTGGAGCCGTCCGGTTTCGCGTAATTGTAACCTAATTTTTTTTCGGGTTTTTGGTCAGGCGTCAAAGGGACCGCGGACTTCACTATTCCTTAGCTTCTCCGTAGACCCTCAGTCCATAAAATCCAAAAAAAAAAAAAAGTAGACCCTCAGTGTTGACACGTATGTCTGTCTCAATGTGTGTCTGTCTGTCTATGGCATCGTAATTCGCAAACGGATGGGCCGATTCGGAAATTCGATGAAAATCTGTTGGCTCGTTATTTATTATTTAAACTTTATTGCACGGTAAAAAAATAAAATACAAATGACTGTTTAAGAGTTATTAACTCGGAAATAAACATACTTAGTCGTAATTACGATGTAATTACGTCGGCAATTTTATCTATTTATTTTGTATGTGTGTGTGTGTGTGTGTGTGTGTGTGTGTGTGTGTGTGTGTGTGTGTGTGTGTGTGTGTGTGTGTGGGTGTGTGTGTCTACTATAGGTAACTAATGTTCAATATATTCATTGTTCACAACTACACACAAAAATGTATTGAAACAGGTGCGCTCAATAGCTTATAAACATTTTTTGACATATAATTTATCACTTTAACGGATTTTACCAACGTTTTTGTCCACGTAACACCATGGATAATAAACCTATCGTTATTCCTTTCGAAATTACAAAACGTTGAACAAGTAAAGCCAATGTTAAGATACCTATAATAGTCATCGTTGTAAGTACAGTCAACCAATTTGATTTCTAGGCCACTTTGGACTATGTTAAAGTGACGTTGTCAACCAAAACGTAAGTGACTCCCTATGATTTGGTTTACAACGTCACGTTGACAAAGTCCATAGTGGCTTAGGAATCAAATTGGTTGACTGTACCTAAGGGCCTGAGTGTCACTCTCAACCGCTTATCTGACTGAATAGTTAGATATGAAAGTAGTCTTTATTCCTTATGGAATACGAGTGCTTTTGCTATCTAACTATTCGATCAAGATACAAGGTTCGGAAAGTAAAGGGACGATATCTCATATCCAACTGGTTTACAATAAGTTATAAAAGTAAATCACTGGAAGGTTGCGGTTTCTAGCGGTCACGAGCGTTAATTTGGGACGCATTTCAAGAAAAATATGCTTTAAGTCGTCAATGTCATTAGAGATGTCAAATTATTTGTAAATTCTAGGAAACTCAACGTTATTGTGGTCGAATGTCAGATTGACTTTGGACCTAAGGTGGGTACCAAATTAAATGTCGTTACTGTACTAGTACCTAACCTAACACACAACAATTATTTAAAACAAAATCCTGGCGTTGCGTTAGTACCTATCTCTATGATAGTTGCGATAGTTGTTATTTGTATGTGCCAACACACACTTAAACAGACGCAACGTTGATATGATTTAGTTAATAGGCATGTGTAACCTACTTTTAATTTGTTTGTTTAATGCAATGCACAAATATGCATTGACCTATTTTATTGTGGAACGATTAGAAATACATAGGTACCTACATGTGATGCGTGTTAAGATTCACCGTTTCGGTTTCCTTCCACTTGTATAGGGATAAGATAGTCCTCCATCTTAGATTTTCTCAAGGGATTTGTAGCAAAGTTTTCCAAATTCGTTATTTTCTAGTCGCAGATTTGCCATTCGCTTTTTCCCGAATTATGATTTCACGGTAGTTTTTTTCCACTGACGCATTTTTACCATCCCAGGAGTCCATTTGATACCGTCGATGGAGCTACGCTTCGCGGGGCTCTTACTTATGTCAGGGTAGGTTGGCCCTTCGGGCCTGCTGCAATACTAACGTGACCTAAAATTACCAACTATTTCGACATAATGATAAGTGGAATAAATGGCGCTTATGAGAAATCCAGATTGCGCTTATGAGATGTAAAAAAATGCCAATAGAAAATTTATTTATATTTATAGCTTAATATGGTTTCAAAAATCCCTTTGGTTATATAGATCCTCAGGGCCCGTAGGGTCCCTTATGATGGTTTTGAAACCCTCCGGTTTCCGGTTGGTAGGTCCTTGGGGCTCGTAGTCGAGTCAATCGTATGGCTTGCTCCTTCGATTTCATTGCTACTTAGGCCTGGTAGAGTGGTTAATATAGCAGTAGTATAGTAGTAGCCTTTCGCTTTGTTACCCTTTCTTCAGGAAGTAGATCTTCTTTATAGCCAAAGGTTCTTAAGCCCTTAAGCCCTTAGCGATCGGCAATATGGTAAATGGTTACTTATGCGTTTGTTTTTTTATGGTTGTCCTTCTCTTATATTATATCACACTCAACAAAGGATGGACGTGATTTGGACTGAATCATCCAGGGAACAATGTTATAAGAGAAAACGAATAGCAAATTATTTTTCTAATCTTACTTTACTCGCTAAATACACCATTGTTGAGTGTAGGTATTAAAATTAAAACGTTAACGTGGCCATAAATTACGTGGAATCAGCAGCGTCAAACTGTACGTCACGCGTGTAGTTTGCTCTGCAAATTAATCATTTTGTTGATCGGTTGTGTTGTGTTGGCTTGTCGTCTATTTTGTTTCTTCTTTTTTTTATTTGTTTATAATTTTCGCATCAATCATCATTTACGTATTACAAGCAAATGTTGTTATCGCTACTGTAAAACACTCAACAGCATTGATACAAGCATTGATAAGGCAATCTGAATTCAACTCGTAATAGGAAAATGAGTGAGCAATTGATAACTTTGCTCAGTGACCGTAGCGACTCCGACGCGGCAATACAGGCGAAGCCACAGCGAAAATTAAAAATTAAAAAGTAAGTGTTCGATGTTTGAGTTGTTTTTTTATTGGTGTGATGATTTTAATGATTTGCAAGTGGTTTTAAGTGGCCAGTTACATTTTAGTTTTAGACACTGGCTGGTTTTTATTGTTCTATAAAGGTCGCATGGTTTCTCGATTTGATTTGGTCAATCTAGTTTTGTTTTTTTTTATACACTGATAACACTTTCTGGTATTTCATCCAGCAGCCAAAAAGTCTGTGAATGGGCTACTTAATATTTTATTCTAAGTAATATGTAAATTCGAAAGTTTTATTAAGTAAGTAACTACATAGTTTTATTTGAAATAATATATAAATAAAATGTGTTTAGTTGTAAGTTTGTCTTCTTCATGTAAGTAAAGAGTAACGGACAGATTGTTTTTCACATAGGTTATCCTTGAAAATGGGATAGGTCTAAAGGAATAGATAATTCATTCTAGGCGCATGAAGTCACATCAATAATATTTATGATGTAACTTATCTCATAGGTTAATCGGTAAGTAATCCTAGTATTAATATGTTATCATTATGTTCAGACTGACATGTTTTATACGTCGGATAGTGATAGGTAAGTACCTATACTTACAATTAGTCGCTGCTGGCGTATAAAATTTTAAAATCTTCGTATTCGTGGAAAGTATTTTTTACAGTTTCAGACTTTTTATCGTATTGAACCTTCCTTTCAGACTGAACTTGGTTTCAAGTCAAGAATGATAGGTACTGAATCTTTTTCCTAATACTTTCCTTTTTACACATAGGTAATAGGATCTCGTATTGTTTCGTATTAAGGGTTTAAATTGATTTAATTTTGATCATTTTTTAGTCACTAAACAGGCTCATTTTCAATTTAATTAAACCTGCACGTATCATTGTGTTGTATGTAAGGCCTGTAAGGGATAGGTATTTTTCCCCCCTCTGAACACGTGGTCTGACCGGCTCAACCTAAACGTGTGGATGAACTGTTTATTCAGTTAATAATGTATAAAGAAAAAAAAAAGACTCGTGCAATAAAAAAAAACACGCACAGGCTAGTATGAAAATATATGGTTGGGTAATAGCTTCAGCCTGCGCCTTCCTCCGCGTAGATTCTCGTTATTCCAAAGTTAATCCAGGGATAAGCTTCAAATTTCATTCGAATTCGTCCAGCCATTGCAGCGTGAAACTTTCGTAAGCCCCGTCAAACTGCGAACAGGGAGTTTTTCGTGAGTGCATGGACCTTTGAATCTACCAGCACGGCTTCAATTACGTTGGTTCTATAATGCCATTTTCAATTTAAAAAGATAGCTCAAATTGTCCTATTGCACACTGGACCTTACGAGCCTAATATTCCCATTTATCTTTCCAGCACCATGTCCTCCGCAATCCTCATAACCGGAGGCGCAGGTTACGTGGGCTCCCACACCGTGGCGGCGCTCCTTGAGAAGCCCTGCCCCTTCCACATCGTGGTGGTGGACAACGTGTCCAACACGTTCAGGGGGGAGGGCGAGGGCAAGCCGGAGTCCCTGCGCATCGTTGAGGAGCTCACGGGGAAGCAGATACACTTCTATGACGCTGATATTAGAGATGCTGTGACCCTGAGCGAGATTTTTAATCATGTAAGTTTATGTGTTTTCGGTGAGAGGACAGTGCAAATGGCTTGATTAGTTTCAAAATGCACATAATCTGTCGTATATTATGGTTAGGGAATGTAATTTAACCGGTTTTTGTATGAAAATAACCGGTTAAAACCGGTTATAACCGGTTATTCGCATTCTCTGATTATGGTGTATTTTTGCACCTTATATCTCCTAAGCACCATACAACATTGTCAATAGGACATTAATCTATTGTGAGTGAAATAAAGTCAATTTTCTAATTTGATTATTAGTCATTTTTAAAACAAAAGTCATAAATGTCTTAATTCCAAATTCAAAATATTTATTCATTAAATTGACCACATGAACGCTTGTTTACACTTTGGTAATATGGAGCGACCCTACTAGCGCTTCGGATAAGACCATCATAAGAAGCGCCGTAAGAAACTCCAGGTGGTCTAGTATGGCTGCGTCTATATCGCGTGTCAAATGTGGATAAAGCATCCGTCACTCTCGTACTTATACGTGTCAGAAGGTGACGCATGCCGTATCCAAACTTTGACACGCGATTAACGCAGCCATATTAGGGTCCCAGCTGAAGGTAAGATTATCAATGATAAAATACAATAATACTTAAAAGTATGTTACATTACAAGGTAAACAACCACAAACGCACAAACATATTATACAATTAAAATAAAATAAAATAATAGTAACACAATCTGATATGAATGCCAATTAAATGTATACACGACTTTTATAATTATAAGCCTATTAAATAATCATAACATCCTAGATAAAGAACCATTGACGTATAACAATATTACGACGCGGCAGCCTAGTAGTGTGTGAAATGTGGAATAAAAGAAGATGTAGTGACTATGATTGAAAAGGGCATGCTTCGATGGTTCGGTCATTTGGAAAGGATGGATGAAAGAAGATTGACGAAAGAGATATAAAGATCGAAAGTGAGTGGACGGGTCGGAAGGGGCCGCCATAGGCGTACTCTTTCGAGTCAAATCGGAGAAATAATGGAAAAGGGCCGAATCTTAAGTACCCGAAACCGACGTGCGTGCATGACTCGATGTATGAATGTGGAAGAAGCGAAAGAAATTTGTCAAGATCGTAGCAAATGGAAAGAAGTGGTCTCTGCCTACCCCTCTGGGAAACAGGCGTGATTTAATGTATGTATGTATTATCTAACATGTTACTTATGACAAATATAAGTGTGGTTGCCGGGTTAGAATAGCGCCACTCCATGTCTTCCCGTGGATGTCGTAAGAGACGGCTAAGGGAGTAAAGGCGTATAGTACTGTTAGGCGATGGGCTTGCAACCTGTCACTAATACACTGGTAAACATCTTAGCCTAAGTGTGCAATGTGGTTACAGAATTATCCATAAGTTTTTAGAGTTGTTGGTAATTCTGTAGCTCTGCCTACCCACTCTGGCAATGAAGGTGTAAGTGTATCTATGTAGGTACATAAATATAAAATAAATATCATGCGATAGTCGAGCAGGAAAACGTGTCTTTGTCTTCTCTATACTATGGTATAAAAAAACCCATACTATGGCAACATTCTTGTACTTTGAACTATCCAACTGGCTTGCCTAGTTGAAAACAACTTTTATAATTGTATATCTACATACCTTTATATGTACTCACTGCTTGTTACTAGAAATATAGGTAGATTCACTAAAGCTGGCACGAATGGAATGAACAAATTCGAACTGTCCTTTGAACCGATGATGTTCGAATTTCAAACCGAAAACCTGTTACTATTTTACACACTTGTATACTTTCGTTCACTCATTCAATCCATTCGTGCCTGTTGTAATTTTTGTGATTCGCAATTATGAAATAAATTATTTTCATTTTCAATAATGCAATTTATTTTGTAATTGTTATATGTTTGTTCCAGCACAATATCGAGTGCGTGATACACTTCGCGGCGCTGAAGGCTGTGGGAGAATCCGTGGCGAAGCCGCTGGAGTACTACCAGGTCAACATCTCCGGGACGTGCACGCTTTTCGACGTGAGTTAAACTGCATATTACAAATTTTCTCGCTGACTTTACCTTTTATCAAAAATCTGTGAATGTCGATTGTCATCACTCAAAAAGTTGGGTGAGGTCTCCAAAGATCATTTTCGCGTGGCAGCAAGGGTTCTGGTAGCTGTCCTTAATGCCCCATCTCAACTTTCCACCCTGTATAAGTATTTATATCGTTGTCTAGTGCTCATAGTACAAGCCTAGGGCTTAGTTTGGGACTAGGTCAATTGGTGTAACATTGTCCCCCTTTTTTAAAATTAATTATACAGTTGTATTGCCCAGGTGATGCGCAAACATGGCGTGTACAAGTTAATCTACAGCTCCTCGAGCACAGTATACGGGGAGCCGCAGAAGCTGCCGATCGACGAGACGCACCCCACCGGGCTAGGGCTCACCAGCCCCTACGGCAAGTCCAAGTTCTTCTGCGAGGAGATCATGAAGGACCTGTGCAGGAGCGATACGGTAAGATTGTTCACCTTTTCAAAGCTATATCAAAACAAAATTCGTCGCTCACACGCCAATGACAGCTGAACACCAGAGCTATTGTCAACCTTACCTCATAAACACTCGGGTCCTGTTTACGCTGTCATCCAAGATGGATATATCGTTGGCGTTGAACCAGTGGTGCGAGTATATCCGTCAATCGCGTAGAAAATATTAACTAAAACCCTCGACATAAAAAGGGAGGTACACGCCTCCCTCCTCGCTTTGATGAAAGTACTAAACCAACACGCACATAATGTAGCACGCGCAACAGGCCCACATCCGTATAAGCTCCGCATCGATTTTAGCGGACGCCAATTCTCAAATTAATGTGGAAGTTGCGGATATCCGCAACATTCCTGATAAAGTTCCGCGGTGCGGATGCGAATATCCGCAACATCCCTGATACATAGTAATTCGTCGTTATTTTTTTTAAAGTCTGGACCTGTTGACTTTCTACTCGATGACTTACGTTATTAACCTTGACGTTATTAGAACCATTTTTGCGTGTAGGTAATGTAATCACCCCCCCCCCCTTCCCCATGTTTCAGAAATGGACGGTGGTGTCCCTGCGCTACTTCAACCCGGTGGGCGCGCACCCGAGCGGCCGCCTCGGGGAGGACCCGGCCGGGACGCCCAACAACCTCATGCCGTTCATATCGCAGGTCAGTCCCGTCTGTTGTATTTTCATGAAGGCGTGCCCCGCCACAATTTTGTGGTGCTAGTCAGTCTATCAAAAAAAATATCAAAAATTGTACGTAATGTAATGTTCTGTTATTTTAATGGCCTAAAGTTGTGAATGTTATATTTAAATGTAACCTTGGGTGAGCTTAAATCCAGCTAATCCTTTCTCATTACCGACTTCGATTGAATTATATGAACTTGAATTTGAGTTCTTGGCTATTTTTTTCATTTTTTGAATAGATAGCTAGTCTACTACACAGCTTTTATTAGACGACTATTAATCGGTAGCGTAATAACACTCGTTTATTTCCAGGTGGCAGTGGGTCGCCTCCCGGAGTTGCTCGTGTATGGCAACGACTACAACACCGCGGACGGCACCGGCGTGCGCGACTACATCCACGTGGCCGACCTCGCCGCCGGACACGTCAGCGCCGTGAACTTGCTGCGAACGCCCGGCGCCAGCGGGTTCCATGCCGTCAACCTAGGTAACACACATGCTACAACACCGCGGAGCTAGCAGGTCAACTTAGGTAACACACAGACTACAACACCGCGAAGCTAGCAGGTCAATTTAGGTAACACACGGCTACACCACTACAGAACTAGCAGGTCAACTTAAGTAACACAGGCTACAACACCGCGGAGCTAGCAGGTCAACTTAGGTAACACACAGGCTACAACACCGCGGAGTTAGCAGGTCAACTTAGGTAACACACTGACTACAACACCGCGGAGCTAGCAGGTCAACTTAGGTAACACACAGGCTACAACACCGCGAAGCTAGCAGGTCAACTTAGGTAACACACAGGCTACAACACCGCGGAGCAAGCAGGTCAACTTAGGTAACACACAGGCTACAACACCGCGGAGCTAGCAGGTCAACTTAGGTAACACACAGGCTACAACACCGCGGAGTTAGCAGGTCAACTTAGGTAACACACAGACTACAACACCGCGGAGCTAGCAGGTCAGCTTGTAACACACAGGCTACAACACCGCGGAGCTAGCAGGTCAACTTAGGTAACACACAGGCTACAACACCACGGAGCTAGCAGGTCAACTTATGTAACACATAGGCTACAACACCGCGGAGCTAGCAGGTCAACTTAGGTAACACACAGGCTACAACACCACGGACAGGTCAACTTATGTAACACACAGGCTACAACACTGCGGAGTCAGTAGGTCAACCTAGGTAACACAGGCTACAACACCGCGGAGCTAGCAGGTCAACTTAGGTAATACACAGGCTACAACACTGCGGAGCTAGCAATTCAACTTAGGTAACACACAGGCTACAACACCGCGGAGCTAGCAGGTCAACTTAGGTAACACACAGGCTACAACACCGCGGAGTTAGCAGGTCAACTTAGGTAACACACAGGCTACAACACCGCGGAGCTAGCAGGTCAACTTAGGTAACACACAGGCTACAACACCGCGGAGTTAGCAGGTCAACTTAGGTAACACACAGACTACAACACCGCGGAGCTAGCAGGTCAGCTTGTAACACACAGGCTACAACACCGCGGAGCTAGCAGGTCAACTTAGGTAACACACAGGCTACAACACCACGGAGCTAGCAGGTCAACTTATGTAACACATAGGCTACAACACCGCGGAGCTAGCAGGTCAACTTAGGTAACACACAGGCTACAACACCACGGACAGGTCAACTTATGTAACACACAGGCTACAACACTGCGGAGTCAGTAGGTCAACCTAGGTAACACAGGCTACAACACCGCGGAGCTAGCAGGTCAACTTAGGTAATACACAGGCTACAACACTGCGGAGCTAGCAATTCAACTTAGGTAACACACAGGCTACAACACCGCGGAGCTAGCAGGTCAACTTAGGTAACACACAGGCTACAACACCGCGGAGTTAGCAGGTCAACTTAGGTAACACACAGGCTACAACACCGCGGAGCTAGCAGGTCAACTTAGGTAACACACAGACTACAACACCGCGGAGCTAGCAGGTCAGCTTGTAACACACAGGCTACAACACCGCGGAGCTAGCAGGTCAACTTAGGTAACACACAGGCTACAACACCACGGAGTTAGCAGGTCAACTTATGTAACACACAGGCTACAACACTGCGGAGCTAGCAGGTCAACTTAGGTAACACACAGGCTACAACACTGCGGAGCTAGCAGGTCAACTTAGGTAACACACAGACTACAACACCGCGGAGCTAGCAGGTCAGCTTGTAACACACAGGCTACAACACCGCGGAGCTAGCAGTTCAACTTAGGTAACACACAGGCTACAACACTGCGGAGCTAGCAGGTCAACTTAGGTAACACACAGACTACAACACCGCGGAGCTAGCAGGTCAGCTTGTAACACACAGGCTACAACACCGCGGAGCTAGCAGTTCAACTTAGGTAACACACAGGCTACAACACCGCGGAGCTAGCAGGTTCCATGCTGTCGACATAGGTCGTACTCGAATGACAGGTGTCAGAATTGACTTCTCATCACCCTTTTACTATATTATTAGTTAATCGAATACACATTAATATTTTATTCTCCAGGTACTGGCGTCGGCTACTCCGTCCTGCAAATGGTGAAAGCCTTCGAAGAAGCCAGCGGCCGTAAGATCCCCTACAAGATCGTCGGCCGCCGCGCTGGCGACATAGCTGCCAACTATGCCGACGTCTCGCTCTCGCACAGGCTGCTCGGCTGGCGTACGACAAGGACGCTAGAGGACATGTGCCGAGACACCTGGAGGTGGCAGAGCGGGAACCCTAATGGGTTCAAGAAGAGCTAAGTGGATTTAGTTTGGGTCTTATTTAATATTTATCATATTTTTATAAAATATTACCCTCTTATTCATAGCTAAAGTATGCTTAAAGTATACTTTAACTTTTGTACGTTAATGAATAAGATGGTTTTAGCAGAAATCATCTATATCAATACGAATTAACTGAGGCTTTAATGAATAATGCTCCTGTCCCTCCGTTTGTTCATTACAGATTGGATGTAATGAATAATTATTGAACATTGTATTTTGGAAAACTTCGTAATTGCTTTGAAAGTTATCTTATCGTTGGGTCCTAGGGAGAAAGCAAGATAAATTACACTAGTCGGCTAATGCCGGCTGTACACACTCACCGAGACATCCAAGAGCGACTGTGTACATACTGCTCTCGTTGTCTCGCCTCGTCATGTCTCGACCGCTGTTGGTTTCGGCTCGAGACTCTTCGAGAGGCTCTAGGTGAGTGTGTACATCCGGCATAAAAAAAATCACCCGAAAAATAATACTCTGTGGATAGTCCGGTAAGACAATGTTCTTTATTTATTCAAAACGTAAAAGAGAAATTGAGCGAGGGATATTTCGTTGAGCATGCCTCTGGTTGAGTTTTTAAGGCAAGTTACGGCAAGATAACAAAGAAATCAATGGCTAAAGCCCTTATAATGTAGTACGAAAAACCACGGAAACAAAATCGATTAAGCACAAGTTAATTGATTATTGATTTTATCTGACGTAAGCGAAGTAAAATAATGATAATTATTTTTAAAGAAGACCTTTGCGTTTTTTTTTTATTTGATTAGTTACCAAATTGTTACATAAATGTAATTTTATTTTAATTTTTATTTCGAGTGCCATTATAAAAAGAATTTAAATCGAATATGAGTTAAGTTACTATTTAGTTTACATTTATCGTGTTCCTATTATGTTGCCATAAATATTTTTACTTGTACTAGAGTACAAATTATACCTACTTAATATTTATTTTTTGAAAGTTATTGATACCAAAGTTATACCATACCTACCAGTGAATTGTAAGTTGTGCGAATTTGGCATATTTATATTGCATTTTTGATATATTGTCTTGTCATGGATTGTTACCAAATATTTTCGTTATGAACATTTTATATATTAAAACAAATTACTTACAGTGACTTAGTGCTGAGCATGATTGTTACAAACTTTTTAATCTCTATTTTAAGTGTAATATGTAATTCCTATGTATTTGATTATGTTTATCAGGTTTTAACATTATTAAGAATATACTCGACATATTTCGTCTTTAGATTTGAATATATATTATAGACTAGCTGCCCACCAGCGGTTTCGCCCCGCTGCAAATTTCCGACATTCCCGTTGGATTTTTCATTTTTTTTCTCACCTATAAACTTTATCCTGACAATAACGAACGCAACAAAAAATAAATCAGCCAAATCGGTTCAGCCGTTCTCGAGCTTTGCGCTTAGCAACACATTTAGTGATTCATTTTTATTTATATAGATAGATAGAAGATTGATGGGGTTTATCATTTTGGACAATAAAAAAAAAGCAAGATCTCCCGATATGTTTCTAAGTCAAAAGTTTCTAATTCGATTCATTACCGAAAAATAATCAACCATCAAGTAAATAAGAGCTATCAAAGCATTGACAATACAGAAACACGTTCAGCGGTCTCAACCCAGAGCTAGGTCTACCAAAATTATGCCAGATACATTTATTGCATTTAGAAATTATTATTACTTTTAATGGTTCTATTTTTATCATTCCAGTTTGTCTACATATCTATTAAAAGATTTTATTTTCTTGGTGCTATTTATAAGTAATTTTATGTTGCGTTGACGTTTTGACTATAAACTTGTTACTATGAATAAATGGAAATATTTTTGAATAATACGTTGTTTTATTACTATAATATTATGATTCCAAACCACAAATACCTCCCACACTACTCTATATACTTAATTTTGACGCGGTGGGTTATTGTTAGTGGCATAGACTTTAACCTTTTCAAAGCTATGTCAAAAACAAAGTCGTCGCTCACACGCCAGTGACAGCTAAACACCAAAGCTAATGTCAACTTTACCTCATAGCCACTCAGGATTAATTTGCGCTGTCAGCCATGACGGAAATATCCGTCGTTGGCGTTGAGCCAATGGTGCGGGTATATCCGTCAATGGCGTGGAAAAGGTTAAGTACCAATTTCACCAAACGTTAAATTTAATCAATGTTAATCGACTGTTAGTTCATACATTTTAACGCTCTAATCGCCTGTTAAGTGGTTAACATTCTATGGTGAAATTGGTACTAAAGCTTACTGCCAGTCATTTTACACCGTTACAGACCCACCCTACCACTTTTGTTACGATGACCAATTATTTCTATTAAAATAGAATTGAAGAGAGTCGACGGGGCTCTGCTGTCGCAGAGCTCCTATTTCTGGGTAGTTTGGCCCTCCGGGCCTGCTGAAGAACTAACAAAACCTAAACCTACCTCATATTTATGATACTAATTTTGGTCAGTGGTACGGTTTAGTGGTACGGTGGGTCTGCACCCATTTTAACGCGAGGCCTATGAGTCAATACGCGGAGGGCAATCAGTGACTTGCGTGTCTAATATAACAACTCCTTCAAGGTGCTGTTGGGGCTGCCGTGGCGATGCAACCCCTTTAATTATAATTTACATTTGTTTTTAAGCAATTATACAGTGTGTAAATGGTATACGGGCGTTTATTAAAACTGGACATAGATTAAGACTCTACTAATCATTAACAGAAATACTTAAGTATTTTGATTACGCTAACGTATACACCGTTATTAATTTTTGAACATACTATCGACCCGCAATGTACATCGAAGTCCATCTGTCAGGTAAGTACGTAATGTTTAATTAATTGCATTTTTCGTTATACATTGCGTGTTAAATTATTTTGTATGTTTTTTTTTTAAATTTAATTTTAACAAAAGCTGCCTAAATGTGCTCAGTAGGGGTTATACTAACCACAGTTAAAAGGAACGCCCGTATACCATTTACACACTGTATAGGGTAGCTCATTTAGATCGGTCAGTATGGGAAAATTTGAAGCTAGACATACGATAATCTGTTCTTAGGAACCATGTCATCGATTTTAATAATAAGAAAACCTGCATTCATACATTTTAAAAAAACCTGTACTCAGCTTGGGAATCCACCCCGGACGTTTTGAAAAATCAAACTAACACTGTTTCCATTTAGATATCGATTGTGTAGGTCTCAAGAAGTAAATGTTATCTTGTTTTTTTTATTAAAATCGATGACATGTTTCCTAAGAAAATATGTATGTCTTATAGTTTCAGACTTTCCCATACCTACCGATCTAAATAGCCGCCCTGTATAGCTTTGTCTGAAATAAACGATTTAATTGATCGATAGGGTCGTGTAAATATTTTTAGCCTCTTGGGCATTTGTTCCACCGCCAGCAAAAATATAGCTATCGACTATTTTCTCGCTCAAGAAACGAACAAACGATATAGATCCTGTGGCAATAAAAGAGACATTAACAACTGCTCGCTGGCGACACTGGCTCTACTCGTCGGACTTTGAGTGTGTTAAAATACTATGATCATATATCGTCCCTTTCCTTTCTCACACCCGTATTCACAAACGTTACTATGAGGTCTCACAGTGCTCACGAACGCACAGGATGGCTCAAATCGTGTCAGAAACAAAAGGTCAGTCAAACAGGACCATTCACAAAGCTGTATTGAACGCAGTGCGTTTACTCAGTGAAGGATCCCTTAAGTATTGTTTGTGAATACGGGTGTCAACGTCGTATCTGATCGAATAGTTAGGGAAAGCACTCATGTTTTCTAAAGAATAAAGACTACTGTCCTATCTAACTATGATCAATCAGGTTGAGAAAGTAAAGGGGCGAGATGCGTCGTGAAGTTTTTATGCCTTTGCCACTTTTACGGAACTTAACTAGGAGTTAGAGGGGATAAGAACAAACCAGCTATATTATTGTAATCCTTTGTATTATCTAAAATTACAAATCTTTCATAATTTCAATCATTACAAACTAGCTTCATGTGATATTTCAGCACATTCATTTCCTGTCTAAAAATATTTATCAGATTTAATTTTTTTACAACATTTAGGGCCACTTGCACGAAAAGTTTAACCCTGGGTTAAGACACTAACTCGAGTTAAAATGACAGTTCTCGTATGAATCTGACGTCTACTAACTCGAGTTAGTGCCTTAACCCAGGGTTAAATTCTGCGTGCAAGTGGCCCTTACTAACATAAGGCTCCATACAACATTGCTTCATTATAGATATGTATATAACTATTGCTTAAAAAAATACTGATTATTACATTTGTTTATAGGTTCTGTGTTTCTTATATTTAACAGGGGTCAAATCGAAATTAGATGTAACAATTACATCATTTCTATGAAAAAGTTACACTTTTTTGGTTATCATCATGTCATGAAAGTTTTACATTACTGTTTCATTTTGGCATTATAGCTATGACTTGAAGTATGACAACAATCTTAAGCAGATGGTGTAAGATGGTGACAACAAATGTGTACTCTTACAAACACTGTCTGTCTGTCTTACACTGTCCAGAATGTAATGTAGCAAAAGAATATTAACCTCTGATACTTACTAGAGGCATTCGTGTGTCAGATTTTTAGGCGTAATGTACTTAGGTTAAGATACTATTACAGGTACAGTGGCTTCGTAAATATGTACACATTTTAACACCAGAAAAAAGTAAAACCTCATTTATTTTAGACAGTTCCATACTTTTGAACATAAAACTGTACTCTGGTGGAGATCAAAAATTTGGACACAACTAGTAAATAGTAGTAGTAAACCATACAAACGGCGAAAACGAAAAAGTTTCGTTGTGCGACGAAAAGTATTCCTAAAATTGTATGGCTTTATTTTGTCCCACAACGGTAAAATCGAGTCCAAATTATTGAGCCCCATTTGATACTAAAACTATAGGTTGCATTAAAGAGCTTGGCAACATGATCCACTTTTTTCCTTTAGTTGCCACCTGAGAATGTTGTTATTCCACCTATAACGTCAAACTCTTTATTGTCAAGCTATACATTTTTTTTGGAGAGTTGCCTCATATTGGGCACTAATCATTCCTTCTGTTCAAAAGACCTTGAAACTTAAGTTCAAGGTCAAGGTCACAGTCAAACCAAGTTCTGCTCAAGATGCTTGTGAGAGGAGTGAGAACCAACCAAGTAACCTTTTCTTTCTGGACATAATTGATACACAAAACTTTGCATAAATATTTTATAGTGGCACACTGTTTAAACATTCAAAATTGTATGGAGCGCAATCAAGGGATGCAGAAGGGAAAAGGATTAGTAGAAACGACTAAATCCACTAATCTAATACATTATTGCGATGGCAAGCACTGAGAACGGTTGTGCTGAAGTCCAAAAAGCTTACATGTATAATTAGAACGTAAATAATAGAGACGTACGGTTAAAAAAAATATAAAAAAGAAACTTACGCCAATCAGTTCATTGGATTCAGCTCATAGAATACTTAGATACCGAAATAATACACAAATATACTTAAGTGAAAAACGGCATTCAAGATCTTGAGAAAAGGAGTCGCTGCTATAATGGCGTCTCGACTAAAGTTCCTAGATTTAAGGTTTTTTTATGAGCAATCATTACGAAAATAAATCAATTAGTACTTTTATTATTGACTAAGAAATATATTTCAAAATTTATCATAATATTTGACAGCTAAACAAATTATTTCCTGCATATTGCCTTAGGAATAGCCTAAAATAATGAGACTGCAAGCAAAGCGTTATGTGGACGTAGCATTAAATCATATAAATCTAAGCTACATTATGAACCTCTTATTTATTTTTAATCACATAAATTATTGCGGGTTTAACAACAACAGCCTTATTATTAAATAGTGTCACTATTATTTTCCTTTAATAATGAAATTGTTCATCGATTAAAGTTATATCATCCATCAATATCAACAGTTATTAAAAAAATACAAGCTTTTTTAATGGCGTGGAGAAGGCACACGAACACACAGGCACTTAAAAAAATGCCAGTTTTTTTTTGCATAGCGACAAGGGTTCAGTAGCTGCCCTTCCTGGCCCTCTACTCTACTTTGTTTCATATCAGCCATTACAAAGTTGTTTTGAAGGATTAATAGGAGCTTTAATTAATGTACAAACTCAATATTGAGAAACCTCAGTAATAGTAAGGCAACCATTGGTAAAATGACTAGTATAGCGTTATCAATTCACGACGGTCAACCTTAAAATTATTTATTGCGCAGCGACTTCATGAATTGTTAACACTATATACATTGACATGGCAGCACAGAGAGAACCCATTCCTTTTTACTCATAGTTGTAATTATAAAAAAAACTGGTTACAAATAGCTAAACAAAAACCAGCGTACCTACCTCGAACTTCTAGTTTTGAAAGCTGGCAATGTTCGCTGAATAGTAAGGGCCTCAAAATGGTTAGCAAATTAAGACTGCGCCGAGCGTACGCCGAATGTACAGTGGCGCCCTCATTACTTTTATCGTGTTTTATAATAAACTAAAGTATTTTCTTGAAATTGGACGGTAAGTTTTTGTACTACAAATGAAAACTCAACTTATAGGGTATTTCACATAGTTTAATAATAATTCACCTTCGGGTTATCAACTTAACGGAAAAAAGTGGCCACCTTTTCCCGTTAAGCTGACTACTCAAAGGGTAATTGTTATTTAAGTTTGTTACGTATCCCATAAATTGTCTTTTTACTTGCACTACAAAAACGTATCGTCTGGTTTCAAGGAAATTCTTTAGTTAATTAGAAAACACCATAATAGTAATGAGGGCGCCACTGGACGCTCGGCGTTTGCTCGGTGCAGTCTTAATTCACTATAGGCATAGCATTGTTGTTTGGATTTTTATCTTTAAAACTTAAATTGATTTTAGTAGTCTAGATAGCCTATTCTTAAAATGTCGTGTATGTATAATATAGCCATTACAGATACCTATTATATTTGGTATGAGGTTAGGTGACCATCCAAATGAAAGGCAACCTTTGAAGATCTTACTTAATTTCCTCCATATTTGGCAGAGTTATCAATTATGAGTAAAAAGGTACAATTGAAGTTGGGTATTAAAATACTACTTTTACGAGACTTTGGCTGTTAGGTAACTTACGGGTTATGGAAGGGGGAAGGTTGTTCTCTCGGTGCCACATCAATGTGCGGTCAAAACTCCAACTACATACTATACTGCGTGATCAAACCAAACTGCAACCTTGTATTAAACGCTAGGCTCTTCGGTAACTTATTAACTATTGGTGTTTATTACTTATTTAATATTATGGGACAGATATCTATTAATAACGGTATAATAGATGTCATATAAAACTAAATGTGATCATTTTAAATTCTGACAGTTTTTGTGGAAAAACGGGCTTTTTAAGCAGATCGTGCTATAAGTGTGTTCCGCAGTTAAAAATATGAATTTTTTAACCATACTTCCTCTAAAATATCGATCTACTAATTTACACGTGTTCAAATTAGTTTTATATTCATCAAATTAATACTATACCATTTTTAGTGATTTGTATTTTAAATTTTATTTATTATTGTGACACATGATTTAAAATACTTTGATAAAAATGTTATTATTACAAAATAATAAAATGATGCGGAGATTCACTATTGGAGGAACTGGTGGCAGAATAAGATCTTAGACTGTGGGAGTCTGGACCTTTGGAAGGCGTACATGGAGCTAAAGTCAACAGGCCCTGTAGACAACTTTAGTTTAGTAAATTGATGGGACTCCAAACGGAGATTGGCTTTGAGGTCACACAAAAGAAGTATGCTACCACGGACAACCACTAACTCGTCCCAAATCACGCAAGGGATTTTGATACCGTTTTCACCATCTCTATCTTTATATTTAGTCTATTTAGTGTTGTGGCTGGGAAAAGGTCAGCACCATCAGTTTTTGATATTTTTTCACGGAAGATTGTTACATAAAGTGAAGCGAAGCAAGGACGGGTTACTCATTTCTGTATAACTCAGCTATTCGAATATTCATCTAAATAAATTATCTCTTGATTGATTTATATATGTAACACACTATAATATTTCTGCCATCAGTTCCGTCACCACAATTACAATGTTTCTAGTAAAATAAAAAATGATTTTACTTCAACTGATACGATGACAACGTAACATTTATACTCTTTGCTTATTTCAAAATATAATTTCATGTATTCCCAAGAGATCACTTTGTGTCTGGCGTGTTGATTAGATACTATATTTAGAGTCTAGTGACCAGCAAAGGATGTCTTAAGATTGAGTACTTGGATACAGTAAAACACAACACAACTGATATGACTTACCGATGTACCTGCGCAGATGATATTTTTTCGAAGCGCGGGAACCAATCAGCGTAGAGTGGTTGTATTCTGTGCTATTATTGGTTATTAGTGACGCCATATTGACGCGCGCCCGCGTGTCATTCAGTCCGCCGTCAAACGTGCGTGAGTGAGATGGAAAACGTACGTACAAGTCTGATCGTGGGCAATCGTGCTTTCGGAAATAATCGGAATCGTTGTTCGTGTCTGCGCGAACGAAGATTCACGAGACGCCATATCGGTTGTGTTCTACTGTGCGATAACAACAGTTTCTTATTGATAGTAGGGTAAAGTCACCAGTGGTCAGCCAGAGACCTATAGTGGGCCTCTGCCTATACTTTGTAAGTGGGAACTGGTGACTTTACCCTATCCGTTTTTGGTCATACGCTTGCAGCGTTTTGCGAGCTGGACTATCAATCTGACAATGATAGTAATAAAATCATCTTTATCAAATAAAATCTATTATCAGGGCTCTATCTTTAGTTAGCGGCCTGTCTACTGCACGAACGGAGCGCACACATGCAAGCTGTGCGACACATCTTTGTTTGAAAACGAACTACTGTTTATACTGTAGTACGACTTTTGGTTTGTGGCAGCCTTAAGCCAATATTCACAGCTTCTTGTACAGTCAAGGGCACCAATATGTAAACACCACAAAGTGTCGAAAATATACATATCTTTGCAACTTTGAGCGGATATTTATGTTTTTACCCTTGACTGTACCTTAAGGAGTAGGTTAATAAACTGCATTTTCGAGCTAGCAATATGGACGTCTTGTTTTTTACACTAAGTTAAAGTATGCCACATAAATTGAATTGCATTGTTGTAAACTGTCATTTATCCGCATAATGTTTTTTTTTTAATGTCTTGGAATCCGCGTATGTGGCCAATTCCCCGGTGATCTATGCAAACTAATCAAACAGCCAGTGTCTCTGAAGGTTAGAATGAAGGGTGCTTACGTCGGGGCCTCACTAGTGCTTAGGGCTGCTGTATTGGGAGCCTTCTCGCTTGATGCTCGGCATTTGAGGCGGGGGTTCGGCCAGACCTTTTACCTGGAACCAAATAATTGAAAAGTGAAGTAATACTTCACTGATGTTATAATAGTACATTGTGTATTAAGGGTGGTAAAGAAAGAATTACAAACGAGAGTCTGTTAGAAGCCCGAAGCCGAAGGCTGAGGGCTTTAATGACTCGAGCTTTGTATTTCCTTTACCACCCGTGTAACATACAATGTTTTTCATCACAATTGCGAGGAAATGAAATAAAATCAGACAAAAGATCATATTTTTAACTTATTAGCGGCAGACTACATCATTGTCTGTGACTTACCACAGATAATGTCAAACGTGTTCGGAGTCCGATTCTAGTGACATATGAGATCAATAGTTTATTATGCGAGATTTTTAGGAAATAGTATTCAACTGACATTTCATCTCGAATGAAACTTCATATCGAATGGCACAAGAATTGGGGTCCTGACGTATTGTGATAGTTTGAGTCCACGTATAATATTTTAAAAAAAAGCTATTACGCACGTTAGAAGCGTAATGGTAAAAAAAGGCCCGTGGGTATTATTTTGGATTTACGGTCGATTTTTCTAGCATGTTAGGACACTATTTACGAGCAAGTGTGATGAAAAATAAATAAATGTAGCCGGATTAGAATAGTGCCACTCTGTATCTTTCCGTGGATGTCGTAAAAGCAAACTAAGGTAATAAAGGCGTGTAGTACTGTTAGGCGATGGGCTTGCAACCTGTCACTAATACACTGGTAAACATCTTCGCCTAAGTGTGCAAAATGTGGTTACAGAATTATCAAAAAGTTTTTATAGTTGTTGGAAATTCTGTAGCTCTGCCTACCCCACTCTGGGAATAAAGGCGTGAGTTTATGTATGTATGTATGTAAGTTATAAAAAGGATTGTGAAGCGAACAAATTAAGACTGCGCCGAGCGTACGCCGGATGTACAGTGGCGCCCTCGTTACTATTATTGTTTTCTAATAAACTAAAGTATTTTCTTGAAATTGGTCGGTAGGTTTTTGTACTACAAATGAAAACACAACTTATAGGGCATATCACATAGTTTAATAACAATTCACCTTCGAGTTAACAACTTAACGAAAAAAAGTGGCCACCTTTTCCCGTTAAGCTGTCTACTCAAAGGGTAATTGTTATTAAAGTTTGTTACGTATCCCATAAATTGTGTTTATACTTGCTCTAAAAAACGTATCGTCTGATTGCAAGGAAATTCTTTAGTTTAGTAGAAAACACAATAAAAGTAATGAGGGCGCCACTGGACGCTCGACGTTTGCTGGGTGCAGTCTTAAATACAAAATGTAATAACATTTTTTCTTCCCTTAAACCCAGTTATAGATTTTTGAACATGCTGTATATACGAGAAAAATGCTTCCGTGATAATGAAAAGTTAGGCATGGCAATACAGTCAGCATCAAAAGTAGCTAAGCAAAATAACACGTTCAAAATGATCTAGACACGACGTATTCTCTTGACAATAGAGTTGAGTGCAGATCATTTTGACCTCTTCAATTGCGTAGCTACTTTTGCTGCTGACTATATCTTAAGATAAACTTCGTGGCAATATCATACAATTTTTTTCTGATCTTTCCTCTCAGTCATAATGAAAAGTAGAGTGTTTAACTCGGGTAAAGGTATCAAATAGTATTCTTGAACTATCACTACCAGCGCCCGTTCATACAGCCTAAATATTTTGGGATGCAATTGATCACTTTTATCCTGTAGTAAACAATCTACTACTGTACTGCCCTTGTTATTAAAAAGTACGCATGCGCTATTTGTTAGTCAAAGCAGATTAAACCCCCTAGCCAAAGAAATAAGGTCACTTATACATACGCGGTTCAATGAGACATGTGCCCATTTTTTTCTAAAAATGGCAGTGTATTGTATCGTATTATATTGTTCTCACTAATATACACGTGGTAAACATCTTAGCCTGTTGTGCAAAATGTGGTTATACAATTAACAACAAGTTGTTAGAGTTGTTGGTAACTCTGTAGCTCTGCCTACCCCTCTGTGATGAAGGCGTGACTGTACGTATGTATGTATGTATGTATATTGTTCCCACCTTAAGTCGGGCAGCTGTTTTTAAGAAGGCGGGCAGTTGTTCTTGGGACACGTTCACCTCCCCCGCGTACATGAACTCCAGTATCGCCTGCAGATGGAGATAGGACACGTCCTTCAGGATTATTATGGGGTGCTTCGATGGGTTCTCCTGGAAACAAACAGATGATCCTGTTAATTTGTAGCATACATATCATTTGAAGGGTCCAATGCCGGAGGAGTGAAGATTTGTTGTCAGTGTGCATGAGGGTTGAGGGAATACACTAGGTTAAGATAAGGAGTGTCCCCACTGAGAGCATTCGCGTGAATATTCGAGTGGTGTGGAGGTCGAGTCGAGCGTTACAGTAAAACACAACCGATATGGTTTACCGATGTACCTGCGCAGATGACATTTTATACGTTCTAAAAAAAGTTTTTGTATGGGGACTACTTTATTGTTTCACTTTCTTTTTAAAAAAAATGTTTGTCTATCCGACGTAATAACACATTCTGAAATAAAAAAGCGGCCAAGTGCGAGTCGGACTCGCGCATGTAGGGTTCCGTACCACTATACTATATAACGTATTAAAAAAAAACTAATTATTAGATCTCGTTCAAACCAATTTTCGGTGGAAATTTGCATGGTAATGTACATCATATATTATTTTTACATTTATCATTCCCTTATTTTAGAAGTTACGGGGGGGGGACACACATTTTTCCACTTTGGAAGCGTCTCTCGCGCAAATTATTCAGTTTAGAAAAAAAATATATTAAAAACCTCAATATCATTTTTGAAGACCTATCCATAGATACCCCACACGTATGGGTTTGATCAAAAAAAAATATTTGAGTTTCAGTTCTAAGTATGGGGAACCCCAAAAATTTATTGTTTTTTTTCTATTTTTGTATGAAAATCTTAAAGCGGTTCACCGAATACATCTACTTACAAAGTTTCCACAGTATAGCTCTTATAGTTACGGAAAAAAGTGGCTGTGACATACGGACGGACAGACGGACGGACGGACGGACGGACGGACAGACATGACGAATCCATAAGGGTTCCGTTTTTTGCCATTCGGCTACGGAACCCTAAAAACCTATCTATTACGGTATAAAAGGTACCATCTCTAGGGACGGACGGACAGCGCAAGCACACGAGCGCCAATATTATTAATGCACCTGGATTGTACGCCTTATCTTATTATTTAAAAGTGAGTTTATAAAATAATAGCTTCTGCCCGCGACTCCGTCCGCGTGGAACTCGTTTATGTCGTAGCTCCATACAAATATTAACCCCCCATTTCACCGCCTTAGGGGATGAATTTCGGGAAAAAAACTATCCTATGTCCTTTCCCAGGATTCAAACTATATTTGCACCAATTTTCACCTAAATCAATTCAGCGGTTTAAGCGTGAAGAGGTAACTGACAGACACACTTTCGCATTTATAACATTAGTATGGATAGTATGGACTAGCGACCCGCCCTCGCTTCGCTTCGGTTTATGTGAGTATGATATATAGCATATAGCCTTCCTTGATAAATGGGCTATCTAACACTGAAATAACTTTTCAAATCGGACCAGTAGTTCCTGAGATTAGCGCGTTCAAGCAAACAAACAAACTCTTAATTATTATTAGTAGCTTTCCGTCTCTTCACCAAGCGGTTCCAACGGAAGACCAGTGCTGGCTTTTCGGCTAGCGAATGCTGAGTTGGGACGGTTTCGCAACTGTTTCTCTGCGTCTTATTTTTTGTATCTATGTACCTAATGTGGTTTTGTATTGTTGCGAATAAATTTATCTTTTTCTTTATAATATTAGTATAGATAATTCTCAGTTATTATTTCGTGTTTTTCTTTCTTGACTGGTAGGTGCAAGTGTACCCCCAAGTGTAAGTGTGCCAAGTGTATTAATAGGGTCCTGTTAAGGTACTTTCGGGTACGGAACCCAAAAAGCGCTCTACAAAAAACCATACGGGTGAAGACAATTATAATCCAGTTGTTTATCCAGTGAGTTTATTACAACTTGAGAAGACAAGATTTGAATGTTTATTAATAAATTGGCTTAGTTAGTAAATAAGTGTTATTTTTATTGTAGAAACACCTTAGTCATGGTGACTTGTACACAATAACACTGTAATGTAGTTGTGTAACATTACAGTGACCACATCCGGCCCGTGTTTATATATCGCATCCGTCACTAGCATGTCTATCAACATCGGAATTAATGAGAGATGCTCTTTCTTGTTGAGATCTTCATTCTGTTATTGTATAATATATATTTTGTATTATTTAATGCCAATTAATAGTTAACCCGTGGACCCGTGTGGTTGCCGGGTTAAAATAGTGCCACTCGTGGATGTCGTAAGAGACGGCTAAGGGAATAAAGGCGTATAGTATTGTTAGGCGATGGGCTTGCAACCTGTCACTAATACACTGGTAAACATCTTAGCCTAAATGTGCAAAATGTGGTTACAGAGTTATCAACAAGTTTTTAGAGTTGTTGATAATTCTGTAAGTCTGCCTACCCCACTCTGGGAATAAAGGCGTGAGTTTATGTATGTATGTATGTAATTAATAGTTATTTATGAAACTACCAGTCAGTAGACCCTTGCTAGATGTCTATTAAGGGCTGATTTTTCAATCTCCAGATAACAATATCTGTCAGGTAAATTGTAGCTCTGTTCTTTTCTTTGTCATAATAAAGATAAGGACCGAGCTAGAATTTACTTGACTTATAGTGTTATCTGGAGATTGAAAAATCAGCAGTCTCATAAAGAGAGTATAAGTGTGAGTATGAAAAATCAGCCCTAAATAAACAAAAAACTTGTCGGCACGTAATAGGCGTTAGAATATTCATTTTTATTGGAACATAAACAAAGTTGTGATTTACCTACTGCTACCAAATTAGAGCTTATAATTAATTTCTGTACATAGGTATAATAGAGGTGAAGAAATATAAAGAGTATTGTATAATTCGAAAGCAAATGTTAAATTGTAGATAAAGACAGAGATACATGTGCAGAACTCGGAAAAGTTGGGCTGATTTGAGAGTTTGCATAACATTTTGCGGGTGGTAGGACCTTGTGCAGGGTCCGTCCGGATCGCTACCACCATCTTATCCATTAACCTACCGCCAAATAGCAGTGTTCGCATTGTTGTGTTCCGGTTTGGGGATAAGAGAGCCGGTGAAATGACTAGCATAGAGGCATTCCATCTTAGTCCTCAGGGTTGGCAAAGCATTTGCAGTCTTAAGATTGCATTGCATTCTTGTGAATGCGAATGTCTATGGGTCACAGTTTCCACTTACCATCAGGTGGCCTGTGTGCTCGTTTGCCTACTCTATGCCATAAAAAAAAAAAAAAAAAAAAAAAAAAAAAAAAAAAAAAAAAAAAAAATGTTCATATCATACCCTGTCATTTAATGGTAGTCGCCCCTTTCAGGCTGCTTTTCTGCTACGAGCTTTACGTCGCCGTTAAAACGAATACAAGAATTAGTATCTACGGAATGTGATTGGTCGATTTTGCATTGTCGCAGTACATTCAAGTGCGAAGACAGTTTTAACTAGTATTAGAACAAACCTCTTTAGATAATATATCCACATGGACATAGATTACCAAACATCATTGCTGAAATATTTTATGCGCATAACCATGGTAATAAAAATGCTTTATTCAATATAAGAACTGTTATTAGTATTACCATGGCAACGATCATTGAAGTACTGTTTAGACGCTTTGGTTACGCTATGGGTAGTATTGACCGTCAAAGATATCAATACCATATTGCTCCGTCTGACACTGGTTCATGTTTTTAGAATTTTGTATTTGTTTGCCAAGGGAAACAGGGATTCATTTTCATATTATGCATAACACATTCTGCATTATGTACGGGTGTTACAGTCAACTCACATAACCCGAAGTGAAGCGATGGCAGGTCACTAGTTATATGTGGCAGGCCCTTGAATAGAATTTGCATGGTTTGGGCAGTGAGAAGTTGTGCAAATTTAAAGCTTAAAGGTACTATAGAAGTCTACTAAATATTAGTAAGCTTGTCCTAGTAGACATCGCTATTCAGTTTAAGTAAAAGAGGAACTTTAGAACAACCTTTTGTCCATCAAATCCTTTCAGTCAAAACCTGTCAGGAAGCTTGTGAGGCCGCAGAAGGATGTCCCAGGTAAGATACGAGGCTACAACCCCGTAGGGCAGTTTCTCGAAGCGGGGTATGCGAAGCTCCAGGGGTTCTCCATTGATGAGAGAGGGTTTGCGAAAGTATTTACTAAATTAAGGCCTATAAAGACTTAAAAAAAAGAGGAGAGAGGGAGAGAGGGTATGTTTGGCTATAAATTTGAGAAACCCTGCAGTAGTGGATAATGATGATATGATATGATGACCTGATGAGTCAACAATTGAACGAGTCTGACATAAAGCAAGCTTTAAACTCCCTGCTTGCTACGATAGAGCCATCTATACAAATACAACTGTGAAAGTATTTTACCAAATTGGCCATTTAGCCTATTTATTTAAATTGAAGTATGGTTACAACTGGCTGGATACTGGCATGACACTCTATTGGGCTATCCGTTTACGCTTTACAAGGTAACAAAGAACCTTACACGTCAAAAATATTACCCTTCTCTTTTGGCAGTCAGCTAAAAATCATATTAGCTGTGTCTTCAAATAAACATGACTTTGGTAAAGTCAAAAGTACACACATCCCTATGCCATTAACAATAAGGTCTATGTATACCTACATATTTTTGACGCTATGGCTGTAGATAATAATGCTTTTGCCTGTATAAGCAGTTAGTCATTTCTCACTTAGCCTTTCCACTATTTGCAGCATAGTCAAAATGGATAATGCTAAATTAGCTATTTTCAAAAGTCTACAAAATGTATAGGATTGGTATAAACTGATGACATGTCAACAGAAACATTAGCCCCGTTTGCATCTTGACTAGACCTACTCGTCTGCTCAATGCAAACACTGATAGTGCTGGCACAGAACCCTCTATTTGTAGCCATAGGTGGTGGTGCACTATCAACGAGACATGGTAATCTGGGCATCACACCCAAAACCGTTCGTTTCATACATAGGATGGGTGAAACTATTAACTACGCTAACTGAATCATCAAAACAATGGCTGAGTTAGTCTGCTACTACTGTATAAGGGGTCTCTAACAAGAACACTTACCTCTAATAAACTTTTGAAGTATGGACTGCATGCTGACAGGACCATTTTGTGTGCTTTACAAGTCTGTCCTTCGCATGCTAGGGTAACCTGAAATACCGCGAAAAATCACCATTATTCACTTTGAGCAGACTAATCTCGATTATTGCCACGATTAGAGGATTCTAAAGCTAAATGTAGACAGTGTATATTCAAATTTTGACCACTTTCTTTATCCTGTTCCTACAGTTTGATTATTCTCAAGTTTGCTCCAGCAATTTGAATTTCAATATCAATTGCATAATTCATATCACTACACAGCACTTTTGAATAACAAATACGGAACACCACAGAACTTTGGGAACTTATTATTGAAGATATTGGATGGAGAAATGCAAGTTTGTTTGTAATCAAATAAGTTAGAAAGACCATAACTTTGTTAACTCACGTCAGTGAAGCTTTTCTCGTCCCTTAAATGCCTGAACGAAGTCACCATATTCGTTTGAAAATCGTTCCATTTCAGGAAAAATTGTTGATCGCCCATTTTGGATATAAATCCTAATTCTGTAATGTAAACAATGTTTAGAAACAATACAATATTATTAATAAATATCAACATGGTATAGGTAGAAGTTAAGGAACATACAAAGTTTAGGCGCAATGTATTTGTGTTTGAAGCTATTAGATTGTAAATGTTACGGCAAAGGCCACCGAAAGAAATAGTGTACCTACGTCACTATGAGAAATGCTTACTGCAAAGCATAGAAAACAAGCTTACCTACTATTTTTCTACGAGTATAGTTCTTAAACCAACTAAGTTTGATAGATAACTGAGGACACACTGTAATGTTTCGTAACTCTCACAAAAAGTTAAGCAACTGAAACTAAAAACGAAGACGCCGTATAGCATAAATTAGCGACTTCTTTCTATTTCTTAAAAATTCCTTCACTCACCTATGGGGTTGCAAGCTCTCAAATTCTTTTACCAATAAAAATTAAAAAATCCGCTACAAAAACAAATATGTGAATGAAAAAAGTAGTTTTTTTGCTAGCTTTAGCAAACGCAATTTAAATAAATACTTTTTGCATTTGGGAAAATAAGCGCAAATGCGATACAATGTCTAAGTCAACGCTCGGATCCATAATTTTTCATTAATTAAGACAAGTAAAAATGGTATGAAATGTGTAACTATTTACAACATGCTAAATTTGCGTTTCACCTTAAAAACCTGACCGTTTAGTAATTGTGGTTTTATTACTATTATTTGTATCTTCCCATTTTCTGAGCAAAAGCATTTCTGTCTGGCATTACTTTTCGCTGATTGGTTTTTTTTTTTTTTTTTTTCATTTGTCCTTTACGAACAGGCTAGGGCCAAAAGCCATGCTGCCTCGTCTTCAGTAATTCTCCTTTTCATGAACATAAAATGGCGAGAAGTAAAATCCCTTATAAAAGTCTTCAGTATAAATCTTCAGTTGTTTCTATGTAAACTTGAGTAGTAAAATCCATTATAAGTCTTCAGTTATATAAATTAAATTATAGTCAAATCCAGTGGTGAGTTGTCTTCAGTTGTTTCAATACTTATAGTCAAATCCGGTGTTAAAGTCTTCAGTGTTATATTTTTATTTTATCAAGTCCAGTTCAGGTAGTCCAAATCAAGTAAGAACACAGTCCTCATTTTCAAGAATAATCCAGTCAATAAATATCATCACAGATAAGTCTGCGGTATTCACAATATATATATATATATACAAACATATCAGAATTATTTACAATATTATACTATATTTCTCCAACAGTGCTAACAATGAATTTATACAAAGGTGAGTATGTACAATTATTTACAAGAAGCTTTATTATGTCATGCGGGACCAAATGGGACTCATAAATTTTAGTTAATTCATCCAACAACACAAGGCGCTGAATGCCGAAGGATGAACAGTCGAAGATGATGTGCGGAATGGTTTCTTCATGAGAATTGCAATGAGAGCAAATAGGGCTATCAACCATTTTTAAACGATGAAGATGGAAATTCAACCGGCAATGACCAAAACGAAGGCGTAAAATAGTTGAGTAGAAATTTCTATTTATGTAGTAGTTACTTTTACAAAACCATGGTTTGCTATTAATCATAACATTAAAAGGAGCATACCAAAGTCCCTTATTTTCTACTTGTATAGTATGATTCCAGTGCATTTTCCATTTTGTAATCATTCTTTCTTTTAGGATATTAATTAGATCTGTATAAGGAATCGAGACATTAAAGCAAGAAGTTTCAGAATGTAAATTATTAATTGATTTTGCTAAATAATCAGCTTTTTCATTCCCTACGACACCTATGTGAGACGGAACCCACATGAAACTAACTATTATTTTATTGGTAACAAAAAGATCGTACCATAACTGTTTAATGTCAAAAATTAAGTAATTTGTTTTAGCATGCAATTTATGATTATCTAAATTTATTAGTACGCTCATGGAATCACTAACAATAAGCCATTTTTGAAATCCTTGATTCTGATGCTTGATATGTTTTAAAGCTGCAAGAATAGCTACTGCTTCAGCTGTAAATATACTACAATTTTTATCTAATTTATAACCCAAACCAATATTTAGAGAAGTATCAAAAATGGCAAAAGAGACATTAGAGTCCATTTTAGACCCATCAGTATAAATCAAACGATGATCATGCCATTTAGATAGATTGCAATTAACTTCCTCTTTAGACGATAATTTACTGTCAATAACAATTTTCATCGCAGGAAATTTACTTTCAAAACTGCCATTGTAACATGGCAACACCCAAGAAGATGGTTTGTAAATGTTGGAACTGTCAAGGAGACTCCGTAATTCCGTTAAATTCTGAAGAATGTATAAAGGATTTCGAGGCGGAACACATGGTAATGCAATTAAATTGGACAATAACTGATTATTAGACGAAAACAGTTTTAAGACAAATTTTTCCTTTAAATAGCTGAATCTAATAGACAACGGAGGAAGGTTACATTCGACTTGCATGACATTTATAGGTGTGCTTTTAAAAGCACCAGTTATCAGACGCATACTTTTATTTTGTATTTTATCTAAAATATATACAAGCTTACTATCACCAGCAAAACATAAGAAACCATACTCAAAGTGACTGCGAATCATTGATTTATATAAAAGTAGTAGAATTTTGGGGTCAGCACCCCAATAAGTTGAGGCTAAAGATCGTAAGATATTGAATGCTTTGTTAGCTGTTGCAGTAATTTTATCAATATATTTTTTCCAAGATAGATTATGAGTTAGTATGACACCTAAAAATTTTGTTTCTAGAGAAATAGGAATGACAATATTATTATAGTAAACATTAGGCATTATTGCACTTTTTTTCCCAAAAACGAGCAGTTTTGATTTGAGAGGATTGACATCAAGATTTAGGTACGAAAAATATTGGAACAAGTTATTTAAAGCATTATTAATGATATAAGCCAAGTTTGTTAAGTTTGTACCACTTGCATAAACAACTAGATCATCAGCAAACTGCAGATTTTTAACATTTGATCCCAAGATTAAATTTAAACGACGAATGTAGAGTATGAAGATTAGAGGCGACAAAATTCCACCTTGACTCACCCCAACAGATGCAAGTCTAGGTCCATAAAGATAACCATTATGTTTAACAAAAACTGTTCTTTCAGACAGAAAGTTGCTAATCCATTGAATCACTTTCCCAGGGAGCCCAATAGAAAGCAGTTCAATAGAAAGCACATCAATATTGACACTATTAAATGCTCCTGCAATATCGAAGAAAACAGACACAGAACAATTTCGATTAGTTAAGCTATTTTGGATGTCAAGTTGCAACTGACAAAAACTCTCTGCAGATGATCGACCTCTACGAAACCCAAACTGGTTAGATGGCAATATATTATTACTTTCAACAAAAAACTCCAACCTTTGTTTCAGAAGTTGTTCAAATATTTTACCAACACAAGATGTCAGGGCAATTGGCCTATATGAATCTACATTTAGTTGAGGTTTACCTGGTTTTATAATAGGAATCAAGCAGTCTGTCTTCCAGGATGAAGGTATTTCATTACTAACCCAAAGATGATTTAAAATATACAATAATATTAATAGACTCTTTTCTTTCAAGTTTTTTAGCATTTTGTAGGGTATTCCGTCGAGACCAAAAGCACTATCTTTTCTAGATAATACAGCAGATTTCAATTCTGATAAAGTAAAGGGTTGTGTTAAAAAAATATTATTAGAGTTACTTACACAAGTGTTCATCGAAAAATTTTGTTTATTGTTAACATGATCTGGAGTATATTTTTGAAGAAATTTAGGTACCCAACTACAATTATTACTATTGTTAGGAACATATGACTTATTGAATTTACGCATGTATTTCCAGATAACAGAGAGAGGAGTACAACGATGAAATGAACTACACAATGATGCCCAGCTTCTTGCTCTTTCCTGTTTCAAGGTAAGTTTTTTAAAAGCTTGTAACCTTTTAAATTCTAAATATAACTGTTCAGAAGGGTTATTTTTAAAATTAACATAAGCACTTTTGGATTTTTGTACGGCTTCAGAACATTTAGCATTCCACCAAGGTAAAGAGGGCTTTCTTCCTGACTTTCTAGAAAGAGATGTATAATTATTTGAGGAACTAAGTTGAGCAGGTAAAGATGATTCAATGGCACATTTAAGAGTCTTACAGAATAAGGAATAAGCTTCCAGAGGAGAATAAGATGAAACATTAAAATTAGACAACAAAGTATCAGTTTTATCTTGATATTTTTTCCAATCCACCAGTTTAAAGTTAGTAAATTTAGGAAAACATAACATGCTATTTTGACTAAGATCGACGTTACAATGATTATTAATGGAGATATTTATTATTACAGGAAGGTGATAGCTACCAAGTGGATCATTATGAACAGACCAGTCACAGGACAAAGCCAAAGATGGACTAACCAAAGTTAAATCAAGAGCGTTTGGTCGCCAACTTAAAGAACCAACTGTAGTTGGAAGACCATCATTAAGAAGCACTAGATTATTGTCTTCAATTATTTCAAGGACATCTCTACCACGTGGAGTAGTGGAACCACATCCCCAAGTAATATGATGAGCATTGAAATCACCAGCAAAAATCATAGGACCGGGAACAGACTTTATTAAAGCATCAAATTTATTTTTACTAAATACTGGATTGCAGTTTTTTGGGCTATAAAAACTAATGATACTGATTTCTTTATTACCAACCACTATACGAACTCCAATATTTTGTATGGAATCATCAAATTTCGTAACTATTTTTGAATATGAAATACTATTATGAATCAGAATAGCCACTCCATTATGTTTGTTACCAGTGTCATTTCTTTCAATATTGTAACCTCTAATGTTAAACCGTTGGTTTGGTCTTAACCAAGTTTCTGATATAATACCTATATGTATATTGTTTTCGTACAAAAAATTACTTAGTACCAATTTATTACTAACAATACTTTGTGCATTCCATTGAATTATATTTAATATATCCATTAGTTTACTAATTAAGTTTTTTTGCTAAAGGTGGATCTTAAACTTTCTTTTATGGATGATGAGTTAATTGGTGTAGTTTTATTTGAAACTAGTTTCATTATTGACTCTACAAGTAAATTCATAAATATGTCTGATTTTGTAAGATTGTTTATGTGTGTTTCTATAGATTTAGCGTTTAGCTGCGGGAAAGATTTCTCATTAAATAGATCTGCATATTTAACCGACCGAGATTTTATTTTGTTTTCTTCTATTTTTTGTTTTTTCATTGGGCATGCTGCTGCTATGGCAACATGGTTGCCACCACAGTTTGCACATTTGGCATTAGCTGACTGTACAGAGCAAGACCGGAAGCTGTGATTTTCTGTGCATATAGAACAGACCTCTGCATTCTTACAAAATTTTGCAATGTGGCCAAAACGCATGCAGCGCAGGCACTGTTTAACTGGAGGAATATATAGGCTGACCTCGTGTCTCCAGTGATCAAGGAAAACATGTTCGGGCAGTTGAGTCGAAGCGAAGGTGACCGCGACAGTCTGTGTAGGTAGATATGACACAGCGCCATCTTCACCACGCATTCTCCTCATGAAACGCCGGACCTGGATTACGTTCCTCGAGCTTCCTATCAACGAAAAAATTTTTTTATTTGACATTTCTGTGGGAACTGAAGTCAGAACCCCCGTGACTTCGGTGTCCGCTGCAGGTATTGTAGCCACCATGTCCAAGTCGTCTAACAATTTGGTATTCTGTAAGAATACATTGGCGTTATTTGATAAATCAAAAGTTACACCAACTTTGTATCTATTTATCGGCCTCAGATGTAAAATGCCGGAGACGCAGTACTTGCGAATCGCCTCAGAGAGTTTCAGGCGGTCTCTATCTGTTATTGGGCTGTCAACTTTGCCGTGAGCCAAGAAAACTACGAACTCGGTTTTGTTTGAGTTTTCCGGGTATTTTCTCGCATAACTCCTGACTTGATAAACCCTATATTTTTCTTCGGCTACCTCGGGATCATCGGCAGAGCCGGAGTGTTTGGGTCGCTTTGGGGCCCCCCCCATCTCTATATTACAAAAACCTTATTAACTAAATGTATACAGACCAATTTCACAACAATATATACAGTTAATACAGGAAAAAGGATTTTTCCAAAAATATTTTACAAAAAGTGCGCCTTTCTCAATCAACAGTTCCCGCGCTTTTTTCTCGCTGATTGGTTAACCACTGGATGCAAACGGTTTACGATGCGTTCAGATTATTATAAAAAGTGACCAAAAAAATATATTTGGAAATATTAAAATACAATATTTGATTTTATTTAATGTGTGATATTATAATAAGTAAATACATAGTTACTTATTTTTAATATTTCTGGGTATATAATAAAATAAGGATGATCATGTTACTAACGCCATCTTGTGTTGAGTAGCCGAATGACTATGCAAATGAATTGAAAATACATATTATTTTTTAATGATTCGATTACACAATTTATGAGAAACACTATGAGAAATTAAAACCATTTTAATGATTAGTGTTTATAATTAGGACATCTATGTAAAAAAAAACTGGAGCACAATGCTGGTGTTAGTAAATACCAGTAACTTCATTTTGATTCTATTTAGGGTCCGGTACCCAAAGGGTAAAAAGGGGACCCTATGCTAAAACTTCACCGTCCGTCCGTCTTTTTGTCTGTTTGTCACCAGGCTGTATCTCATTAACCGTGATAGCAAGACAGTTGCAATTTTCACAGATGATGTATTTCTGGTGCCGCTATAAAAACAAATACAACAAACGGGATGTTTTTGCTCGTTATCAATAACGGCAACGGGTAGAAAATTCGCTTGAAATATTCACAAAATATTTATTTGTATGTTAACTTTAAAATAAATAATAAATTAAAATAAAATAAATAGTGGTACGGAGCCTTTCGTGCACGTGTCCGACTGGCACTTAGGGCCTGTTGTTTGATCAGTAGTTAAACTAATTAATTGTCAAAATTTGAAAAAGGAATCGAAAATTTGAAGGAATCTCAAGGAAATGTGTCTAATTTTCAATTCTTTTTGTGTAGTCATATTTAAGTATATTTGTAAAAATTTAGTTCGATATTCTCATTAAGTGTACGTAAATTTTGTTACCCAGTAACTTATTGTACCGTTACTTTATTTTATTATAAAATAAATCTTAAATTGAATAACTAGTCTTAAAATAGTTTCAGGGATTCTAAGAAAATAAAACATTTGTATTTATTATACACAAGATTTAATTCACAAAACGTTTTTAAAACGACACCCATATTGCATTAAAGAAAGACAGGCATAAAGTGAATAAGTAATTAGTTATTACTAAGATCCATAACTACGAAGTCATGAATTCAGTATTGGTAGTTATTTATTGAATAATTCATTATTAAGGTATAATTATAAAGCTATATGTATTTTATTTAAAACGACACACTACACATTACACACGAATACTACGATTGAAAGGCCAAGCGGTGTTGCCACTCTTAAAAACTAACTTACCTATATTAACTTCTAATTAAGTCAGAATTAATAACTACTAATTAATTTAGTGACACAATAAAAAACTTAAAACGTATGCTCATGAACTGGCCCTAAGTAAAAATAGCAATTAATTTGAGAATGAAATAAATAATAACGTAATTATGTCGAGAGCACTCATTTTTCTAACTATAATTGACATCAAGCAGGATTTTAACTTACTTTGGTATTCAATATTATAATTAATTATTAATTTTGAATAAATTTTAAATATGACATATCAATTAAAAGCTAATAATAATACAATAACATTATTGCTAATTTACTAAGATTAAAATAAAACAATACGGTACTTGCAATTTTCTCATAATTATACAGTCATTTTATAATATTTTATTCTAATCCATATATTTTATATTTGGTATTTTATAAGCAATTCAAAATATACAAAGCACGTTCGGACTTAGGTATATTCTAGCGTATGATTCGTCGATCCATTCACGGAGACTGAATAACTAATCTAAAACTATCCTACAGGATTTTTAACCCTTTGTTATAATATATTGCCCCACCAATAGACATTTTAAAATAAAATAAATCGCATCTCGCCACCTCTGACTGACAAATAAATTTGATAAAACTCTTGCTACGTTGGTACACCAGTGTCCACCTTAAAAGCATTATCCTACTTTGCATTAATCGAATAGAAAACTTACTTTACTTTTTTATATCCATTAAATATGCCTAAACTATGAAATATCTAAAATTCGCTGTAAAGAAATGCTGGTTTTGAGCAAACAAAATGTCATTAGTTAAGTACTTAGATTAGGCATTAATATTCGTTTTAAGTACACCTAGTATTAGACCTAAAAGATGTGAAGGAAACAGAGAAAGAAAGTCAGAAATACCGGAGTAGGTATGTGGAAATGAAATACAATGAAAGTCTTAAAAATGTGACACTTACTTCGAAATCTAGATCTATTCATTGGTTGATATTATGAGGTCTATTTCAACTGACTTATATTACTTATATGAAATTTAAACATTACTCGCAATTTGGTATCGTAGCTTAGGTTCAATACAAGAATATAACGTTTAGGTAAATGACTAGAAATTTTGGATTTGCTTACAATTTTTTGGCTGGACTTCACTACGTTCGAAAGATAGAGTGAAAAAAGACCAAAGTGGGATAAACTCGACTAGACGGAAATGCAATAAATTCTGGCTCACAGACACCCAGTTACTGAAACGTGCTTAATCAAACAAGTAAATATCAAGAGTTTACTGCTGTATCCATCGTTACATCTAAACACTAATCGTAATTATATTATCGTTATAATTAACTTACACAAAAATACAGTTATGTACTTTTATAACTGGCACTAAATTAAAATCGTTGCTCGATACCCACATGCATTAAAAAGTACAATTATTTAAGGCAGAATAGGACGGTTCACACTTTCAATTCAATAAAATTTAAGGCAGCTAAAGGCACCTAGTTATCGAATAGCGATAAATTTGAAACATTAAAAATACACACACGAATAAATTGCATTATTATACGTTAAATATGCGCCGAATAATGGCGTCTACTCGTTGCTAGATGGCGTTGTACCGGTTTTAACGTTCGTTGACGTTTGAATTTGGAGCGGCAATTTTAGCCCCCGCGGCGCCAGGATAAGCCTAGCAGGCGCCACGAAGACCAAAGCGTACTCTCATTTGTTTACTCCGAGGAATTTGGCTGCTTCGTCTGCGGAAGACAGGAGCTTGTTGATGATAGTCTTGTCAGGGATACCGAGAAGTTTTCCAATGAGGTCACTACCGTTTTCACCCTCGTTCTCGGTCTCGGAGGAGTATTTGCGCGAGGTCATCTGTATTTTGAGTTTCTTGTCGTAGTGGGACGCTGGGGGAGAGTTGTTGTTGTTGACGTTGCTGGGTATCTCGCTGCCAGAGCCGTCGTCATCATGGTAACTGTATCTGCAAAGAAAAGTCAACGTTAGCCTTTGAAACATAGCCCTAAACACTTTGGAAAGGCAATAAGCTACGTCATATTTTTATTAGATATTAGGAAGTTTGAAAACTGTCATAAATTTGGCCTCCAAGGGTCGTAGTTTAAACTTACCCGTTGGTCATAGCCTCTCGCTCCACAGGCGTGTCTGGCGGCGTGACTTCCTCATCATCAGTCTCATCTCTATGCTTCTTCCGGTGCCGGAGCATGCTGTGTTTGAGAGTAAATCTCCGCCGGCAGAGGTCGCAAGCAAACGGCCGTTCTCCTGAATGAGTCCTCATGTGGCGACGCAGGTCCTCAGCTGACCAGAAGCGACGGACGCAGAAGGCGCATACCACCTGAAAAAAGAAGTCATGTTAGCAAAAGGGTTTATAGTTTGTGGGTATATTATAGTAAGATTCGTATTAGAAAAGGAATCGTAGTAGGTAGATCGGTAATTCAACATCGGACCATATATGGTAGCGCCTATCTTCCATTTAGACAACGAACAAATCTCAAACGTGACGATGTTTGCATTAGTATTTTCTTTATGACACAAGTCAAATACTCTTTTGTGGGCTTTATATTAAGTAATTGTGTAAAACGATTAAAACTTACCTTTCGGTTAGCATGATCTGCGAACTTCCCCTTCTCATCATCATCAGCGCTCTCACTCCGGTCGCTCGCGGCGTCCAGGGCTCCCTTACTGACAAGCTGATCGTACTCCGTCGTATGCATAGAAGCCAGGTGTCTCAGCGTTCCACCTCTATCCCCAAACGAGGCCTCACACAAATGGCACTTGAAAGCCAGCTCTCCGTTTGGAATATCCTCAACTTCAGCGATAGGAGACGCAGGTTGTGAATCGTTAGTCCCGTGTCTTGCAGACATGTGTTTCTTCAAAGTATCCAGCGAAGAGAACGTACTAGTGGGGCAATTGGCACATTTGAAAGGCCTTTCTGGGACTGTTCTAAGGTCGTTTTGAGGAGGGGATACTGCATCTGCTATTGGCTCAGCCAGGATAGCTCTGGCTGACCCGCCATGTTTCCGAAGCAGATGGCGGTCACAGTTGGATTTGGTGGTAAAGAGCAATGGGCAATGGGGACATTTGAAGGGTTTTTGTCCGGTGTGTGTTAGCACATGACGGCGTAGGGATGAGGACCAAGGGAATTTCCGGTGGCAGTAAGGGCAGGACACTCGGTTCGGGGCCAGGCTGTAGGCGGACTTCTTCTTCGGTGGTTGGTTGCCAGTGTCCGATTCTGACCTGCAAACAAAATTATCATCAGTATTTTGCTTAAAGTTGGTTATAATATGTAACTCTCTAAAACGGATTGAATCATGATTTTATAAGGTCGTTGTAGGCTTTTGATAATTAATCATACTCACTTATTTTCATCGCTGCCGGAGATGTTTCCTTCACTAGTGGACGCGACAAGGCCTTCTTCGTCCTCCTCTTCGTCACTCCTGGTGGGTACCACGGGCACAGTCAACGGCTCCACAGGCGCAGGAATAGGATCAGTGCCAGTTTCAGTCTTCTCAGGGATTGGGATTGGCTTGTTGATAAGGTTCCCAGCAATTTTGAGATCAAAATCCTTATGTGATTCCTGTTGACGAGACGCGAGTAGAATTTCTTCGGCAGCCCGATGAGCTGCGAGGAGCTGTTCAGCCTTAGCATCAGGTCCAGGCTCTTCGTCTATAACTAGAGTATCGTCTTCGTCTTCTTCATTGTCAGCGACCTCGTCCGAGTCCCGGCGGACAGGGGAGCGGTCTTGCTGGATAGGTCGCTCAAGATGTCGCGCTAAGAGAGCAAATTTCACTCGATCAGCTAAAGCATCTGAGGAAGGGTATGGCGGAGGCGCCCGCGGCGCTGGCCGCCGAACGCTCCAATGCTGAGGATGTTGCTGTTTTACATGACGCTCCATATTCGATCGCAAAGTGAAGCGAGCCGAGCACTGCGAGCAGGAAAACGGTCTTTCCGTCCGATAACGTCTTTGTTTCTGCTTAGGCATCAGTACACCGTTTTTAATGACCATTTTAACGGAATCGTTTTGCTGAATGATATTGCTCAGCGGCCTCGGGGGAGATTCAGAGCGGGGAGGCGGTACAGGGGAACTATCGCGTAACATAGGCTGATCATCATCTTCAGGCTCTTGTTTAGGCTGAATTTCGTGTTCATTGGTAACGAGCCGCCCGCCTGACATGCTCAGACCGCGAATGATCTCCTTTTGTATTCGCTGCTTTATTTCGGCCAGTTCTTGAGAATCGGTAGGATGGGGAAAAAAAGAGGGTTGGAGAAAGTAAGGGTTGATTGGAAATGACGGCGGGAGGCCAATGCCAGGGAGACCTGGTACGGCTCCTGCGTATAGTTGAGAAAGTTGATTTGCATAGTACGAGGGATCGAGTTTAGGGAGAGAAGTCTCGAATAATCTTTGCTGGGCCAAAAGGAACCGTGTCTTCTCTAATGCTGACGCTGTAACGGCTGGATCAGGCTCAAATGCCGGACGTGGAGTGGATTTAACTTCATCTTCTTCATCCACGTCCCGTTTCTTCTTGCTGAGATCAAGAACGTCACAGTGGTTGTCGCTGGTACTGAGATCAACTGGCACTTCTTCATCATAATTATCTTCTTCATTACTTTTAATTGAGAATTCAGGCGGCCTGTACTCCGGAATCTGCGTTAATTGCCCGATACCTTTCACTTTTATCCTAGGAACAGGCTGTTCAGGTTCTCTGGGTATCATAGGTATATCTGCTATTGGTTTTGGGGTCAGTGCTGAAACTGGATGCCTATCGGTAATGAAACTTGGCGTAAAGTGGGATAGTGGTGTATCACGGCCGGTGGGTTCAGCCCGTCTTTCAGGTTCAGGCGTGTGGAAAGCCAGAGATCTCTTCACTTCATCTCGCGTCAGTTTAGAATTCACCTCGTCGTTGTTAGGATCCTCAGACGGATGGTATATGATTGAGCGTTTAACGTCTTCTCTTGTTACTTTAGCGTGGCGATTGCGGAGATGACGTTCGCAATTAGCTTTTGTAGTGAATGCGTAGTTGCAGACAGCGCATTCGTAAGGGCGGTCACCGTTGTGTGTGCGCATGTGGCGCACTAAGGCCGCTTTGTCCAGAGATGCATGAGGACACATGTTGCACTGATAAGGCCCAGGACCAGTTCCGCTAAGATGCACTCTGTTATGCCCTTTCAACGCTCTAAGGTTAGGGAATTTCGCGGGACACAATCTGCAAGGAAATTCTCCGCGGAGTTTCATTCTCCTAAACTCAGCAGCAAAGTTATCTTGAGTTTCTTCTTGGTCTCTGTCTTTGCAGATAGTATCAGGTGGCGTGAGAACAGAATTCTCCAAAGGCACTCTAGTGCCGGTGAGTCTCTCAAGAAGACTTCCAGTTGATGTTACGTTTAAGATTGACTGGATGTCAGCCAAGTCTCTCGCGGCATCGATGTGTCTGATGCCATTGCCGGTGAAGTGTCCATCTTCAAATTTGGATACAAACCGTTCCATAGGTGGGGTTAAAGTACCAGGAATGCCGAAAGACCTGTTTCTTAGGTCCAGTTTAGCAAAAAAGTCATCTCTGCGATCGACGCGTTCAGGGCTTGGTACCCTAACAGGATTGGCACAAGTCTTCTTGTGGATATCCAAAGCCTGTCCGCATGGAAAATCTCTGTAGCACATCTCGCATCTGAACCGCTGTTCCGTTATTGAAATATGTGGGTTGCGTTCGCAAACGCTTCGTGCTATTTCCGGGAACTTCTTGCTGGAAAAGTCTACGAAGGTGAGATCATTGAAGCCGCGCGCTTCGTCACCGTGAACGGTGAACCGGTGAAGATCAAACGCGTTGCCAGAGTCGAAACGCTGACCGCATTTAGGGCATTCAAACCGCGCAAACCTTTTGTCCAACGGCATTGGTGATGGAGAGGTAGAAGCTGCCCTTTTGCGGGCTCTTCTAGAATCTTCTTCCTCGCTCCTATCTGAGCGGTTATCGCTGTCAATGCTCATCGTCCTCGTCACTCTTGGCTCTTGTTTCTCCCTCATTTCTTGCAAGTCCTCGTGATTTGTCTCGATCTTCGCCTCGCTGATAACCTCCTCTGTTTTGATATCTGCAACAACAAAACAGAATTATTACGATTGATCCCATGTTTGAATAGTCGTTTCCAAGAAAACCCTACAATGGGTGAGTCAGCCAATTCAACGTTAGTATTAGTGTATACGGTTTTATTAAAATAATACAATGAGATGTCGCGCTCATTGTGGATGACTTGGAAATTACACGTACATCAATCAGTTAATAGATTGGCAATCACATTACTGAATATTGAAATTCGTTTCTAAATCAAATAATGTGTTTTATTTTCCATTCGATAAACGAATGCACGCATTCTCTTTGTGTCAACTTCCGCTACTCGACAACAGATGGCGCCTCGGTCTTCAAACAATTAACAGTAACAATATCGATCGCTATTAACTACAAAACAAAGCTTTCTGTCTGAATCACCGCCCTTTGTCTCAAGCAAGCATTCAAAGATCGTCGTACGAACACAAGTGTTTGACCTATGAAGGTATTTGCGTAGTCTGGCGCGGTTAGAAGCGAAAAAAATCAATAGTCCCGTCGACACCCTAGCGCGTCTCATGCCTCATCACGAAAGCCTACCTGTATGTACCTACTATAGGTTTAAACATGACTCATATCGAACAGAAAATGGCGGTTATATTAGTTCTAAGAATACTGGGATGCTCTATTTTATCAGTTAGATTAAGGAAGAGATAGCTCCTAATCGATACTTAGGTGTTACCTATTTGCGTCTACTTAAATTATGGAAGATAACAGATACCGTTCACTGTAAATAGGAATATACTGTAGATAACTTGAAATTGAAAATCAACTTTGAGAATGTAATCATGTGGTAGGTACATTTGGAAAAAACAAAAGACAAGTGAAAAATTAAGTTAGTTTAAACACCTAGCCTGCTGCGAATCTATCTGACTATAAGATGCATTTCTCTCTCGAACTTTGCGATTTAGTGGAATGGATAAAATCTCAGTAGGTAGGTTAAAGCTACCAAATTTCACGTCGATCGGATGGGGCTTTGAATTGTGACGTGACGACGAAACAATAAAATATCGCATAACAACAAGTTTTTAGAGTTGTTGGTAATCTGGAGTTATCGTATTCTTGAGTGGAGACCGCGAATCGGCAAACGTAGTGTAGGACGCCCTCAGACTAGGTGGAGTGACGATGTTCGCAAGGTGGCAGGCAAGAGCTGGATGAGAGTGGCCACGAATCGTGCTCGTTGGCGTGCAATGGCAGAGGCCTATGTCCAGCAGTGGACTAATATAGGCTGATGATGATGATGATGATGGTAATCTGTAGCTCCGCCTACCCCACATTGGGAATGAAGGCGTGAATGTATGTATGTACACATATTAGTGAGGATTGAATAGGTTATATACCTACGTAGTCTAGTTTTAAGTAAAAGTACATAATATGCAATGCAGCTCCGGCGACCTTAATTATGGTCGTTTAGGTCCCTAAGGAACACATACAATTCGGTGTAAAAAACGTTAGGTTTTAAACATATAGGCATAAGGTAATATTCGGTTTTGTATGTCATAAAAAACAGATAAAAAGTAAATTCGGGACGCTAAAATTAGGGCTGATGAATGGTTAGGAAAAGTAAAATTCGGGTTTTTGATTTTAGTGGTAGTGAAAATAGGGCTAGTATTTTTCGGTCCATAATACGAGAAACCTGACGATGACGTCCTGACCGATTCCAGTTACAGCCAGTGTATACTGGATATTGCCATGAATTTTGCTTCGAAGCTAAACTTGATGTTATTTATTAATAGGTATGAAAAATAAACATCGCAAATAGGAAAGTTTATCAAATCATAAACAATTTAAGCGGCACTGTAATGGGTACCAATTAAACAAAGAAATCTGTGGTATTTTCGAACTGTCTACTTGTATATAGGAAGTATTTTTTTTTAAACTAGAATCCTCTAATTTACATCGATTATAGGTTATTTCCTTACCTAATACTTCAACACAAAACTAGACGAATTCGCAAAAAGAATTTATCAATGAAACATTGTTTTCATTAAAACTGTCGACATAGCCTCAAAACAGTTGCAACACGGCAGTTTTCAAAGAAAACAGACGTATTTAACTAACACTCCGTTACAATTGCTCTTTTACCCAGCTGAGTTAAGATTTAAAACGGATTGAACGTTTCTGATCGTGACGCCTTTGTTTTCGAGACACAGAATAGGACACCGGAATAGTGTCTTATTCATTAATTAGAAACGAGGTATCGACTGCAGATAACCACGTCCGGTTTCGCTAACTCAGGTGACGTTTCCTTTCGAAATTTAAGGCAGTTACGTAATATACTCTGCCTTAGGATAAGTAACTCAGCAAGTTTAGTGGTAGTAGGAACCTAGGAACTTGTGCAGGATCCGTCCGGGTCGTTACCACCAGCAGTGTACGCATTGTTGTGTTCCGGTGTTGGGATTCTCTTCTTAGTCCTCAGGGTTGGCAACGCATTTGCGGTCTTAGGATAGCAGTCTTGAGAATGCAAATGTCTATGGGTCACAGGTCCCACTTACTATCACGTGGCCTGTGTGCTCGTTTGTCTTATCCATGACTTAAAAAATCATTGGGTTTTTTACACCCTGCAAGGGTAGGTAACTAATATTTTTCGAGTGTATGAATGTATGAATCAATGTTTCTAAATTTGAGTCTTCGTAGTCTAAGGCCCGTATTAATAAACTAATCTCAATTCTAATTCTCGTCTCGAGATGTGTCAAAAATGACAGTGTCCTATGGTTTGACGTTAACTTTGACGCATCTTGTGACCGGCATCTCAGCCAAGATGAGTTTATTAATACAGTCCTAAAACGCTTTGATAGATTTTAAAGGGCTTAAGTTGGATCAGTATTCAAATTACCCAAAAATGTCACTGTAGTATATGCGATATAGAATACTATTATAGTCTGGCAAAAAAGTCTTGAAATTAAAAAGTGGCAACATGTAGCGTTATCCCTTTCAAATCAATCTAATAAAAAAGGACGGCAGGACCGGGGACGGGAGGGACGACACTACAGTGTTGCCAGTCACTGTCATGGAGAATATAGTCGGCAAAGGCAAGCGAAGTGATGGTTGTGAGCAATAAGTACGTTGGCATTGTCGAGCCAGTGATCTATAAGGAAAAGATTCAACAATCCTTCAGTCATTGTTATGATTAATATAACTTTCTCTGTACCAAACGATATTAATGATGCTGCAGGGATCGGGATTTCCAAGCTTGTTTATTATTTTGCGTGATATTTAAATACGTACGGACGTCTTCAAATCCACGCAAACGCCTTTACTTACTGTAGTCATACTCCTTCTCTTTACCAATTACTTGTCTTATTGAGTAAACAATTTTATAACCTCAAGATGCATAATTTTTGGCTAAAACGACCGTTTTCGGCTGAATGAAGCAACTAGAAACCACATTTTGCACACCATTTTCCTGATTTGACATCATGGATGGTTTTATTTATGACAAAATAGTTATTTTAGCGAAAAGAGAGCATTTTGAGGTTATACAAGTGTTTATAGGTAAAAAACAAAAGTAAAGATCTTCTTGCATGTAGACTTTGTGCACAAAACTAGTATGGAATTTCCGTCAAATTTCAAATATAGAATGTCGAATGGTCTATAGGTACAGATGTGTTACAACGACATGCAAGAGGAGCTTTACTTAAGTTTTTTACCTTGACTAAATAAGACAATTCTAATGGTATGGACTTTACATTGACAACCGCGCAATGTTTCGTCAATATAAATGACGAGGACGGGGCTTGAGTTCGTGATTGATTGAACACTGGCACCTATCTACTACTAGATCAAAATACTATCAACCAAAAAAAAATGCTAGTTAATTTTCAGTTCATTGAAGTTGTATTAAAACTGATTTTACGTAACACCTGGCCATAATGTGAGTTTTATCGCACGCTGCGCGCACGGTAAAACTCGCATTGTGGCCAGGTGAAGACGTAAAATTGTGTACTCATCACGGGCAGTAAAAAAGAAAGCCCTCTATCGCATATTTACAACCCTCGCCTACGGCTCGGGTCTCAAATACCTGCGATTTCGGGCTTTCTTTCTTTTACAGCCCTTGTTAAGTAATGTACTATTAAAGTACAGTTGTATTTTGAGTTGTAACTGTTTTGGCCTAGCAGTGCGCTATGTTAAGTGCCGTATAATTTTCATCAGATGGCCCGCGTGCCTGTCTTTCAGGGTTAAAAAAAAGGGTATTAATAGTGAATATCCGATTATTAGTTATTTGATATAGGTACCTACTTAAATATCAATGCATAATATTTTTATTATAAATATCTATCAAAATGTCATAATGTCATGTATGTATGATCATTCCGTGGTGATAAGGTTTGGAATTCAATATTTAATAGAATACGAACTAATCTAGGTGATTCCCCGAAACTTGAGTTCGGTAACAAAAAATATAGTGAATCATTTTATTGCCTGTGTAACTATCTCGAGAAAAATAAAATCGCCTTCCAAAAATAAATATCCATTGATATATATTATATAATATCAACGTCTAAATCCGCCGACATATATAGGAGAACCCAGCTGTCTGACAAAAAAAGGCAGTTTAAGTTAAAAAACAATAAAAATTAAAAGCAATATTGTTTAACCGCGAAAAATAGAGGCTGATCAACCTACAATAAAATGCCTTATTGCGTTTTATGATCAATTATTTATCTACTTATGACGTAAATAAAGTGTCAGGTTTTGCCAGAATCTGTAGTAATTCGAGGCGGCGGCGGATAAAAGGCCCAGAAAATGAGGTTGTTTTAAGGTTTTAATTTAGAGCATGGCAACATTGGCATCATTTATGTCACATAGACAAACTGTAAATGGTACAACACAGTCGACATTTTTATGTTTTTGCTCTAAGGTCTAGTTCGCGCAAAAGATTTTGACGTTTCTTTCATCGTTTTTCGAGTATTTATTTTGGAGGTGTATGTGTATCCTACCTACGTAATATCACTCCTAAACGGCTAAACGGATTTGGAGATTTTGCACACAAAGTATTTTTTGTGTCAATCTAAGTTAAGGAACTTAGATTGACACAAAAAATACTTTTCATCCCGGAAAATTGTATTGGTCCCAAAGGCAGCTACATTAGGTACATAGATTCCACTCATTTATTTGTAAATAAAAATACCATTAAGTACCTATACATAGGGTGACGGCACTAATGATGGATACTTTTAGCTGACAGGCACAGGTAATGCACAGTTAACTCTTAATTCATATTTCATACAGTCCTACATTGATTGATGTAAAATAAATGAATAACGCTTCTGTAAAATTAGAATCAAGTGTCCATCCTTGGTCCTTGTCCATTACTGATTCTGTCACCCTATGATATGTTCTTCCAGTTCCAACACACAGGCCGCTTACTTTTTGAAGCTTTTTATGACTTGCTCTGTCAACATCATTCAATTAAGCAGAAAATATGAGTAGACTTTTAAAAATAATCTTGACGTCCGTAAATCGATTATATGTACAAAACCTGCGCACGGGTTACAAAGAAATATTCATGAAATGCAGATTTTAGGCGGAAAACGCTAACGGTATCTTTGCGATGACATAGCGATTCGATTGTTTCGAACCGCATTAAAAATACGATTTATTTAAAACTATTACGCCAGATTACTTGGAATAAATTGCAGAGAATTTCTCGAAACGAAACGATTCCAAAAAATATAATGTTAATCGACGTACATCCGATAGATGGCAGTAGCGTCGATTGTCTTTCAAAGTTCCTTTTCCAATTTGGTTGACAGGGTCGCCATTTTGAAGAAAATAATAAACATTCATACAACGATAGCAATCTTAGAATCGTATTAATAATCAGATTTAGACTGAGCTTTCAGTTTTAAAAGAGGTTAAATAAATGCTGACCAGTCTTAAAACAGGTACTTACCTATCTCACTTAAGAGTAGTTTATAAGTATTTTGATTAGGCACATGATTGGTCTTCCTGTTCATGAACAAATTCTTTTTGACATTTTTTTTTAAACATTGTTTCAATCGTAGCAACCTTGTAAGTAAAAGCTACATCAAAATGACACAGTGACAGTTTTGTCTAGTGTCAAATATTGATAACATTGAAATGGGGAAAAAAAATGCAAAACGTAATCACCTGATTTCTGAAACCTGACATTACAATTTATTGCAATAACGAGAAATTCGAACTATCTTACAAAGTCACGACAACGATCCGCAGAGCCTATCGATTTTCGCAAAAATCAGCGTTCAAATCACATCGCCAATTTATACTTCCCTTCGAAATCATGAGAAAAAAACCCATCAAATTCACCGTCCACGGGTTCAATTGAGTTCAAATACGGAGAAAAGGTGTGACATAGATGCGCACACGTCCCGAGACTTCCTCCTTCCCGCTTATTCTGAATTTAAATCAACCTATCGCCATCCCGGCTCGATTTAAACTTGGTACACCACAAGAGCTCTTAGTGCGAGCAAATAAGGCAGTGTGGCGGATCGTACGGGGCACGCATATTATAAACGTTTTTGATTGATATGTCGAGGACGTCGCCCGTCCCGCCAAGCGCCTGCTTTCTTCCACACTTCAATGATCGACAACGGTACTGAATTACACCGTGTCGTATCTCCAAGCCCTCATTTATGGTGTCCCCATAGACAATTACTACCTACCGTGTTCGATAACCGACGATTTCAAAAGGCAGCGCCAAGGCAATAAGGTTCGTTCAGCCTTATGAATAGAGCGCTACGAAACAGTTGAACGTAGATAAAGAGGCAGGTACATATGTGACAACCGTAAGCCGGCTATTGTCTAGAAATTGATAGTTCCCCGGTCATTTCGTAGTTTGCAATATTGCGTATGTATCTCAGGAGAAATTTAATGAAATGGTATCCGAAATTACGTGGGAGACTGGGACGGGTTCCCATGTTATTGTAACATAATTATACGAGTTGTTTGTTGTATTTTGGTAATTTGCGTCAACATTTCATTCAAAATAAAATTGTAGCAGTTTTTTGGATGAATTTTCAAGTCATACTTAACGGATCTGATCAGGGGGTTATTATGACATGACTATGCAGTTCATTTTACGGGGAGCGTAAGGGACAGAGCTATAGCAGTTATATAGCTATGTATTTCTCTCTCAGCGTGAACTAAACTGCAAAACTATGTCATAATAACCCCCCAGTTTAGTGTTGTTTCGTGGCTAAATTGTCCCAAAACGCAAAAAAGTCGATTGATAAAAGTAAAGATTTAATACAGGTACCTAATTCGTCTCGTTTTTTCTTAAAAAAAGAGTCAAATTTCCAAACCAATTGAAACATAACAGTAGGTCTAATAATATAAACATCTTACATACAAGCCATAAATACAGTCCACTTATAGAGTATACATAGGCAACGCACGTCCTCCGATCCGTTACCATCTCAGCCCTTTAAGAATTAATATTCTCATTCACTCGTTCATTCGTTCAATCGTTCTCGGTCACTCGCGCAGGCGCAATTAGGACGCTTTTCCGTTCGGAGAAAGTTCGATCGATTGGAAAACATTTTCGGATGTCTGGCCTTACTCGCGTTGCGTGACACGCCATCTTTAAAAACCACTATTAATAACATTAATGGTACGAGTAACAATGTAACACTAGCGAACAGATAGATAGTTAATATCACATCTTTCCATAGATAATTCTACTTTTTATCTATCTAAATTTAATGGATGAAACCTCTATCAACTTTTTTAAACTTGTCATAGGAAAGCCATTTATCCAAATGGCTATAGCTCTGCTCAAAATATCAACAATCAATTTTGACCGTTTATGGAATACATTCAAAATTTTGAATTCAAAAGTCTTTGCACAGAACCGCTATATAAATTCAGGACTGCCACTCAGGATTCAGGAGTGGAATAAGCATCATAACCACCGTTACGCGGCGCGGAAGGCGCGCTCCTGACTCGCATAAGTGATGCCCCTGGCAAGATGGCCGATGTCTGGTACGTTGGCCAGAATGGTCAGCCTTATTAATTTTTCGGAGACCAAATTTCGTTTCTCTATAAGCTAATACGAGTATGGACCGCTACTTTAATTATTACAGCTAGCTTTAGGTTTTTTTTAGATTCTAGTAACCGAACATAATGATTATGATCTATTATTATTGCCATGGACTACAATTCTTTGCCCAGCAAACTGGCTGTAAAAAGCAGTACTATTTTGGCATTGAGGTCTTCTGGGTGGAATATAGTCTGACCAGAAAGGCTTAGTTCAGTGTGTTTCTTCAGTACTTATAGCAAAGTTTGCACAATTTTGATCTTCTAGAACTCAAAGTAGAATTAACTGTAATTTGATCATCATAATGTGCCTCGCCGCTCCAGTTCCAAGTTTCAAAACTAGTAATTTAAGCAACATACCTAAATAGCTACCAATTCAAACCTTTTTTATATTTGTGAAATGCACATTAGAAATTATTTTCACGATTTTCTAATCAGGAAGTGAGCAGCCCACTGTTTTCATATAAATTATTACGAAATGTGTCACGTAGCCGTTCGGTAAATATGTTAAGTTGTTACACGTGTCTAGGTTGTTTACCTCTTCAGCTGTGCACAGGAAATTGATGATTTTCTTAAAATTACCAAGTTTTATTTGCATTTCACGAAATAATTTGAGCCTTAAGAATGTATTATAATCAATCAACCAATCACGGAAAATATGCAAATAGATTTTCATTTTTGAAAAATATTTGAGGCTCTTTAACACCGTATGAATAATCAAATTCCTCTCCTAACCACCTGGCTTCTGCTATTTAAACGTACCATTTACAATTTAGGACACCTCAAATCTAAAGTCATCGATACCATTATCTGTTTCCTAACCACTTCAGGTAAACTCATTACTCATCTCTTTATCAGGTTGGTCCAATTGTCCAAACTTGGTGCCGGAACACATCGTATAATCGTTTATCTTGAAGATAAAAAGTACCGTTACATCTTGAATACGCCTTGGACAAACTAATGATACAGAGCTTAGTAAAAAATTTAATTTTGGGAACTGACCTACTTAGTAGGTTGATGTTATGACTCAACTTGCATATCCTAGGTTAACAATATCCTTGTCTACTTTTAAGCAGGTACTATCTAATATACCCTGTCCTTACCTATATGAGTCATTATTCGAGCGTTTCAACCGCCTCACTTTTGTGGACATATTTTTGAAGAATTGGGCGTGTATTTTGATGCTGTTATTGGATTTTTATTAGACGTCCGGTAAACTTAGATACCTAACACGAAACGAAATCTGCAGCCACTTCTACGAAAATGTGACCACGAAAGTGATTCGGAACAAACGCCCCTCATATTTTAGATAACATAGTCAATACAGTTATTTTGTGCATTGCATGAATTAAATTAAGTTCCTATCACAAAGTTATGCAAAATTTCAGGGGAAGTTACTGTCAAAAGCTATAATTTTCTGACGAGAGACATCACTGTCTTTTTACATAACAAAGATCAGAAGCTCACGTTCCATAGTGGGGATGTATATTCTAGAACATATCATTTGAACACACTGAAGTCAAACTCTAACTGAGCAACAATTAAAGAGAAAACAACTCATTAGGTTGCGACACCGGAATTCGGTTTGCTCAGCCTCTCGCGAGAGGAGTTGGCATCCTTTTGTGCGACCACTTGTGTCCACAAAGATCTCGAGGCCTCTGAGGCGCCCGCCGCTTGAAACACAAACAAGAATAAGATACACTGTTATGAGCATATTCATGCTCCTACACCACGATCACACGCATCGGAAGAGAAGTAGAGAAGCATTCACTGGTTCATTAGAGTAATTATAATTACATATCCATAGATATTCCGACTGCTATCATTGGCTATAATTTCATAAAATCAATATTATTTCTGAAACTCATGAATTGATCATCTATATAAAATAATCAAGAGAAGTCAATCTATTCGGCCACGCAATTGATACATGTTTTTTTCATGACGTATATTCACAAAGACACCAGTGTATGCATATTTTGCTTTACGACTTACGATTAGAAAATTAACAACGAACATTCACAGCAAATTCCTGCTTTAACTACGCATTGAGCGCCAAGGTTTCATATTAACATAACTATAACAAAGTATATAGCAAAATAACTAGCATATAATAATGGATGCCTGTTTCAGGAAGGCGCACGTGGAAAGGTATTAATCATCCTTTGTCAAGATTTAACCTAGATATTGAAAAAATTGTTCGGAACTGAGGAGGCTAACTAGCGCAAAACCTCCCTGACGGTTTTTAAGTGTGCTCTGAAGCCTTTGCCGATCCCACTTACTCCTAACTACATACTAACATGAGACGTCTCATTTACTTAGGTAGGTTTAAGTTCAAAATTTAGTTATTGTTCAAACGTCATACATATCCGGTAAGGGTAGAAAAACTTGAGCTTTCTAAAAATATTTATATACAAATTAAATCGTAATTCTACCAAATCTAGCATCTTTTTCTAAACGGCCAGTGTGTTTATCGATGTGAATAAAACATTTGTCACTTTCTGACTAAAATGTAACTACCTAGGTGACAGCCTGACAGGTGCTTTATCCACCGCGATAAAGGCGACCATAATGTAGGCCCAGAAGGCGAAAACTACAAAGGCGGAAGATGGACTTGCGATATCCTGCAGAAAATCTGTAAAGGTAAACCTATCTATCGATCACACAACGGACTCGGAGCCCCTCCACGACTTGACCAAATTCGAGCCAGAAAAAGTGACAGAGCTATATAAGTTTAGAGTTTTAGACGGCATTAACTCTGTCCTTCTCACTGAATGGAACTTGTCTGGCATAGCTCGTTGTACGGCTTCTGAGGGTAGTACGTAATCGTCGGTGTCGAGTGCGGCGCGTGCCGTCCATTCAGCGCTCAAGTTACCCGCCTCGAATACAGGAGATAAGATTTGATGGGGTCAAATACTTTTGGATTGGGTTCGCTTACTGTATGGTTAATGCTTCGAAGAGTCTTGCTGCCCTTACCCCAAATGATTGAAAAAAGGGCAAACCATGTGAGAATAAAAACGAAAGTAGTGTTTCTTTATTTTTTTGGCTACGTTTCACAGCTTAACCGCTTAACAGATTTTAATGAAATTTGGTATGAAGATAGCTTAAGTCCCGGGGAAGGACATGGGAAGGACATTTTTTTTTTTATCTTTCACATATCATAAGGGACAAGAGATGAACTACTTATACGCGAATAAAGTCGTCGGTTCTTTGTGGAATAAGGGCCAAGTAGCATTGAACCGAAAAGTAACTTCTCAAATTGTGAAAGTTTCTTATGAGAAATTCTCGGAAATTTCTAAGAATATTCTTAAATTTTGTATGAAAAGAGAACATTCTGAATGCTCTCAAATGTTTCCAATAATATTCTCAGTAATTTCTTAAGAAGATTTCTTAACTTCTGAGAATGTTCTGCAACTTGTACATTGCTAGGGCCAAGTCATAATTCAGGTGGTACTTACGTTGGGAGGCAGGCGGCTCTGCCGCGGGGGCCGCGGGCGCGCTGGCAGCGCCCTGCATGGCCCGCGAACTGCGTCCACGGCGGCGCCTGCGCAGACAAACGGTCATTAAGCTTTAGGACAAAATGGCGCACGTAACTATATGAAGCCGATTCGGTTTGGTTGGTAGTGTGTGTGTGTTGTGTGGATAAAGCATACAACACTTTTTGACAACTTTGTAAGTGCGAGAGCGACGAATGCTTTATTTTTAGTGCGGGTGCGGGTTTTGTGCAAGGTCCGTCCGGATCGCTACCACCATCTTATCCATTAACCTACCGCCAAACCGCAGTGTTCGCATTGTTGTGTTACGGTTTGGGGATAAGACAGCCGGTGAAATGACTAGCATAGAGGCATTCCATCTTAGCCTCAGGGTTGGCAACGCATTTGCAGTCTTAGGATTGCATTGCAGTCTTGTGATTGCGAATGTCTATGGGTCACAGTTTCCACTTACCATCAGGTGGCCTGTGTGCTCGTTTGTCTTCTCTATGCCATTAAAAAAAACAAAAAAAACCACCACGATAAACGTTGGCTGGTATTTTGATAACTGCACATGCAATTGCAAGAGTGGTAAGTTCGGAAAAAAGTTATGTCAGGTTCAGATATTTGATGTGAAAAAGTACGCAACGTCCAAAAATACAATAACAAGAGTGTGTATAGATGATAATAAAATCTTGGTTTTCAGATAGAAACTGAAGTATTTCTCGAAACCTACACAGATGTTAACTATTTTCTTTGTATTCATTTCGTACTATCCATAGCCATGACAGCGATTCAATCTGACAGATGCCATAGATACTCTATTTCTCGAAACTTATACGGATGCGTTACATTTTCTTTGTATTTCTGAATCAACCGTGCTCTGCCTGCCTCTCTTAGAGTGAGTCAAGTGCTGATGATAATCCCTTATCAGTAATGACTTCCCGTATTTAGCTACATCGATCGGTTCAGAGTAGGTAACAGCGGACTAGGGTGACCAGGTAACAATTCATTAGGGTTTAGTGTATTTATTTATTAGATCTGTATCACACCAAAATACAAATTCAAGTAAAATAAGTCAATTTAATGTCTAATGGCTCTAATCTAATCAAGAAATTGCTGTACAATATTGTACCATATTACTGCAATTGTGATTCTATAATTTGTTGTTATATTACATACATACATACACTTACGCCTTGATTCCCAGTGTGGGGTAGGCAGAGCTATAGAATCTAAAAACAACTAAAAACTTGTTGTTGTTAATTTTGTTACCAAAGACCTTGTGTTCCTTTAAAATACATAACGAGATTTCATTGATATACTTGCATGCACAAATCAGACTAAATAAACAAATCGGGACTATCCACAGAAGAATACGCGCCCTGGTCACCGCGCAACCCGAGCCATGCGCGCGCCTATTACAGCGCAGACAATGCGTGCTAACAACCTGCGCTTGCGCATAACGCGGCGCGTAGAAATAGGACCGCGTGTCTTATGGGGCTGTATTAAATTAATTAAGCTTTAAAGGCTGTATAGAATTAAGTAAAGATTATAATTCGATATAAACCCCCTATTTCACCATCTTAATAGTGATAGGTGATAGTGACAATTTGCGGTACATTGCAAAGTTATCAAGCTTTCTCATCAGTGGGATTCATATCAGCTGCGCTACATACATACCTACATACATTAAATCACGCCTGTTTCCCAGAGGGGTAGGCAGAGACCACATCTTTCCACTTGCTACGATCTTGACAAATTTCTTTCGCTTCTTCCACATTCATACATCGAGTCATGCACGCACGTCGGTTTCGGGTACTTAAGATTCGGCCCTTTTCCAGTATTTCTCCGATTTGACTCGAAAAAGTACGCCTAGGGCGGCCCCTTCCGACCCGTTCACTCACTTTCGATCTGTATATCTCTTTCGTCAATCTCCTTTCATCCATCCTTTCCAAATGACCGAACCATCGAAGCATGCCCTTGTCAATGTATACTGAAATGTCACATGTCACTTGTGATGGTCAGGATGGTGAGATGGGACAGGTCTAGTTTTTATTGATTAGTAGGTTTAGTTTAGTCGCTTTCTGAGAAAAAAATTGTAGGTAGAAATCTGATAAAATGTATGTAGTGTTAGGGGAACCTACGGCAGCTTACATTTATCTATTTTTTTTTTTCAACTCTTTTTTGTCTACGGCTATCACAAAGAGATTTCGAGATCTAAGCGCAGTTTCGGTATGGATGCAATTTAACATGCCTTTACCGATTCTATATTATATACTGCGGGCCTATTATGACGTATTAAATGTGGATAAACCATCTGTCACTTTCTGACCAGAGAGCGACATAATAATATGCTTTGTCTACAGCAATAAACTTAACCATAATAAGGTCGTTGGATGCATTGTATACAGACCCGTGATATACTCGTAGTTGTATATGATATGTCGACTTGGGGTGTGCCGTTTTTGAGATTTTCTATACCTTAGTAGGAAATTTCTTAAGCCCTCTAATAGTGGGACTACCATTACTTTTACTACGTTATATAATTGCCAATTAAATTGATCAGAAACATAACCAAATAAGCATCTTAAACAATAATCTGATAACATTCTCATAACACTCAGTTAAACGACAAAGAATGTGATAATTCAAGATCGTCAGCAAAATCAATACCTAATTGTACATTATCTCATATTTCCCACATCTGACAATTATCTAGAATGTAACAATAAACAGGTTAGGAATATCTCAATTTACGGCGATGGTAAGACAAAGGACGCCGCCGCGGCGGGCCGTTTGAACTGAGGGAAATACTTGGACAGTAATACGATATTTTATTACATATGTCGATAAGCGTGTTTAGAAATTGTAAAATGTATGTTTTAAAATAATTGCACATGACGGATAGCATATTTTGGGCGATGAATAAGAAGCACATGTCATGCAATGTAGTGCATAAAATCAGTGTTGCCAGATTTAGAGGTTGTCCCTAAAACTTAGAGGTTTTTCCAGGTCGTTGAGGTTTTTTCGAGGTTTGCATGTCACTAAATATGTCTAGGGGATTTTCTGAAGGATTCTCACAATTCTTACCAATCGTGAATTTCTTTTAAAATCGGTCAATGACACTACTACTACACTGACATTTTAGACAAATTTTAAAGAAAAGGAAGGAAGAGGGTTAAGTTCAATGTACCAATAAGTACCTAATAAGTTGATTTCAATTTATTATTTTAGTAACTGTAAATATTATGTAGCTTGTATGTAATAATCTTTATATTTTAGATAAATATGATATACAAAAATCGTCAGAGGTTTTTTTATCAATCGTACTCTAGGAACTAGGGGTTTTTTAAATACATCTAGGGGGGAAGGTGCAAAAAAATCTGGCAACACTGCATAAAATTCTCGTGTCACAATCATTATAATAATCATTTATTTCAAATTAAAAGAACAACAATATATAGTATAAAAAGCAAAACAGTCAATGATCTTAGGTCTAGGAAATAAAAATTACATGATGTCTAAGCTAGGTGACAAAAAAAAATTGCAACCTGTGTTTTAGACATTAATTGAGCCTAAAATCTAAATCTAATTACAATATACCTTTAAACAGTAATAAACGCTTATAAACGCTTACCTATATTAGTAATTAATTAATTACATCAAAACATTAATAATTAGCAGAAAATAAAAAAAAACAATTAATCTACAAAACATTATAATACAATCACTTGTCACCTTGCAATCGTCAGCAGATTTTCCGTGTCAACATACGATAGACCTAGAAGCCATGTCAGAACTTTGGCTTTGCACATTTTTAAATTTAGGTTATAGGTGTTTAGAATTCTATTAATTTTTGTAACAAAACTCCTCCGAAATGGCTTTGCTTTGGCTTTGTTTTGCGGGTGGTAGGACCTTGTGCAGGGTCCGTCCGGATCGCTACCACCATCTTATCCATTAACCTACCGCCAAACAGCAGTGTTCGCATTGTTGTGTTCCGGTTTGGGGATAAGACAGCCGGTGAAATGACTAGCATAGAGGCATTCCATCTTAGCCTCAGGGTTGGCAACGCATTTGCAGTCTTAGGATTGCATTGCAGTCTTGTGATTGCGAATGTCTATGGGTCACAGTTTCCACTTACCATCAGGTGGCCTGTGTGCTCGTTTGTCTACTCAATGCCATAAAAAAAAAAAAAAAAACAAAAAAAAAAAAATGGCTTGACCGATTCTAATGAAATTATGTGTGTATATTCAGTAGGTCTGAGAATATGACATTAAGTATCTTTCATTTGTATAAAAAAAAAAACACACTCGGGCGACGCCGGGCTCGGACAGCTAGTAAATATTATTATAAATGTGAATTCTCTGCTTGTGTTTGTTACGCTTCCACAGCTAAACCGACGCATAGATTTAAAAAAAAAAAGGTATGAAGGTAGCTCGAGTCCTGGGGAAGAACAGAGGATAAATTTGATCGCAGAAAATTCGACAGTGCGAGAGATTAGCGATAAACGATTTCTATCTACGTTAGCTAGTTAGTAATATTATGCGGTCGCAAAAACATATGTAATTTCATTTCTACACTGTCTAAAAATCATTTACAAAGTAGATCAACAGTAATCTACCCTAACATCATCACATTAGTATTATCCGTTACGTGTTCCTATAAATGATTAAATAAGTCTGCTTATCCAAATTATTACGCTATTTCCATAATCATCAATTGCAATAGAATCATTACGTTAACTCCTACTTGATTATAATTAGGCTTTCTTAGAAATAGCGCGCCATGTATATTAGTCAACAGATTACCGAAAGGAATTAAGTTGAAGTGATGTGTTGTTTTAAAGATCGATTCGATTCTTAATTCAAAAATTCGAACGCAATCACCATAGGTGAATAAAATATTTTCTTTTTCTTTTAAGCATGGCATCTGGTCCTTTAGCCCTTTTTAGGGTACAGCTAAAATCCTACCAACCATAAACAGTTTTGTCGCAACACCGTATCTCCATCTCAGATTGAGCCATTAGTTCCATCATATCTCGCAACGATATATCTCGTATCAGATACTGTGCTCTTGAGAAAACCATTATGTACTTAATGCTATCGTTAAAGTATATTATCTTTAGGACGCAGACACGAAAAGCGTTGGTAATGACAGGTTGCGTCAAAAATCTTGTGAGATGTTATGGCAACATTGTCACGGATTTTCTGATAGGACGCCGTTTAATTTTATTGGAGTGCTGAAGTGTTCACGATTGTCGCAAATACAATATTAAAAAAAATAGGAACATTACTTGAGGTTTTTTTTTAGTTCTATGAGAAATGGATCTACGTAATGGTGCGAAATGAGGTGTGTTTATTGTTTTTTCAGGAAGCCGGACTTGGTAATGGGTTAAGAGTGAGTCGGCCCGGTTTACTATAAAAGCCTGTGGCTAAAGTTAGGTTTTGTGGGGGTTTTACAAGTGTTATTCTTAATTATCAATATCGACCGAATAACACCTACTGCTGGCCATACGTTACTTTCAAAGATCGCGACAATAACGGTGCCGGTTGTAGGTATTTGGCAGATTCCCGCCATCTCCACACAGTCGGTTCTAATAAGAAACTAGTCAGTACGCACTATAAGTTTTAAAATGGACGTTTTCAAAGGCAAGATATCTTTAAGTAAACAAATTCTGCAAAAACAAGATAACAATAATCAATCAGGATCAGAAAACATGATAATGCTATCGAACATCTTTAGGCCTCATTAAGGTACAATGGTTATTTCACGAATAACTGAACAATCTATTGCCTGGCTTATTTCTACTGTGGAGTTATCATGACATGGCTAAGCAGATATAATATAGATTATATAATACATAAAAAAACTTGTATAAATCGAAGCAAAACAAGGGCAGGTCACTAGTAGTTACCAAGTGAGCTTTAATAAAAAATATTAATAAATAAATAAATAAAACATTTAATAAATAAATGAGCTTTATTACTTGACGGACTTAAATTGAAGTTGAAAAATGCCTACCAGCCCCCGCAACAAAGGGAGTATATAGGTACGTAAATAAAAGCCGTGCCATTATATAATCTTGGTACGGAGAGCCTTCAGTGCGAGAATCCAACTCGCACTTGACCGATTATAAAACGTAACAAGCCGGTTTAAGTGATTTTATAGCAGGTGTTGTAAAATATACCTGTTACGTTACAACTAGCCGATACGTGTTATTTATTTATCTTAGTTAATAGCGAGATCTCTTGAAACTGATAAAACTAGCCTTCGGATAACGATTATTCCGATAGTGAAGACAAGTTGTTACATAAAGATCTTGCGACATCTAATTAAGAAATAATTGTTTTATCTGTAACACAACCTTAGTGAGAAATTCCAAATTTGAAAATTACGTAAAATTTAGCTCGCTTTTTTTTCCCTACATTTTTTTTTAATTATGCGTAGAAATAATTATGTGTAACGTTACATTAGAATCAAGATTTTATTTTATGCAAAGCAAACCATTTTACCATTGTGAGAGAGGTGCCTGTCTGGCAGTTCTTCATAATACCTAAGATGCGAATATACCTATTTAATGAGTCAGAGATATAGCTGACTATGTTTATTCAATAGGTCGTTCTTAATTCCAATTAGAGTACGTAAAAATACTTGAGAAACCCAAGTGGGATCTAAACCACAAAAAATGTGCAAAAATGTTGATGGGTCCTTTGCTTCATAATTTCCTGGTACCTAATCAAACCTTTTTTTTGGAACCTTCACTCCCAGGCTCTCAAATTTCCTTGCAAACGGAGCCAATTTCTTGTTACGGCACTGAATAGAACGGCATCAACATCCAGTGGCAAGCAAACGTTAAGACAATCATCTGCGAGACCTGATTGTGTTCTATTGTTGTCGGCGACATCAGGAAACGGGTGATATGTCAACCGAGGTCTCTTATATCATCTATATATTTAACTGGGTACATAATTCCGAAGAGTTTGACCAAAATTCTGAATTTTCATAATTACGAACGAAATATTTTTATACAAGACTGTTTCTATAAATTAAACCGAACCTAAGCTACGTATTGCACTTAATTAAATTATGCATTTATCCTAAAACAACTGCAGTAGCAGCATAACATAGATTTGGGAAAAATCTACATTCGGCCAAAATTCGGAATTTTAAGGTGTTCATTTATCTCTTAAGTGACTGACTGACGCTTTAATCAAAATTTTAATACCTACTATAATTAAATTTATAGGGCCAATACTTATTATTTTTTACTTTTTAGACTTTTTTTACCGACTGTTTCGAATCGGGTTTTTTTTTTAAATATTTTTTTTTATTATTTCACGCTTTTACACTTTAAAGCTCAATATCTCAAAAACGGCTGAACCGATTTTGATAAAACACGTCTAACAACACTCCCGACTAATTCACCTTTAAAAAAAAAACTAAATCGCATACGTTCGGGAGCTACGATGCCACAGACAGACACACAGACACATCAAACTTATAACACCCCGTCGTTTTTGCGTCGAGGGTGAAAAACTTATAGTTTTAGGGGAAATAACAGTAAACGAAAGTAAGCAAGAGTGAATAGGGTTCTACTGAACCAACCAGCTTCATCCTAGACTTCATCGTCATATCGGTACCATACCTCTAAGGTGAGATAGAGGTCAAACGCTGGCGGGTCCAGAATTAAAATAAAATCGAATTCTACGCGTAGGTACTTAGGTACCAAGCCGCGGGCATTCTCTAGTAACGTATATTTTAATTTCCTATTCTAAAAAGAGGTGTTATGTAGTTAAAAGTGTCAAGCCTTTGTCTATGACTTTGCATCGTTCGTTCGTTATCGCTTTGAGCTCAAACGGTTGAAGCGAATTCAATCGGTTTGCTTTGTTTGTTTAAAAGTTTGTAGGTATTCTTAGGTTCTTAGATAAGTTTCATAAAAAATGGCGCCTGTCCTACCTACCTATTTATAAACGACTAAAGGATGCGCGTACGTGGAAAATTAGATTCCGACTACTCTTCCTGTTTTAATGCTATAGAGGATAACTTTCCAAAAACCCCTTCTACCTACTCCTAGGATTTCCACGGAGTACCTATTCTCTACAAATTTTAAAGTCGGTTTCAGCGGTTTCTGCCGTGCGTTAGTTAGATTTAAGTAGGTACTTAATTGTTGTTTTTTTTTGTAAACTTTAATTCGATTAAGTTTTAAAACCCTTTCGTTTTTGACCTTGCAGAACAATTTTTAGCCTGTTTTACAAATCTTCAAGTGGACATTTTTATGTCTTTTTTTCTAAAAAGGTTTGTTGGTGTCCAAATTATACATATGCATGACTATTATCAAGATATTAATCGCATTAACGTCATTAATTAATTGAGTTTTGTAGTAGTTTGGTGACAACGCATTTTTTTTGTCACAAAATAGAGTTTATGTCTAATTGGCTTGAAATATGATGACAATTGCGCTATTTATAAATACCTACTTACTTGATTAGATAAGAAATAAAATGAGTTTGCGTGTCCAATTAGAATCCGGAAAAAAGGTCTAACAACTTTTCACCTAGGTACCTTTTTCCGAATATTTTTGTCCGAATTTTCTTTTTTTCGAAAACCATTTTATGCTAGGTATTTAGAATAAATGCATAATTGCAATTGCTATAGGTACTTAGGTTAGCTTAGGTTTGATTTACATGCGATATTAAAAAAAAACATAACCGAAATTAGAAAAATCGGAATTTTGATCAATTCGGAATTATTTATATACCTACCTAGTTAGCGTACGAGTGAACCCAGTCTACTTCCGAATAGATTTTTTGTTCTTACTTGATTGCTGCATATCTGCATTTAGTACCTACCTACCAACTACAATTAATTAAGGGTGGTATTTATTACCTGTAGGTATTTTTTTTATTAACATGTTTTATCTTTGGATAGATTTTGGTTTAAAGTCCATCGTTAACAGATTAGAACAGGATAAGGCAAGAATTTTTTGATAAACGGTGTTTTTTTTCTAATCAGATTATTTTTCTCAAAACTTGTTATCAATATCATTATTATCAATTATTTTTTTGTTATCTAACTACCTAACCTACCTACCTACCTATTTAATGTTTTTCTCAAATTAATTTTACAAATCTTTAGGTTTTTATAACCTACTGAGGAAACTGATAAAAAAACTCACTTATTTAGGGGGTAGGTAGGTATAATTATACCTATATATTTTAAGTAAAGGCTCTTTTTTTCACTGTTTTACTTTAACGATTAGATATAGGTAGGTACGTACGTACCTTTCCTTCCAACTGTAAAAACAAATAATTAATATACCTAGGTACTACCTTACCTAGATACCTGGCTACAAATTACAAATCCAGGCAGGTACCTACCTACCTATTTAATACTGGATCGCAGGAGTTTTTAATTTACCTGTGTAATTCTAATTAGCTAACTTGCGTAGAATTTAGGTAATGACACTAATTAATTATATTTAGTAATTATTGGATTAGTTTCTTATACTTAGGTACCTACAATTTAAAGATAAGACAACGATAGGTGTAAAATTATAGCAACAATAGTGATGGATTATTTGACAATTCCTTTTTTTTAATATCACTTAATTTGATAAAAAGACAGGAAAATATGAATTAACGGTCATATTAATTTAATAAAAACGAACATGCATTTCAATTTAAATTAGATCATTCAAAAAACGGACTTACTTTTAATTTCAAAACACATTAAATCCATTTTAAAAATTGTTCCTGGCCGTTTTTCGCCACAGTTCGATTTTTAAACGAGTTTTATTTTTTTCGCGCATTCCCGTTGACCCGGGGTCACAGCTCGGAACATTTGACAATCGTCCCGGCCACCCGCGGCCTACTGGTTCTACAAAGACAAACAGGGCGACGGGCCAACGATAATTTGCATCGTAATCTAATCAAAATAGCAGCACTTACCCAATCGTGGATAATTTAGCGGTATCAGTTCACGCCGAAATTCAATTGTAAAAAGTCCAATTCACCAACTAAGTCCACAAAAAACACTTTTTAAACTTAATATTTGAGCACAGAATTTCAGTTAAAACACTATAAAAAAGTTCAAGGCACTTATTGGATTTTTGTTACGGTTTTGCGTCCGTAGCGCATCTTGCGCGAGCGACAACCTCACGCGGTGAGATGTCGTCTCCTTGTGATGACTTGATGAGAGTACGCACTGTCGCTCTGCTCTCGGGGGAGCAAAAGATGGCCGCCGATTGGTCGAGAGCGGCGGCCGGGCGCTAGGGGAAAACGAGAGGGCGCATCTCACCCGAGCCGCGAGTGAGCAAGATAGATAGCGCCGTTCGTTGCGTCGCTCGGCTACAGATATTGTCTGCGTCGATGGATCACTGTGTGAGAGCGCGCTATCATAGGGTGGAGATGCCGGGACTTGTATTTTATTTATCGCATTTAATGTTTTTATCTAAAGATTATAATAACGCAAACGAGATAATTGATAATACTTTAAAAAACTTTTGATGTATGTACCTATAAGTATTTTTTTTTTAATTTCATCGTTTAATACGGAATTGCATCTAGGTAGATTTTGCATTACTAACGAGAAATTTAGAAGTAGATTTAAAGAGAGAATGAAAATTTATCTAAATATTACGAAAGGAGCGTCTTTAGTAATAACCTACCTAATAAATTAAATTGTTAAAGTAGTGAAAAATTTACAACTTTTTGTTTCGTTTGGGGAGTCTGAGTAGGTATTTGTTTATTAATAGGTATAAAATTATAAATAATAAATTTATTTTAATTCACATTGAAAACATTATCATGAAATAATATAGCGATTAACTAGTTACTGGTTTACTGGTGACTAGGTACGTAGACGTTAAATATCTTAATTTCAGCTGTTCTTTTTGTAGTACAATTTCACGGCGTGAGAAACAAATGCTTAATTAAGTACTTGCCTATTAATTAGCAATTTTAATCGGTTTAATGTGAAGAACATTTTGTAATTCTTCATGGCATTAATATTCCATAACGATTGCAGGTTAGCTAATAGGTAGCTTTTATTTTTTTATAAATGGGGAACCGTTAAAATGGATAGTTAGGTAGTTAAAGGGATTTTGGATTCGTGTGCGGTCTTACTAAATGTCATTAAATTTGATAAGTTTGGTACTATTAGTTATTTTATTAGTGTTATAAATTATCCATTATACCCACTGAAATAAAATTAAGGAAAATAAATATCTAAATATATAAAAATAAAATTCTAATCCCAGACCTTTTTTATCATTAATTGTTTTGTTATCATTGTTATTTTGATTAATATACGGGTAATCATTGAAGCTTAAGATGTTTAGAGCTAAAGCTTCCATAATTAAGTCGTGCGCTCGTAAGAATTATGCAGTCGATGCGTATGACCTAAGAAGCCTAGCCTAGGTTAAACACCAAAATTCTTGCGCAGAGGTCAAGTAAAGCTTGTCTTGGTTGTGCGCGCGCACCTGATGCCATTATTAATTAACTTTCAAAGATGTCATAATTAAAGCAGATAAAAAGGTATGTTTAACCATAATGTAAATGTCTTTCAGAGAATTAAAAATAAAAACAACTGTCCCATACACCACCTGACCTGAGAATTAACTAGAATCGCTGTATATAGGACATAATTCTATGGTTACTCTAGGAGAGGGGGCAGCACTGGCGCACATACATTTAAAATTTTTGGGGTCCAAAATAATAATAATAAATAATAATAATATCAGGGGACTATGTCACACCAATTGACCTAGTCCCAAACTAAGCTCTAAGGCTTGTACTATGGGTACTAGACAACGATATAAATACTTATTTAGAGAAATATATACTTAAATACATAGAAAACATCCATGACTCAGGAACAAATATTTGCGCTCATCACACAAATATCTGCCCTTACCGGGATTTGAACCCAGGACCTCTAGCTTCGTAGGCAGGGTCACTACCAACTAGGCTATCGCGTCGTCAAATCCATCCGCTCATGCAGTGAATAATCTTACATACCCGCCTTTTTCCCCTAACGAAGAAAATAGAAAAAAGGTTAATTTAGGATCCTTGGCTAAGTTCTACCTAAAAAGGTTACATGTTACGAATAACCTGTAAATTGAGTCACATCCCACAAACGTTGATTAGTAACATCGGGCATACGTGACAGACGTCATCATCAGTAGGATATTCTCTAATATCAGCCGTCACGATGACTACAGCTCGGGTAGGTACGATAACAGACTTGTCGTTTTTTTTTATTTCACTATGTCTCTGTTATTATAGAGTTTTTTATTAGCATAGCTTGACAAATGGAATAGACGGTATGTGGTATTACGATATATTAGGTACTAATAGGTACCTTCTACTAGGTTATTTGATAAGGTGTAACAGAACTGAGCTAAAAACAATTCAATTAAGGAACTCGATATTTTACACCTTTTTTCTAATAAAATGGCAAAAAGTTATCGCTCTTATAAGATTCTCATAAGAAACTAATTGGTAGTTACATTATAAACACTAATTAAAATCATATTGAAAACGAAAATAAATAGGAATGACGATAAGATAACTAATAAATTCAGCACTGCATAAGGTTATTTCTCCTTTTAATAACGACACCTTATACCTAAAGCGTAAAACTTAAACTACAAAATACAGGTTTTTTTTAACATTACCCGTAACGTAGTGGTGCAATAATATAGGGTATTATAAAACTGAAAACCAATCAACAGGAATGGCGAAAACTACTGCTCTACTATTACAAGTTGTAGACATGTTTCTTGCAGCAGCACTAATGTCCTATGAGTAGGACATCACCTTCAGTGACTTCCTAATTCACCGAGGTACAAAGTCGCAAGCAACTAACGCGACATAAAATATAATTATTAATAAGAAAACGCTACAAATATCCTCAAACATTGAATACATTATCGTACCATTTCCTCCATCTTCGCTGACCTCTTATATCGGTCAAATGTGTTTAAACATACCCACCATCTGTCAACACGTGGTCAATGTTGGCCTGAGCTCGGGCCTCGTTAAATTGAGGTGATAAGGAGTGTTTGAGTTCGGTTATGGATTTAGATGGAGATAAGGGGAACGGAGATTGAATAATTTAAAGCACCAATTGGTTGGAAATAATGAAATGCAACTCTTTTTGGATTTGTAAAACATTTCGGGCGTTTACCAATAACTATATTAAGTATCTGAAATGGGTAAAAACAAAAACTAGCGCAGTGGTGCAGATCTGGTGATTGTTTCACTGCTGCAAGGGCACAGTTTTTTCTTTTTCATCGTTTTAATTTTACTACTTATAACAATTTGTATGATGGCTACCGGACAGGTAGACCTGAGACGTGATGGCGGTTTAAAGGGAGAAAAATCGATCTGTCAATTTATAATCATACGGAAAATTCGTTTTTAATCGCTCGACTCTCAGTCATCCAGGTACTTAGTGATTAAACTGTTTTTTTGCTTGCTTCTTTTTTTCGTTGGGTATAACTTTACTTTAAAAGTATGTAAACTCTTTAATGGACATAAACATTCAAATATTTGCATAGCCATATAGATAATATACATAGACGAACCTATCCCATAAGGAATTACCCTTTACCCTTTACCCCTTACCCCTACGTACTACTAATCCACCTGTCAGTCCCTAAATAAAACAAATATTAAATAATAGTAAGTATTAAATACCTAAATGAGTCATTATCGAACCAACATAATTAATTTGTTGTGTCCAAAGAAGGACAAGTGGTTTTAATGTATTTCTTGCCAAAAGTATTTTGGTGGTTAAAATATAAACCAATTAAGTAAATATCGGTTTTAAGCTACGTAAATTAGTGTGTCTATTTTATTACACAACATTGGTTTGTATAATAAAAAAATCCCTTGTCCTGAAAACTGAGCCAAATCATTATCATTACTTGTTTTTATTAAAGAATAATCTCTCGCCATGACATTAATTGATATTCGATATCACGTAAAGATAAGAACGCTTTGTCTGAAGAAAAGAGATATTGTCTAATGAAAAAACAGAATTTATAGCCTTACAGCCTGTTTTATTGTATTGTACTTATTCATCTTTAGATAATAGTGTCTGATAGATTAATTTTGAATCAATATTTTTCTTTCATAAACCAACGAAAAGGAGAGCGATAACTTAAGTGACATATATTTTGATCTGGGTATTAAATTCTGGTTTTAACCACTTTGGGCTTAGAATTGTGTACTACCAACTCTGCAGTTTAATGTAAAAAGCTAAAAAAGCAGAATCTATCGATTTTTCGTTCAGAATGCGACATGACAGCAGTAACTGGTCCTGTATTCTTCTGGGTAAAAGCATGCCTTTGACGTGTTATCGTATTATTTATCTTATGACGATTACTTTCAAGTAAATAATATCTATCGTAACGTTGACAATACGATAACATGTCAAAGGCAATATGTTTTTATCCAGTAGAATAGAGCCCGCGCGTTTGGCATCCTATTTATTAGTTTCCACTTTCTACACTTTGTTTTTGAAAAAACTAATATTTTTAAATTTCATCGTATTACCAATATTCGTTTCGTTATTGGTATCTAAGATGACCGTTGATGAATAAACAGGACTGTAAAGTATAGCTTATCATAAGATAGATTGATTTTTTGATAGATAATGGGTTCGTTCATGACTTACAAGATGCAAGAGTACTTGCCTTGGAGGACGAAATGAAAAATTATGTGAACGTTTGATGGTAAATGATTTCATTTCTAGTTTGATTAAACCTAAAGTTTACTTTAACCAACATTAAATCACCAACTTATATATCTCCATATGTATCATGACATAATTTTATATTAGTCAGTTTAGTCACGTATAGTACATTCTGCGTAGGAACAGCAGTTGATCATTCAGGAAAAGCTTTTCAGTTAATTGACGTAGTCTGAATACAACTGAACTTCTTCTACACCAGCCGATATATTACGTACGTCACAATTAGTCATTGAATATACTTTGTCGATAAGGAAACTCTGCTCAACTTGATTAATTAAGGACAAATAATTACGATTGTGGTTTGGTTATTCAAAAAGAGTTTTGAGGAATATTAATTAAATTTCCTTTTGCACTAAGTACAGTTTATGCATTTTATTTGATATTAAAACAGTAAGAAATTAAATAGTTTTTTTAACCTCCGAAGCGATGGGACCTGTTAAATAAATTAAAAAATATCAGAGTTCAATTTCACACAACTTGACCGAGACCTAAACTACGCTCTAGCCTTGTACTATGGGTACTAAAAACGATAAATATACTAATATGGGGTAATAAATACTTAAATACATGAAAAACGTCCGTGTCCTAAACGGATGGCCCGATTCAAACGCAGATATTTTGAATAGAAAGCTAGTTCATCTAGGATGGTATTCCGTTAAATTTGAAAAATATCGACTGGGGCCGTTTAAGACAGATAAGCTTTGAAACAGAGGTCGAAATTATGTCGCGGGTTTTTTACCTATTTCAAGTTAATTATATAATTAACGTGTTGAAATAGTATTTGACCTTTCACAGAGCTAAAACGGTGTTATTAATTTGATCGCCGTTGTTTGCGTACAAAACGCGCTCCCGCCAAATTGCGGAAACCGTTCGAAATTCATTCACGAGCTCAGCGTTTACAAACATGCCTGCCAACGGAAAAAATAGTTGGACGGGACGTTCGGGCGGCGAGTTTACAAAATATAGACTATCTAAATCCCTTAACACAATAGATGTCAAACATCTTCACTATTATACTAGAGGACGTCTTTAGTTATTTCGTAAATAAGCGATATTGATAACTTTGCGCGTTTTTTATATTAGTATCGTATCGTGATTAAAATGTGTAAGTATACTAATATTTACGGATAAACTCTTTGTAATAAGACATTTTCCGGGGCAACAGATACCACGCAAACGGGAAACAGCCAAGCCAAACCGGGAAAACATTAAAAAAACGCGATTTATTCTCGTATGAAAGTGAAAGAAAGTCGCGGCCGATACATCATTTTCATCACGCGACCAGGCGGAAGCGTGAGCGCGAAATAGAATCTCAACTTTTTTCTTAGCGCGCGTGATTGTTAGTTAGAAATTCCTACCGGCCAGTGTCAGTTACCGCAAGCTGTTTTTCTGCTCTAATATAATAACGACGGTTGGATGTTTGGTTTAACTTCGTTATTTAAGGTTATATTTAAAAAAAAAAACTTTACCACAGTCATACATTAGGGTTTAATTGGTTTAAATCATCAATAACTGGCCACTTAGAAATTATCATTTAGTCACTGGCCACCAATTTAAAAACTGGAACACTTTTGGCTCCAGCGGGCATAGTATGGTTGCGTTCCGCAAGCATCCGTCTCTCTCGTACTTATAAACGTGTCAAAAAGTGACTGATATTTTATCCACATTTTGTCACACGATAAACGCAGCCGTAGGCTCCCAGGTATTCTAGTTCAATAACAGAAATATCAGCATATCTTTTGCTTTACACATAACTATTGCAAAGTTGCCAGTAAAAGAAGATTTACCCTACAAAACACCAAAGCAAGCTGCTTGTTATTGCCAAAATTAAAAAAATAACTTACTACATCAGCAACATAATGTCTTGTTATTTTCAACGTTAAACGTTCTAGCATTTTGAGCGACAAAAATGAAAAAACATAGACAATATCACAAGTGCACCTGCATGTAATGCACTAGCTACATATCATGCAATTATGCAGCGAGCGTTAACATGAGATGATGGCTGGCGTGTGCCGATGATTCTATTGTGCAATAATTGTTACAGAGGTAATGACTAAAGCAACTTAAACCATTTTGTTTATTACCGCGCTTTTTCTGTGGGAAATATAATCTTTTTTTTAAAGTTGACGATTATAAAGACTCTTTAACGTAACCTCGTTAGGCCCACGTCAAATTTTAGTTCAAAAAAGAATCGTGTGTCGGTCAACTAAAGTCAAAAGTCACTTTGAAAAATGTCCTAAATTTAGGACGTTGGGCCTAAATCAATTTAGGGGAAATCTGGTTTGAGTAGTAACAGAAGTGCAATTACCGTATTAAATTGACATTGATATTGGAATAATTATATATTTATCGTGACTCAATATTTCGTTGGAACATGTGACATTCACGTCATGCTTTTTCTTTTCCTCAAATTTTGTAATACGTGATTAAAACCCGGATTTATAAAGGACATTAAGGTAAACCGGTTTACCCATTTGCTCTGACGATCCTCTATTGTTAGGGTTCCGTAGTCAAACTACGAACCCTTATAGTTTCGCCACATATTAGTCATCCCAACAAAGTGGTAAAATAAAACTTTGATATATATTTTTTTTACTGTACCTACCACGTAACGTGGGTTTTTTTTTTCTCGTCTACCCCATTGTTTGGGGTGTCATTAGATAGGTCTTTCAAAAATAAAGCGCTAATTGCCGTTAGAGTAAAGTGCCCCCCCCCCTACCGCCCTATAAATATAAAACATTTGAAAAATATCTTATAGGTACTTACTTATAACGAATTTAAAAGGAAAACTATCACGACTAAGTAGACTTTATTTGTTCCTGAGATACCGGCGACTAAAGTGTTTATACCTACTAAAAATCATCTAAGAGAGCACCAAATAACTTTAAATAGAAAATTAGTTCATACATGTGGTTTTTTGAGATAGTTTTTTGTGTTTGTCGTAACGGCTTCGGAACCCTACACTGAGCATGGTCCGACATGCTCTTGCCCGGTTTTAGTGATTTGTAATGGAAACACAAATATGATGTGAAGTTATGGGAAACAATTATTAATCCTATAGTAAAACCACTACCTATCTACTAGACCTATCTTTTAGATAAATAGATATAACAAAATAAAATTATTTCAGTCGTTGACGTAGGCCTTTAAATGTCGGTAGGTATCTAATTAAACCACCACAGGGCCTAATATGGCTGCGTCTATCGCGTGACAAACTGTGGTTAAAACATCCGTCACTTTTTGTCACGTGAGTATATAAGTAGGTTCGAGAGTGACGAATGCTTTATCCACATTTTGTCCCGCGATAAGCGCAACCATACTAGGCCCATATGTCATATCAGGTGTTATATCTACCATTACCGACCCGCCCTCGCTTCGTGCCGTTTTATGTGTTTTCTGTAACACACGAACATAACCCAGAACTTATTATACCTAAAAACCCTACGAGAAAAAAACTGATGGTGAAAACCGCATCAAAATCCGTAGCGTTTAGGTGTTACGAGCACAGACAGAGACATACATGGAAAGCAACACAATAACAAAAATTACGTGAATTGAAATTTCGATTACCATGCAAAGAAGGTTTAATACGTACACGCATCTATTGAAAAAATTAGTAACCGCTGTGCTTAAAAAGAATGACTAAGTATCTTCTTTGTACATCTAATTTAACACATTGTTTAAGTATAAACCGTTCCCTTCAAGTCATACCAACATTGTAAACTCATAACATTCTTTTATTAATTTGCCTGTTGTCTTTATCCTCATAATTAAAAAAAAGAACAGGTCACTGAACCAAGGCACGTGCCAACGTATTTTTTTTACTCTCTTCCCTCTTATAATTGTTATTAATTTATCACCAACCTACAAAACAAGATTCATTATTTCTAAGACTAGAAACGCATAGAGGTCACCCATTCAACATCCCTATCGTATTTGGGCTTATATTTGTTTGCGATATCGGCTCTTCTTGGTGAGTCAATATTGTCATTTCGTATTGTCAGAGCGGTCAACGACCCCACAATTGCATCGCGCAAGAATATGTTATTACGTTTTATGTAGGGAAATAGTAATAGCAAAAGATAAGTAGCAGATTAAATAGAAAGTTGAAATTTAATGTTAAATCTTTATTTTCATGTAAGCGCCACTCCGATATGCATGTAAGTGTTAAGATTAATGTTTAACGTTGTGAGATATTTTTTATAATAATAAGGTATTTGTTTTAGTTTTATTTTAACCTTTACAATATTATAAAACAATAACGTTGTTATTTTTTAAAAAATCAACTGTTTTATAATTAAATGCAAATAATCGAAGGGATCAATGGATATATCCATGTTAATCTTTCACCGTTGACAATCGAATTTCGAACGTTTTCCTATCGTTTTTACCTATGTCAATATCGGCATGGCCTTCGATTTTAATTTTGGTAAACAGTTGACGAATTATTTCAAATTTAGAATGCAATAAGTAATGGTTGTCAGTTGGTGGCAATAATAGGTACCTACTCGTACTGTCGGCCTTTATAATTATGTATCTTCGCTTTACCCTGTCGCTTTAATAACGCCTTATATACAGGGTAGTGCAGCAGATCAATCCAATACCTATCTATGAGTTTAATGTGACAAAGCACTATAGTGCGCAGCTACTTAGGTATAAGGCCAACCTGCTAAAACGTTATGAACGAATATAAGTTACATGTGTGTATGTGTGTGTGTGTCGGCGAGTTTAAGTAGTCCCGTCTGAGCGAACAAAATACATTCTAGCGCGTGCATTCACAATTAGGCAGCGTTATACGTTCAATCTTATCGACAGAAGCCATGCTGCCGAATTGAAAATGCACGCGATAAAACGTGTTTTGTTCGCTCTGACGGGACTACTTAAACTCGCCGCTGTGATTTCACTCGTTAGTCCGACCGTCCGTTGTTTTTGCGGGAATAACACCCGGTGACTTGTGTGCTCGTCTGTATTCCCCATCAAAAACCAAAATACAAATCCGTAGTAATAATGTACAATTGATCAAAATCTCGAATTTTCACAATTCCAAAGTTAGCGGGTGGTTTATGGGTTTCCTACATGTTTCCTAGTAAAAATAAAAATAAGTAAGTCTAGAAACTATAACTTTTACTTAGTCATACCACTATGAGTCACTTATACGAGTCGAGCATGAGAAGAAAAGTAATATTATTAAATGGTCTTATTTATTCTTTACCTAGTTGGTAAAACCATGTACAGTCAAGGAGTTTAATTCCTAGTCCACTTTGGGCTATGTCAAAGTGACGTAATCAATCAAAACGTAAGAGACATCTTATGGTTTTTTTTACAGTGTCTATTTGACATAGTCCAAAGTGGACTAGGAATTAAATTCCGTGACTGTACAACCAACGCTCATTTTTACACTTTTTTTAATGGCTCTTTTCGTAAATGAATGTTTGAACCCGTTAATTGAATGGCCTGAAAGGACCGTATACTCGATGTCAATGCAATGTTGGTATCTAAGGACCGTATTAATAATGTCATCTTGGCTGAGATGCCCGTCACAAGATAGGTACGTCAAAGTAAATGTCAAACCATAGAAAACTGTCACTTTTGACACATCTCGAGACTTTTTTATTAATACGGGTCGAGCTGGTGTGTGATTCTCTCAAAAAGCAAAGGTGAACGAATGAGCGAGTGATGTCCAAGCGGCGAGATTAAGTAGTCCCTTCAGTGCGAACAAAACACATTGTAGCGCGTGCATTTTCAATTTAGCAGCATGGTTCCTGCCGATGGATCGCTCTGACGGGACTATTTAATCTCGCCACTTGGACATCACTCGTCCGTCCGTTCGACCGTCGTTGTTTAGAGAATCACTACCCTGATCTGATGATGAAGTCAGAAGGTGGTGACAGGATCTCCGCTATACTTAATCGCGTAGATCCTCCGTGTTGGAACTCATTAGTTTGGTCTCGATATGGCTTTGCAAAAAATAGTATAGTCGGCAACAAAAGCTTGTATCAAAAATGAGCTCATTGAGAGAAAATTATTTATGTTAATCTGAATGCCATACTTCAGTGCCTAGCGAAGAAAAGCGACTTAAAAACGGGTAAGAAACCAATTATATTGTTGTTAAAATATGTAGATATTCTTGAACACCCGGACATAAAACAGAATTTATTATACATAAAAACCTTCCTCTTGAATCTATCTATTAAAAAAAACCGCATTAAAATCCGTTGCGTAGTTTTAAAGATCTAAGCATACATAGGGACAGACAGCGGGAAGCTACTTTGTTTTATACTATTTAGTGATATTAAGATATCTTATACTTCGGCCAAAAACCTAGAATCCAAACGTGAAAAAAAAAACGACGCCAACATTATACAACTACAACCTTAAAACAACCTTTCGGGTTCATGCTTCTCTATCGCTCGCTCTCCCGCTTGTCTCACTCTTATTCTAGTCTAACTTTACTTGACTTTTATTTTGTATTAATAAAGTCATCTTGGCTGAGATGCCCGTCCGACACAAGATACGTCAAAGTAAACGTCAAACCATAGAACACTGACTATTTTGACGCATCTCGAGACGAGCATTACAGTTAGTTAATACGACGCTAAGAGCGGGTTGTACGACATTGGCAGAATGGAAAGGACCATAGTTAAAGTTTCTTTTTAAAATTATAAGCAGAAATGCTGTTTCAGTGTTATAAATTAATGCTGATTAGAATTAACATGCATTTATAGTTCAATAAACCTACAGAATAGAAAACATGTTCTTATCGAAGTCTTGCCTATTAAATATAAGCTATTTATTTAATGGCATACAAGGTCAATGACGTCCCGTAGAATCAAAACATGTTTAGCACTGGGCTTTATATGCACAAGTGTTCAGTTCTTGTGCTACACAAAGAAATCATCTGCCAAGATGTTTTCAGCGGAGTACGCGGTATCATACAACAGACGCTGTTTTTATTTAGTTTTGTTACTTGTTATTATTATTTGTTACTTTATATTGTTATGCGTAAACCAAAATGCTAAGGATTTGAGAGCTTACACATATTTACGGCCTCCGTAGTCAGTTGATGAGGAAGGAATGACTCCTTGTAAATTTTTCATACACACATACATACATACCGTCACGCCTTCATCCCAGAGTGGGGTAGGCAGAGCTACAGAATTACCAACAACTCTAACAGCCAGTTGTTAATTCTGTAACCACATTTTGCACAAACAGGCTAAGATGTATATCATGTGTATATTAGTGACAGGTTGCAAGCCCATCGCCTAAAAATACTACAAGCCTTTAATCCCTTAGTCGTCTCTTACGACTTCCACAGGAAGGTATGGAGTGGTACTATTCTATTCTGCCGGCAACCACACGGCAAATTTTTCATACACAAGTAGGTATAAAACGTTACTAATACGCTGGTAAACATTTTAGCCTATTTGTGGTTACTGTATTATCAACAAGTTTTTGAAGTTGAAGGTAATTCTATAGCTCTGCCTATCACTCTGGGATAACAGGCGTAAAGGTATGTATGTAAGTTTAAAAAACCGGTAATTTGCGAGTTGGAGTCGGGCACCGAGGGTTCAGTACCGCGGCAGTAAGATTGCCGTCAATAGAACTTGTGAACGATGTAAACAAATTAGTACTGTTTGACACATAACCTCAAATATTCACCAAGCGTGTTTTTATTATCTTAAACTTAATATGAAAATAATGATCTAGTGTATAAATAATTGCAGAGACCTCACTTGATCTTGAAAACTACGTGATTATCGAGTAATCACGGTGAATTGGTTCATTTGGTTTTGTAGGTATAGGTACATATTTTGCAAGTTCTATTGACGGCGATCTTAGGGGCATTATATTCCGATTGGAATTCGAATTCGAATCGAATCAGCGCCAGCCCAACTTACACTTGACCATTTTTAGTATTTGATGTTTTTCTCCCGGGTTTGTACTTTAATCATACCAAATTTGATGCTTGTATGGTTTGCCGTTTTAACGATACAATACATACATACATTAAATCACGCCTGTTTCCCGGAGGGGTAGGCAGAGACCACTTCTTTCCACTTGCTACGATCTTGACAAATTTATTTCGCTTCTTCCACATTCATACATCGAAAGATGCACGCACGTCGGTTGCGGGTACTTAAGATTCGGCCCTTTTCCAGTATTTCTCCAATTTGACTCGAAAAAGTAGGTACGCCTAGGGCGGCCCCTTCCGACCCGTCCACTCACTTTCGATCTGTATATCTCTTTCGTCAATCTTCTTTCATCCATCCTTTCCAAATGACCGAACCATCGAAGCATGCCCTTTTCAATTTTAGTCACTATATCTTCTTTTATTCCACATTTCTCTCTAACTTTTTCATTCCTTACTCTATCAATCAGTTTCACACCACACATACTACGCAAAGAGCGCATTTCAACTGCATATGCATATATGATGGTTTGAATTTAGCACATCATCAATAGCTGCGACAAGATACTAAAAAGTACTAACTCTGAGTTTTTTTTTTTATGTCATCGAGAAGACAAACGAGCACACAGGCCACCTGATGGTAAGTGAAAACTGTGACCCATAGACATTCGCACTCACAAGACTGCAATGCAATCCTAAGACTGCAAATGCGTTGCCAACCCTGAGGACTAAGATGGAATGCCTCTATGCTAGTCATTTCACCGGCTGTCCTATCCCCAAACCGGAACACAACAATGCGAACACTGCTGTTTGGCGGTAGGTTAATGTATAAGATGGTGGTAGCGATCCGGACGGACCCTGCACAAGGTTCTACCACCCGCAACCCAGTTACGAGTATACCGACCGTACCCAGTCTCTTGCCTTGTTAAATAATCTTGTATTTGAATCATTCATACTTGAGTCCTCATTACGATGTGCTTACTAGCCGTAAAGTAAAGTAACAGCAAGGCCTCGGCGCAACACTTAATTGTAATAACCGAGGGTTTCATCTCGCACATGTTTTGTAATATTTTAATTTTTATGTCAGCAAGTTACGACATGTTCACTTGTTTAGTACATTGGGTAAATGGTTGGTTAATTGCAGTAAGTTTGGTTAATTTCTCAAAATTAGTCCAATAATAAACACAAAATATGAAACCAAACACTATTATTATTAGAGTAATACAGTCACGAGATTAAATTTGGCACCCACCTTAGATCCAAAGTTAATCTGACATTCTACAACAATAAGGTCGAGTTTCCTAAAAGATCTCTAATGACTTTGACGACCTCAAGCATATTTTTCTTGAAATGGGTTCCAAATAACGCTCGTGGCCGTACTTTTTGAGAAACGGGCCAAACTTTAATGTGATAAACTTGGTAGGTAACTGCCGCACTCTTGCTGCTGTCTAATTCTTTGCCATAGCAATTTATTTATCGTATGGCTATCGTATAGCAATAGAATAAGAGAACACGTCACTAAATAAGCATTAAATTTAATTGAAGTCTCTGAGTGTGGCAGTTAGGCATGCGCACTAGAGCGGTTTTTAAAGAACCTAGGGTTACCAGGTCCTAAAACCGAAAAGCCGGGCAGACCAACTGGTCTAGCCGGAAGTTTGGGTAAAAAAGCCGGATGACCGTAATTTTTTAGGCATGCACGGAATTTTCAAGTACTTACATATTTTAAAATTTAAGACAACACTTATCTTAAATTTAAATGAAACAAGAATACCTATAATAAATTTGAATTAATAAGTTTTATTACTTATTAATTATAATACACATGACTAATGAAAATAAAAACAAATTATAGTGACCGACCGAAACATGTTATTTTGCCGAAACCGAAACCGAAACCCAAGGTTCGGTTTCATTGTAGTTTCGGCCGAAACCGAAACCGAAACCGAACCTTTTATAAAAAAAAAGTCCTTAAAAAGTCGAACAAAATGTTAGTAAGCCCGTTTTTTTCTAAAATTAATATCTCGCCGACCTATAATTACAGGTTTCTACTTTCAAAGATTTATAACAATGAACTTTCAGCACAGTTACAGAGGTTCTGTTTGATAATATAACTACCCTATAAAGTGAAAAAAATACATTATTTGTAACACAAAGTTAGCGATTTTTTAATGGTATAATGGTATAGGTACGATGTTGTAAGTTTCGGCGCGGCCGAAGGGTTCGGCCGTTTTTGGCCGAAACCGAAACTCGGGCCGAAACTTGATTTTTTGGCCGAAACTGGCCGAAACCGAAACCGAAACCGAAATTTCGGTCGGACACTAACAAATTATAAAGCCTAACAAAAACCGGACAGGCCGGACACCGTCTAATTTGGCCGCTCCGCAACCAAAAAGCCTGACTATGTCCGGCTTTATCCGGACGCCTGGCAACGCTACCTACCTCATAGTCGATTTCACATTTTTTTCCAAATGTAATTTTACGGCTTGAATTTTGAATTAGGTTATTCGCTATCAACACGAATGGTAAAATATGGAAATCTATACCGACTGTACCCAAATCATTTCGATCGTGCGATACCAACACAATGCTACTATCGGGCCTAAATTGTCTATGAATACACGGGTCCACACCAACCTCAGAGTTTTGAGATAGGGTGCTTAAGTTATGATGATACTTTTTGATTTTTTAGAGTTCCGTTCCGTAAGATGACTTTGTTGTCCGTGTCTTTCAAGACCCTTCTATCCCAAACGGTTACAGTTATCGGGTTGAAATTTGGAATAGGTATTTGTACTACTATTGATTTGTAGACATTGAAACTACTTATTTATTTTGACATATCTATGTGATATATAACATTTGAAATAGTGCAGTCATTGAAGCATTATTGCTCCGAATTTTTTTACTGTGAACCGAATTGCATACAATTTTGGAATTAGGTTCATCTTACCCTTAACTTCAAAAGTGAAAATGATTTGAACTCCGCAACCACCCTGGGGGTGGTTGCCACCACTTCTCGGGGGTGTTTGTTTTTTTCTTCAAAATAACCTCAGATATCGATAGAAGGCTTAATTTTAAGCAAAAAATCATCTATAAAGTTTTTCGAAAAATCCAATACTTTTCAAGTTATTGGCAATTGAAAATTCGCAATTTTTTCACGTTTTTCATCGGTTTTTTGCAAATATCTTCAAAAATATACGTTTTATCGAAAATTTTATAAGAAACAAAATTGTAGCAGGTAAAAAAGTTAACAATTTGGTTTTTTATGACGTATTCTAAGTGCAATGTTAAGCTAGATATTAAAGATCAAAGCCGTTTTTATATTGTCTGAAATTTAATCGATGTGGTCAATGCCATCTAGCGGCGAGCAGATGCATTTTATGCATTCTAATAAAAAAGGGTTTTGTAGTGCTTGAAATGAGCTTTAAAATGAGCACTATTAAAAGTCTTTTGCACGTAAAATAAGTGAGCTGTATTGCAAATAAGAGGAGCATCTAATGTTTATCCTTTAAAATCAATGGGTTTCATAAGTGCCATTTCCACCAAAATTAAAATTAATCGTATTCCGCCTAGAATTAACTTTATTATGAAGAGTTTGATAGATTGTATCAGTTTGGCTGCTTCAGAACACATATTTTTCAAAAAAGTCACGATGAAAAAAAATCAAAAAATTTCAAATTCTTAAAACACCCACCTTTTTTTCATAATATCTCAAAAATGACGATAGATACGTATAAAGTGTAGGAATAAAAAAATTAGGTATTTTTCTGACAAACAATTTGGTTTTTTTGTTTTTTCTGTTAAACAAAAAATGACGGAGATATGATTGTTTAAAGAGTGCGTGGCAGCGCAATCACAGCCTCTCTTAAGCCCTTTAACCCTTCACCGTTTTAGAAAAAGGTTTTTTACTATGTATTGCAATGAAGGATGTTGTAGCTCTCTTAATTACCTTTACAATGGTTTTTTATAAATTGTGATAGCATGAAAATTGAAGGAGTTATGGTCCAAAAACTTATGTTACTAACTTATATACGTAAAATGGTAGCAGGTAATCATATATATTTACTGTTTTAATTTAGGGGTAGTTTTAAGCTAAAGAATATATTATGATAATCATTTTCGAGAGTGTGGAATAATATTTAAATCCTTTTCATTTTATCAAAAAAAAAAAAAATTTTTTTTATCAAGGGGTACTTTTCAAGGGTTGAAAGGGGGTTAAAAATTTGATAATTATTATAGAGAATATAAAATATTACTTACTCTATACTTACATCTTTTTATGTCATACCAAAGTATTTTTTTGTGATTTTTTCAATTTAGGGGTGTTTGCAAGGGTTGTAAGATTTTCAAGGGGTTGAAAATGATTTTAATATGAGGTAATTGTGTTAGAAAACACTTTACAATTTCACCACTTACTAAGACATGTTTTCTAGCGATAAAATGGCTCAATGTCAATTTTTCCATTAAGGGGTTGTTTACACCCCTTAAAAATAATAGGCGGAGTTCAGATCATTTTCACTTTTGAAGTTAAGGGTAAGATGAGCCTAATTCCAAAATTTCATGCAAATCGGTTCACAGTAAAAAAATTCGGAGGTAAGACCGTATTTTTCGCTTCAATGACTGCACTAAAAGCTCTTAGATTAAAAATGTTAATCATGTTTATAAAACTGATTGAGATTTTTGATGTAATTATTATGGCGTCCCTTGTTTTCGCTTTTACACATGTGTTTGTCGTTGTCTAGTAGTGTCTATAGTAAAGTCAACAGCATAAATAAGTGATCATTTATGTATCTTGTCACTTTAAGGTTGTGAAATGTTGTAGGTACAAAATTGTGAAACGATTGAAAGCGACAAGGTACAGAAATGATCAAATCTTTATTCTGTTGACTGTACAAGCCGAGGCCCTTGCCAAGATGCGTTACGCTAACTAGCGTTTCTATTCCTTTCGTTTTTAAACCAATCGCGTCACTGGTACATCACGTGACTATTCCCATTGTCAGCCTAGTGCATCTTGTCTTGGGACTCTGGAGCTTTTTTTTTATGGCATAGAGATGACAAACGAGCACACAGGCCACCTGATGGTAAGTGGAAACTGTGACCCATAGACATTTGCATTCACAAGACTACAGAGCAATCGTAAGACTGCAAATGCGTTGCCAACCCTGAGGACTAAGATGGAATGCCTCTATGCTAGTCATTTCACCCGCTGTCTTATCCCCAACCGGAACACAACAATGCGAACACTGCTGTTTGGCGGTAGGTTAATGGATAAGACGGTGGTAGCGAACCGGACGAACCCTGCACAAGGTCCTACCACCTATACCTACTTACTACTTTGGTCAATAAAATAAATAAATAAAATAAATTTATTTTGCAAGAAAATGTGTGTAAATTCCCCGTGATATGTATTTATATAACTCAGTAGGTTGGTGTGCGCGGGCGCAGCGCGAAAGCGCGAGGCGGCGCGTGCGCCCTCCGCCGCGCATGCGTAATGCTGCCCTCCTAAGCTAAAAAGGAGTATCTCAACGTCAATAAGCAAAGCAGATTTAATTTTGTTTTGTTAGTAATAAGGTTGATATTGCTGGAGGAGTTTTTTCTGAGATATTTCCTCTTGGTTTAGGACGGCTGAATGGCTGTCAAAATTTTCTCCAGAGGAATTTTCGATCAGTCATCCATCTTGGATTCGTGTTTGTGTGACGTCACTGCGGTCGCTGAGTCAAAAGTAATATTGTTATTATAAATATAATATCATCCGTACTTCCTTTGTTTAATTGTATGTGGAAATAGACCCTTTTTGCTATTTCCGTAAATAAATCGACGTGATAAATGTACCTACGCTAAGGATAAGATGGACTGCTACACTTTCTCAGACAGTCGGATTAAAAGCAAAAAACACCATAGCCTTAAAACATAAAGTAAAAAAAATCGTTGTGAATTAATTCAAAAGACTTAGGCCCGTATAAATAAACTAATCTCAACTCGAATGCTCGTCTCGAGATGTGTCAAAAATGACAGTGTTCTATGGTTTGACGTTTACTTTGACGTATCTTGTGACGCGCATCTCAGCTAAGATGAGTTTATTAATACGGGCCTTATTTAAGTAAGTGAGAGTACTTACCTAATTGAATGAAATTATTATTCAAAAGCCAGAGGAAAAACGCTGGCACCCAATTGTACCGTTAATTATGCCCAAATACTTTCGGTTTTCCTGTCGGTCACTTTTAAATTTGGTCAATCGTTCAATAATTCCGGTTAAATATTAATTCGTTGCATCACTATAAACTTTTCCTCGAGATAAGTTGCATTCCATTGGGTTTTTTACAGTTTAATTGCATTTACAAATTCCCAATAAATCCACCCGTAAAATGGCTGGCATAAAGGGTTAGTGCCTATTATTTAATGGAAACACTGTTCAACGAACGCATTATGCAGAATGTTATTTTTATTGAAAAGCATTTCTCGCCGCATGCGTTTTTTTTGTAAACATGTCTAACCTAACCTAACCATCGTACGTACAGCAGAACACAATTGATATGGCGTGTCGTGAATCTTCGTTCGCGCAGACACAAACAACGATTCCGATGATTTCCGAAAGCACGATTAAAACACACGATCAGACTTGTCATAGTTATAAGGTGCAAATTAAGTTAAGTACATCTATTTTTTCCATCTCACACGCACTTTTGACGGCTGACTGAATGACACGCGGGCGCGCGTCAACATGGTGTCACTATTAACCAATAATAGCACAGAATACAACAACGCAACGCGTGGTTCGGCATCTGATTGGTTCCCGCGCTTAGAAAAAAAGTCATCTGCGCAGGTACATCGGTAAGCCATATCAGTTGTGTTTTACTGTACTTAGTTGCTCAAAATTACAGAAGCAAGTGGGCTGGCAACATCTTCAGAAGATCAGACGGCCATTGAAGCAGATCCGAACTAGGACGGAGGCCTCAACTCTTCAAACCTGAAACCATCTAAACCTTTTGGAGTTCTTTTCCAGGAAGCAAGTTTTAAATCTCACATATACGACTGGGTGGCACTGGTATTTATTAGGTGATTGAATTCTAGTCACCAGAGCGATAAAAATACGAACTTCTGAGCTTTAGTGACCGATTGAGACATACTTTGGGACTTTGGAATTAAGTAGGTACTCTCCACGATGTTTCTTCATAGGGTGACGGCATGCGGCACCAATTTTTTACGCCTATTGGCATAGTCTTTAACCAAACTTTGTCCGTTCTCAACATCAAATTCAAGATTACATTTAGATTTACATTCAAGCTGCTTAGATTTTTTTAAATTTGAACATTGGGAACGACAGGAAGGTTTTTTATGAAAAAGTTTACTAAATATTTTTTTCTAGTAGGGCAGAGTATATCAAAAATACTGTAATATAAGAAAAAACCCCTGTGTGGCGTGCGGTTACCGGGTAAGAATAGTGCCACTCCATGTCTGTTATAGTAATAACGGGAAGGAAATTCCCAGTATTCTAACCATAGGTACTAGGCATTCGAGGTAGCACAGTCAGCAGAAGTGGCTACGCAACCGAAGAGGTCAAAATGACCTGCACTCGACTCTATTGTCAAGAGAATACGTCGTGTCTAGATCATTTTGAGCATGTTATTCTTCTTAGCTACTGATGCTGACTGTACCTAATAGTGTGAATAACTCGATATTTTATATTTAGAAAAAAATGCTAAATGTGGAGTGTCGTCATTCCTACACTGAAACACAATAATGCGAACACTAATGGTTCAGTAGACTTTTTTAAACCTGTAAAATATAATTTTCTCGTCTGAGGTACTCGTAGGTACCAACTTAATCAGAGTGCCTTCTGAATGACAATGATGTTAGTCCAGCTGCAAGTCACCGTTCTGACTTCTGGCAGTTAGTTGTAAAGAGAGGGAAAGAAATCTATGTGTCCGATAGGTTTGTCTCTATTAAACTTCGCCATTTTGTTTCTTTTGGTCACTAAATAATCTTAACATTTTATTCTAATCTAGAAAGATATTACTTTAACGCTACAATCGCATTAATTCACAAATCCTCAACGTCCATCCCAAGGGAAGTATCTCGTAGGTAACGCACTTGCGTAAGCGCATTAGCATTCCTCTCTGTCTCTAGATCATTAAGTAATGCGCTTTCTCTTTCCTTCCTTAATCTATATTGCCTAATGACTAATGTCAGGTGAGAACACTTAACATCTGAATGATAAGGATAGAGATAGCGCAGAGTAATTGCGAGTTTATTTTAATGACGGTGAAGCAATATTTCCCCGAATTTATCAATAGGCTAGCTCGAAAAATCGATAAGGAACGCCATATTTTAATGATTATTTGTGTATTCAGGGGTACTATTCTTTTTTCTTTTTTTTTATGGCATAGAGAAACAAACGAGCACACAGGCCACCTGATGGTAAGTGGACACTGTGACCCATAGACATTCGCATTCACAAGACTGCAATGCAATCCTGAGACTGCAAATGCGTTGCCAACCCTGAGGACTAAGATGGAATGCCTCTATGCTAGTCATTTCACCGGCTGTCTTATCCCCAAACCGGAACACAACAATGCGAACACTGCTGTTTGGCGGTACTCTGTAAATGATATTGCTTTATGGTTAACGTTATGGTAGCTCTTATTTACTTGATAGTAATGGCGGTCGAAAATGTCAAGGGCAATCTGGTATTACCGAGCAGGCTACAGACACAGAATGAACAAAGAACCAGAACCGAACCAGGACGTTATACAATATTGCTTTTGACTTGTTATGGTATTGTTTTTAACTCGGTTGTGATTACAGTCAAGTTAACAAGAGGTATCATGGTAACATGACGACGCGCTGGCCTAGTTGGTACTCGTAGTAACCCTGCCGACGAAGCTAGCGGTCCTGGGTTCAAATCCCGGTAAGGGCAGATATTAGTGTGATGAGCGCGAATATTTGTTCCTGAGTCATGGATGTTTTCTATATATTTAAGTATATATTTCTCTATATAAGTATTTATATCGTTGTCTAGTACCCATAATACAAGCCTTGAGCTTAGTTTGGGACTAGGTCAATTGGTGTGACATTTTCCCCTGATATTATTGTATTTATTTATTTATCAAAACGTTGATAATACCATTACGGGTCAAAAGCAATTAGTCGATTGTCGTAGAATAGACACGTGGTACAGTGCAACACGTCTTAAAAAATCTTTGACGTTCGGTGCCAACCCTATTAGACCACCATTACAACGTATGACAACGAGTGAGAGAGAAATACCAACCGAAGAACGTTTTACGAGCTATCGCAAACCTTAATTAAAAGTAAATCCCCGTACTAATCTAATCGCCTTTGTCCGATTCGCAAACAAAAATCGATCGCTTCTTAATTTAAATCGATAAACATCTTGAACAATATCCAAAGACGTAATAAAGATCGGCATCCATATTCAAGTGGCTGGATCGGTGTCACCTTTGCCACCACATCCGCTGCACAGGTGTAGATGGAATACTTTAAGTATTTGTTGGTATTTTTTACCTATTTCTTGAAGACCTCTGTGCGACAAGGTCTTGAAAATCTGACGATGCGACGACAAATGTTAATAATGGGGAATTCGTTGTTCCCGTGTTTACTCCTATATTTTGTAAATATTGTTTTTTTTTTTAAATTTTGTACAATAAATTGATTATTTCCAAAGATATAAACCATCATATTATTAATGTTAACGATGACTCAAGTTATGATGTTATTCGTACTTTTGAGCTTTGCACTGGATGCAATACTGTGTAACGAAGTGAATGGGACCAGTGTCTATCGACGCCGCTAAGATTTACATAAACAAGCTTAGACATGACGTCTTTCTTGGCTCAATAATGTAGAAGGTACGGAAGGAGCTCGAGGTTGTTGTTTAGGCTGAAGAAGAAAAAGAAGAAGAAACTCTGACATTTGGTCCGCGCAAGTTACTTGTAGCTTCTTGTACTTAATTTGTACTGTCTGCCAGTGTTATCTACTCTGTGGTAGCCTCTGTTAATCAGTCCAGAGTGTTCAAGTGTTTGTGCGGTGTTTGCATATAGAGCGGCGGGAAGCGCCGATGCACTTTGACACTAGATTTGCATCTTGGAAAAACATTGAATGAAACCAAGGCCATATGAAAAAAAAGAAGTTCATTGGTTGCATGAAATATGACCCTTTACATATTTAGAATTATTTTATTTTATAAGTAATTTTCAAGGATTGGAAAAACTCCCGTCATTTTGAAAACTTAACCCTATTCCGTACAGCAGAGACCTCCTTATGATGTTAACAAAAAATATTATTAGGTATTTTACAGATTTATTATACTATAATTTATATGTATTCAGCGACAGTTTTATTAATGAATGACACCGAAATGGATATGGGAAAAACATCTTCGCTAATAAAATTTAATTTGTGCGTCCATAACGAAGTAAATTTTAGGACCCATTTATGAGTCGAAAGAGTTCGTTCACAGTCTACGGACGTCATTGGGGCATATTTAATAGTTGACATTGGTTACTGTTTGTGTGTGTTTATGTTGTGTCATAACCATTCCGTTGTCATTCATTAATAAAATTATCGCTGAATACATATAAATTGTGGGATAATAAATCTATATTTTTTTTACTATCATCATAAGAAAGTCTCTGCTGTACGGAACAGGGTTTTGTTTTCAAAATGACGGGCGGTTTTCCAATCCTTGGTAATTTTCAAGTATTTTATTTTTATTCTAGATGTATTTTCTATATGGCTTTCCGACTGCATGCTTTAATATTGTCACCTTTGTATATATGTTAAATTCCCATACTTTTTCATGTGCAAATTTGTTTTTTTTAAAGAACCCAGTGATGCGCGATGCTAAGACGAATCTAACAGTATCTAGTTGGTCGAGCCCGGGACGTCCGTTCAGCCTCTAAGAAGAAACAATTAACCATACATACATACATACAGATCAAAACATTACCCTCCTTCGGCAGTCGGTTAAAAATACCATCTGTCATCTGAATTCAAATGAATCATATTTCAATCCTTAAAGTTAACAACACATCCAAGAAAGTGGGATAAACAAGACATAGTATGTTAGACTTAAAAATATCAATACCTCATACATAATAAAAGAAAGTTTCTCCAAAAAAAGATCATATGTTTAAACACTTTAGTTTAATTTCCCTTTAAAGATTTACATCGTCATACGAGCTTTCTAAAGATACTTCAGCTCCGTAAACAAAAATTAAATGCATGTAGTATTTTAGAATTTGCATCTTGTTTTAAAGCAATAAGGGTGTTGGCCGGTGCATCCTTGAGATGCAATTTCATCTGCATGCAGGATGCGTCATGAGGTGTTCTCACGGTGGACCACCGTGTAAAGGCGTCAGCGAAATATTACCATATCCGTGATTCCGGGGGGAATGGGTGGGGTACTCCGAAATTATCAATCCGAAACTTCTAATCAAATTTCAGAGAAGAAACGCCGCCGCGTGAGAATGGAAAAAGTATATATTTATCTAGATATATAAGTATTTATCTCGTTGTCTAGTACCCATAGTACAAGCCTAGAGCTTAGTTTGGGACTAGGTCAATTTGTTCCCTGATATTTATTTATTATTCACTAGCGACCCGCCCTCGCTTCGCTTCGGTTTATGTGAGTTTTCTGTAATACCCGTACATAAAACAGAATTTAATATACATAAAAACCTTCCTCTTGAATCACTCTATCTATTTAAAAAAACCGCATCAAAACCCGTTGCGTAGTTTTAAAGATCTAAGCATACATAGGGACAGACAGCGGGAAGCGACTTTGTTTTATACTATGTAGTGATTTATTTACTTGACTATGTAATCGCGGCCGTAAAAACATCGCGCTAACATGTTAAAAGCAATATGGTTTTACCGATTAGAATAGAAATACTGTATTTTTTATTGCTTTTGACACGTTATCGTATTGTTTGTCTCTCGGCCGCCATTACTTTCGGGCCTTAACGATATTTTATGCAATTACTCTATTAACGAAACTTGTGGTGGATGTAATTTTGTTTAAGCAATATTAAACTCGAAATTACCCTCTTACACATTTTTCTGTTTATTCCGAATGTGTGTGCCATTCCATGTGTTCCCGTGGAAGTCGTAAGAGGCGACTGGAATAAAGGTTTGAATTACTGTTAGGCGATGGGCTAGCAACCTGACACTAATATATACGCCGGTAAACATCTTAGCCTAATTGTGCAAAATGTGGTTACAGAATTATCAAAAATGAAATAGAGTTGTAGGTAATTCTGTAGCTCTGCCTACCCCACTCTGGGAATGAAGGCGTGAGTTTATGTATGTGTGTAGTCCTCACGTAATTTTTCAAACTCGGTTTGAAAAAAGTTCTAGATTGCAGGATTTTTTTCAAACATGTTTTAAAAAGTTCCTCTATCCAATTTACTTGAATTTACCTATTGAATAAATGGTTTAAATCCGACGTGGCGCGAGGCCGTCGAACTCGCTCGCTGCGTGAATATCAGCACTCTGGTTAAGTTAATGACGTTAGCGTGACGATTTAATCATTAGTTCAATTTGACATTGGTTAAAAACTTAAAAGATACTGAAGAACAAGCTGAACTATTTTATAAGGTGCCTGGGGAGGCACAGCTATATCGATCGGTTTGATAATAACGCGCAATCATTTGATATTGAGTTTAGGTGCTTTTTATTTTAGTGTATTTATTTATTTGCATTTGTAACTGGTATTGCGGATGTGGGTGCCAAGACCGCTAAGCTTAAGTGGGACTGGGCTGGACACGTCTGCCGAATGCATCCGGAACGATGGGCCAAGGTTGCCACCGAATGGACCCCGCAAGATGGCCACCGGAGCAGAGGCAGACCAAAAAGGATATGGCGATAGACTTAGACGCGTTTTAAAGCGAATGGCGGGAGCATGCACACAATCGGGACATTCGGGACAAATGGCGGAAAAGAAGGTAGGCCTTTGCCACCCAAATAGGCTAATAAAAAAAAAATTATAATAGTATGATTATTGTTGTCTAGTAGCCATCTGCATGGTCATATTCAGCTGCAGAAAAAAGGTAACTTATGCAGGGGTTGGGATTACTTTTCTCTGCAGCTGACTTTAAAACCCTAAAACTGAGTTTGGGTCTAGGTTTTTTGTGAGTTTTCCTCTGTGGCCCTTGACAAAATGCATTGCGAGAACGTTATTCTATCGAAAATATTATAGGATTGACGTAATCTGCCGGACGGTCGCGTCGAACGCTTATGTCAATTCCATACATATAAAAGTTTTCGAACGTCGTTTACGCTATCGTATCTTGTCTAGGGCTAACCTTTTTTTATTTTTTTGACCGGTTATAAGGAAGGTTTGGCATATACCTCCAAACTATTTTACCCCTAACAAAAAAAAGAATGTGTGTTTGTTTATCTGTGTATCTCAAACGGTAGACCGATTATTTCTCTTTTTCTACTTGTATCTCTGTTTTGTTTAACGAAAGCTTGTTTAATAGAAATGGTTCTTAGATATAGGTTACATTAAAATCAACAAACAAACGAGCTAATGCTCTAGAACATGTTTTATCTTAATTTTTACAAAGAAAACCTAAGAGATAATGCCATAGAATTCGTGTTCGTTCGCTTGGTCTAAACCCACCGTAAGAGATATTATGAAACCGCGATTAGTTTGGGATTGGAATAGCTGTCAATTCATATGCACTTTGACGTAAGTATATGGTAAAACTGTCACCTCTAATCCCTTTCTAATCGCGGCTAGATAATATCACCTCTCAAGGAATGAATCGCCATTAACTTATATATCGGGGGTTTCTGTCTAGTTATCTTCCATTGATTCCTAGATTCTCTTCTTCATCCCTTCCCGACTACCAACATACAGGAGTACGCGCCACGTGTGCGGTGTTTCCCACGCCGCGGTTTACTGGAATACAAGAGATGATCTCATTTAGGGTTGCCTCTTTCAACACCGTGGGAAAATGAAAACTTTGACCTTAGTCTCAAAATATAACAGCATAATATGTATAGACTAAGTGAAGGTCTGTTGAAAAATACCATTTTTTGTATCCTAAATACGTAATTTTTAATTGTTTAACCAGGCCCTATTGCACCATTCCGACAGAGGTTACAAGGTGACAGGTGATGTATATTTAGGTAAAAAGATCATGTGTCCCATTTCACTTCTTAAAGCGCTATTCTATTTTATTATTTCCAAATCCTTTTGCCCCTGACGCAAAAGGAGGGGTAACTTGTTAGAATTTTAGCCCTTAAAGCTGTGTCTGTTTCTTTGTGGCACCGTACTTAGGTCACAAAACGATGGACTCAAACGCGTTTAAAAAAAAAGTTAGTATAATTTGGTGTGTTCATCGCTTAATGAAAATTAGTCATTTAACTGTTCTTATCAGCTTTGAAGTAGAGGTTAAAATTATGTTGTAATTTTTAAATAGGTACTTGATTACTAAAGTTTAAATTTCTAAATGACAGAAGTGCCAGCCCTGGCGTTGTGCAGAATCAACACGCGGTTCGAAGCAAAGCGCACCTGAGCCGGGCTAAGTAAACATCCTGAGAAACTACCTCTAGCTCTAGGGACAACACTAGCTCCTATAGAATATAGAATATAGAATAGGGTAAAGTCACCTGTAGTCGGCCTCTGCCTATACTTTGTACGAGTGGGAAGAGTACGAAATATATATTTCTCACTCTTCGCACTCATATAAGGTCTACTGATCTCTGGCTGGCCATTAGTGACTTTACCCTATTCATGGATTTCTCAAACCGCATTTCTCAACAAAATATGAAAATACCGCAAAATATCTCTTTGATTCCAATTGGTTCCTGAGATATAGTTGACTAAAGTGTTTATAAATCCTTAAATCATCTAAGACAGCACCAAATAACTTTTAATAGAAAAATCGATCACACTTTGTAATTATTTGAGTTCTTTTTTGTTTTTGTAGTAACGGTTTTGGACCCCTGTACTGAGCGTGGTCTGACATGACATGCTCTCGTTTTTAACCCCCGACGCCAAAACGAGGGGGTGTTATAAGTTTGACGTGTCTGTGTGTCTGTGTGTGTATCTGTCTGTGGCATCGTAGCTCCCGAATGGATGAACCGATTTAGATTTGTTTTTTTCTGTTTGAAAGGTGAATTAGTCGGGAGTGTTCTTAGACATGATTTATTATTGAGATATTGAGCTTTAAAAGCCCAAACAGAGTAAAAAATAAAGTTAAAAAACCCCCACTCTAAACAGTCGGTAAAAAAAAGTCTAAAAAGTAAAAAATAATAAGTCCCTATAACTTTAATTATAGTTGATATTAATATTTTGATTCAGGCGTCGAAACGTCGGGGACCGCTAAGTAAATGAAATAATATAAAATACCCCAGCTACTTAGCGGTCCCCCAACGTTTCAACGCCTAAATCAAAATCAAAATATTAAACCAATCTTTGTTGGTGGTATCCCGCCTTTTGGCCGAAATATATTTGGCGGAATGTATCGTTTCCCAACTGTTTCATTGGCCAACCCGCTTTTTTTTCAGGATTAATTTCAGTACTATCGTGTAGAAACCTATAGGTTAGGTTAGGTTAGTTTTATAAAAATCCTGAAATATTTACAGTTACAGAAAAAAAAGCGGGTTGGCAAATGAAACAGTTGGGAAACGATACATTCGACCAAACATATTTCGGCCAAAAGGCAGAGAACCCTTTGTTGGTTTATATCTTGGTTATTTTTATAGCTAGGTATATAAAAAAAAACTCAACTGTTTTTTACATGAATCAGAATGAATACATGAACATGAATATTCCCTATTAGACGGATTAGTTTGACGGAATAGTGTTTATGAAAAGGCAAACGAGTACACGGGCCAGCTGCTGGTAAGTGAGATCTGAGACGTCTTTGATCTCAAGATTGCAATCTTACAATGTTAATCTCAAGACTGCAAATTTGTTGCCTACCCTGAGGACTTAGATGGAATGCCTGTAAGCTAATAATTTCACAGGTTGTCTTACCACGCACTAGAACACAATAATGCGAACACTGCTGTTTGGTGGCAGGTTATAGGGTAAGATGATAGTAGCGATCTGGATGGACCCCAACAAGGACTTTCCACAACCATAACTAAGGTTCACATATAATTAAAATTAGAGAAACTGATCCGAATTGCCACATTATGTAATTGACGGTGTTTAAATAAGAATTGCGTCAAATAACTATCATGAAGCTAATATCAATTTGTCAACTAAACAACCAACAATCTTGGCTTAGCACAAGCATTCCAATTTCAAATCAAAATCGAACGTAACGACAAAGATGGACGACAGTGAAAGCGCGGTCATTGGTCGGTTCTACTCTGCGTGCGCATCGTTACACGAATACTTAGATAACTCTACCGTTACGACAAGCTCTATACTCTGGAAATAAGGTGTGTTTTGGCTTGCGTTGGGTGTTGAATTAAAGTGGTTAAACACTACCGTAAAGCGCATGCGTGGTTAAGACGTCAAAGAGATAATTGTCCTTTTGTTTACAGTTTAAGTTAATTGACTCTTTGTTAACATCTTAAAGTGTTTTCAGTTATTAGTAGATCGACATCTTGGAAAGGTAGTCTTTTGGTGGGTTCTTTTATCATCGAGATGTTACGTTCAATCGTTTTAGCCTTGCGTTTGCACACGTGTGTAAAATGTAGAAATAGTTGACAGTCGCAATCGAAAGTTAAATCTTATCAAGTACTAAACGAACCGCGTTGTAACATTAATTAATTTAGGCTTGAAATATAACGAATTCAAAGAAATCTACGTCATTATGTCATAAAAGTCATGAAGTACATAACATAACTACACGGAATCAGTCAGTGGTTTATCATCTTGGTTTTCCGGTTGGGTAAAGAGAATATCGCTTCGCTTTACGCTAGCGGAAAAACGCGATCTCGTTTAAACTTAATGTAATAAAAACAATTACACGTTTTCAATCTCAACACCGCTACCATGACCAGAGATAGGTAATGAATAATGTGGCAACACAACACGAAATGCACAGAGAAAAAAACTGTTCGTAACGGCCGTCCGGGCAATCGGGGTATCGATTCTTGTGATTTAGTGTTGCCAGATTAATCGGTATGATTGCTCGGCAGAAAATAGTTTAAAGTAGTGACAGATGGATCTATAATATTCTATGGCAACTTTCTATTTTATTTTACTTCGAACAGCACCACTACTTTTTAAAGTCCTTAACTTACCTTATTTTACAGATAGGCCCTTTCGGATACACTTTGAGGATCTTATGTGCATATACCCTTACACAGCTGTTCGAATGTGCCGGTTTGTTCACGATGTTTTTGTTTCACCGTAAAAATTCATTGGTAGGTACAAGTCGAGCTCAGTGCCTTACGATTACGAGTTGACACCACCATCGTCTGGCCACCGACGCTTCCAGGGGAAGAGCTCAAATATTTGCATGACTTTCATACATACATAAACTCATGCCTTCATTCCCAGAGTGGAGTAGGCAGAGCTACAGAATTAACAACAACTCTAAACATTTGTTGATAATTCTGTATCCACATTTTGCAAAATTAGGCTAAGAGAACTGTTGCAAATTGAGATGATAATAATTGTACTCGAAAGTAAATAGTACCCTATCGAAGCCTCGGGCTTCAAGCCATCTCCAAACCTAAATATCAAATTTCATCGAAATCAGTCCAGCGGTTTAGCCGTGAAATCGTAACAGACAGACAGTTACTTTCACATTTATTTTATTAGAATGGATACTCTCTATTTTCCGAGTTGAACTAAATTGGGATTTGAATCTTATAAAATCCAAAAGTAATAAAAATTTGCATTTAGAAAAATATAGTAATTATTTAATAACATAGTTTTAATTAATAACCCGTCATTAGACTAACCTCAAGAGAAACATTTCAGTTTCTTTAATAACAATGTCACACATTTGATAACAAATGTTCAGTCATTCCCGCCATTAGTGTAGGGAATTACGGGTGAAATTACGAATGTAATAATTACCTTAGTTGAAGGGGTGTATAAACTGTTATTACGGGCAACACTGAGGTCCCAGGGGTGGGGTGTGGGAGGGTGTGTCGCTTGAGTAAAATTATCTGTTAAATGTTGGTCATACGTATCTTGCTACCTTGCCACAGATATAAAATTGCAGTAACTTAAGTAGAATTTACTTTTGCTATGCTAGATATTTGTTTTAGTTGTCTCTTCAAAACATTATTAATATGTCAGTACATGTATTTCGATGAATTGAAAAGCGGGTTAATTAAACGGATGACAACCTTGGTGGTAGTAATTACCAGCGCCCATGGCAACACCGCGACACTGGAAAAGGAACTCCTTGAAGGTCTCTAGTAGCAAGCCGCAATTAGGATAAACAAAAACCTACCTTTTATTAAAGAACAGACCATTTAAAAAAAATGTACACATTGCATTGCAATGAATTTCATGTTTTTTCCTACATAGTTCGTAGGTAGTAAGTCCATTGCATAATTGCATTGCATCATCAATTCATCATACTGCTCGGGCCACCTAACATTTTCATTTTCATGTTTTTTCCTAATTTCTCTTTAAACTACGGTCTTACTTGTACCACTATAACTCAACTGGATATTTAATGGCGGTTTCTTGTATGGACACCCCCTTTAATGTTCCTGTATTCCCCCTAAAACTCGTATTTTTCCTGAAGCACAGCAACACTGACGCGCACCACTGGAGATGTGGCGCGTGCGCGGCCAGGATGCGCGTCTCACGCAACCGCGGTGTTGCCACATGACACCACAGTTCATTGGCGCCTAATGCTGAACTGAAACTGACTGACTGCCATTGATTGGCAGACTTCAGATTTTTTTTGACGAAATTGGGGTGATGACAAGATCCTCGGTAGAACAAAGGTATAATTTGGTAAAAAAAAAAATGCTAGGAAATATAATATTCTTAAGTGGCAATCATTACGGGTCTGGGTAAATATGGATCATGTTGTCAATTTCAATTGACATAGTGCAGCGGCCTTAAACTCTGTTTTGCCAAGCTATATTATATTATACTTATATGTCATTAATTCGTGTAGTACTGTTAGGCGATGGGCTTGCAACCTGTCACTAATACATTGGTAAACATCTACGCCTAAGTGTGCAAAATGTGGTTACAGAATTATCAAAAAGTTTTTATAGTTGTTGGAAATTCTGTAGCTCTGCCTGCCCCACTCTGGGAATAAAGGCGTGTTTTATGTATGTATGTATGTCATTCAAAGAATTGCTTAACTTATGAGCTAGACTGCTGACTCGTAACGAAAATATAATTATTGGTGGCAAAATACTAAATTAATAGGTATAAAAAGAAAAGCCATGTTTCCGTACTATCCATTCCACATCCATCTTTACTAAAAGTATACTCTGTTTCTGTTTGTTTGCTTGCACACGTGGATGGATGAACCAATTTTAATGAAATTTGATATGCAGGTAGCTGAAAACCTGGCCATAGACATAGAGTAATTTTTATCTCAGAAAAATTCAAAGATCCCGAGTGAGTAAAAAAAACCACTTCTTGGAAGTCGTACTTTATTTCTGGCATGTTGAAGGCGTACCTGATGGTAAGTCAGATCTGGGACTTTTGAATTCTCAAGACTACAATCTTAACAATGCAATCCTAAGACCGCAAATGCGTAGCAAAACCCTGCGGACCAAGATGGAATGCCTCTATGCTAGTAATTTCACCGGTTATCCCAACACCGGAACACAGAAATATGAACACTGCTGCTTTGGCTAAAGGATAAGATGGTAGCGATCCGGGCGGACCTTGCACGAGGCCCTACTACCACCACTAAAAGTGATATAGTTTCCCAAAGGCTGATTGTGGGCTTAGAATGGCGTCTATATCGCGTGTCAAATGTGGATAAGGCATCCGTCACTCTCGTACTTATTTACGTGTCAGAAGGTGACGGATGCCTTATACAAACTGTCACGCGATAAACGCAGCCATAGTAGGGCCCTTGGTAAATAGGTAGCCGTTTTTAAGAGAATAATAAGGTTGAAGTTATTTTTACTCCCAAATGCACATAAACAAGACTGTCGTGAGTGTCACGACTCGTGACGCGATCACCCGGTCGCTATTAGAATACAATGCGATCGACGCTTGCGCACCTAACCACTCAACCTTTATTCTACGTAAATCAACTAACTGATATGACTATTTCTCCTGTATTTTATGTTCTGTTAATAAGTGTGTAGAGTGGATATTCGATTGTTTATCAAAAGTGATTAGTCGGTTTTGGAAATGATATGCGTTGGAAAGTATACTGGACCCCTCCGTGTGTTTGGTGTTGATGTGGATTTAAACCTCATAATTGAAATGTTAGCGAATAAATTGACGTATACTTCGCTTCGCTTCGGTTTATGTGAGTATGATATATGTATAGCCTTCTTCGATAAATGGGCTATCTAACACTGAAATAATTTTTCAAATCGGATTAGTAGTTCCTGAGATTAGCGCATTCAAGCAAACAAACAAACAAACCAACAGACAAACTCTTGAGCTTTGTAATATTACAGTAATAGTATATAGTATAGATGGTTAAGGTGTCCAAAGGTGACTCTAATCTTGTAATATTAGGTTTCAAAAGTATTAATTACTAGCTTTCCCCGTGTGGTTGCCGGATTAGAATAGTGCCACTCCAAGTCTTCCCGTGGATGTCGTAAAAGCCGACTAAGGTAATAAAGGCGTGTAGTACTGTTAGGCGATGGGCTTGCAACCTGTCACTAATACACTGGTAAACATCTTCGCCTAAGTGTGCAAAATGTGGTTACAGAATTATCAAAAAAAATTATAGTTGTTGGAAATTCTGTAGCTCTGCCTACCCCACTCTGGGAATACAGGCGTGAGTTTATGTATGTATGTAATTACTAGCTGTTGTCCGCGATTCCATCCACGCAGAAAAATAAAACAGCCTATTGTTTATCAGGGATAATGTAGGATTCTAATGGTGAAAGATTTTTTCAAATCGGTTCTGTAGTTTCGAAGCCTATTCAATTCAAACAAACAAACAATCAAATCTTTCCTCTTTATAATGTTAGTGTAGATGTTGGTGTACTGCGGGTTTTTATTAGCCATGGCTTTTTTTGGGCTCCATACTATAATGGTAAAAAAGGACCCCTTGTTAAAAAAAAAAGTTTTATTTCAGACCGGGTATGATCCATAGAGAGTTAGTACAATGAAACTTTAACCTATGTTAGTACATACATACATATGCATAAACTCACGCCTTTATTCCCAGAGTGGGGTAGGCAGAGCTGCAGAATTTCCAACAACTATAAAAACTTTTTGATAATTCTGTAACCACATTTTGACAAAAACAGCACCCCTCCCACCCCACGTTTTGCATAGTCGTGTGGTTGTCGGTTTATATAGTACCACTTCATGTCTTCCCGTGAAAGTCGTAAGAGGCGACTAAGGGCGACCAGTGTATTAGTGACAGGTTGCAAGCCCATCGCCTAACCGTACTACACGCCTTTATTACCTTAGTCGGCTTTTACAACATCCACGGAAAGCGATACGGAGTGGCACTATTCTAATCCGGCTACCACACGGGGATAACCTATGTTAGTAATACACGAAAAAAGTAAAAAAGAAAAAAGGAAATTTCGTTGAGACTTCGTTGGCTGTCTGTTTGTCTGTATGTCACAATAGGTTTTTCTCAGCAACTACAAGTACCATCAACTTGAAATTTGTCTTTTTTTTTTTCTTTTTTTTAAGTTTAGTTGGTGCTTAGAATGTTTTTTTTATTATATTTCCAATTTGTTTTTAATAATTTGCCCATGTAATTTGTAACTTGTTTTGTATTGTCCTTTTAACCGGGGTCCCAGGATCTTACTCCCATGACGAACCAACAAAATAGGTTTAAAATTATATATTATTTTTCTTTGTATCTAGAATTGTTCGGTCTCGCTAGCGTAGGCGCAACTGAATGCCTTCTAAATACAGATATGTGATTGCCTTGTGGAGGGGGAGAGTGCCCAGTGGTGGGCCCTGTAGTTTTTTCTATGGTAAGTAACATCGATAGTATAATTTTCGTCGAAATTCATTTCATCGAAAACCATTTTCTGCGGAAACCATGATGAGAAATAATTAGGCACGTATGTTACTTTAGGTTAGGATTGTAACTACCGAAAAAAAATTACCTTATGCGGTTAGAAATACCTTTTGATGAAATGAAAATTGACAGAACTTTTTAAAAGCATAATTACCGTTTCTTTTAATTATTACTTACTGAGAAGAACGTATTGAAGGTATCAGTGTATGGACTAGTGGTCGGAATGACGTCATTTTGTTTGTAACCGCGTTGTGACGTAGAAAAGACCAAGTGGCGTTCATTAATAATTTGTTTATTTATTTTCTTAGTAAATAATGAACAAAAAAATATATACTTAGTACTTATGCGTTTGTACCTCTGTACCTGAGCATGATTTTTTCAGAACACTTTATTAAAAAGACCCAGTTGTCAATTTTGCGTTATCATACGTCAGTTAACTAATGCCCGGTTCCTATATTCAAGAAACGAATCGTTTTCCTTACGTCTCGTTAAAATTTTACATTTGCTACGTACAAAATGTGTCAAATTTTAACGAGACGTAAGGAAAACGATTCGTTTCTTGAATATAGGAACCGGGCATAAGTAAGTATAAGTCAGTTAACTTTACATTCCAAAGAGGTTAAAAATCTTCATAAGCATAGATCTGTAATATGTCGTTACTCAATAGCCGCAGGCGCAGGTGAGAGACCAGCGGAGCGCATCTATTATCAACAACTCCCGCGCATGAATTACCATTCACAATAAAACCGCCATATTACGACCTTCGACGTCAACTCCACTCATACTTCAAACAGATCAAGTTAAACTAGACACGCGTATCACAAAAGCCAATATATTCCGACCTTCTACACGAATGTCGCTTGATAACTGAAAGAGTTCAAGCTATACTGGGTATGAAAGTCAGCTAGTTATTAAAGAGCTCTGAATTGTAAAGATGTCTTTGGATCGAAGGGTGCTTTGTATGTTAGTTGGCGTTATGCGTAAACGCAGCAAGTGGAAAATGGCCGGTTTAGCAATTACATAGTTGGCTTACCTACTTTTGTTTGCTTTATTGTGGTAATTATAGTAGTTTTATATTAATATAAATAAATAAATATACGGGGATCATCTCATTCAAATTGGCTAGACTCGTTGTCTAGAAAACAAAACATACAAGAGGAATCAAACCCAGGACCGCTAGCTTCATAGACAGAGTCACTACCAACTAGGCCAACCGTGTCGTCAATGTAAGTTGTTAAATGGATAAGCTGCCAAGAGAGCTAAAAAATAAACGTTTAGTAGTTTTTTATGACATGCGTAGAATTCGAACGAGTACACAGGCCCCTTACCATGAGTTACAATTACCGTACTCGCTTGCGAGTCGAATGCTCTGTTCCTCACAGTATTCTTAATATTGTAGAGCGCGAGGGACAGAGCATTCGGCTCGCTAGCGAGTACGGTAATTGTAACTCATGGTCATAGCAAGGACAGGGCATCGCAAAACGGTAATAGAACAAGATTAATAGAGTTGTATTATTATTTAATTATATTTTTCAGTTACATTTATAACGGTTACCCAAAAATTCTACATTATGAAGGTATTTCATTAACATTTTTTTTAATGCTATCTTTCTTTTACTGTTTAATACGAATTTCACGGACTTTTACATCACAAGAGAGCTTAGGTTAGTTCTTTATCCACTTATTGAATTTCACCATATATAAAAAAAAAAGTAAGTAAATAATTTTACTGAATTCAATTGTCACAAAACTGTTTCAGGAGTGTTACTTTGACAAAATTATGACAGATATGCAACTAATAAAAAGTTAAATAACGCTAATATCGGCTTTAGATAATCATAATCTTAGTTATTACGACTCTATTGCCTCTTGTTCTATTTCCATATCTGTTTTTGCGATGACCTGTCCGAGCTATGCTCATGGTAAGTGGAATCTGTGACCCAAAGATATTTGCATTCTCAAATCTACAATATAATGTCCTGCAATCCTAAGACCGTAAATGACACACAGCATGTGTAATAAAATTTAAATGATTTCCTCTTTTTCTCTTATCAATTCATAACTGTAGCATGGAGTCTTTTGTGGCGCTTATTCCCCGCAATGATGGTTTCGTCCAAGGCGCTGGTAGATTCGGTCCATATTATGGACACAAAAGAGCGCTCATATGGGCAATTTAGAAATATTTTGAATTTTGAATTTATGCAAGTACAAATTGCTTCACCTATCTAAATGTATGTACGCGCATAACTCCTGAACGACTTCATCAATTTGGATTATTCTTTTTTTGTTCTGTACGTTACTGCCAAGATAAGGTTTGTATGAAAGAAAAAACTTAAAAAATCGACGGATATCCTTGGTTAGTCAAAAAAATGCTAAGGGGGTGAAGCCGCGGGCGGGCAGCTAGTTACTTATATACCTACCTTTTAACGACTAATACTTATGTATAAAGTAACAAGTATATACGCCTCAAAGTTATTTGCTACCCCAAAACCTTCCCAATCCCTCTCAAAATACAGTCCAATCGCATGTCTCATCTCGCGCGACAAGGACACAAGATCGCGCGAGATTAGAGCTATGTTGCCATGATGACGAGACCCTCCCCGTTTGCCCCCCTCGTCTGGCGCCCGGAAAACTGCCACAGGAATGTTGCCAGGTCGATGTTATCAAAAACCTCAAAATGCCGGAGTAACGATTGCTGTGCTTTGAAATTTATAAATGACAAATACAAAGTTATTACGTTTTTGAATTCACAAAAACACCAGTTAATTATTATTTTTCCATTCACACTATTATACAATGCCGGAATTTCACACTGTGAATACCTACGTCTTTTTACCATAGACATTTTACCTTGTGCGAACTTCCTCGTAAACTTGTACCTTACCTACCTGACCTACCTCACATGATGTTAAAACTATATGACTTTACACATTCGCCTTTAGTAGTATTTTGTATGGAAACTGCCCAAACTATTTCCTTTTAGCCAGCTCAAGCTTTTTTTCGAATTACAATTTCCTCAAAACATACTCAGAAAATTAAAAACGTGTCACGTTTTCCGTCGAAGCTGGCAACCCCAAGTTTCAGTGGAGGGGAAACGCAGTGGGGTAGCCAGTATTGATCGAGGGGTAGAAGCCATTTCGTTAATCTCCCTATATCTAGAGGTATCTAAGCATACTCTGGAGGCATTTTAGGTACCTGGGGGTTCAGAGGGAACAGTTGTACCTACTTGTACGCGTATCTAGTGGTTTTTAGATAGGAACTATTTAATTTCGGTGGCTTTGTAGATATCTCATTCGATTCATCTAAAACTTTAAGTATTAAAATAGCATTAAAACGATAAATAGGTACTCGTATTTGATATTTTGTGAGATTTTTTTAAAGAAGGTAGTAACATTGACCATTTTATTTTACGGGTTCCGTAAAAAATAACCCTTTTGGTGAGACTTTGGCGTGTTTCTGTAGTCATAGCTGTATTAATCAACAGAAGCTATCAACTTAAATTTTGGCATACGAGTAATTAGATAAAAAACATAAGAAGGCCGCACGGGCACTTTTACACATAAAAGTCCACCAGCGCTTCCCAAGAGTAGACCACTGCTGACCACATGGGGTTAGCTCGACGCACTTCTGTCAAATCCCTGGACATGTAATTTTTTTGTAAATGAAATCGCAAAAAAAACAGACTCCTTATGGAGAGTAACAGTTATTAAATTTAAGCTCATAACGACTACGACCACACTATAATTAAACAACACAAAAATAACCAACTGGTTACTGAAACCAGTATCACACTTAATAATATTCAACCGATGCTTATTAGATCGTGGCCGCAGGATGTAACGCAACACATAACTGCGTTTTTTACGCGTTGGTTTAGCGAGTCGAGAATGCTGTTGCAACGAGATCCTTTGGGTGCGTCTCTAATGCAAGAGACTAAACTTACCCCACACCTCGTTAAACGATAAAAACCCAATAAGTATGAGATAGATAAAAAACCCTCGAGGTGACCCCATCTTTCAGAGCTGATATCTCTTAAAGGGCTAAACCGATTTTCATGAAATTTAGCTAAAAAGCACCGCTAAAAAACGTGCTTTTAAATAAAGAACATCGCATCCAAATCGGTTTACCCGTTTAGGAGCTACGGTGCCACAAACAGAAATATACACACATATCAGTCAAACACAATCAATATGGATTGAGAATCAATTTTACCTAACATATGGGATGATGGTCTTCGCCCATAAATATCAGCAACGCCAGGAGCATAGACAAGTTTTTGCTTTTCAGTGCTGCTGCGCTTAAAGAAGACATGTCATAGTGCTGAGGAAACATCGTGGAGGGAAGTTAATTTGTTAATCTGTAGTTTCAAAGTACGAGGAAGAAAGGACTTTTCAAAAAAGATAATCAAAAAATCAAAATAAAAAAAAAAAAACAAAATTCAAAGTATTTATTCAGTAATCGGCAATATAGGGTGAGTCGAGCGCTTCGGACAAGACCAGCATTGCGGAGAAGAAGTGCCGCAAGAAACTCCATTTGTAGTCGATTTTAATGGTTCCAGGTGGTAAGGATGAACTTTTACTCTGGTGGCGAGTCTCTTCATGCCTTGTATAAAAAAAGAGTATGTATGGACCATGCTCATTGTATAGGGTTTCAATGCGTTCGGTTGGCTAAGAAAGTGGTCTACCAGTTTTGAGAAAAGTTTCTGTGAAATCTAATTTTCGCTAAGGTTGACACTTGTCACCGTCATAATATTATTGCAAGAGAAAATCGAACTTGTTGTACCATGACGTGCAAATGGACTTCAACCGTAGGGTGGTAGACCGCATTGTTGGCCAACTGTACTACAAACACAAAAAAATATCTTGAAAAACTTTTATGAACAAATTTTGTATGCTGTCTTAGATGAATTTTTGGTGGATACAAAACTTTTGTATATTCTAAATCCTATAATACAGACTTGTAAACCAGTCTTAACTGTATGTCTCGATAAGTAAATAACGTTTTGTATTTAATAAAAACAGTTCGGAAAATCGAACCTAAAACCAGTTTCAAGCCCTTTCCAATTCACTATTGACTCAAGCCAGTGACGTGGCTAGTTCTTTGTAACGCCTACAAAGCACCAGGAAGCGAGGTAAAAGCTGTTCGAATTATTAATTATGGCGCATCTCCCTGGGGAGGGGGGAGGAGGGGGTCTTGAGTCAGCGCCTGGCACCGAAATCCTGGGGTAAGCTAAGAGTTAGGAGCTTAGAAGTGGAAGAAATATTTCAAAACATGAAATAAGTCAGAGAATGGGAGACGTTTCGGTAAAAATTATGGACTACGCTTACTAGTTTCTATTCGTTTAGTTTTTAAACCAATCGCGTCACTGGTAGATGACGTGATACGAAAAGTCACGTGATCTACCAGCGACGCCAGCGGGTGTACGCGGGTGGTTGCCAAGTAAATAAGAGACATCGTAACGTTGACAATACGATAACATGTCAAAAGCATATTGTTTACTCGATTAGAATAGAGACCATGCAGAAAGTCCTCTCATAAATATGTTACGAAGTTCTTATTACACTAAATACATACCTATACATAAGGTGTATTGGGACATTTGGGACATATTCTCAAGATGATGCGGTCTTCCATATTCTTACACTTGACTATAATTTGACGTCTATGACGTCACTGCTGGCACCGCTGAAAATCTGCAAATTATACAACCTGAAAAAATAACTTTGTCATATAAAGATACATTAAAACATTGCATTGTTTCGTGTATCGATCGATCTATTTATCGCATATCTTCACGTGTAATTAACTATTCAAAGATTCCAGAAATACCAACAGTAAACTACATATTTTTTTATAGCGTTACATATCGCAAGACTGTCCTAATTCCAACTGGTTGATCAGAACTGGTACCATTAAGTCTGCATGACTGCACTAAATGCATCGGTTACAAAACCAAGCGCACGCATGCACTTGTACATGGACGATTCAGTTTTATCACAACTTGCTCATCTTGGTTCTGTAATTTATTTATTATTCAGGATGTAGAATGAGCCAGAGTTGATTTACGATTTGACATATTACCGCATAGATCTGGTTCTTAATTACAAATATTACGTACATATGTTGGTGCTAATAAAAATATAAAAAGTGTTATATATTTGCAAGGATTAGGTACTAATATCCATCCCATTCTGACCAGAATGTAAGTGCGAGAGGGACGCCTTAAATCCATATAAATACAAAGCCCGATTTTATTTCGGTATTTCAGCAGTGTTCGCATTGTTGTGTTCCGGTTTGGGGATAAGACAGCCGGTGAAATGACTAGCATAGAGGCATTCCATCTTAGCCTCAGGGTTGGCAACGCATTTGCAGTCTTAGGATTGCATTGCAGTCTTGTGATTGCGAATGTCTATGGGTCACAGTTTCCACTTACCATCAGGTGGCCTGTGTGCTCGTTTGTCTACTCGATGCCATAAAAAAAAAAAAAAAAAATCGACAAAGCATTATAAACAACTGGACTATTTTGATGTAGAAAATGTGGTGTCCCCTTGTTTTACAGACTGAAAAATTACAGAATTTTGTTTCACAGAAAATGTTTCATATACTATTTGGTCCTTGTATTTTTGCTTCGTATATTATTATTTTTTAACTATTTACTTGAAAGAAACAAATTCGACAGAAAATCAATTCAATGAATTTTTTAATTTTATTTTTTCATTACACAAACTTATCAAACAATATAATTATTTTTCAACGAATATTGTTTGGTCAGTGTATTTTTTAGAAGTTTGGGTTATAAGATAAATACTATATTATGATATAAATATGAGTGAGCGAGCGAGCGAAGCGAGCGAGCAAGACCTCTCTGGGCAGAACCGACTTGAATAGGTTAGGTTAGAAGGCTATGGCGGGAGCGAAGCGAAGCAAGCTCCCGCCTTAGCCTTCGAGGTTATTTTTTTTATATCTATGAAAACATAGAATATTTAATTTGCTATTCTATGATATGAAAAAGGAAACATTGAATTTTATTTAAAATAAAAAACGATGATTTAAAAGTCTTCAAAGTAATTATTCTACATATTGATTATTCTATGAAATGATAATACGAGAAAAAAATTCTATGAAATGAAATTCTAAACAACTTCAGTCTGTAAAATAACGTACAACCAGAAAATGTACCTACTTATCAAAACAAAACAATCAATCTATTAAAGTTACGACAAATTTTCGCCGCTGAAATTTGACCTACGACTAACATATAGTAGATTTTGGGCGTCTTCTTCAAAATTACCCCTAAATAGTCCTCTCTTTGCCTATAAGCGAGATTCTCAACAAAGGAACGGACGATGGTTTTCACGGAAAAAGTGGCGAAGCGGGTCTGAAGTCGAGGGGTATTGTGCACGTTAGTGGGGGTGGGAGGGGGGTCGGGAGATGGGGGGACATTGAGAGTTCCATCGGTAGTCTAGGGGTAAACGGAGCTCGCTGTTTTAGTGAAATATTTGGGAGAGGGTCTCGGAAACGCGAGCGCAACGGAAATGGATTTATGCTTTAACAGATGACTGCAGGGTTTTGGTGGTAGTTTGTCCAGGGTTTGTTCGGCGCTGCAGTGTTCGCACTGTTAATTTTTTTTAATAGAGGGTAATCACTACATAGTATAAAATAAAGTAGCTTCCCGCTGTCTGTCGGTCCCTATGTATGCTTTGATCTTTAAAACTACGCGACGGATTTTGATGCGGATTTTTCAATAGATACGAGTAGAGTGATTCAAGAGGAATATTTTTATGTAAAACAAATTCTGGATAATGTACGGGTGTTACAGAAAGCGCTCATAAACCGAAGCCAAGCGAAGGCAAGACGCTAGTATAAGATAAAAAATTCCAACGATTTCTTGTATTGCGTAGTACCTAGCTTATATTATATGAAAACTAGCGATGTAAGATCTCGCCGACTTTACAATATAGGTATGTTTACTGTGTCATAGCTTGGTCAAATATGGGCCATGTGGTCATATACTCGTATTGACAGGTAAAAAGATGGTAGGAGTTACGTTAACGACGACCAACGCCGACGGCGAACAGTAGGTAGAATTTCGCAACAGACGTTTCTGTTAAATTAAAAATCTTTAGAACAGTAGGTAATTGTTAATTATTACATACATACATACATACATACATTAAATCACGCCTGTTTCCCACATTTTCCTGTGCATGACTCGATGTATGAATGTGGAGAAGCGAAAGAAATTGGTCAAGATCGTAGCAAGTGGAAAGAAGTGGTCTCTGCCTACCCCTTTGTTAATTATGAGCATGGGTAAATGTTGTTTTTGGTATTTTATTTTCACTTATTTTTAATCATTATGTAAAATTAAATAAGGAAGTTCCTACTTAGCAAATTAATGTAATAAATGTTATTTGATAATTTTCAATTTTTATCTGCTTTTAAGTTCCTGGGTACCTATGGTACCTACGGTACTTATGATAGCCTTATGCAGGGCCCTTGCAGGTTTTATATTTATGATTTATGATAGCAATAAAGAGTTTGAATTCGATTTTATATTAAAACCCGGTTGTATGTATGGAAAGGATTAAAAAATTTTTTTGAGATGTACCTTTATGGTGTCCCATACGAGAAGGGTTGTTTCCAGAGATAGTGGAAAATCCCATAAAACTTTAAATATACCTATAACTTTAAGGTACCAAGGCGTTAAATGCTGCTTACTTTGCCTTGGTTGTACTACATGTACGTAGTAGTATAAAGATGCTATAATACGCATAATACTACCACAAGAAGTACAGTCAACCAATTTGATTTCTAGGCCACTTTGGACTATGTTAAACTGACGTTGTCCACCAAAACGTAAGAGACTCCCTATGATTTGGTTTACAATGTCACGTTGACAAAGTCCATAGTGGCCTAGGAATCAAATTGGTTGACTGTACATAGCATTATAGGCACAGATCTCTCTCTCAGCCCTCCCTGCGATCTCCACCAATCTCGGAACACATTATAACACGCTGAGCGCCCCGCAACCTCATTCCCATATAAAAATAAGACCAAATCGAGTCTTCGGTCCTCAACGTGTTAAAATAATTCCTCTTGAAAAGATACTTCACAACTCCCTGTTAAACAACTTTTAAACGAAAATGAAACCAAAGTGACTAGCTACAAAGTTCATTTCAAATAAGAACACAAAAAGTAAGATACGACGTTATTCGTTTCAGGATAAAACGAGATCGATTCTCTTAAAAGGGATGCCTTAATTCTAATATCAACCCTGTCTGGTTCAGCATAGAGTTGATTTTCATTTGGATGCGCAGAAAGGATAGACCAATTTAAATATGGAACGTTGCAAGATGGTTCTCTAGGGAAAAACAGACGGTGTTTGCAAGCGGCTTTTACTAGTATTTGAAGTACGGTGCTGTGTTTTAGGTTCATTTTTGGTTGTATGGTTGTGAGATAGGATTTTGTGGTGTGTAGTAGTATCGATTTGCTCTGGGGAGAAAAGGGGCCACGTCATAGAGCGTTCAAAATGGCGATTGTGAAAAGCCGTTGTTGCAATATTGGCGTATTTTGAAGCAGATTTTCAGGTTTATGAAATGTAGTTTGACGAAATATTATACTCACATAAATGCGCTAAATGCAGTGATAGTTCATTGCATTCAGTTTTTAGATCATAGAAAATATAACCTCAAACATATTGTTTTTAACTGACAGATATCAAATCGGAACTTTTAACTCGGTGCGATAATAGCTTTTATAAAACACCTCTTGTTAAATTTGGTAGCTAAATATATACAAATGCAAACATGGGTTCGCGCAAGTTTTTTTATTACTATCCACTCGTTATATTACTTCATCTGTATTTGTTTAGCGATATAATAGTCAAATAATTCGTCTCCCATCACCATCAAAAACTTGTCAAATTCCACGCAGTGAAAGAGACAAAGTTGTATGATTCCTATAGCTCTATCTCTATCCCCACTGACTAGAATTTAACAGCTATCATATTATAGAATCAAGAGAGATATCCGCTTGTGGCACATTCGCGGTATTGACCGCGCGTAGGGCGCCGCCCGCCCCACATCTGTTCTCTCTCGCGCCCGCCCTGCCTATACTATATACGTATAAGTAGGTAGTACACTGCGGATAATGTGTACACCGCTCTTTTATGTATGCACGAAGTGTACGTACTTATAGCTATAGGTTTGTTAAAGGCATTGGATGTTCGGTTTAGAGTACCATGCTATTCATACTTAGTTATAAGATGTTGTAAGAGGCGACTAAGGGAATATAGGCTTGTAGTACTGTTAGGCGATGGGCTTGCAACCTGTCACTAATACGCTGGTAAAAGTCATAGCCTTATACGGTATTTGACTAAAGTCAAATCAGCTTCTTTTTTTGAAACATCAAAAACGCACCGTTACTATGGAATTTATAGGGATTACTATCTTGTGATGTCACAATCAAACAGCGTCCTTATTGTTGCATTTTATCAATTTAAAAATCGTACTCGTAAAATAGCAAACATTAATAAAAGATTTTTATAATGATTTCTGTTGTTAATGCAAAAACAATTTAACTTCACTCTTGTCAAATACCCTATTGTGCAAAATGCGGTTACAGAATTATTAACAAATTTTTAGAGATGTCGGTAATTCTGTAGCTCTGCCTGCCTCTGGGAACGAGGGCGTGAAGGTATGTAGGTACCTATGTGTATGTATGTATGCTTAGTTATGTAATTAAAGTAGCAACTAATTGGAAACAAAATGTAGGTATGTAGCAACTTTGGTAGTAAAGAAATAGGAATAAGAACTTGATGAACTGAAACTAGTAAAGGTGACGGGATATTGTGGCTTTAAGTGTGGTCTTCTTTCTACCCGACTACGACGAAGCCAGAAGGGAGGGCTATTATTTCTTTCCTTTCCTTTTTCAGTTCCGGGAATCTTTAAGGAGGGAAAATGGCCGACTATGTTCAGATTTTACTTTTCATTTATTCTTTATTGTTCATTTGATATTATGAAAAACTAGGTCTATAGGTACGTTTTCTGTTCTAAGAAAATATTACTACGTCATTATATTATTAGTATTATTACGTCAAAATAATCTAGCTCTCAGGGTAAAGTATGTACCTGCCTGTTCTGTGAATCGTAGACAGTCATAGTTATTGACGAACCGCTATGTTTGAGGTGAGGATATCGTCGCTTTACTTTCTCAACCTCGTATCTGATCGATACAGATAGAAAATGCACTCATGTTCCCTAAAGAATAAAGACTACTTTCCTAACTATTCGATTAGATACAAGGATTAGAAAGCAAAGGTACGATATGTCGCATCCATTGATAACGACGGACGAGTTGTTTGATCATTATGACATGTTGGTTATTATGACATAAGTACCTACTTAATAAGCAACATTACGGTGAGCGTAAGGGACAGAGATACGGCAGTTATATAGCTCTGTCTTTTTCTCTCAGCGTAAACTGAACTGTGGGGCTAGACAAGTTGCCATCGTTCACGAACGCTAGCGTTAGGCGATCACTTTGGTGATCACTTGTCACTTGGCGCTGTCAAAATTAAATAGGCTAGATAATCAGTGGGGCTAGACAAGTTGCCATCGTTCACGAACGCTAGCGTTAGGCGATCACTTTGGTGATCACCTGTCACTTGGCGCTGTCAAAATTTAATAGGCTAGATAATCAGTGGGGCTAGACAAGTTGCCATCGTTCACGAACGCTAGCGTTAGGTGATCACTGGCGACATGTGGTGTCATTGAAAAATGTATGGGAATGACGTAAGTCACGTGATATATCACTCGTTACAACTGACACGCTGAAAACTGATTGTCTAGCCTATTTTATTTTGACAGCGCCAAGTGACAGGTGATCACCAAAGTGATCGCCTAACGCTAGCGTTCGTGAACGATGGCAATTTGTCTAGCCCCACAGTTTTCAGCGTGTCAGTTGTAACGAGTGATATATCACGTGACTTACGTCATTCCCATACATTTTTCAATGACAACACATGTCGCCAGTGATCACCTAACGCTAGCGGTCGTGAACGATGGCAACTTGTCTAGCCCCACTGCATAGATATGTCATAATTTAATAACCCCTCGGTAGTTAAATGAACGAATGGTTAAAATTGGAAAATCGAATCGATAATGTGACATTTCGTTCATAACAATTGATTACGAATTGTAATCATTAGTTTATAGTACCCGGCCGTTACGAAGTCATTCCTGACATCTGTCATCACAGTACGATTCTTAGGTTAGTACCTATTCTTGGGTTTGAGGTTATAATTTGTACTGGAATGACAGGTGTCAGGATTGACTTTATAACGGCCGGGCACTATAGTTAAATACGGATCATACTTAAAAGTAAGTTAAGTACAATATAAGGTAGTAAAGTATTACATAATAAATTAATTAAATCAGCAAAAATAAAATTATTATACATGTATAATGTAAGGTCAATAAACATTAAACTAAAAATAATGACTATGAGAACAACACGACTAGGTCTCTACGGGTACCGTGGGTAGCTACTAAACAACGGTAAACTTACCCATATTGAGAAATAGGCGCGATGGCCAGTAAGATCACCAGGTAGGATCCCCTACCTATTAATTTTGTACGTGGGGGATCCTACCAGGTGATCTTGGTGGACATCGCGAGAAATAGGTACATGGAAAACATTCAAGACTCAGGAACACTAAAACACTAAATACTTTAGAGGATTAGAATCTGGGTACGCTAGCTTCATAGTTAGGTTTACCCACTACCAACCAGGGTAATGTGTCGTCACTCGTGACGTCAGTGTCGTGTCGTCGCGTATGTGTGTGTTTTGTGTCATTATTATGTTTTTAATAATAAAAAATACACTTGCCAGAGCCCTGCAATAATAGCAATACAATACCGTGCAAGCCACAATAGTTCACAATACAAGAAGAGCGGCACTTACAGACAGAGATAACGTGTGGGGACATTCTAAACGTTTTTCATGTCCCATACTTTGAAAGTAGGCCACTGTTTATCTTAGAAGCGGGTTGAAAGTGATGCATTTCAACCCTAGAGAAGAAAATTGAAAAAAAAAACAATGGACCTGTGCAGAAGCCTACACAGCCTCTTTTTAGTGAGATTATTAAAAAGAAACTAAGCCTGTAGTACTGAGCCGTGATAAAATCTTACACTTACAGACACTTTTTGGCAAGACTATACTTAGTCTTACTTTTATAGGTTGGTTAACAATCTATCAAAGTATGGCTTTATCCGGGACTTCTAAAAAAAAGATAAACGACATTTATTCAGCAAGTAGGCCGCACGGGCAGTTGTACACGTCGTAAATCTACCAGTACTTCCCAAGAGGAGACCGGGGTGTTATTCTCTCAAAAACGGACGGGCGGACGAACTAGCGAAATCGCAGCGGCGAGTTTAGTTAGTCCCGTCTGAGCGAACAAAACACATTTTAGCGCGTGCATTTTCAATTAAGCAGCCTTATACGTTCCATCCATCGATAGAAACCATGCTGCTAAATTGAAAATGCACGCGCTAAAATATGTTTTGTCCGCACTGACGAGACTACTTAAACTCGCCGCTTGGACATCATTCGTTCGTCCGTCCGACCGTCGTTGTTGAGAGAATCACTACCCAGTGCTGAGAAGAAACGCCACAAGAAACTCAGCAGTCAGACATTTTTTTATAATATTTCATATTACCAATAATACTACTTACAATTAGTCTAGCATTAGTTTAGTGTGTAAATCGTATACGGGCGTTCCTTTTAACTGTGGTTAGTATAACCCCTACTGAGCACATTTAGGCAGCTTTTGTTAAAATTAAATTTAAAAAAAAAACCATACAAAATAATTTAACACGCAATGTATAACGAAAAATGCAATTAATTAAACATTACGTACTTACCTGACAGATGGACTTCGATGTACATTGCGGGTCGATAGTATGTTCAAAAATTAATAACGGTGTATACGTTAGCGTAATCAAAATAATTATTTCTGTTAATGATTAGTAGAGTCTTAATCTATGTCCAGTTTTAATAAACGCCCGTATACCATTTACACACTGTATAAAGCTACGAGTATAACTAAATATTCTACTCAATTTCAAAGCTGTTAAGGTCCAAAAGTGACGATCCTTTTCATAAATATGCGCGTCGCTTCGCGCTGATTCGATATGGCGGTACGAACCCTCGTTGCGCGAGTCCGTCTCCCACTTGACCGTTATTTTAGTATGTTCTCCTAGTATTGCAGAGCCGCCCAGCTGATAAGCTGAGTCAGGGCCGCGCCCGCGCATGCGGGTTCCGGTGTTCCCGGCTGTTTACCTTCCATGCACACTCATACATACATCGCTTCTAATTGTTGTTAGACGATAAATCAAGTCTTTGTTACAGCTACGCAAACGATGTTTTTATTAGAGAAACGGATGTGTTGTAGAAAAGTGTTAAACGGTCGTGATCATTACATTAGCCGCCTGTTTCACAATCGACAAGAAAAAAATATCGTTACTAGGTACCATCGAGACCTTAGAATTTGAAACATGGGCAATAACTATAAATAAATAAACGACACTTTAGTATTTCTATTAAGACTACGCCGAGCAAACGCCGAGCGTCCAGTGGCGCCCTCATTACTATTATTGTGTTTTATAATTAACTAAAGAATTTCCTTGGAATCAGACGATTATTGTAGTGCAAGTAAAAACACAATTTATGGGATACGTAACAAACTTTAATAATAATTACTCTTTGAGTAGTCAGCTTAACGGGAAAAGGTGGCCACTTTTTTCCGTTAAGTTATAACTCGAAGGTGAATTGTTATTAAACTATATGATATACGTTTTTAGTTGTGTTTTCCTTTGTAGTACAAAAACATTTCGTCCAATTTCAAGAAAATCCTTTAGTATATTAGAAAACACAATAAAAGTAATGAGGGCGCCACTGTACATCCGGCGTACGCTCGGCGCAGTCTTAATGCTGTCATACTGTAAATCGGGGTAAGTAGGGATTAAGGAGTCAGTTGGGACACCACCTAAAAGAAGTCAAAACTTGTTACAAATAAGAATAAGTATTAAATATCCCGTAACGTTACAACTATTGGCAATAATTTCAGTCTTATACTAGTATCATACACTTCATTTTAGGTAGTGTACAACAAACATAGATACGCAGATACACTAGTACAATTTATAATTCCCTTCTTTTTGTGTTGGTGGGTAATAAATACGACATTTCTTTGATAATATCTGGGCTTCTATTATAGGCGGGAACATTGATATTGTCTTTAACGTGTTTTGTATTGTTTTTTAACTCAAGTGCTATCGTAACGTTGTTAATACGATAACAGAGGGCTCAGACGAGATGCATTACGCTAACTTTCGTTTCTCTTCGTTTAGTTTTTAAACCAATCGCGTCAATAGTACATACATACATACATACATAGTACATCACGTGACTTTTCGTATCACGTCATCTTCCAGTGACGCGATTGGTTTAGAAACTAAACGAAGAGAAACGCTACCTAGCGTAGTGCATCTTGTCTGGGCCCTCAGGTTAAAGACAATAGGTAGAGTTTTACCGCCATTCAGAGACTATGTCCATTGCTTTGATTTTACACTACTTTATGTACATAAACGGCGCTAGAAGATTCAATCCATATTACCGACATGTCGTGTGGCAAATTTACTGAATAAATATTTTGAATTTTGAATTCTTTGATTGTGCACTAGGGTAGTCACCAGTGGTCAGCCAGAGTACTGTAGTCAGCCTCTGCCTATACTTTATATAAGTGGGAAGAGTACGAGATATGTTTCCCACTTTTCGCACTCATATAAGGTTGACTACTGGTGATTTTACCCTATCTGTCACATTACAGTAGAATCTGTACATATTTTTTTTATCCCTGTCTTTTTCGTTTAGTTAGCCTGTGGGCTGTTGGTATAACTTCTACCTATGACATCATGTTCCGATGACCTGAAAACTCCCCTCCACATTCCTCGCAATATCAAAAGGCATCTAATCAACCTGCTACTTGAAACATTTTCGTCAAATTAGATCATGTATATCGGCTATCTGCCACTCTGCCGCTAGCCGGCGATTTGAAGCAAACACACTTATCGCTTGCGATCACTTGCGCGTGAGTGTGCCCGTTATTCTTGAAGGAATGCAGCAGAACTTTAACAAGATCGTTTGGTAAAATAATGACTGATGATAACATAAGTTAAAATGCAGTTGAAATGCGCTCTTTGCGTAGTATGTGTAGAGTAAGGAATGAAAAGATCAGAGAGAAATGTGGACTAAAACAAATTGAAAAGGGCATGCTTCGATGGTTCGGTCATTAAGAAAGGATAGATGAAAGAAGATTGACGAAAGAGACATACAGAGCGAAAGTGAGTGGAAGGGTCGGAAGGGGCCGCCGTAGGCGTACTTTTTAGAATCAAATCGGAGAAATACTGGAAAAGGGCAACTGAAGTACATACATGACTCGATGTATGAATGTAGAAGAAGAGATTTGTCAGCATCGTAACAGGTAGAAAGAAGTGATCTCTGCGTACCCCTTTGGGAAACAGGCGTAATTTGATGTAGATATGTACCTGTGTATGATAAAAAAAAAGCTGGTACACTCACGAAAGTAAATTAAGGACCCATTTCAAAAATAATGTGCTTGATGTCATCAATGTAATCAGAGATGTCAAGGCTAACGAAAGGGTAAAGAAAAATACATTTTAATCATTATTCGTAATAATAACGCTAGCAAAATATGAAACCCAAGGTATTAGCGATAATGGAATTTCAGGACGCATCTAGAACAACAAATAAATGTAAATTTATCAAACGCCTGTCCGAATAACGTCGAGAATAGGTACAATTTCCGGATGTATGTCATTTGAGTCGGTATCTTTAGGAGACGGGCGTCACTCGAGATAACTCTATCTACACGACCGCTACCTGAAATACGTGAAAATCGACTGTTATTACCAATCATGTCGATAGTAGATTCTGTGTAAGTTGTCAAAATAGAATCAGTTAGGTACCTAGTCATCTACGGATAATTTTTAACCCGGAATTGATTTTATTGCATGGAGAAGTTTATCAAGAATGCATTTATCCAACCCCAAGGAGTCCCCGCCGTACTCAGGGACATTTTAGAGACAAATCAACTCATTCCCTTTTCGTAACTTTTGTACGAAAATCATCACTAACTGCCACACTCAGACACGTAAATTTGCTTGATTAAAGTTGCTTTTGTCATATTATTTCCTATAGCAATAGAATAAGGCAACACGTCACTAAACAAGCATTACATTTCATTGACGTCTCTGCGTGCAGCAGTTAGGAAGGAACGATTTAATCATTGTTAACCTCCTAAGGCCCAAGGTCCTACCCATAGTACTTATTAACTTTGTCATTCAGACCCAGCTCCTTCGACAGTTGTGTAGTCATAGCGCACCATGGTCCTACCAGTAGGACTAAATAGAAAATTCGCCATTTTGTTTCACATTTTGCGCTAAACGAATTTGGTGTGTCCTCTAAGTAAGACTTTTAAGTACTTGGGTCTGAATACACTAGTACTACTACCGTAGGACTACGGGTCGTAGTGACTACAAGCTGAATTTTTCGTCGGGCCTTAGGAGGTTAAGAGGATTGTGAAGTTGAAAATTTCCATACAAAATGTGATAAGGTTTATCTCCCCTTAAAACTAGTTCGGTTTTTTGTTTTTTGAATATTTTGTAGATATGAAGGAAAACTAGGTCTGTAGGTACGTTTTCCTTTCCAAGAACATTACATTTAAAAAAACGGAATCGTTTTTCATAATAACTAACATAAAAATCGGACGTATTTAAAGCATTTGCCAATTTCTGCCCAATGTCCTCTTTGAACGACATTTTTCTTTGATTTATCGCGTTGGACGTACCTAATCTATTTGTTCTTCTTGAAGAAATTTGGGCGGGACGAGGATGTAACAAAAGTGTTAAAATACTTAGAACATAATTTCAAAAGTCAGATATTTTCCAGAATTTTCCAATTTGTATTACCTAGATAAAACTACGCACGCTTGTCAGCTTAGAAATATGTAGTTTTATTTACCTTACGGCCTCTCGATAGTCTCGATACAAATTAGAAACTTAGATAAGATTAAGTTACTCGTATTTGAAACATGTAGAGTGCAAGACAAACAGATTGTAACGAATTATTGAGACATTATCAAGATAACGACCTAGCCCAGTTCCAAGATAGTATTGTTTAGCGAGTTTTAAGATCGGTTTGGTTCTATAGACAAATGTTTGGGGAACATTAGAAATTTAGTAAACTTTTTGAAAATTACTTAACAAGCCCTAATGAATGACACTAGATGTTTAGTCACCCAAGCGGGGCGCGGGTGGCTATAGTAAGAGTGTCATTATGGTTGTTTAGTCTACTTAACACTTCGAATGCGAGGAAAAAAACGACGTTCTACATTTGCAAAGTTTCTTACAAAATTATACCGCGGTTTTTTTTGTTGTAAAGTGACGGTTTAAATGCTTGTTTATTTAGCCACCTGATTCAAACTTGAAAACTATTTTATAACCATTGTACCATAATATAATTAAATAGATTCATGTTCGTAATCATTAATCGTTGTTTATTATATTTTTGCACAGTTGTCATTTTGAGGTTATGGTCCATACACAATAACTGAAAATGGCGATAATCCTCCATTCACAAACACCGTGATTGGCTGTGTAGGAGTTTCCAAAAAAAAAAAACTTTTGCCCCTAGAGATTAATAAAGAGTTTTAGTCCCGACGTGCAGAGACTAAAGTAACATTTTAAGAGCATGAGAAATGAATAAATATTTAAACGTTGGATGCCTCAGTCTGTATTAGATGACACTGGAACTTCATGCTTAGTCCTCAGGGTTGGCAACGCATTGGATAGGATTGTAGTCACAAATATCTATGGGTCTCAAATCCCATTTACCATCAGGTGGTCTGTGTGTTCACTTGCCTCCTCCTTGCCCTAAATAAATGCTGTAAAAGATCTGTCGTCGTTGTCGTTGTTCTACACTCCATACATTTTGTGTAAAAAAGGACCTTTTTGTGGTGGAGGCTCTAGTCTGTGAGCCCATTTGTTGATCATCTTAACTGATTGACCGATATAAAGACAAACACTCGTAAAAGTTAGATGTGGTTAAAACCGTCTCGGACGTGAATGAATACAACCAAATCACTCTCCAAAAATACCTTTGCAATCTAACACCATCTAGTTCCAATCACATAACTCCACAACTCCACGTACCCATACTGTACACGGCATAGCTTCGCGGAAGGCGACAAACGAGATCTGAATTCAACACATCCTCTCAACCAACCATCTAACTCTGAACTCCCTCTCCCCTCTGTCCACGAACCAAGGAACTACACAGCGGAGGTTTGTCCGTTTACAACAGAGCTCAAGGTGTAATGGTGGATGTTTTGATAGACCAGCGGTCACCGTTATACCGATGATCGAATGCAAGTGAATGAACACTTCATCCATTCAATCGGTTCGGAGAAATCGAGAGGGATTGGCGTATAGGATTCCATTGATGGGAAGGTAAGTACTACGGTGATTGACTGGCTTCATTAGGTGTTCTTGTAGAGCTAGCTAAAATATATTCTGCAAACGAAAATATACATAAACCGCGTAGACAAACGGCAGTTGCGTCTTCATTTTTCGATTTCTGCAATGTCTTTAAGGTGATGGCATTATTTCTTTCATTCTTAATTGTTTTTGGATTCGTGTGTTGTCAGTTGTCATTCTGTTTTTTGTGCTTATCGAATATTTTTATCTATTTCTATTTTCTATAACGTTTGTAGCAATTGTAGCATGTGCATTGTACAACCTCATCTCAATTCTACTAATATTATAAATGTGAAAGGTTGTGTGTTAGTTTGTTACTTCTTTACACTGCACCGGATTGCTGGACGGATTTGGATGAAATTTGTAATCGAGATAGCTTGTACTCTGGATTAACAGGCTAATTTTTATCCCGGAAAATTAAATAGATCCCGAGGGAATGTCGATACTTAATCGAAATCTTCGCAGCAGTGTCGCGTATAGAAGCTAGTAAAAAATAAATACGAAAGTTTGTGTGTATGTTCGATTGTTACTCCTTCGCTCTGCAACGGCTGGACGGATTTGGGTGAAATTGGAATATAGCTCACACCCTTGACATAGGCTACAGTGAGATAAAGAGACAGAGCCGTGTAACTGCATTAGCTCTGTCCCCTACACTCGTCCTAAACCCATGGTAACCCGCCCATATGCAGAGTATCGTTGGAAAGGTTTATATTTCGAAAATGTCATCCGTACCACAGAATACATAATAGTACTACTTACTTATGTTTACTAATATTATAAATGCGAGGTATCGCTGTCTGTCTGTCTGTGCTACGCTTAAACCGTTGAACCGATTTAGATGAAATTTGGGGAGGTACTTTGAAACCCGGGAAAGGAAATAGGGTACTTTTTTTTCGCGAGTGGTGATATTTGACTTCTGCTCGGACAGATTCGCGGGGAACCGCTAGTACAATATATTTTTGATATAAAAACATAAATAGTTTAGTCACTACATATTATAAAACAAAGTCGCTTCCCGCTGTCTGTCCCTATGTATGCTTAGATCTTTAAAACTGCGCAACGGATTTTGATGCGGTTTTTTTTAATAGATAGGATAATTCAAGAGGAAGGTTTTATAAACTTTGTTTTACGTACGGGTATTACAGAAAACTCACATAAACCGAAGCGAAGCGAGGGCGGGTCGCTAGTATATTATAAAAACGGGCAGCCTATCTACGTTAATGTAAGCAAATATGTATGGTGTTTAACTTTAAAAACTTGTACGGACGCAACCGAAATAAAAATGCAAATTCATCTTGCGCGAAGGGAAGAATAAACGAAATGGTACGGAAGCAGCGGGCGTTGCTCCGCGATGCGGCGCTCATACTGATGACGACGGTGCTGTACACGGGTTAGAAACTTGGACCTTCAATTTTAAATTGATTTTAAAGGATAAGATGGTGGTCTAAAACTGTGAAGGCTGTAGTTAGTAAGAAATTGATCTTAAGTATAAATGCTGGTTTCAAGCCACGATAAGTACAGCCATTCTTGACGTGTAAAAGTGCCCGTACGGCCTACTTACTGAATAAATGTCTTTTATCTTTTATCTTTTTTTTTATTTTGCTTGGCCATAGGTCTTGAGCCATGCGTTTTTCATGTAAAAGTCAAACTTTAATTAAAAGGTGGATTTATATCTATTATCATAGAAAGTTGTATACCTATCGGAAAAAAATGTAGTATTTATTTACGTTGAGGGACATTCCATTTTTTACCAAGTTTGTTTTTGCTTTATTGTAAAATACAAGTATACATATAACCTGCGCCTCTATTGTAGGCGGTAAAATCTTAAACATATTAGTCTTTTTATGGTATTGTTTTCTCGGCCACCATTACAAGTACAAAAGAGAGAGAGCTATCAAATCGTTGACAATACGATAACAGGTAAAAAATGATTTGGTTTTAACAGTCCTGAATAGAGGCCCTGAAGAAGAACAACGAATACTAAAAATGGTCAAGTGGGAGTTAGGCTGCGATTCGAAATCGAATTCCAATCGCAATATAATAAAGCCTACTGTGCGACGATACGGAACCTTCAGTGCGCGAGTTCGAATCGCACTTGGCCGGTTTATGTTAAAATTATATTCGATTGTTAACAGTTAGAGATAAATGACAACTAAAAGAAGACGTAGTGACTAAGATTGATACGTGCATGTCATTTGGAAAGGACGGATGAAAGAAGATTGACGAAAGATATATACAGAGTGAAAGTGAGTGGACGGGTCGGAAGGGCTCTAGTCCGAGAAATACTGGAAAAGGGCCGAATCTTAAGACTACGAGCGTACGCCGGTTGTACACTGGCGCCCTCATTACTTTTATTGTGTTTTCTAATAAACTAAAGTATTTTCTTTGAATTGGTCGGTAGGTTTTTGTACTACAAATGAAAATACAACTTATATGGTATATCACATAGTTTAATAACAATTCACCTTCGAGTTATTAACTTAACGGAAAAAAGTGGCCACCTTTTCCCGTTAAGCTAACTACTCAAAGGGTGGTGTTATTAAAGTTTGTTACGTGTCCCATAAATTGTGTTTTTACTTGCGCTACAAAACTGTATCGTCTGATTGCAAGGAATGTCTTTAGTTAATTACATATAGAAATCACAATAATATTAATGAGGGCGCCACTGGACGCTCGACGTTTGCTCGGTGCATGACTCGATAACCTTGATGTATGAATGTGGAAGAAGCGAAAGAGATGTGTCAGGATCGTAGCAGATGGGAAGAAGTGGTCTTTGCCTACCCCTCTGGGAAACAGGCGTGATTTAATGTAAATATGTATCTATATTCGATTGAGTTTCATAGGACGACGTTAATATTCCTGAATAACGGTTTACCAACCTTCAGATAAACCTGGTATTGACTGCTCTTAAACACGATAAGCGCTGGATAGCTGATAACAGATGTATCACACGGTTTATGGAAAATCAATATTGGCTCTGCAACGATCTAGCGTTACGGGAATCGGTGAATAACTCTTTATTGAACACTTTATTTGTGGAATCCAAGTGTTATTATTATTCCGACCTTTTTTGCGCAGCTTCTGCTTTTAACCGACGTAAGAAAAGAAGATACAATACAATACAATACAAAACACTTCGAAGATGTTCGCAGTTCGTCGGTTATTTTTAAAGGATGTTCCCCGATAACTCAGAGACGTAAGGGGGTGAATCAACTTTTAAGATACTCCCTATTTTTTGACACGTTTTACAAGTTTTACGTTTTTAGAAAATCTATATATTAGCTAACGACATGGCTTGTACACGTTTATTAAATCAGACATGTAGGCTTACATTTGCATTTATTTAATTAAAAATAATACAGTTTTGGGTCAATCAACTTTTCTTTGTAGCTCGTTGCCATGGTTACGTCTCCTGGGTCACTCTTGAAAACCACTATTTTAAAAGATATAAATCCGGTAAACATCAAGTTTTGTGGCAATTAAAAACCCATTCTCCTATGGGTTTTCTTCCAAGCGTATTAGTAGTGTATATTATAACCATTTTTTTAAGAAACTCTATCACTGTTGTCTCCTGGCTTACGGGACAGAATAACAACAACAAAAAGTTGATTCACCCATTTAACAAATAGTTGGTGACTCAGGGGACGATGTTGTCCCTAGGTTTTGTGTGAAAAAAGTGCATTGGACCGATTTCGATATTTGTATTGTTTCAAAGTACTTGGATGTGACGGAGGAAACCTGAGGAATCAAGGGAACTCTTCAAATGTGATAGGCACAAGCCTATAGCGATTTGGGTACCTACCTATTTGGAGTCGGTTTATCGTTTTTGAAACATTTAATAAAAATTGTGATGGTATTGCTACACGTATTTAATACCTTGATTGTATAGCTTTGCAAAACAAAGGTTGAAATATTATGATTAAAAAAAAGTAATAATTAAATGTAAAGTCATCTTGCATAAAGGTGCGTTTTCACACGCCTTTTTGTCAATTTTTCCACAATCTATCCAATATTTCAGGAGCTAGGCACATTCAAATACTATTAAAAATTGCTTCTCTTTTCGCCTAGCGTGTACGGATAAAAAAACGTTATAGGATGCTTGAATACATAGAAAACATCCAAGAGCATTAGTACCTACGTTTGAAACGCATTTGCTGTGTTAGGGCTGTTTTAATACCTCAACTGTAATGCCCTTCTCAAGATCCATCTAAAGCTGCGCCCACACCGGAGCTTAACGGTGTCGTTGCGTAAACAAAAGACGGGTTCACAGTAACAACATGGCGCCGTTTTTGACGCACCGTAATATACGCACCGTTAAGCAGTGGTGTGGGCGCAGCTTAAAATTACAGTTTTCCATAGTTTGACATTTTGATGTATCTTGTGACAGACATCTCGGTCAAGATGAGTTTATTAATCCAGCCCTTAAGATTGCAGTCTTGGGACTCAGATTCCACTTCAGGTGCACCTTTATGCTCGTTTGTCTTCTTGTCATGCAAATATTTCCGAGAATCGATCCCGGGATCGCCAGTTTCGCGGGACTACCAGCTAGTCCAACCGCGTCAGTGGTACCAGCAAGCTATAAACGACTTGCATCATCGCTATGCTTTCCTGGTATCGAGGCACAGTCATCCATTGTGTGTTACTGATTTATCAATGAAGATACGCATGTACGTATATGTACCTATATGTACATGAAAGAATCCTATATACAGGAAATCGAGGAAAATAGTTTATATTATATAGTAGTGGTTATATTCTCAAAAGTAAGGGTACCAACTTCTGCACACGTGTCAGGCAAAGATGTGTGAAGAGGCTTTGATATGCAGAGCTGCTACAGTTGAAAGCGTAAATATATACACAGCCATCGCGTCAAATATTTATATGTATACATATACGTTATTGTTAGTGGAATAGGGGTGTGTAAATATTTTTGCCTTTGATTGTACAGTCAAGGGCAAAAATATGTATACACTTTAGTACCTTGTCACTTTAACCACTGTGACAGTTCATATATGGCAGTTCAAATATGACGAAAATAGACAAGGTACTAAAGTGTATACATATTTTTGCCCTTGACTGTACCTAGTTCGAGTTGACGTTGTTCTAATGAAGCCCTTGAGGTTAACTTTTTTAATGTGCACAGTCATAATGTGGAACATCCGGCGCCGGCGTCTATATTTTCGAATGCTTGACTGTAGTAGGATTTGTCCTGGGTTCCTGGCTCGAAGTCTCGACTTCAGGTACTAGGCCAACATAAACCACCAGAAGATTATGTTGACAGCAGTAAAACGGTGCTAAATTTATTTCTTGGGTGTGAAGCAATATAACGAACAGCATTTACAGCTGTCAATATACCTAATTAATATTCACAAAGTTCATGGTTATGCATTGTGTCAGGATAGACTTTATCTGATCCTAAATTAATTGATACAGAACAAATGAATAACCCGTATCTTCTGTAAAATAAGAATCAAGGTGGTAGGACCTTGTGCAGGGTCCGTCCGGATCGCTACCACCATCTTATCCATTAACCTACCGCCAAACAGCAGTGTTCGCACTGTTGTGTTCCGGTTTGGGGATAAGACAGCCGGTGAAATTACTAGCATAGAGGCATTCCATCTTAGTCCTCAGGGTTGGCAACGCATTTATGCAGTCTTAGGATTGCATTGCAGTCTTGTGAATGCGAATATCTATGGGTCACAGTTTCCACTTACCATCAGGTGGCCTGTGTGCTCGTTTGTCTTCTCTATGCCATAAAAAAAAAAAAAAACAAGGTCTCCATTATTGGCGCCTTGTCCATTACTGGTTCCATCACTCTACCATCTCATCTCATTCATCAATGAACAGGTAAAGTTAAAGTAAACTAACACTACCTATTCCAATCACTCACTCTCTAAGATGAATGTGAAAGGCTCAGCCGTGTTTGTGCGCCTGCGCACTTGCGTATTCCGCGTGCGCGCGGGCAACGATCTCACGAGAAGGACGACGTGGTCTATGGCTTGCATCAGTGTTGGACAATTTATTGAGGTAAAGATAAAGAGATAACAAATTTTATATTATTAACAGGTTTGTGAAGCGCCGTTAAAATCACGTAGCTGTCATATAATGGTAGTTTACGTGACGGTTGCGTAATGACAGGCATTACAACATGAGTGTGGTTTATGAAACGAGCCGCAAAGCAAGTTTTATAATAGATCACACGAGTGTTGTAATAGCAATTACGCAGAGTCGCGTACAATAATTTATCTACACACATAATAAGTTCTCTAAGATGGGTTCAGTAGCCGAAAGGCACATGACCAACATTATCTGTGGTAGTAGGTGACAGCGATGACACCGGTATCGTAATTTCATTACGGTATCGAATATTGTAAGGTAATGAGATCCTAATTTGGAATATCTTCCTAAATTAACAGCTGTCATCGCTGTCACCTACTACCACACGTAATGCTGGTCATTGCCTACGGGTTTTGAACGCATAATAGAGAACTTATGATATTATGTGCAGATAAATTTAGCTCCTCGGGCGATAACTTTTTCACTCCGCCTAAATCAAGTCCGATTTCCACAATTTTTTAACATGTTGCAGTTATTATAAAGAACTATGTAACTCTGTACATTTCTGTTTTTTCATGGAAAGGACAACGTACAGTCATAGTTTTTCATGATATCTACAACATATTCAAAACACATAAATCTAACTAGGTTTAGGGAGAGAAACGTTGTCGCGTTTTGTATGGAATTTTTTAACTGCTCGAATATGTCAAATAAAGAAGGGCTTTTTAAGGGCTATATTTAATTTAAATGAATCTTAAGTACCTACCCGTATGAATGTGGAAGAAGTGAAAGAAATTTGTCAAGATCGTAGCAAGTGGAAAGAAGTGGTCTCTGCCTACCCCTGTATGTGTTATAGACATAAATGATCACTATCAATGACTCTTTCGATCTGTATTATAAAACAAGACTTTCGTTTTGTCACATTCGACCAGTTCGATTCCCGGTTAAGGAAGATTTTTTTTTCAAAAATCCAATATTGCAGTTTTATTATTTTATATAAAAGTAAGTCTCCTTTGCGAAGAACTTGCTCTAATATTTAAGATGGTTGCCGTCTATGTGGCGTTCGTATTTTCATTCTGTTTATGTGTTACAAATTAAATCGCCGCTATAATGATTAAATCCGGAAAGTGTTGACTGTTTATCAAAATTACTTGTATTTTCATGTACGCAGTAAGACTCGGTTAGTACGCGGAATGATGTAAGTAAATATTAGCGGAAATCACTAAGGAAATATACAATCATAATGATTCTATGACATAATTGCGTTTTCGAATTAATTATTTGTAAATAATGAACATATATATTTTGTGCTTAAGTACCGAGTTATTTTATTTAGTAAGGGTTTTTCTATCTACACTAATATTATAAAGAGGAAAGATTTGTATTTGTGTGTGTGTGTATGTTTGTAAAGAATAAACTCAAAAACTACTGCGCCGATTTCAAACATTCTTTCACCATTGGAAAGTTTCATTCACCCTGAGTGACATAGGCATGTTTTATTTTTCTGCGTGGACGGAGTCGCGTGCATCAGCTAGTCGTTCCTTCGTAATTTTTGGCTCTTGCAATTTGTATTTTTTTTAGATAATGACAAGGAGATGACAATCGAAAACACCTGAAGGTAATATTTTCAATGTTCAAAATGACGTCATTTTGTAACCGAATTTTGCTAGCAATAGGTATCTGTGACGTAGAAACCATTTGGCATTTGAGCTCTTTAGCCAACAGCGGAAAGTTTACTTAATTTTTCAGTTAATAATGCACAAAAGAGATGCTTGTTTTCAGAGCACCTTTATAAAAGTTCCTGTTTACAATTGCAATGACTAATACGTAGGTATCTCTATTTTCCGCAAGTTGTTTGTATGCACTCATGATCTTTCTCCCCAATGTCTCATGGGTTATGGCCATAACATGACAGTAACACTCATTACCGCAGAATTAAGTGAAATCACCTTAAAATACGTTTGTTATTGGTTTCAAACTTCACCAAAAGTTGTTTATGAATTGCGAGAAATTGACACGTATATAAATTAAATTACTCGGAAAAACCATATTGCTTTTAACTTGTTAACGTATTGCCAACATTATGATAGCTCTTATTTACTTGACAATAATGGCGGCGGCCGAGATAAAAACAATACTATAACATGTTAAGAAGTACCTACCTATTTATTGTTTTACCGAGTATACATTAAACCCCTGATAAAGGATGATGTAGTTTTTGACAAGAAAGAAATAGATTTTGCAGATTTAATAAAATATAAATTAGCCTTTGTTTTTGAGTTGGGATTCGGTGAAATTACTATAGTAAATAAATAGGTCTAAAATCTTCGTACATAGGATTGACGTATATGATATCTAGATTACTTGTCAGAGCTTAGAGACTCTCACAAATGACTGAATGAATGGCTTAGTCCCAATCTAAGGTCTAAGCATGTTCTATGTGTACTTGCCAGTTCTCATAAATAACTGACCGTTTAGATAGGTACGTGATATTAACACACACACTTAACTTAGAAACACTTTATAGAAAACTGCCAAGATAACAATCTAGTGCCAAACTTAGTACCTTTTTAGTTATTGCTACTTGGCCTACTTTTCACATTTATGTTTCTGTTGGAATATTGCTTCAGGGCTTTTCTCATTTTGCTGTATTTTTTGATTTCACAATAATTTTGCGACTTATCCCTTGCGTATATCATATGTAGATATGTGGTCAAATTCCTGAACGCACGCCATCTCTCACAGCATTAGTATGCTCGCGACATGCTGATCTCTTGATACGCAGAATCCATTGGTCGCTGGTGAAATCGAACAGCGAGCGGTAAACAATATAATTCTAGGACAAATTCTAACTCAAGTGGAATAAGTGGTAATTTGGAACACTCTGTAGATGTGGGGATTTATGAATACTTTGGCAAAATATTGCATTGCTTACTTAGATACAGGGTGACAAAACCTGACACGTAATTATTTTGCAATGGTTTCATTTCCACATACAATGTACCAAAAGACCGCCGGTGGCTCAGTGGGTTTGAGTATCGGACGACTAGTGCTCGTATGGTAGGTACAGAGTGCGAACCCCAGTAGTCACCATGATTTAATAAGTTTTTCTAACTTAATTACACTCCTGTAAATGTTCAAACAGCACAGAAAAAACATCGCAAGGAAACCTGCACATTCGGACAGCTGACAGATCCTGAAGGATCAAAGTGCAAATGAAACGGCTTATCAGTTTTAAGATAACTTTCTTCAACCTTTGGAAGGGCTTTTAAAGATTAAGATTTTTTCGTAACTGACTGACTACACCGGTAAAATCACCAGTTATTTATTTATCGTCTTCAATAAATACAATTACAATAATAGCGTAGTCTAAATACAACAAAAACTTCATAAAACAAACGCACCACTAAATGCAGGCTTCGCTTATAATGCGTATCGCGTTATCTAAATGAATCAGGCGCATTCGAGCGTCAAACTATGTATCCCAAGCCTCTCATCTAATAATATATTCAATTCACCCATCTGAGCGTCCGCGCAGGTTTCTCACGACTCCACATACGTACGTGTGCGTCACTATTGAACATGTGTGCTAAAGGTTATGAAGTTATCCTCTTCGATTTTTGAAATTCGATCGAATTGTGGCTGTCACATTGTGTAGTAAAGTTGTTTCTTAGCTGCCAGTTCGAAAGGCTGTTAGGTTGTTTCGTCCAGGGTTCCGCATGTAATTTATTTCATTAGGAGAAGGCAGGATACATGTCCCTCCGAGTCTTCACGGGCGAGCGCGCGGCTGGCCGGAGCATGTCCAGACGAGAAAAAACACATAATGACCCCATCTTTATATTTATGCGAAACTTGCCAACCATTTAACTCGATGGAAGAAACTGGTCGGTGTTATCTTATGTTTAGCTCGTTTCCGGCGGAATAAATTACTGTGACAATAAATACGGTGTCCTTAGGTTATATATCGCCTTGTTTAGTTTTATTTTGCTGAAAACAGAGCTAAACTGGCTGTGTTTTTCTGTACTTACGTTACGACAAAGGTGAATAGACTACGACACTATAATGTAGGTACCTAGTGTGTACATTTACCTACATACTTACATTACATACTTCAAGTTTTTGACAGTAGATGCTAAAAGGTTACAAAAGGAAATGTAGTGCAAGTTTTACCTCTTTGGCCTATTTATGTACAAAGTTAAAAACGTATCTATGACAGGACAGTTTTTTGTAGAGATACCTCACATTGTACACACTGGCTCGATTCATCATCAGCCTGTATTAGTCCACAGCTGGGTAGTGATTCTCTGAACAACGACGGTCGGACGGACGGACGAGTGAATGTCCAAGCGGCGAGTTTAAGTAGTCCCGTCAGTGCAGACAAAACATATTTTAGCGCGTGCATTTTCAATTTGGCAGCATGGTTTCTGCCGATGGATCGAACGTATAAGGCTGCTTAATTGAAAATTCCCGCGCTAAAATGTGTTTTGTTCGCTCTGACGGGACTACCTAAACTCTCCGCTGCGATTTTGCTCGTTCGTCCGCCGCCCGTCCGTTGTTTTTGAGAGAAATAACACCTCTGGACATACGCCTCTTTCATTACACACTCAGCCCAATCTTCAGCTGAGGCACTACTTGGAAAAGCGAAGTTCGAAGTTACGTTAGCTCCATCCTTTTCTCTCGATGTAGTCTCGAATGACGAGTGCCAGGGACGGAGCTGACGTAGTTAATTTCGTATTTCGATTTTCAAAGTATGCGTATACCGTTTGCCCTACCTATTCACAGGGTGCCCTACACTTCGTTTGACGTTTTGTGGTTTCCACTAGCAATATTGACCCTAAGGCATCCTGTGTAAAGTTAGAGTAAATTTTAGCGTTTTAGAGTTTTATACGTGTAGGGTCTCTTAACTACTATCAGTAAGGCCTTCCTCATTTTAAAAATAGTTCTCCTTTCCTGATAACTATTACAGGTCAAGATAGGTGACGAGCGGTGATTACTTTTTACTAGATTTTAGCTTAAAAAACTTCGAAGCTCTCTAACTACCATAATCGCGACTTTAATATGAACTAACTGTTCTAAAGACCGGCACCAATTCCGCAAAAACATTGAATTTTTACACCGTCGACCTATAAAAGGAAGCTTATGATTCTTGGCGGCCAGTATTTTTAAAAGGTGAGTCAATGCAATTTGGACCGTAATACTGGTAATGGTAAGGTATTGTTTCTTTCATGGAGCAGTGGGGTAAGGGGTCGGAGTCAACGGTGCCTGACGCCTGCGCAGCTGAGAAGGATCTCGCCTGAGGGCTCGACATGTTTCTCATGGGTGGTTGTAATTTAGTGTTTAAAGGGTATATGTAGTACAGTCACGGTAAGAGAAGGTTCGTCACTTTTGGACCTTAGGAGCGTTGAAATAGAATCGAAAAGTGACGAACCTTTTATTACCGTGACTATACCTGGTTCGCGAATGCGTTGAATCATGGGAAAGTATTTTCCTTGATAAAAGGTGTTCTAGTTTCCCATGGCTGAAGTTATCTGTACCAAATTTCATTACCATTCGAAGCGATATTTATTTTTAAATTATGATCTGTTCCGTTATTTATAGTTACGAATTACGATCTTAAAATTCACCTGACTTTAAAGAATGTGTATACTGTGTTTATTCTTACTTGTCTAATATAGTAAACAACTTTCTAACCTCAAAATTAACCTTGCTTTGGCTAAAACAGCTCTTTTATCGTAAATACCTAAAGTAAAATGAGTAAACATTTTGGACATCACTTGACCAATGTCTGTGATTTCTTAATTTTATTTATATCTGTTTTAGCCAACCAAGTTTTGTTTTAAGGTTATATTAAATAAGTCAGAATGAACACAGTATTGAAGAGACATCAACGCGTCTGTACGATGCAAAATATGGAATTCAAATGAGTTTTCTACGATGGTCTTTCATGTTTAATATCCTTTAATAAACACTAAACCCTAAAATAATACGTAGTATTAAAAGATAGGTACTACAAGACAAAATATGTTTATTCAGTAAGTTTGCGTGTTTATACGTCAATGTACGAAAAATTGAGAAAAAATTAACACAAATAGACTTTTATTCACGAATATATTTTAATTCAGTTCCTACAAACAGCACGTTTCAGCGCACGCCGTTACGTAAACGCAACAAAGATAAAATTTGTTTGTTTTCATATTCCACGGGTTCTATGTCACGCAATACTTTGGAGTTCCGTTTTCAGTGCCTTAAAATCCTTTAAAAATATGTTTTTTTTCGCAATCGAGTTGCAACCTTTCCCCATATTATGATGATTCCACACTTTTGTTTGCCGTCTCTATCAATATTAGGTACAAATTACCATTTCCACTATGGTGACCATTTATTAGATGTGTAATTGTTGCTGTTATAATTATTAATAACGTTTGTATTAATTAATTATTAGTATTTATGTTTGACGATCTCAATGTAATTTCTTATTTGACATGCAATGCAATTAATATTGTAATATTACATTGATTAATAAATAAACTAAACTAATAGAAAGTGAGTATATCTGTCTATCAGTCTGTTCGTTTCTTTTTCAACCTTAAATCGCTCAACAGAGTTCTACAACTGAAATAACTTCAGCAAGGACACTTTTCATCCCATTAAAATAGGTCACGCTGTATATACGCTGCCAAACCAACGATACATTTATTTTTACAATTGAACACCCCTTCGATTTAAACAACGCGTAAATCCACATTATTGACATGTTCTTTATATATAGGTTGCTCTAACCCATCAAAAAAAAATATACGTGAACCCTTATTCAATAACGAACACGCAGTGAATCCGCTTTTACCATTGTATGTATTTTTACGAGCGTAATGTTCCTCTCTTATCAGTTCCTGAACGAATTCCTTTGTTACATTTTTATTTATTTCATGTTATCACTTAATATGATTGAGTGACACAATCTACCAACCCATAGGATTAATAATAGGTATTTCCGAGAATCATTAGGTATTATTTTTTACTTAAGTAAACATTTTTTTTCAACTTTAAGTTAAAAAAAAAAACACTACGGTCGATGGACCAAACGTCTGCTTACAATTACAGGCTTTGGTAACACATACTAAAAAACACTTACGAAATGTCACATTTGATATACTAAATGCAAGCTTTAATAACAAAATGTTCTAATCTAAACTTTATTAAATATTTTAATATATTTTCTACTTGCAGCATACTTGTCTAGTCTATGCCTACCTGGAACAGTATGAAAATGAATATTATTCTTAAAGGGTATCTACAAGTTTCCAACGCCATCAAAAAAGGAAGAACATAATTTAAAGTTCGAAAAAGAATAAAAATCTCGTGCACCGATTGGTCGACGCGACGTTGCCGCTCTGGCATCCAGCCGAGATGCGCATCATCTGTCTACGTTCCACTCCGCGGTTTGAACGATATACTGTCTCTTTCCAGACATGTCCGCAGGATCGTCTCGCTTGAAGACGCAACTGAGATAATTTTATCTGAAAGCTTTGAACTTCGAACGTGACTTTTTTTTTAACGCGAAGGGCCAATGGAATCGTAGTGGCCAGTGGCCAGTGTTTTATAAATGTAAGTATAGAGGTTTGATTTATATATACCTAATTGATGCATGACTCATCGTCATTATTTTATAGAATACTTAGAATAAGTTTTATGGGTGCTATCGTGGCAAATATAGGCAAATAAATAGGTCATTAACATACGCATTGTGGAGAAGTTATTAAACTATTTATTATTTATTACTCGACTGTGCGAAGCTAGAAAGAAGGGTAATGAGTTGAACAGTCTTTGTTCCACTCTATCTCCTCAACTATTGGACCGAAAACAATAAATGGGGTATCATATGACAACAAAAACGTATCAGTATCATAGGCTATATGAAAATTATAAGGCCGTCTCATATGAATCGCTAGTCGACCTTTTTTTTACATTTGTATAGGTATAGGTATGTTAAAGTTAAAATCGCATTTTGCATGGCTGAATTGATATTAAAAATAAATATGTAAGGGTAACTAAGCTCTAGGCTTGTTACTATCGGTTTAAATCAAGACTTTACCGGGAATCGAACCCCGGACCGCTAGCTTCATAGGCAGTCTTCAACTAGGCTAACTCCGTTGATTATTATATTCTTCAGGAGATGTGCCAAATCTGGAGATTCGTTTGATGTTAAGGTCAGCGGGTTCAAGGCTGGCTATTGTCTTGCGGTTGCCTCGTTTTCGAGAACCCAACTGACTGGGAACTACTAGACCGCAAATAACTGTTGATGCATTGTCAATAATTTATTTATGCATTAATTTGTAATTTATAGTACTTATTATTGTAGTATTTTATTGTATTAGTATAAAAAATAATTACTATATTATTTATAGTACCTATTTTTTTATTGAACCGATATGTATGTAACCACCGGTATGTAATAAATCAATGATCGGAATAGGTAGAGCTTATTTGCCTAAACTTGATGCACCTTCATTCAATAAGTATTCCCATTTCGCTCACGCATGAATGAATAAGTATGCGTCAAGTTTAGGCAAATTAGCTCTACCTATTCCGATCTCTGGTAATAATATACAAACTTAATAATTGTATACTCGTTGTCTTAATATACAGACGACGGGAAGCGACTTTGTTTTAAAGTAAGTACCTACCTATAGGTATATAAAGATGTACCTTGGCTCCGCCAGTTACATGTCTATCATAGAGGCATTCTATCTTAGAACCGTATTAATAAACTAATCTCAACTGTAATGCTCGACTCGAGATGTGTCAAAAATGACAGTGCTCTGTGGTTTGACGTTTACTTTGACGTATCTTGTGACGCGCATCACAGCCAAGATGCGTTTATTAATACGGGCCTTAGTCTTTAATATGCAGTTTCGATGATGCAAGGATTTTAAATGCCCTTATTAATAAGGCGGCTTATGCTCTAGTTTGCCTTCTAGCCATAAAAAAGTAAACTAATTGAAATTAATTTCTCAGGTTCATCAGAAATTTCAGTTTAAGAGTTCCGTTTTTGAAACGCGATCACGCAATTGCCTGCGCCCGCGCAGGTGGCAGGTGCGCCGGCGCACGCGCCCTTTGGTAGGTGATTCTCTACTCGCTTTATAACTAGACGGAAAAATTATTACCCGGTCAGTTTAAGTTGCCCCGTCAGAGCGTACAAACATTTTAGGGCTGTCATTTTCAATGAGATACTTAGCTTAAAACTAGAAATTGCTCCTAACGCAGATGATTAAAATTCACCACGTGTTGAAAGTGGTTTACTTTTTTAAGTTTCAAATTTTTAATGGTGGTAGGATCTTGTGTGTTCCGGTGTGGGGATAAGACAACCGGTTAAATTACTAGCATAGGTTTTCCATCCTAGCAGGGTTTGCAACGAATCTGCGGTCTTAGGATTGCAGTCTTAAGATTTTAGTGTTCAGATTCCACCTACCATCATGACCTGTGTGCTCGTACGCATTCTTCATGACATAAATGAAACGTTAGTTCATGGTGACCCCACATTAAAAAAGTAGGTACCTACCTAAGTGCTTGTAATGTAGTTTAATTATGTTGTAATTATTTTAATTTGCCATGATATTAGTTTTAATTTGTGATATTTGTAGTGGTTATTCCAATATCAAGATGAATTCACGACAGGGATTGTAACCGGTTACAAATAAACCGGTATTTATTTAGGTTAAACCGGTTAATAATTTAGGTTACGTTCGAACGAAATGATTTGGGAACGTTATTTCGAAGCGCTCCCTAACCGGTTACTCTGTGTTTCGATACGGGATGAGTGACCGCTGTCGCGCGTCGAGGCGCTGCTGGTGGCTGCGCTATCAATCTAATACCATAGCAAACCAATCCTGTCTCCTTAAACGAGCGGTCATTCACCCCCCACACGGAGGAACCGCTCTCTAACCGGTAAATTGATTTCGTTCCCTGTTTACGCTCCGACATAGAGATACCGGTTAGAGCGGTTATTGCGAGCGTAACCTTTATTATGGGTTAGGCTCTCAAAGTGCGGCTCTAACCGGTACGGAAAATAAACCGGTTTTCAATCCCTGATTCACGATACTAAATTGAGTTAGGAAAAGTGAGTTGTCTACACCTTTTTAAAATCACTCTGTATACATGTGTATAATAGGTACAGGTTGATTTTAAAATGGTGTACTTACTTTACCATGAAACAGATATTTGGCGCTCAATAAAGAAAATAGCACCCGTAAATTGAAAAATCAAAAGTTCAGCAAAAAGGAAGCTTTGAAATCCTGTCTGTGTTGAATACGAGTATTAACCCCTGTATGCACCATCAGCAAGTCATGTCATGACTAAGATAAGAAGTCATGGGTTCCCTATTGTATGGCATAAAATTATTTGTCATATTATTGTTACGCATAATTGCTTTTAGCCGAATTAGTGATGGGCATACTCATCTTTACGCATAATTTTTTACGCATAACATTTAAAAGCATAAATACAGAAAGCATATTCGTCATAAAGACTAACGTCAAATAGCATAAATACGAAAAGTCATAATAATAAATTAGCATCATTACAAAGCGCATAACAGTATTTGTCCTAAAAAATAGTCATGGGCAAATGGTAAGTTTTGTGTTAATGTACATATATTTAGGAAGTAAGGCGAGGTCGACGGAGGTCCGCTTGGCGGACCTCCTATTTTTGCGTTGCTTGGGCGCTTCGCGCCTGGATATCATACTAACCTAACCTAACCTAATGTACCTAACGTGATCTAACGTAACCTCATATTTTGTAGGTTCATTCATTTAGGGAACTAAAATTATGGTTAATGACATATATAACAAATAATTAATAGCCCAAACAATAATATGCATAATGTGTATTAGTCTAATAGAAATTAGTCCAACTAAAATTATTCTAATCACTACATATTATAAAACAAAGTCGCTTTCCGCTGTCTGTCCCTATGTATGCTTAGATCTTTAAAACTACGCAACGGATTTTAATGCGGTTTTTATTAATAGATAGAGTGTTTCAAAAGGAAGGTTTATATGTATAACAAATCCTGTTTCATGTACGGGTGTTACAGAAAACTCATATAAACCGAAGCGAAGCGAGGGCGGGTCGCTAGTAGCTTAATATGCCAAAAAAGTAGTAGGCCAAAGTATTGTTATGCGACAGTACTATTATGCCAATACAAATTATGCCAAATGAATTATGCGTAACAATAATAGTCTAAATAAAATTATGCGATTGAAGGGGATCCCGAAGTCATGAGTTAGAACTTTTATTCTAGTTATGGCTTTTGACCTCGTCGTGTAGGTACTGTCTTTTTTTTTGCTACTTTTAGTAATATTATAACTTCATTAATAGATCCCTTGAAATAGTTTTTAGTATAAGTAATTGATTGTTTTATGATTAAAAAATGCGCTTCTTCTCCGCAATGTTCTTGCCCGAAGCGCTAGTAGATTCACAATATTACTGACGTGTAAAAGAGTAGTAATAAAGCCAATTTATTGTTTAAAAAACATTTTTTTTTCTGGGAATTTAGTATTATTGCTGGACTTCTGCCTAAAGAGGTCCAAAATGAAAACGAATAGTTTTTCTTTGTCACAAATAAGTATTTGGTCGCATGCGTGAATAGCATCTATCAGACCGATAGAATATAAAAATAGAAAGTCAATTAATTCATACTCTTCATAATATATTATTATACAGATAAAGAACTACAGAAAAGAAAAGGTACTCTATTGTACTTATATGATTTTTTTAATACATAAAACGGCATTTGCACTGGACTGGCGGTTGCATAATTTATAATTTTATAACTTAATTGTTTAAGTGCAGTTCTTGCCTTAAAGCTTATTTAAATTAAAATTTTATAACCATCTTTTACTCGTAATAGAGCAAAGCAAGCTTCGCATTTTTAATCGTCTAGATCCTTAACATTTTTAAATTCAGTTGTCTTTTGCTAAATAAAATGAATTAAGTAATTAATGAAATCTTTTATCTTTTTAATTATATACAGCGTGTTTCTTGTGCGCCAACTGGATAATTATGTTATTGTACTAATATAACAAACGTAAAGGTTTGTATATTGGTTTTTTAATTACACGGAAGTGATTAAAATCCAAAAGGGAATTAAATTTGTTTCCAAAACTGATTTATTAAAAAAAGAATGTTTTTTTCAAGGTGTATGTGTATACATGGTGTATACAAATTATGTATAGGCAAATAAAAAAGAAAAATCATTGTCATGCCCCACCCACTCTGGAACGGGCGGTGCGTAGGTATGACCTCAGTGTCTTGTATATCTTAAAAATTTAAAACATTGACCATTGGTCATGATACATATGATAATATTGCTATTGGCCAGCACGAGGAGTGTTTAGACGAAGGCTCGTGCCGTTTAAAACATTTTTTATTGTTCATTAAACCATTGTTAAAGTAGGTATGTAGGGGTGGGAATACGACTTGGTGTATAAAGAGTTAGGTAGTAGATCATTTAGAATAGGTACCGTAAAACGGGGTGAATAGGGGTTAAGGGGTGAGTAGGGATTAAGGGAAGGGACACAGCCTAAAATAAGTCATAACGTGTTACAAATAAGAGCAAGTATTAAATAGACAATAAGGCCATTCTACTTTTCAGTGTACACTAACAGGCAGGCTTATACGTTCGATCTTATCGACAAAAGTCATGCTGCCATTGAAAATGCACGCGTTAAAATAGGTTTTGTTCGCTCTGATGGGACTACTTAAACTCGCCGCTGCGATTTCGCTCGTTCGTCCGACCGTCCGTTGTTTTCGAGAGAATAACACCCCTGAAGGTTCATTAAAATTAATGAATACACATCATAAACACCGCGCAAGTTAACTAACAATAGAAATGAAGTGAAGAATCACTAAAGATGACAATATACTGGTAAACAAAATATTTTTAATAGGCAAACTTATCCCTTTACGGAATTAATTCCTTCTGTATAGTTGTTACTTTACATACTCTAAAATCGAACCGCGGACCCTCCACATCTGCTCCCCAAGACAAGCCCTTCCGGGAGGGCCGGGGTTCATTTCCGGCGGACCCTTGCGTAGGGCGACAAGTTGCTATGGTAATAACTCCGCACAGGTGATTGGGCTGTATTGCATTACATTAGAGGGAGAGTACTTTATTTATAAACGCACTATAAACCTATTTTAGTAAAAATGATCTTTGTCACTTTCTGTCTAATTCAAATGTCACAATGACGACACGATACACGATATTTCTTTACTTGATTTTCTTTCGAATACGGCAATGAAACAGTATATGTAGGTATTGTATTGTACGTTGTCAAAATAAAATACAACAGTTTTTTTTATTAATATCAAATACTAAACAGGGTAATTGTGTTTCTTGTAATTTTGCAAGCAGAAATAAATGTAAAAAACGCTAACTTAGCACAATTACTTATTTAGTTTGCATGGAGTCAACTCGTTCTTTATACATACCTTAATACTTTCTTATTAATTAGACTTAATCCGCAATTATTTATTTTAAAACATGCTGTAACGCATTTTACATATTCATTAAAAAAAAACGTCGAAAAAATTACACATAAACCCTTGACATTAGCTGAAAATTATCAGCAACACCGTTTTAATACCAGCAAAACCAACAAAAATAACGGCAATTTTTAACGTTAATGACTTTACCAGTGGAAAATCATTACGATTAGTCACAGATACAGCAAAGAGCGAATCACAACCCCTCGGCGTCATACAGGTGGGGTGCGGTGCAACCGGACGTCCGTCGTGGGGAGATTGACAGGCGATTTTGAACACCCTGTTAAAAATTTGCGGGGTTAAACTTTTTTATAACGCAGCTTTGAAAACAGTCTAAAACTGTGATACCAACCCTTCTATGTGTTTTCGACAAGTTATGACAAAGATGGCATTAACAAGCGACCTTAAATTTTCCTAAAAGGTCGCGGTATCTCACTTACTGACAATACTTTTTGAGAGATGGTGCTAGTGGGCCTCCCTCTTATATACTCTAAAATATACATACGTATATAATATTCTAGACCAGTATGCTAAAAAAATATCAACGTCAATATCTTGGAAATATTGTACATAAAAAAGATTTTACATGTATAAAAACGCAAACAAAACAGAGACACCCTACACGCAACGTGTCGTATTTTAATTTTCCCCAAAACAATAAACGGCGCAAAACAAATAAACAAAAGAAAAAAACTCATTAATCCTCCACCATCCATCTTGTCACAAGTCGACACTCATTATAATTCATTATTTAATTATTCAAGATTATACTTCCGTTCTTGACGTGTTAGATTTTCGCGGAAGGATTACTTTTGAAAAGTGTACATGTAATGTACTGCTCGCCACCTAAGTAACATGTTCAGATTATACAGGGTGGTTTTTTGCTCTGCTATATATTTTTTACAACAAGACTTGTAAGTACAAGTAATATATCGTAAACGAATCATCAGTATAGATAGTAAATTTTAGCTACCCTTAGTCAAATTATAAATCTGAAACACTATTTGATTGATTGCTCCAGATAGAAGATACGAAGTAAATTTGGTATATACATGACAAGCTGTTCCAGTGTCCACTTCGTTGGGCAAAAAATTTTTTTTGAGTTAATAATTTTCCCGCTAATTCCCGTTCCCGTGGGAATTTCGGGAATTCCTTTCTTAGTACACCTCTACGGTACCTAAGCTACGTCCCTTCCAAATTTCAAGTGCCTACGTTTAGCCGTTTAGGCTGTGCGTTGATATGTCAGTCAGTCAGTCAGTTTCTCCTTTTATATATTTAGATGGATAATTTATAGGTGGATTTTAGATGAATTTTCGTTGCGGCAAATCGATAGATAGGGAAACTTCCGCATGGATGGAGGAATCACAGGTTTAATTTAAATTAACGAACTAAGTAGGTAAATACTAATGTCCCAAATATATAGTATATTCAAAAGTTTTCCGGAGAAAACGAGAACTTATCTAGCTAACACAAAACCGCCATCTCGCGAAGACCTCCAACGTCCAAATCCAATAAGATGGCGGCTATAAGAAACCTATCAAATTACAAAGCTCTTCACAGACAATCTCCGCTGAGCCGTAGCCACCCACCTGATTTGTTTAGTACACCCTACTTAACTTGTTCACATAATGTCATTAATTAAAAATAAGTCATTAAACTCCTAATGGTGGTTTCGTACTTACCCAAGTCATAAATTTGTTATGTTACCGTGAAAGAAACGTTTTTCACGTTGGAATTAAAACTTAATTATTAGTATTACCGTATTACGCTGTAGACGCGAAAGCAGCTCCATCTATAAGATGATATTTCGTAAAATGTTCCTACTTTGCTCCTTTATGGGTAACTATGCTCCATAGTGACTATTTCGTTTGTTACATTATAAGTCAAGTCTATGTCAAAATTGCTGTAAAGAATTATGTAAACATCCAGTCACGAAGTGAATGAAAGCAATAGAATGATTTACAATACAGATTACCTTAATATAACCATGGAGCATAATTCCCCGTGGGGGAGCAAAGTAGGAACATTTTACGGTACTCTTGTAGGGATTAAATTCATGTCATGATTGTGATCATGCACGTCAATTTGCAGTTTTAAAAAACAAAAACCCAGATAAAAGGTATGTTAGGTATATACTTATGAGTTTGATTTGCAGTTTGCCTTTGTTTGTGTGTCTGTGTGTCCACCTATCGGCCGTCTAGTTCCAAAATAGGTTTAATAAAGATGACTGCAGAAATCAAAGAATAGATATAAGTATGTGCAGGAGTGTATGTTGAAAATCGTTATCCCATCATGGTGGAGATCTTTTGAGAAGGCTCGAATAGAACACGTGTCTCGGCTGAAATGATGATGTAAGGGCATCTGTTCTACTTGGTAAAGCCATATTGCCTTTGAAGTATTGTATTGTTTATAACTCGGCCGTCATTACTATTAAGTAAATAAGAGCTATCGTAACGTTGACAATACGATAACATCTTAAAGGCAATATGGTTTTAACCAGAGGTCCAGTCCGCCTGGTACAGGTCGATTCACAAGAGTTGGCACGAATTGATTGAACGAAAGTAATGTCACCTATCATTGTGTGAGTGCCGTCCTTTGAACCGATGTTCGAATTTCAAACCGAAAACCTGTTACTATCTTCAGTTTTTTTAGAATTAGAAACCACAATAACATTATATTGCGTCTGTTCACTATTTATTACCTAGCAACAGCATGTACAGTACAATAGTCGCAAAGCAAAATTGTTTTAATGTCACTTTATTTGCGTGACATCAATTGTTACTCCAGTAGGTACAAATTGTAAAGAGATTACAGTTCACAAGCCGCAATATAATGTTGTCGTGGTTTCTAATTCTAAAAAAACTGAAGTAGGTATTGTTGTAAATATATGAAACCGAAAAATTCATTGCACCTATTTTATTGCCCTGTTCAAAAGTGTTCTTCGTTAAAACGTGTGCCTTCCACCTGACATTGGCGAAATCATAGTGGCAACACAAATGACATATGCCACTAAACAAAGATTAAGTATCTATCTATTTTACACACTAGAGTATACTTTCATTCACTCATTCAATCCATTCGTGCCAACTCTTGTGAATCGACCTGTAGGTACCTACTGATTGATAGCGCTCGCCCATTTCAATGTTTATACATTTGGCAGATTTTTAAAGTAATATTAACACATAACATAAATAACATAGCTCAGACAAACGTCATTTTTAAAAATCGCAGCATGTTCACAGTAAAAATGTCGCTATTCTGTTTGTTACCTTGTAAAAGTTACACCATCACAAGTAAAGTACTAGGCTCCCATATCTGCGCAGCAGTAATGTTAGTCTTCTGGGAAGCGAGGGCCGTCGCCATGGCGACGCGCCGCATCAACACCGCACACGCGTGTGAATATCCAGGTGACCTGCTAAGGGCGAGGATACAGCGGGGGAGATAACGGATATATAAAAGATTTTTGCTTTGTTCATTTGAAATGTTTTATTTTAGGTGTTTATCTGCTACAATTCATTCCCCATGACACCACCAATGCCTTAAATGATTGTTTCGTACCGGCTTTCCCCAAGTGTAAAGAACGCTAGGAATTTTAACTTTTTCAGTACGCGAATTCGTACATAACAAAAGATGCTCCTGACAAAGTAAGACATCCCGCCTTATCGCTACCATATCAGCCTGCCGCCAAGCAGCAAGCAGAGAAAACCAGTGAAATTACACTAGCATAGCGGCAGTATTTATACTTATGTGTTGGTAACGCGCGCTGCCAGTTAAGTCTATCTATTCTTAGGGCGTCCGCAAAGTCGCGCAGGTTCACGGAGCGTGTTGCACGCCTATCGAAATTGAGAGAGTATGAGCTATGAACAACGCTAATTCGCACGGACGCGTGCGACGGATTTTTCATACTAAGTATTTTTCGATGCGCACGCTACTCTGTGCACCTGCGCTTCTTCGCGGAGCGGAGGCCGTTAGGGCTATGTCAGTGAATTTTGTCGTGCGGATCTCCTCATTTATGTTTTAATCACGAAGTATAAGGTTGCGGGAAAGCGATGGTGCAAGCGGCACAGGATGTTTACCACGAACCCCTAAATTCGAAACTTCGGGAGCCGAGTCTCTGTCACTATCGTCACTCGACACTAAGTCGAGGGAACGGGATGGAGCTAACGTATCTTCGAACTTCGATTTTAAAAGGCCCCCTTACCAATTAGAGGTAGGTACGGGTTGGTCGTATTGCCAAAAAAAACTATTCAGTCTATCCTTAGTTCCTGAATTGTTAACAAACGAAATTTTATCTCTGAAACTCCCAGTATACCACCAACTTTCTACAACTGTCAATGTGTGCGTTTCAGGTCGGTGTTTATCTGCCGCCACGTCAACTGTTGTGTCCGTGTGTGCGTATATAACATAATGCTCCTTCTGTCCACAGTGACACATACTGCCCTCACTATTAAAGCACTTGCGAGAGCGACCTTATTCACATTTTGAAAAGGGTGAATTTTTAATAGCTGTTGAAAAGCACTTGAGCCTTTTTGAGTAATTGCAGCGTTGATAAACGCCGAGAAAATCTAATGGTGGATATGGGGTTTTTGTAGGTGAAAGCTGTCGATAGTTTTGTTTATAATATAATATAAGTTTCTGATGCTCTAATAACCGCGCTTGGCTTGGATGGAAGTGAAGTTCAAAATATTCCTATACTTTATACATATAATGATGATGGATGACGACGTCTACTCTCGACGACTATAGTCAAAGCAAAAGAACTCCACCTTAGCTTTGAAATAATTGACAATGGGAACTTTTTTAAAAGGTGTCCTAAAAAAACATCTCAAAATCACATTGTTTTTCGCGCATATTTATTTTGAAGCAATGCGGCGTCGTTTTATCCAGAGTGATATGCAGGTTTTAATTTCAGCCTTAATTATCTTAATTATCTAACTGCCGCACTCAGAGACGTCGGTTAAATTTAACGCTTGTTTAGCGACGTGTTGTCTAATTCTATTGCTATAGCAAAGAAAGTGACAGCAGCAACTTTAATCAAGCATTCAATTTAATTGACGTCTCTGAGTGCGGCAGTAAATTATCTAACTGATCGTCAACGCACGCAACGATGAAAATCCGTTCATATTTTTGAGATCATCGCGAACATACACACACAGGTAGACAGACAAGTCGGAGGAGTTGTTTTTATAATATTTAGGGACGAAATAATACGAAAATGTTATTAGAAAAACTTATATTTCGTTTAAAGCTTTGATATAAACTATTTTAATAAGGAAGTACTCCGTAAAAATACTGATAGTACTGTACCTAACTAGATTTCTTCTCTGATTTTGCAGAGGCTCTTGCTGAGGGATTTGCTGGGGGATTTATTAGGGGATCAGCTGGGGCATTGGCTGGGGGATTTATTAGGGGATTTGCTAGGGCATATGTTGGGGGATTTGTTAGAGGATCTGCTGGGGCATTTGGTGGTGCTGACGCTTCTTCCAATTCTGATTCAGATTCCTTTGCGTTGGATTTCTTTTTAGAAACCATTTTCGGTTTCTTATAGCTGGCTCCTTCCTTGACCAGTTCCATGATGGTCGGTGGGAGTGGGACCTCGATGGTTAGCACGCCGTCTCTCGAGAGAGAGGTGACTACTGTTTCAGGGTCTACCCCCTTGGGCAACATGAACTGGCGGTTGTACTCCCTGAGGACCAGAGAGCTTTCCGTGCGCTCGTCATGCTTAGCTTTAACGTAAATAATGTCGTTCAGGAATTGGACTTTGACCTGTGGAAAAAAAAATTTTAGATGTTTTTCTGGCATGATCTTTCAAATTATTAGAGCGACCTTTAGTCCTACTAATATTATAAATGCAAATGTTTGTGTGTGGGTTAGTTTGTTACTTCTTCACGCTGCAATGGCTGGACGGATATGGATGAAATTTGAAAAGGAGCTTATACCCCGGATAAACATAGGCTACTTTTAATAAATTTTCTTTCTTCCTTTGTTATATGTAGGTATAGGGTAAAAGTACCGTTTGTGGCCACTAAACCCTTTTTGGCTATTTAAGGTTAAAATGAGCATAAAAAATACTGTAAAATTAAAAATAATATTCATGGAAGATCAATTTAAAGATAAAATATAAAAATATATTTGTAATTTCATCATAATGCTTTAGATATTAGTTAAAGTTTAGAGTGGCCAAAAACGGTGTAAAGATGGCCAAAACCGATACTTCTACCCTATAATGTTTCGCTAGTTTGCCGTTTTGCGAATGTGATATTCTGTGTAAGGTTTGTTTTAATAGAAATTGCCAACAATGTAAACAAAACAAATTCAATGAGATATCCATATTCTAGCACTATTTTATTCTTTTAATGGTTTAGTATAACGATGTGGAAAGAATTGATTAAATAACACATGGATTTAGCAGAATTTGATGATGTAGAATGGAAATTAAGGACATTTTGAATACAAGGTTTGTTTACATTGTTGGCAAGTTCTATTGAAACAAACCTTAGTAACGGACAACTTTGACCAGCAGTGGACGTCTTTCGGCTGAAATGATGATGATCATGATCCTGTATATGACACATACCTCAGCAGCATCAAACTGGCTAACATCAAACTGCAACTTGAGCTTTTTTCTATCCCCCTCCTGCAGTATAAGGGGTGACTCCGAGATAGCTGCCCAGGTCGCCTGAACGGGCATCCCCTTGGCCTTCATCTTGAGTCCAGAGGGCAAGTCTTTGTTCTCCGACGGTGTCGCCGACGGCTCAGAGGCTCGAGAGGTCGCGCTTTTTATTCTGGGCCCTGCCTGGGACTCCTTGGGGGTCGGGGGGTGGTAGAGCCTCGAGACGTTGGCACTGGACAAAGAGTTTTATGAGTATTCATTACGACTTTAACTCATAATTACCCTGTTACTAATAGGTGTAAATCTCTGAACGACTTTATCTTATACGCCTAAACTAGCGACCGTCCTTCGCTTAGCTTTAGTCTATGTAAGTTTTCTGTAACATCCGCACAGATAAAAACCGTCAAATTTTAGAGTTTTGGAAATTTATCAAATTTAAAAAAAACTATAAACCAATTTAGGATACTCAAAAAGGTTCATTTTGACTATACAAAATTTCAATAAAGCATAGAAAATAAAGTTCATAACAAAATGAATATTCTTGCGTTTTCCAACCGTATTATCTTAAAAACCCGACCGAGTCCGACTCACAATTGTCTGTTTTTTTTGGGTTTCCATTGACTGCCATAATTATTTTTAGTCATAATGTGTGTTAAGTCATAATTTTTGCAAGTCATAAAGCATTTTCTCAGGACACGGTTGTTTTTTCAGGATTTTTATAAAACTAACCTAACCTAACCTAACTAATCTACACGATAACCGTTTATTAAAAACTGTAACTTCAGCCTGAAAGAAGTTATGACAAAAAAAAGTATGACTAACAACACATTATGACCAACGATAATTATGGCAGTCAAAGGGATCCCGTTTTTTTTCTATACCTGAACTGGTTCATCTCCTCGGTGACCCGGTCCATCTCGGCCTGGAACCTCGCCTTCAAGAAGGAGAAGCTGTCGTCGAAGCACGAGACATCCGTGACGTGAACCGGGATATTGTAGTTTTTCTGCAGCACCGGTTGCGACATGGTCAGGTCTTGATTTAGGGCCTGTAGAGGAGGTTGGATGAAATAAATTAATATTAAGGTGCCATCACAGAAATTGCCTGCCTACCCCTCTGGGAAACAGGCGTGATTTAATGTATGTAATAATACTAAGTAAAAGAACTTTGAGTTTGCCTTGATTTCATCTGTTTCTTCTTGGTTCATCATTTGCAGTTTCTGTGGCACTTTAGTTTTTGGTTTTGTTAATCTTACAAAACTTGCGTTGGTCAATGTTGAGGAATGTTTATTTTTATTTTATTTCTGTTTTATTGAAATTAATTAATTAATTAATTTTGTACCCGATTCATTTTGTCTGACGTTTGTTTTTCAGTTTTCACTGGTTTTCACAGATAACAGCACAAAGCCATACAGAGGTTCTAGTGCGTAGTTTGGTTTCGGATTCCCTTATTACAGTTAATCATCTATAAAAGGAGAAACTGACTGACTGACTGACATATCAACGCACAGCCTAAACGGCTAAACGTAGGCACTTGAAATTTGGAAGGGACGTAGCTTAGGTACCGTAGAGGTGCACTAAGAAAGGAATTCCCGAAATTCCCACTGGAACGGGAATTAGCGGGAAAATTATTAACTCAAAAAAAAATGTTTTGCCCAACGAAGTGGACACGGGAATAGCTAGTCAGCTAATATCGTCGGCTTAGTGCAAGAAGTCATTAACCCACAAAAAGTCAAGTCCGAGAAAAACGGGCCCAAAGTTTTGACTTAGTCAAATGAACATTATTGTTGTAGGTTCGGGTCTAGATTTAAAAATTAAACACAAGTGGTTAGCTAAATATATTTAGTATCAAAACCAATTAAAAACTTTGTACAATAATTCCAAATAACTTTTTTAAAAGCCTAAATATGTAGTTAGTGACTTTTTGTCTTTCTCGCTTTAAGGGAACTAACAATTAGTTATTTTTTATTTTAATCACAATTAAATCGAGAATTCGAGAAACACAGTTTTAAACGAGAAATTTGGTTTCATCAGTCTTAATTATTACCTTAGAAACTTTATGAACATTATTTACTAATTAACAACGCATAAACAGTTTTAAAAACTCTACTTCACAGATCTGATATAAACTCAACAAAACCACAATAATAACATAAAATTCTCAAAATGGCGTTATATTTGGTAACTCCAAACTAAAATAACTAAAAAATGATTTTTTTTTATAGTGGAACTTAATATTATATTATAATCCCAGACTCTCACAGCAAGCACTACTTACCTACTGTTATAAAACATAAAAACTTCTAAAAGTATTAAAATAAAAAGATCAGCCTTTGATTTTGAACTAATACTGTAAGTACGAAAAAGAGTTAAAAAACCTAGTCATCCATCTTTTTTACTCTTCGTCTTCTGAGTTTGAAGACATTTCTTCAGGTACATAATCACGACTTTCTTTGGCTGGCAAGTTCTGGTACCAGTGGTGAAGTTCCGCGGGTATAATTTTTTCATTGCACATTTTTAGTAAGTCTTTTTTTAGCTAGAGTGATTGGCAGTTTTTGGTTGTAAGCTTTTCTCAAAACGTAAGTGTTATAATTGAAACCCTGTATGGGTTTTTCAAGTTTAAGTTTTCGCAGTTGTTTTATTGGGGCCATAGATTGGGATGTATTACTTTTTAATACGTGAAATTCTTTATACTCAGATTTGAAATCGTATCTGTAAAACAACATTCGGCCTTTTTTTCTCTAGTCGAAAAGATTTCACTTTAAGCCATCTCAGTTTTTCTCCATTGACATCAATCGATCGATTCTGCATCAAGTTATCACTCAAGTCGTATAGGTTTAAAATATCTGTGTGATTCATAACTATCGGTTCGTACGGTTTTTTCAGGGTTTTATTTTTCTTATTTTTTCTGTTTGATCTTGCTAATCGAATAACATTACAGAAGTCTATCATTGAGTACACTGGCATTAAACGCAATTGGTTCTCAATCGCACTGTGCATGCTATCTACCTCCATATGTGTATAACCAGACTCTAAATAAATATGTTCTATTACCTCGAGATGAGTTGTCTGAACTAAATACAACTGCAGGCTTAAAAGGAATTGATTACGATTTTGGTCTCCACAGGAGTCAGTGAATATGGAAATCTCTTTTACAGTAGATGGAAGACGTTTTATTCATAGATACAAAGCCGTACCCACCTCATCGCTTCCTTTTTTGCCATCCAGCTCAGACCAGAGGTATCAAAAGCCGTCATTGGGAGTGCGAGCTTCATAAATGGTAGCATTGTACACATTCAATTTGCGTAGGTAATAAAGAATAGAAACAGTTCCATTTAGGATATGAAGTACCTTTTGTAAATCTAAGGTTATTGAATTAAAGCTTTCATCTTCATTAGCACGAATTTTGTCTAATTCTTTGGCTTCTCGACTTTGTTCTTTTAGTGAAATGTGTAAGTCATATTTTTGTTTCCAAGATTCAAGATCGGGTCCGTTTGTATTTTTGATACTGTTATACTTATGACATGTTAGACATTGGTCTTATTTTGGTTTGTGAAAATCCAAATTATATCCAGTTCCATATACATTTCTGTACACGTTTATAGTAACAGAAGTCCGAGACGCTTTTTTGCATTACTCTGTATAAAGTTCGTACATTCTTGAAATAGATAGCGTGCCATCTAAATAGAGTTTTGACGATGTTTTTCGGCAATAGTGCGATTCCATTGTAGGGAATGATTCGATGTGTTGTTTTATAAAATGTATATCGTCTTGTTTGGTTTTATTGTGAGCAACATGCTTACCACCTTGGTCTTCTCCTTCAAAAAGACCAGAACTGCCAACCTTGGAAAATGCATTGTTTATAGGGCCGTTTGAAATACAGAGGGTACTTTTAAAAAACTTTTCACATACCTTGATTTTACCTTCATCATTAGAAAAAAAATACGAACGTGACATGGTTCGTTTTCTAACTGCTTTTACGTAACACCTTTGTGGAGGATTTACTGATATGTTCGCGAGTATAAAATCCTTTTGACGACAGTAGTCTTTTAAGCCCCAATATGTTTGACAATTTTTTTTACGTTCTTCTTCGCTGAAATTTAGTGGGCAGTTAAGCTTGCATTGACAACCTCCCGGCTTGGGGGCTTTTCCTGGCAATAACTTTTTTTTATAATTTTTGTACGGTAAATCACAGTGCTTACAATTTTTTTGCTTCTTTCGGTCGTAAGACTTTTCATTTTTTTTGTGCCATCTTGTTGTTTTAATTTTTTTGAGTGTTTTTGTTTCCAACTCATTATCGTCAATATCACTGATCTTATCAGTCAAAAAGTCAAAAACAAAACCTAGGTACCTATACAAAATCTCGCCCTAAGGACAAAATTGGTATTTCGCAAATGAAATACTTACTTACCTACAACTTAACAGCATAAAGTAATTTGCACGTATCTTATTATAAATAAATGACAAAGGTAGTTACGCTGTGATCTTCATTCTCCTTATTTAGAATCTTTTCTAACATCAAAGATCCTCGTCCTGCCTTAAATTTAATACCATTTCGCTTCATTTTGTAAGAAATCACTAACTTCTCGCGTAACGTCCATCCCCGGTCGCAGCCGCAACGGTATGACTTCGATCGCGGTGGCCGAACCCCCGTTACCGCGAGAGCAAGACGTACTCGTAGGTATAAATGAGTTGAAATATGAACTGTTGTGCAAGAATATTTCACTAAAGGTGTTCAAATTCATACAAGTTATTTGCCAAAAGTCACTAACCATAATTTAATCACGTGAATTACATGTCTTTGGACATAACAAAAATCGATAAATATCATTAATTACTTTAAAAAATCATTCTGATTGCCATTAATGCTGTCTCCTAGTTTTTTTAAACTTTATAAAGTGCTTTAGTTATTTTATACTAAAGTAAAAGTGGTAATGTGCATCCAATGCTCATTTTGTTAAAAATCATTAAAGCATGATAATAACTTTTATTTTCGTTTTACGGTTTGCTAAAAGTAACTATATGCATATAATGAATTCTAGCTCAAATACTTTCATAGCTTTATTCATATTGTTTTATTTTTTAAAGTTGATAAGTAACAAAAGTGAATATTTAAACAAAATAAAAAGATAAAAAATAACAAATTTGTTTTGTTTAAAGTTAGTAATGGTCTAAAACCAATTTACATCAAATCAATAAGGCAAAAAGTTAAGTTAATGACTTAATGTCATGGCTGTAACATCGAAATTATTCAATGTAAAAAAAAATGGATCCGTGCGTTAGAAAGAGTAAGTCGCGGCGAGTCCGCCCGTGCTCGTACCTGTACTTAGTGATTTTATGCCATTAGTGACTTCTTGCACTAAGCCGACGATATAAAATATAAATAATGTACCTACTGCTTTGTAAAAAAAAATATAGCAAATTAGCGAGCTGTTTGGTGTGAAATTGGTAACATGATCCATTTTTTACCCAAATACTGCCGCTGCTGTAGTGTTGGCTGCTTGATATCACATGCTAAGTATTTAACTGTCACCAGTTTAAATATTTTCTTGCGCATTTCGCAACGGTGTCCAGTCACGTGACCTAAAGTATAGCAAATTTACCATTATGCAAAAAAAATAGTTTTTTTTTACTTAATAGCGAAAATCAAAACAAATGACTGGCTTTTTAATTTTCCACAAAGGGGCCCCATTTCGTTAGCGGATAAGTCGGGCCTCTGACTTCCTGGCCACCTGGCAATCTGTCCGACAAAGCCCATGCCCTAATTTCCGATCGGAATAAAAAATGATCTGTCAAACAGCTTTCCCGCCAATTTGGTGCCCTACGCCCGCGCCCTCGGTGGGGTTACCATGTTTTTGAATTTTGACATATAAATACATACATAAACACACGCCTTTATTCCTAGAGTGGGATAGGCAGAGCTACAGAATTTCCAACAACTTAAAAAACTTTTTGTAGTCTGTAACCACATTTTGCACACTTAGGCGAAGATGTTTACCAGTGTATTAGTGCCAGGTTGCAAGCCCATCGCCTACACGCCTTTATTACCTTAGTTGGCTTTTACGACATCCACGGAAAGATACGGAGTGGCACTGTTCTAATTCGGCTACCATTTTGACATATGTATTCGACAAATGACTAAGTACACTATGATACGGTTTGGTAATTAATTACTTTTGCAGTCCGGTAAAAAGAGTTTTACACGGTGATAGTTGAACCAATATTCTCACGTGTAGAGTGGGTAAAATGGTATACTTGTGATATTTTTGCTTTTAGGTACGTAATTATTTAAGACAATAAATAATAGTAAATATAACTGAATATAATCGGGTGTTTTATGATTATACGACACTCGATTTTCATAAATTGGTTTAATATCTCAGGAAAAAGGGTGAAACATCCTATATCTAACTACATACAAACATACACTGATACGTACAAACATACATTTGTTACATTTTATGGGATTAGAAATTGGATGTTTTACTTGAGCTCCTATATTAAACCCATTTAATACATAATTCGTCAAGACAAGAATATATAAAAAAATATAAGACGGAGTCATATCTACTGAGCGCCAGTTAGATATTTGTTTTATTAATATTTCAAATTAAAGAAAATATTTAGTTCACAATACTTAATAGTATCTGCGTGGTATTTTTACGAATATCTAGGGAAACCAAGATTGAAATAGCAAGAAACCTCAAATAAGTCTCAATAATTAACTACATCCTAACAAAAAAAAGTGTACGAGTAAATCCTGATAAACCCTAAATCATGGCCATAACCCCACACCCCACACAGAGCGTGTTGATACCGCAGTCGCCATGGCAGCGTAAATACCGCATCTCGGGGGGAACATTACTGGCAACACCAAGATGAAAGGTCAACCGGGGGAATTAGGATTTCATTACGGCAACACTGAGATGTTGAAATGTCAATTGGTTTTGTGATTGTTTGGAGTTTTTTATCAGATTCAAATTGCTTTTGTATTCTGCAAAAATGAGGGTAAAGGTTTCGGTAGTTGTTCATGGGTTAGCAAGTTGCAAACCAATAAGTAAAGAAGGCATCCTGAATAATAAAAACAAAAATAAGTCGGTTTGTAGGTTAGTTTGATTAATTACGCATTCACGGTAAAACTGCGAAATCGAATATCTCTAATATACATATAAAATTCACGTATTTGTAACAAAACTCCTCCGAAACGGCTTGACCGATTCTAATGAAATTTTGTGTGTATATTCAGTAGGTCTGAGAATAGGACGTAAATAATTTTTCAAAAGGTTTGTATTTTAAAAAAAATACTCCAGGCAGTATCGAGCGGACAGCTAGTTAGTATACTTATTATTATAATATCATACGAAAGAAGTCACGTGCAGAATCTAGTTAGGTACTAATCTAACTCAATAAAACAGTAACATGTGATTTTACTATTAGCGTAAAATATAAACAGAGATCACAATCAAAACATACACAATTAATTAACCAGTTATCTCAATAATCTCATCATGCCAACTTTCAAAACGCAATCCGGCAAAAGGCACTATTGCTAAATAACACCTAAGCATAATACAACTCTATAACAATACCAATAAAATATAACATACTGTAACTTTATTTCTAAATGAACAGACACTTCAATTTTGAACAGTATAACAATTACATAAAATTGAAATTAACCTTGTTAATATTCTGGTTATGGTAAAGGGGAGGTTGGGGTTGTAATTCCCGTAACGCCACGGTATCTCAGGGGAGAGCGGGCAAACATCGTTACTTGTAGTGCGACCGACCCGTGTTGATATTTGTTGTGTCAATAAGAATAAGTGCATTGTTTTTCACGTGTAAGCTTTCTGCTTGTCAATGTTCAAGCTTGATGTAGTATTGACGGTATAATTCCCTGAAATATAGGGGAGGAATGGGCAAGGGTGACAATATGTGAAGATAATAAAAAACAGATGTTTATTCAGTAAGTTGGCCGCACGGGTCTTCAAAAGTTAGTGCTTCCCAAGTAAAGAGGAGACCACAGCTGAGATGCGATACCAGAAGTTCAGCATTCAGTCATTCTTAAACATATTACTTACTTATCTAACCCAAATTGACCTACTCGCGAACTAATCTCAAGGCTCGTTCTATAGGTACGTACTAAATAACAAAATTACATGTACCTACTTATTTAAATAATGATGTAATAAACATCCAAGATTCGGAGTCAAGTCTCCTTGATGGAATTCAGTTCGTCAAGCTGTTGTTCTAATTTGGCAATCATTCAGATGAGGGTGTTTAGTCATCCTATTACCAGGAGTTCAGAACCTGTAAGGGGTCTGCTGCGAACTGGCTGGCTTTACGGTCAAACAGATGTTAACTGTAAAAAAAAACATCCAAGATTCATCAAAACATATAAATTTACGATCGAAACACAAATATTTCTAACCAACATTGCATCAAGTACCAAAACATGATTAATTTATTATAATTAAAATGAAGTTTAGCTGATCGTTCAGATTAAAGCTATTAAGGTATTTCATTTGAAAGCTCGCCATTTTGTTTAAGCCCGCCATTTTTAACGAAGTGAGCTTTGGATTCCGGGAATTTTGCCGCTTTAATACGAGCCAGACAATTCGTAGAACACGTAATAACATTAGAGCTTCTGAAAGGCATCGTTTTTTAAATTTTCAAGAAGCTATTTTATAGTTGTACATTCTCAGAACTGTGATGTGGTTTCCGAAAATCCTTGATTTTTTTGACGCCGAGTGTATGTCGTCTTTTTTGGGTTTCCTGTCAATCCGGGATATGCCTCCGCTGTCCATCCGTCCGTGCGTCCGTCCGTCCGTCTGTCCGTCCGTTCATCCGTCCGTCCGTCCTATCTTTAAACAGCTGTATCTTTTGATCCGTAATAGATAGCGAGTTGATTTTTCTTCACATTATGTAAACATAAAAAAAATCACTTATAAAGACATATGGTCCCCACACGAGAAAAGTTATTATTCTAGCATATTTTTATTTTTGTTGTATCATAAAAACAGTACTTTTTCGAGTCAAATCGGAGAAATACTGAAAAAGGGCCGAACGTACGTGCATGACTCGATGTATGAATGTGGAAGAAGCGAAATAAATTTGTCAAGATCGTAGCAAGTGGAAAGAAGTGGTCTCTGCCTACCCCTCTCGGAAACAGGCGTGATTAAATGTATGTATATATGTATAAAAACAGTAAAACATACAAGCGTCTAATTGGGTATGTAGGTACTTACTGTTTAAAGTTATCTGTTAAAATAACATAGTTATATAGGTACGCTGGGGGACTTTTTGTCTGAGAAGCGTATTAGGTTTACAGTAACCAGCAATAATATATTATCCAACATTGGCCGCAAAAATATCTAACACGTCTTTATTAGTCTTTGTCTGTGTCTTTGTTTTTTTATGGTCTTCGCTCGTATAAGAGCGTGTCAGATATTTTTGTCCCGAATGTTGGATAGTGTATTATTTCCGTTGAATGTACACGCCAGTCAACCCTATTACCACAATTATAAGTCATACTGCAAAGAAAAACGTCAAAAGGTTAAATGAATATTAAAGACGTCACATTCAACTAAAACAATGTCTATATTATTAGACGTTTATTATGAATCATCGGTCATACTAAATGGAAAGCTCAGTCGCTTAGTCACAGGGGAACGTGTCTCACACTATATAGACTATTATTATATTATACCTATAGCAGGTGGTGATTCTCTTAACCAACTAACTTTACAACACGACTGACGAATTATTTTATTAATTGGCGAGTTTAAAGTTGTCCCGTTGTCGCGAACAAACAACATTCACGGCCGTGTATTCTCAACTTGGTAGATTTATACGTCGTTTAGCCCGCCCGTATGACTTTACTCTCTCCACTGACTTCACTTCAAACGGTTTTTTCGTGACATGGACAGAAGGGAAAATTACAAAAAATCAGCGTCTCTATTGCCGCAATCGCAATCTCAATTGGCTTCAAAGCGGGACAGTTGTTTTCATTTTGTATGCAGAGAAGCCTTCGATTTTCAAAATGAAAACAATTGCGATTGCGAGTGCGTAAGCAATAACCCCTATTAAAATTATCAATATCTCCGAAACCAGAACAAAATTTCTGAACATAGAAAAAAAAAAATTCAAATCGATAGCTTTTTAGCTGCTCTATCAGCCCTAGGTGGGTTGACGCTGGTTTCTGGGACACCTGTAGGTATATAACTTAACCATTCCTTCTCCGCGGTAGCCATATTACCCTTGATTTTAGTAAGTAAATCAACCTAAAATGCGGCTCCATATTTACCTGAAGCGATCCCAAACTAATATAATAATGTATTTACATAATAATTGCACTCTCCTGGTTCCCATCAATTTGCCGCAATCAGTAGATTGGTCTGCAAACAGGGGTGGGTGGGTACCGCGGGAACCCGTGAGGTGAGTTCGAGGAGACTTTGGGCTTTTAAGACTGCGCCGAGCGTCCAGTGGCGCCCTCATTACTGTTATTGTGTTTTCTAATTAACTAAAGAATTTCCTTGGAATCAGACGATATGTTTTTGTAGTGCAAGTAAAAATACAATTTATGGGATACGTAACAAACTTTAATAACAATTACCCTTTGAGTAGTCAGCTTAACGGGAAAATGTGGCCACTTTTTTCCGTTAAGTTAGTAACTCGAAGGTGAATTGTTATTAAACTATATGATATACCCTATAAGTTGTGTTTTCATTTGTAGTACAAACACCTATCGACCAATTTGAAGAAAGTACTTTAGTTTATTAGAAAACACAATAAAAGTAAGGAGGGCGCCACTGTACATCCGGCGTACGCTCGGCGCAGTTTTAAGGCATGAAGAAGGCCTGTGAGCACAGGCCTCCTAGGCCTCTATTTTATAAGCTTTTATTTAACTTGCAATGTACCTGTTTAGGTATGGGTAGTGATTCTCTCAACAACGACGGTCGGTCGGACGAACGAGCGAAATCTCAGCGGCGAGTTTAGGTAGTCCCGTCAGAGCGAACAAAACACATTTTAGCGCGGGCATTTTCAATTAAGCAGCCTTATACCTACGTTGGATCCATCGGCAGAAACCATGCTGCTAAATTGAAAATGCACGCGGTAAAATATGTTTTGTTCGCACTGACGGTACTACTTAAACTCGCCGCTTGGACATTCACTCGTTCGTCCGTCCGACCGTCGTTGTTGAGAGAACCACTACCCTGGGCCTCTGTCAAAACGTTAAAGCAATATTGCTCTTGACGTGTTTCGGTATTATCAACGTTTTGATAGCTTTTATTATTTTCGAATCGAAATCGAATCGAATTTCACTTCATCGAATGTCATAATATGTACCTATGCCAGACACGGGACTGCTCTTCGAGTAACTTCTTGGTCCAGCTGAAAATCAGCGCTGTGACAGCATCTTGCTGAGCTGGTCGCCTTTTAGGTGCTTGCATGTTCTTTCTGTTGTTATGCTAGCTTTACATACATAAAATTGACTCCCCTTTCCTTCTTAATAAGTTAAGTTTTAGAGTACCACGCCCCAAGTCTCGGCATACTGTTAATCTGTTTGATGTCCCGGTTATACGTACTAATTATGTTAAAAATTCTTTTGTTATAGAGTTTGCAAAATGTATAATTCCAGTTTTTCTGAAGTTGATATATTTAACACATGTCTTCAAGAGTTCACGGTCCTACTTAGTTAGAGAGAAAAATGATACTTAATTATGAAATTTATGGCTTTTCGCGTAACGCATCTTTATCTTTATTTTTGTTTTTATTTTTATTTTTGTTTTCTGCCTTTGAGGGTATCCTTAGTCTTTTCTGAAGTAATGTCACATTTTCAAGTAGGTAATTAACTATATTGCTCGGTTAGTAATTATGTAATTTTTAACTGTGGTAACTTTACTGGTTGATGTATAATCTAAGATTTTTATTTTATTAGCCATATTGTACCGTTTGTACCCTAATAAACATTAAAACATTAAAACATAAATACATACATTAAATCACGCCCGTTTCCCAGAGGGGTAGGCAGAGACCACTTCTTTCCATTTGCTACGATCTTGACAAAATTCTTTCGCTTCTTCCACATTCATACATCGAGTCATGCATGCTAGGTATCTTTAAGTATATTACAATAAGTTTTGTGCCTTGCAGTTAATAAACGTTTTCCGTTCACTCTTTCTTCCTTTTTTTATTTACTTAACAGTAATAACGGCCGAGTTAAAAACATCAATAATGCTTTTTTGACCTGCAGAATTGAGGCCCTGATGTTAAGTAGGTAGCATCTAAGACCTACGGAGAATATCAATGTCTAAACTAAACACAGACCGCAATTCTAGTCTGAAAATGCGTTGACAACCCTGAGGATTGATATACAGTTGGGTTATTGTTTTTTTTATTGTTTTTAACTTATTAATCCCTTTTTAGGGTTCCGTAGCCGAATGGCAAAAAACGGAACCCTTATGGATTCGTCATGTCTGTCCGTCCGTCCGTCCGTCCGTCCGTCTGTCCGTCCGTATGTCACAGCCACTTTTTTCCGTAACTATAAGAGCTATACTGTGGAGACTTTATAACTAGATGTATTCGGTGAACCGCTTTCAGATTTTCGTACAAAAATAGAAAAAAAACAAGAAATTTTTGGGGTTCCCCATACTTAGAACTGAAACTTAAATATTTTTTTTTGATCAAACCCATGCGTGTGGGTTATCTATGGATAGGTCTTCGAAAATGATATTGGGTTTCTAATATATATTTTTTCTAAACTGAATAATTGGTCCCCCCCCCGTAACTTCTAAAATAAGGGGATGATAAATGTAAAAATAATATATGATGTACATTACCATGCAAATTTCCACCGAAAATTGGTTTGAACGAGATCTAATAATTAGTTTTTTTTTAATACGTTATATAGTATAGTGGTACGGAACCCTACATGCGCGAGTCCGACTCGCACTTGGCCGCTTTTTTTTTCTTAGGGGAAATCCATTATGGATGTCAATCCATATGGATCCATAATGGATTGGTCTGTCGGGCTCGCACCAACTAAAACCCCTAAGGTGTTCCTTCTTCCTTGGACGAGGTCGCAGGAGTGGTTATTTAATCCGCTAACTCGTCTATCAGCGTTTGAACTTACGGGCCCGTCGTCAACAGAGTCCTTTATCCTTTTTATCGTGCTTTATGCTGTCTCAGTCCGTATCGACAAACCATGGTTACGCGTTTGCGCAAACTGCACCGCGGCACGCAGACGCGTGAGATCGGAATCACATCGGCGCGCAGGAAATTGAGAAAAAAACAGATGGCGTCATCGGGGAGGGAGGAAAGGGGGGCACGGACATATCGCGGCTTTTTTTAAAATGGGGAGTTAGGACAAGGTCGACGATAGAGCATCTTGGTATCCATTAACCTACCGCCAAGGAGAAGTGTTCGCATTTTTGTGTTCCGGTGTGGGGATGAGACAAAGGGGAATTTACTGACATAGAGGCATTCCATCTTACCCGTCAGGGTTTGCAGTGCAATTACTGTCTTAGGGACAGGGACGTATTATTAATCTGATTTCGAGTGTAATACTCGTCTCAAGATGCGTCAAAAGTGTCAGTTTTCTATGGCTTGGCTTTTACTTTGACGTGTCTTGTGTCGGACATCTTGGTCAAGATGAGTTTATTAATATGGCCCAAAGGATTGCAGTCTTAAGACTGTAGTCTTAAGAATGCAAATGTCTATGGGTCGCAGATCCCCACTTACCATCAGGTGGCCTGTGTGCTCCTTTGCCTTGTCAACGCCATATAAAAACAGCTGTTAGGTGATCGTATCATAACCATAACTTACACTCTACAATCCAATCCATACAACTCTTCACATCTGACTCTACACGTTCTGTGCCAACAAGTAATAGACACAGATAATTGACGAATTTTGTATGAAAATCTCAGAGCTGGGCATTCAATGTATTAACGAGAAGTTAAAATTATACTATCCCCAAAAAACCAATCTCATTACCAGCTATTATGACCGAACCCCACAAATAAAGGTGCGGCCATACAATACGCAGTGATTAACAAGATGACGCTGATCAGAGGGGAGCAGATTGTGTGTTGACTCCTTAATTTGGGGATAAAAGATACTTTCAAAATGAAACAAAGTGTATTGGCAGCTTTTATAAAATAGTTTTTAGTCTGTGGTCAGGAAGTTATATGAATTAACTCAATACTCATAATGTATTTTGCATTTGACAATGTTAGATTAATGGGGTCCTAGTGAAAAAGACCTTAAACCTTTTCTCACTTGATCTCAAGATCAAATAAAAAGAGAAAAAATAATCTATGATATAAGTAAAATTCTTTCTTGACCGGCCAGTCAACGCCGCGATGGCCAGTAAGATCACCTGGTATGATCCCCTACCTATTAATTTTGTACGTGGGGGATCCTACCAGGTAATCTTACTGGATATCGCGGTCAACGCATAGCCTAAACTGCAGAACCTAGGGAATTTGAGGGGGAGTATTCCTTGGAAACCCTGAAGGTGCACTAAAAAAGTGTTTTCCGAAAATCAACCCTCAACGGGAAGAAAATGGAGAAGACTTACAAAGTCTCGGGCGTTGTCTAGTTTCAATATAACAGTCTTCTTTCACCTTTTATCTTTAGTGAGTTTTTAAAAGACAAAAGAAACATTATTATAAACTCGTAGGTACTTCATTATTTGTGTAACCTAAAATCAACCCCAGAGGCCCTTGCCTTGCCAAGATGCATTACGCTAACTAGCCTTTCTATTCAATTCGTTTTTGAACCAATCGCGTCACTGGCATATCACGTGACTTTTCGTATCACGTCATCTACCAGTGACGCGATTGGCCGAAGGGCTCATCTTTACTTACTAACAGCATGGGCTTTTTTTTTAAATCAGTCAAGTTCATGTCTGACCATGTTCAGTCACAGGTTCAGTGTAGGGTTCTAAAGCCATTATACCTACAAACACGTAATCACAAATCACAACGTATAACTAGACCAAATTACAGCTTTGTAGTACCAAGAATCTATGAGTTAAATTGTGGACAGACAGACAGACGGATATGGCGAAAACTATAAGCGTTCTTTGTTGACTACGGAACCCTAAAAACCGCATTTTAAATAAAAACAAACACGTTCTCAGTTAAATTACTTTAGAACAAGGGTTATGTTATGACTTTTTACGCTCTTTTACCTACCCCACACGAGTCCGCCCTATTTCGGCGCGCGCTGCGCAAGAGTCGATGATCGCGTTAAATCGCATTCATCATTGATCGATGACCCGTTGCCACGCTTGTTAGCGGAGGGTGTCTGTTAAAACATCGGAAATGTTATCATTATAATAGCATCATGCAATCATCTGGATTAGAGAGGGGTGCACGGGAAAACACACACGCACGTTCATCGAGTCTGGCCCCTTTAATCTAAAAGTACATTATTGCCTAGGCGCGGAAAGTAAGGGATTTCCTGACGAGGTGGAAAGCTGGCCGAGCAATAGCGAGGCCTGCCAAAATACGAGTCAGGAAATCCTCGTTTCCGCCGAGGCAAATATAATGCTTTTCTCAAATAATGCGAGGAAATGATACAAATACATAATTTTAAGTATGACTAATTCGGAGAGAATGTTTGTTTAAAAACTACGCGAATTATTTAAGATAGTTTCACGCGCAACGCGCCGCCGCACACTGCACCCACAAGTTGGGTGTGCGGGTTTTTTTTCACGTTTCTTTTGATTTTGAATGCAATAGAGAGCACTTTTAATAAACAATATGGACATGGACGGAAAGTGTTTTCATATGGTTTTTTTACTCCTAGGAGTAAAATGAGGCACTTTCAGTCCTTGGGTTTCAATCGGAAAACCGTTTCTGAGCATGTTTGAGAAAAAATATTTGGTTGTTAACAGAAAAAAAGATAGCAAAATGTTAGGACTTTGACCCCCTTTATAAAAACGCCCGATCCTCGATCCCGTGGACATACGAGCGACTGATATTACAGATTCACGTGCAGTTTTATAGTTTGTAAATCTTGCAATTGCCCCATTGGGAATCCACCTTTATACATACATAAATTAAATCACGCCTGTTTCCCAGAGGTGTAGGCAGAGAACACTTCTTCCCGCCTGCTACGATCCCGAAACTCACACGAAAATTAGTTTTATAAACTACAGCAAAGTTAGCGGGTGGTAGGACCTTGTGCAGGGTCCGTCCGGATCGCTACCACCATCTTGTCCATTAACCTACCGCCAAACAGCAGTGTTCGCATTATTGTGTTCCGGTTTGGGGATAAGACAGCCGGTGAAATCACTAGCATAGAGGCATTCCATCTTAGTCCTCAGGGTTGGCAACGCATTTGCAGTCTTAGGATTGCATTGCAGTCTTGTGAATGCGAATGTCTATGGGTCACAGTTTCCACTTACCATCAGGTGGCCTGTGTGCTCGTTTGTCTTCTCTAAAATATTAAAAAGAAAAAAAAAGAAAAAAGTTAGTTATGGGCTTTCTTTTACAGAGTTCTATAGCTGCTCTTAACTCTCAACGGTTCCTTTAGACTCTAAGCAACCGCTGAAAGATTGACATGATTATTACACAATATAGATATGTCTTCCTCTAAACTTTAGAGGAAATCATGTCAGTATATTGTATAATAAACAAGTGCATCATAATCGGTCGGTAACGCTATTCACGTCACACCTCGACGTCACGACCGCCGTGTCGTGCTGCAGCGGCGTGCGCAGGCGCACGCGCCCTCGGACACAACTGGCGCCGCTTCTTGTAAACAATAATCGATAAAAGGTTTGAATAAATATGACGGAGAGAGCTTCCGGAAAGTTATTGCTTGGGTGATTCAGATTCAGATTCAGATTTTATTACTCAATATAACACAGTATAAATTACATTACATGTCAAATTATATGCAGTTACATTGTCAAGAGAATTTAAAAAAAAAACACGTAAAATGCGAGGTTTTCTCTCCCAATAAACCTAATCCGATTTTTAAGATTTTTGAATATTATGTTGTTAGTACATGTTATGGAAAACTAGCTCAGTGAAAGTTTTCAATTTTTTTTTGTTTTTTGAAACAAATAAAAATAACAGAAACGTCCAAACCTACTTTTCCATAATAATAAAAATTAATTTACAGGGTGAGTTTTTTTTTGACAGCTAGGTATGTACCTACTGAAGCGTCGGTTCACAATAGGGTTTTTTGACAAAAGGGAAATTAAATTGTTTTTTCATTAACAACAGATAAACATATTTAATAAAAATACTAAGAAAATATCAATCTTTTATTTGTTTGCTATTTCAAACTTTTTGAATTCGTAAAATCCAACATTAAGGGCGCGGTTTGATTGTGACGTCACAAGATGGTATTCCCTATAAATTCCATAGTAACGGAGCGTTTTTGATGTTTCTTAAAGAAGCTGATTCGACTTTAGTCAAACCGTATCCTCTTTAAATCAAAAACAAATGACATAGATGCATTATTTTAAAGCGCGGAACAAATGTGCGCTAGCGCAGAAGTGCGCTTTATTGCGATATTTTTTAAACGAATACTATTGCTGGTCTACTGGCTTAAGGTCACTTTTTCTTTTTGTAATTCTAGTATTAACACTGACATAAACGATAACGCACGAGCGAAGCGAGCGTGTCGCGCGATAGCGTGCCTGCAATAAAAAAAAACTTGGTGTTGTCATTTTGGTAATTATTCCTAACGTTAACCAATAAGCCGATGAACAGTATTTTTTTTTAAATATTCCCAGGTCTTACTAGTTTAACAGTTTTATTATTTCGCCAATTACACTTAATTAAACACGTCAAATGTTTTTAATACTTACTTTGTTCGCTAAAACATTTAAAACCTTATCAATTGTATCATCAAAAATTCCATTTCCCTTATTAAAAACGCAGTTATACGCATGCAAAATAAAATTTGAAGGTTATGAAATATTTTAATACATTCGATGCCTGACTGCACGTTTTATGTGGATTTTTGACTCATTTTGTTCGTCATGGGCTTTGAATACATAAATTAAGATTGTGGCAATCGTCCTCGGCTCTTATTATTGACCTACTTGCTTAAGATGCCTCTAAGTTTATTAGTTTGCCTAATTGTTTATTAGTTGCTAATGTTTAAGTTGCAAAAGCGCGTTGCTTAGCAAGCAAGGGACAGTAGGCTAGCTGGGTAGTGATTCTGTAAACAACGCCGGTCGTGCGGACCGTCGAGTGATATCCAAACGGCGAGATTAAGTAGTAACGTCAGTGTGAACAAAACACATTGTAGCGCGTGCATTTTCAATTTAGCAGCACGATGGGTCGAACGTATAAGGCTGCTTCAAGATAAACAAATGTATAATATGCAATATGGCAAGATTTACAAGTAAAGTTAAATGTATTAAGCCTTTAGAGTAATACAGTCAATCCCGGAAAATCCCGCATTCAGTAATAAGATATTTTTTTTGCTGGTTGTAACCACTCGTAGTTACGTCCTCCCGCGAAGTTTAGGTAAATAGGCACTACCTCGTTCATTGAATACAAAACGGACACAATCCAAATTGAGCCAGTGTAGCATTTTAAAACTAGAAGCTGTTGGAATACGTTTTTAATGTAAGAGCAAATTATTTTGGAATGTGTCCGTTTTGTATTCAATGAGCGACCTATTCCGAGCTCAGGGGTGTGATTCTCTAAAAAAGCAAAGGTGACCGAATGCACGAGTGATGTCCAAGCGGCGAGATTAAATAGTCTCGTCAGTGCGAACAAAACACATTGTAGCGTGTGCATTTTCAATTTAGCAGCATGGTTTCTGCCGATGGATCGAAGGTATAAGGCTGCTTAATTGAAAATGCACGCGCTACAATGTGTTTTGTTCGCACTGACGGGACTACTTAATCTCGCCGCTTGGACATCACTCGTCCTTCCGTTCGACCGTCGTTGTTTAGAGAATCACTACCCTGGTAATAAAGCGGCTGTCCTACTGTATTGCTGTCTGCACTGCGACACGGGCTCGCGCGAGCGTGGCGCTAGGCGCGCAAACCTGCGTCAGCGCATACTTATTATCTCGTTATAATATGTAATTCAGTAAACACCTTGTTACGCCGATTAAAAGAGGGTTATGCTTAAGTCAGCCACAGGCTAAAAGACAACAGGAACTTTTTTAAATTGCGTACTAAAAAAAGTTCTTTTTTATGAAAATAAAGATATTGAATATTGGCAGTGGACGTCTTGTGGCTGGTATGACAATTATGTATACATATTACAATTTACAGGTTACAAGATGCAAAATGGACCACCACACAGAAAATGCCGTAATATTTCAAAGCCCAGCTCCAAAATTTTACCCAACAAACGAACATAGCTAAATAAGTCCTGATATCTAATAAAAAACGAAACAACGCCTTATTATCATACCAATAGAACTGCGCGACAATTCACCCGACTACTTATGGCCTAGATTCTCGTCAACGTACATCGACATCTACTCTACAGTTTTAGAATAGGTAATGTTTAATAAAAACAAAACTAACTTTGCTGGTAACTGAACACATCTAGTCTCTTAAAGCGCTACAAATAAGGTTGAATTTAAAATGGGTGGTGCTTGTAGAGCTGCGTATGGATTTATGAATTAATGTATTATAAAAAAAATAGAACAAAGACTGTAGGTGCCATTTTTGACGGTTAATATTTAGTTATAATGAATATGCGTGATGACACGATAAGAGCTGACCAATTCTAGGTTAAGATTTATTAAGCGGCTCCTTTGGATGGACTAATGGTATATTATAGCGCGGGAGCTCAGTGGTGAAATGATTAATCACTTCGTGAGTCAGTTTTGTCTTGTGTTTGAATGTATTTGCTTCTAACGTGGACTGATAACTATTGATTTAGTTTATTAAAAATATGCTATAGGTACCTATACAGTTTTACTTATATATTTATTATTTTGCTCATTCATTGTTTCTCTGACTTTTAGAGAATGCCAGCATTTTGTTATTTACTTACTTTGTTAATTGTGAAAATAAGTGTCTGTTTTTGTCACTTAGTCGTTGTTAAGTTAAAGAATGTTACTCATAGAGCCACAATTAGCACGAGTAATCAGTTAAGTATTAAAGTAGGCGAAATAGGAATGATTCGGAATTTAAAAAAAAATATAGTCAACGAATTTTTTTATGTTATAGGGCAAAGTTATGCACCATGACTTTACCCTTGAAAACGATGGTGTTTGTTACCAATTGTTATTATTTATTTATTTATTTAATTAATTAGACACACCAACAGTAGCACAAACAAATGCGTGTACAGAAGATTTAAAAGAAAATAGTCCTGTTTGTGCACCAATTACAGGTGTGCAACAGCATTAGCACAGTCAGGGATCAATAAACTAAAAACGAGGCATTTATCACATTACACAAAAATTACAAAAAAAAAATATATAAAAATAGAATTAACAAATATTTTAAAGTTTAAAACAGCACAAGACTACGACAAAGCTAGTAAACTACGTCTCACAGCGTTGAGAGAATCGTAGTATATATCAAGCTGGTGAACACTAGCCAAGGAGTTGTATTGTGTTTGAAGCCGGAAAACTGGCAAACACTTACCTAAATTGGTCCTCGCGTGATAGGGGCGGAAATATGTTAGGCGACACGGTCTAGCGTTTGACTTGGGAACGGCAAAATTAAAACAGTGCAGCAAGGAGGGCTCCTGGATCACTCCATGTTATTGAAATATTTGAATGTGTTATATTTCACTCGTCTCCCGGTCTAGACTCCTTAGTATTCAGGCTACACCAGCTCACTAAGCGAACTTCTACGAACATCAAAAACAAACTAAACCTTTCAACCGTATCACTAGCTATTAAGACTTAAAATCAAACAACCAATCTTCCAAATGTATGAATCAGGTCATCATAAGAAATGTCACAACGGCTCACCCAATCTCATTTAATATTTGACTTTAAACCAGTTCGATTAAGATTCATTTTTAAATGTTGTAAGTATAGAGTTAGGAAGTTTTAGAATGGTCCTGTCCAAATAATGCAGAGATGCGTGCGCGTCACTGCATCGGCGTTCGAATTAGCATTTCGTTTAGGTCGGGAGCAACGCACTTTTATTCACGATCGATGTCAATCGATATTTATCCATTAATGAGCTATTATGCTCCTGTCAGTACGTGTTAAGGCACAAGGAGCACTAGACCTTAATACTGCGCCGAGCGTACGCCGGATATACAGTGGCGCCCTCATTACTATTATTGTGTTTTCTAATAAACTAAAGTATTTTCTTGAAATTAGTCGGTAGGTTTTTGTACTACAAATGAAAACACAACTTATAGGGTACCTATATCACATAGTTTAATAACAATTCACCTTCGAGTTATCAACTTAACGGAATAAAGTGGCCACATTTTCCGGTTAAGTTGACTACTCAAAGGGTAAATGTTATTAAACTTTGTTACGTATCCCATAAATTGTGTTTTTACTTGCGCTACAAAAACGTATCGTCTGATTGCAAGGAAATTCTATAGTTAATCAGAAAACACAATAATAGTAATAGAGGGCGCCACTGGACGCTCGACGTTTGCTCGGTACAGTCTTAACTAACGCTGCGTTTTTGTAAAGTACGTATCAAGTTTTATAGAAAGTAATTTAGCGTTGGCAGGTAAGGCAAAAATTTAGTTACTGCTTTGGTCAAGCTGTGTCAATAAACCGTATTGCCTTTGACCTGTATATGTATTGACAACGTTATTATAGCTCTTATTTACTTGACAGTAATGGCGGACGATTTAACAACAATAAATAATATTCAAAAGCAATATGGTTTTGCCGAATAGAAGCCCCTGCTTTGTCGACAAAATCTGCGACCAAGATTTAAAATCGTAGACACTCGGGTATCCTAGTTAGTAATTCGTCGACGAATTAATTAGTGAGTTTTGTAAGAAAATCATCACCCAAGTCTGCAAGCAGATTAAAAATCAATGATGAAAATTGGCAATAGGAACTATTGTAAAAGGTGTTTGGAAAAAAATATGCCAAGGTTTGTCTCAAAAGTATTTTTTTTAATTATTTACAGAGTAAATAAATTAACAAATTACTGCTCATGGCTAAAGGGCTTAAACGTCACAGTCTACGTCACAGCTAGTGGTAGAAAAAACAAACCGCGGTTACAGACAAAATTACGTCATTCCGACCACTAGTCCAAAGCGGGCGCAGCAAACACTGATAATATTTGATTATCTTCTCTATAAAAAAAAAAAAAATGTTCACGTTTGAGGCAAACCTCTTTAAGCATGTTTCTCTATATCAGAACATATTTAAAAAAAAATGTGTACCTAATATAAGTATCGCCTTAATACATTTATAATATTAAAACCAGTGAATGTCCGAGCCATACGACAGCCCTGAGTCAGGTCTTCCTCATTTGCATGATTTATTTCGGTATACCATATTTGGCTAATTATTCACATTGATCACTTATTTGTCAAGTCATCAAAACCGTCCTTTACTTATTATGGCATAAATATGACAATTTTGCGGGTGGTAGGACCTTGTGCAGGGTCCGTCCGGATCGCTACCACCATCTTATCCATTAACCTACCGCCAAACAGCAGTGTTCGCACTGTTGTGTTCCGGTTTGGGGATAAGGCATTCCATCTTAGTCCTCAGGGTTGGCAACGCATTTGCAATCTTAGGATTGCTTTGCAGTCTTGTGAATGCGAATGTCTATGGGTCACAGATTCCACTTACCATCAGGTGGCCTGTGTGCTCGTTTGTCTTCTCTATGCCATAAAAAAAAAACGTTCTGAATTTAGCGTAATAATTAGATACATATGTAACTCCATCTTACCTGACGCCCAGCTGTAGTGTCCGTGCTGTCACGATCCTGTGTCGTAGTACGACAGCCAGTGAACTGACTAGCGATGAGGAATTATGTCTTACCTCCTTATAGGCCCGTATTAATAAACTAATCTCAACTCTAATGCTCGTCTCGAGATGTGTCAATAATGACAGTGTTCTATGGTTTGACGTTTACTTTGACGTATCTTGTGACAAGCATCTCAGCTGAGACGAGTTTATTAATACTGGCCTTAGTGTTCACAGTTGGTAACGCATTTTCAATCTTAAGATCCTGCTGAGAATGTTTGAAAATGTTTTTCTTTGTTTGTAGTGTACTAATAAAACAGATAATCAATAGATACGTGAAGGTAATATTGATTTTGCACCATAGGTACAGTCAACCAATTTGATTTCTAGGCCACTTTGGACTATGTTAAAGTGACGTCGTCAACCAAAACGTAAGAGACTCCCTATGATTTGGTTTACAACGTCACGTTGACAAAGTCCATAGTGGCCTAGGAATCAAATTGGTTGACTGTACGGTCGGCCAAGAAAGTGGTCTACCAGTTTTGACAGAAGTTTCTATGAGATCTAATTATCGCTAAGGTTGACACATGTCACTGTCATAATAATCTTGCAAGGGAAAATTGAGGACTTGACAGAAGCGCGTGGAGCTAACCCCATGTGCTTCTGTTAGTCCATTGGAGAAAAATCTCTTTTACCGAACAATTGTCTTCGCGTGTGATATCCACGGACTTATTGCTCTAATAAGTCCATGGGAGTGTCTATAAATAACTTGACATTGGCGAAATACACCTTAACTGGAGTGAAAGCCTAGTAGTAGTAGTAGTAGTCTTAATTAAAATAACTTTAAGTATTAACATAGTTTTTTGGAATTTACTAACAAATTATGGATTCTTTTAATATCTGAAATAAACTATTTATTATTATTATTATTAATTCATAATAAAAAAAGAGAAAACTGAACTTGTTGTATCATGACGTGTAAATGAACTTCAACCGTATCGTAGACCACATTTTTGTTCTGAATCACTATTGCGATGACTTTACCTCTACATCTCTCGCTCGAGCGCCATTAGAATGACCAAATAAGGATGACAATGCAAAATGATAGGCCACAAATATGTTGTTAGAAGGATTTATCTGAGGCAGAGGTTTTAGTTTATCTTTCCGGGAATGTTGCTATCGCACGCGCACGCGCTACTAATAGACTTAAGAATGGTAAGAAAGGACACGATACATTCATACTTAATATTTATTCCATTGTTATTGCAATAAGAATGAAGAAGTACAGCTGTCAGGTAGATTTGAATCACTTGGCAGCTTAGTCATAATTTAATATAATACAATTTATAAACTACAGGACGCCCGTGATATTTTACGCGTAGAAAGTTCCCCACTATTTCCCCTATTTTTCCCCCTTAAGGGATGAATTTTCAAAAATCCGATGCTTTATTCACATTTTGTCGGCCATAAACGCAACCATATTAGGCCCACAGGGTTAGCAATGCATTTGCAACTTAAACAATAATATTTGTATACAAGTGTCCAAGGTGACACTTTGAAAGTTACTCGGCTAAAGACTATAATAATAATAATTTTTTTTTTTTTCGAATGTCATGGATTCATATTTGTTAGTAAGTACACAAATTCTTATAAACTTCTTGTTAAAACATAAGAGCAAATTGAATTAAATTAAAATAAAATAAAATAAACTACCTACTTAATAAGCTATATTGCTGCTTACATGTAACTGTCTACAATGGCCCATGTAAGGGCAATCCAGCCTATCCGCCACAACAGCCAAGATGCTATTGCCGCTGCCACGCACTCTGCTTAGCATGGACGCGCACCGCTTGCGCAGAGTGGTGTAGAAGCAGTCGGTGCGCGCCTCCGCGAACATGCCGGATGCACTGCACTATAATCCGTCTGGCCACAGCTATCAAAGAACGCAAACTCAATAACTGCTGGTGCTGGTGGGACGCTCTCTTGATGGTGAGACAACTTTCACAGATGGGCAGAAAATGACTGAGAGTAGACGACAAAGTTTTGTGGCAAGCCTTGGCTTGGGAGAGGTATTTCAGCATTTGAGTACCGTAGGCTGCGATGACGACGTTATTTTTAACAATCATCAAAATCTTTCCCTGTAAAAAGGCACTTTCTTTTATATATACCAGCGCTTCCCAAGAGGACACTACTGTTGAGAAGATGCCACGCAAGAATTTAATTATTTATTTATTTATTGGTGGGAAATCCAACAGTTACAAATATAACATATGAAACAAGAATAGGAAGCACAAACCTTTTACAGGATTTCACATGTAGTGACAGAGAGTATATCTAAGAAATAAGGCAGTTCTAAAATGTTATATGGCTACATAAAGGATGTTGGATTCATCTCCCGAGCATGCCATCAACACAGACGGACAGACAGCTTATCTCATAGTTAAAGCACTGGTAAAACGGGAGGCGACGCTAACTAAGATAAAGTCCTCTTAAATTTGACCATTCCAACGTCTTTGTAAGTGCTTTGGTGTTGAAAAAAAAGGGATTTATTTATGTTGCCTACTGTATTGTTACTGTTTGAATTCATTTGTTTTTTAAGTTCTAAACGAAGGTAAAAAGTGAGTGTTGATATGTACAAACAAAGAGTTTGCATAAGCCCCTATCTGGGCCGGTATTCTAGGCGCTAAAAACCATATCGTCTTTGATCGGTTATCGTATTGTCAACGTTATGATAGCTCTTATTTCCTTGACTTTAATGGCGGCTGACGTCAAAACAAGGTCAAATACGATATGGTTTTTACCGCATTGAATAGAGGCCCTGTACCCTTACCATGAGCTACAATTACTGTAATCGCTTGCGAGTTGAATGCTCTGTCCCTTGCACTCTATAAGAATACTTGCGAGGTCCGCGAGAGACAGAGCATCGACTCGCTAGTACTGAGTACGTTAATCATAACTCATGGTAAGTGTACCACATCTACAGAATCTCTCATCGACAGAAGCCATGCTGCCAAATTTTAAAATGCACGCGCTAAAAAGTGTTTTGTTCTGACGGAACTACTTAAACTCGCCGCTCCGACATTCATTCGTTCGTTCGTCCGACCGCGTTTTTGAGAGAATCACACCACAGGTGACCTGTGTGCTCGTTTTCTGCTCCACGCCATAAGAAATCTCGTTAGGAACAACAGTTACCGGTAATGAAGTAGGTAATCGCAACGTCAATTCATATAAAACTAGTCGCGCTGCCGTGGGACTGTCCTCCCGATGCCTCTAATTCTATTATACAGCTGTTCTAGGATTTCACTGTGCGCAGATAATGTCTGCCGTTTCCCACTGTGCTCGACAAATAGACGCGACATTAAAAAATAAACAGGGGACCCGGGCCCCAGAAAGCCGAATAGGATCATAGTCAGAGGGTCGCGTCGAGCGCCTACGTCAATTCCATACGTTTTGATAGTTTTCGAATATCGTTTTCGTTAGCGTTAAGCAACTTGGATAGCCTTACTATTTGGGTAGGACGAGTGTTGTCCACTAGCCGGTATAATCTATTAGTTCATGGATACGGACCAAGAGCAAGCGAAAGCTGTTGGGGCGTTGAAATGGAGACTTTAATTTCCAACTCAATTTGTCAGTGCGTGGGTCAAAATCTTTTTCGATGCACTGATATTTTCCACTCTGTCACAATCGTAATTGTTCGCTTTAAGTAGTAATGTTTTTTTAATCTAAATAAATGTTTGTTTTATTTGAATCAGTGAAGTATTGTCAAACATTGCCAAACAAAATAAAATATTACTTCCTACAAAAACCACTACTCTGTCACATTTTCCAGGGACCAATTACAATGCATCGAAATTACATAATTTACATGATCGTTCGTGTCTTCGATGCAGCTCTGCTAAAGTTGTAGTCAGCATGTCAATGTAGGATTCTATCATTGACAACTATATTCCTTAACTACACTCAAAAACGTGGCAAATAAAAAGATGTTGACATATCTATTAAAGCTCCGAACTTCATACCAATGGACTTCGGTCCCCAGACATAACACCCACCTGCAGAGAGATCCTCTCTTTTGTCCTCTCTATCTACACAGTCATCAGATTGCAGTCTTGACTTTGCATGTATAAGTTTCAGATAACACTCACCTAGGTGGCCAGTCGGCTCGCTTGTCTTCATGACAAACAATAAGTCGACACCAATGGAAACCAACACGGAACAGTAAACGAGTCTTTGCGTAAACCACCGTCTCTGCTCTGTCATTCTTTTGTGACCGGCCGGCTCATGAGAACAGGATGGTTCAATGACCACCTAAATTAGGTCACCTGTCATTATACCAACACGGAAAACTAGTCGACAAGTCTACAGGCCAGTGGCGCTAGACAAGATGCATTGCGAGATAGTTATCGTTATCGAAAATGTATAGGTTAAACGTAAGCTGCCGAACGGTCGCGTCAAGCACTTACGTCAATTCCATACTTTTAGACAGTTTTCGAAAATCTAAGGCCTGGGCCCAGTCAAGATCCATAACGCTAAGTAAGCGATTTTAGAAAATCGACAAAATGTATAAGAGTGATACATTTTGAGTCGATAAAATAGCGTTTGCATTTTGGCTAGGCCTATAGGGCTATTCCCAGTTGTCCAGACTCGCACATTTTTGCTGGCTTATTACAGAGGAATAAAGTTGAAGGTGACAACATAAAAACGTCGGGTGTGGACAACTGGGAAAGCCCAGCCTAGCTATAAACACAAAGTTTTTGTATTTATTACAATTATTTTACTACTAGCCTCTGCACGCGACTTAGACCGCATTGATCCCACGGGAACACTGTTTTTTTGGTGGTAAAAGCAAGCTTATGTATAATTCAGTTTGTAAGTTATCTCATTTCCATGTCCATCGAGAAGACCTCTGGGATGGTTCGGCGAAATGTCATTTCGGTGCTTTGGACTCGGTGGACGCCGAGTCTCATTGGAGATGAAGATGACTTGTTAGTTGAGGGTAAACTTTGAGCCTCGATCATTGACGTACAGTGCTTCTATTTTCTTAATTTCGTAGTTCGGCAATCTTCATTTTTGTATATAACACGAGTCACGTGTCAGTCGCGAGTGCAAAGGTGATAGCGATAGCCAGCCGAACTCTATTAAGAAACTGAGTACTGTATAGTAGTGTGCCCGCCCTCTGTCTTTTATAGGTTATACTTTGGAGAGAGTGCGCAGGAATTTCATAAACTAATTCCATAACAAAATCCTAAGGACAAGCAATCATGGGGAACGGGGAATAAACTAGTCTTGGTGGACTGAAGATGCCCATCTCAAGACACGCTTTCAATGACGTAACGTTCCTCATCTTGATACTTAAAGCTGATATAATCAAATGTCATGTCCTAAGTGCATTCAACTTTGCACATAAACAATAATCCAAATATTTTAGTCAGTATCGTACTATCTAATTGCATATTGCAATACCAAACTTCGTAACGTCAAACGCCCTTTTCTCGGTATCCGGAACCGCATTTATCCGGTATTTTAGGTGCACGTAAAAAGAGCAGCCCCTGTCTCCCCGCCAATCGATATGCAAGCCATCGGTGACACCAGACGTCACGACCGCGGTGGGACAATCCTGTAGGCTATTTATTTTTGTAAACTAGTAGTTCGCCTCGAGACCTCACGATTCTCAGTAACGCCCTGACTGATAGAAGCTACTCATGCTCCAATTTGAAAAATTGTATTTACCTCGACTACTCTTCAACAAAATTGTATGGAGAGCGGATCAGCTATAACCATGTAATCCCGACTCCATTGACTTTTAGTTAATATTTCAGTACTGTAAATATTTCAGGATTTTTATAAAACTAACCTAACCTAACCTATAGGTTTCTACACGATAGTACTGAAATAAATCCTGGAATATTTACAGTTACAGAAAAAAAAGCGGGTTGGCAAACGAAACAGTTGGGAAACGATACATTCGGCCAAACATATTTCGGCCAAAAGACGAGATACCGCTGTCAGTGTGTTGAAGTTACAGCTAAGGTTTACTCTCTGTCAGGTCAACCAAAGTATCTTCAATAACTAGTTCTCCTGTTTTTTATTAATGAGAATAACACCAATGCAAGAAAACACAAACAATGTCTTTGAAACAGCACGTTTATGCAGTTTAACATTACAAGACAGTCCTGCCACCCTCGCGCGGCATGGACCCCTCACCGCCCTCAGGTGAGGCGAGTGAGGTGAGTCACACGCCACGCTGCGTCTGTGTGCGCTGCGGCTGTGTGCGTGGCAGACTCGACGGCGCGACCGGGCGAATAGGGCTGCCACAAAACGGCTAAACTAAAAAGGAGTTTCATACATACTATCAGACCATTGGAACCTTGACCCACCATAGAACTGTGTCACAGAGACGTTATGATTCAAGTCATAAGAAGTGTCAAACAAATTGTTTTATAATGTCACTGTGACACCGTTCTATGGTGGGTCAGGGTACCATTGGGCTGATAGTACATACATACATAAACTCACGCCTTAGGTGGTTAGGGTAGGCAGAGCTACAGAATTACCAACAACTCTAAAAACTAAGGAGTTTTATTTGTGGGAACAAGTAAGAAGGTATCAAATTAAGAATTTAAACCTGATGGTTAGTGGTTAGCGTTCAATGCGAATATGCAATGTCAAAATTGCAAATGCGTTGCTAACCCTGAGGACGATGCCTATATGTAAGTTAGCTTATGATTGTTTTTCCCCCATTAAGAAACACAATAGTGCTGACACTAATACTTAACGGTAGGAACCCTAGGGGTTTTAGTGTCTAACCACATGTAAACATACAAGTAATTGAACTAGTTTACGTTAAAGATCAGGTATCACTTCAAATCTACGTCGGTTTAGTGACAAAGTTTCTAGTTACCTAATTAACTAAGTATGTTGTTTTTTTTTATCAAGTCTTGCCATGAAAAAATATAAAAATCGACCGCTTTCACTTCGATTTAAGAATTAAACGGGTTGATAAACTTATTTCTTAAAATAGATTTTGAAATGGTTCTTACCCTTTAATTACCGATACTAATTTCATTTTTTTTTTTTTGGTTTCCTCTGGTCTATCCTAACCAATCCTTCCTAGCTCATGCTTAAGATAACCTAAATACCATAAGGTTTCAGCTGTAATTAACTTTCGATGAAATTTAAATCGGGAAACAAGGGGATCCCGTTCTGAAAGACTTTAAAATTAAGATTAATTCCAATTTCAGTTGACCGTTTGTTCAACCCTACTATACTTATGGCGCCTCTCCGGGGAGGCACACAGATAAGCCCTCCCTGGCCCGCGAGGGATATCTGTTGAAACGAGTTAAATACGGTAGTTTTTACCCGTATACGGCGAATAAAGAAGTATTTAGAACTACGCTGCCGTACCACAGAGCATTCTACAAAGCTGAGAGCCCTTTTCAACGCCATGTTATATGTTTTTGATTTGGTCATCTGTTTTCTTTTTTCAAATGTGTGTATGCGTTGAATTTAATGATTTCGATTCTATTCTGTTCTATACTCTATAGTTAGGCTTTTTAAAATGTTTGTATTGTTATTATTACTAGAGCTTCGTTTGGGACTAGATTTAAATCAATATGTGAGCGATTGTCCTTATTTTATTATTATTCCATCCAAGTCCTTTTTGTTGGCAACGGGGTAATTGATCAAAATTCCGAATTTTCATGATTCCAAACTTTTTTTTGATAGAAGACCTAACTTTTTGTTGTCGCTTATAAATCAAACCTAACCTAACCAACGTATGACAGCTAAATTAAGCATTTAATCTAAAATAGCTCCAGCGTAACATAGTTTTTAAATGAAAAATTGGACAAATAAATATTCGGAATTTTAATGTGTTCCCTTGGTAACGCATTTGCAGTCTTGCGATTGTTATCGTAAGATTGCAAATATCTATGGGCTTCTATGTCCACTTACCATTAGGTGACCTATGTCCTTATACTCCATACAATAAAAAAAAACACTGATAGTTCTGGCGTAATAACAAATACTTTACCTCCTAACAGTCATAAGTCATAACACGAGAATAACACTTTTTTTACCTTAACTCTAAAAATATGAAAACATGTGAATGGAATTCCATAAGAACTTATAGAATTAAATGACATAATTATGCATTCAGGCTCGTTAGTTACTTTAACAACAATAGTTTATGCAAACCTTAATACTAAATAAATAAAAGCACTAACTTACAGCGTTGTCGTACCAATTTAAACCCAGTTACAGTGGTCGTACAACTGGAATTAGAATGGCATGATTGTTGACATAATATGCAGATTTGGTCGTAATACGGCTTTCTCAGAGATGCAACATCTCTTCTTGAGGATAAAAACGCACAGATCAGTGTAGTACCCAGTAGGTACTCCGATGAATGAAGAAAACGTGGAGTAAGTCAATATTAATGGCATCTTATCGACGCGTCATGTATCTACACGGTTAATTTAATGCGAAAAAAAAGTCTTTGTATTTTCGATCAGATTTTTTCATGACAGGAGAAGACAAACAAACAAGCTACCTGATGATAAGTTGAATTTGACCATCAAAGTTTGTGTGTTAATTGGTTACGCCTTCTCTCTTCAGCGGCTGGACGGTTTTGGATGAAATTTGAAAAGGACATAGTTTAAATCTCGGGGCATAACATATGGTACATTTACTCTCGAAATATTTATCAGTTCCCTAGGGAATTGCGAAAAACGATACCTACGCGAACGCGCGTTCTTTATCGCTTTCTGTCACATTGATATGTCATACTCATAAGGACAGCGTAATATTTCAAGCACACATTAGCTATTGCGTTTATGAATAAGAAGGTTAGCGTGTCTTAAAACAAAATGGACATGGGGAAATCAACAAATATTTTAAATTTAATGTTTTCTATTGCACTACTACGTCCGCGTCGAAGTTGTTTTTCGTTGTTCACTCGGGAAGCGAACAATTTACCGGGATAAAACGTATCCTATGTCCCGCTTCCTCCATACCACATCAAAATCGGTTCAGCGGTTTAGCCATTAAACCGAAAAAAACGGACAAACAGAGTTAATTTCACATTTATGCTATTATTATAAAAATATAGATTAGGAGTTAACCTTAGACATATTTTTGAGATCAGTATTTTTTGTTGCTAGTTTATAAAAATAATCAAACTGCTTACTCCACAGTTTTCCTAGCTCGTCTCTCGGCATTGTTTACCCCGCGCATGCGTATTGATTGTTAATTTTATAGCGCTGAGAAGATGAGAGTTACGTAGATATGCCCTTTAGCGTAACACACACAATAATACAGGGAACAAATGAGTTGCGTACAGCTGTGTTATTCTGGTAAATAACTCACTAGCGAGCACGTTGTCGAGCTGTGGTGATCTCTACAAACAACGGACGGGCGGGTTTAAGTAGTCCCGTCAGAGCGAACAAAACACATTTTAGCGCGTGCATTTTCAATTAAGCAGCCTTATACGTTCGATCCATCGGCAGAAACCTTGCTTCTATATTGAAAATGAACGCGCTAAAATATGTTTTGTTCGCACTGACGGGACTAGGTACTTAAACTCGCCGCTTAGACATTCATGAATGAACCAGTGGCCCTTGCCATGCATTACGCTAACTAGCGTTTCTATTCGTTTCGTTTTTAAACCAAAGGCGTCACGAGTGACTTTTCGTATCACGTGATCTACCAGCGACGCGATTCGATTGGTTACAAAACGAAACTAATAGAAACGCAACGTACATACATCTTGGCAAGGGTCTTTGGTTTATTTTGCGTGTACATCAAGTGCGACAGTGGGTGGTAGGAACTCATTCAGAGGCTCTACTTTGGAATCCGTAATTCGAACACTCCGCCCTGTCACTTTCTTGCTAATTACATACATACATACATACATAAACTCACGCCTTTATTCCTAGAGTGGGGTAGGCAGAGCTACAGAATTTCCAACAACTAAGTATAAAAACTTTTTGATAATTCTGTAACCACATTTTGCACACTTAGGCGAAGATGTTTACCAGTGTATTAGTGACAGGTTGCAAGCCCATCGCCTAACAATACTACACGCCTTTATTACCTTGGTCGGCTTTTCGACATCCACGGAAAGATACGGAGTGGCACTATTCTAATCCGGCTACCACACGGGGAATTGCTAAAATTACCTACGAAGTTCGAATTACGAATTTCAAAGTAGAGCACCAGGTTCCGTCCGAATCTTATCCACTCAACGACTGCCACAGTATTAGCACTATTAATAAATAATAATAATATAATATATTTGTAATATGTTTAAAGAATGACTGACTGCTGAGTTTCTTGCGTTGTTTCTTCTCAGCAGTGTCTCCTCTTGGGAAGCGCTGGTAGATTCTTGACGTGAAAAGTGCCCGTACGGCCTACTTACTGAATAAATGTCTTTTATCTTTTTTTTATGTTTATTATGTATTGCTATGGAATTAAAGCCGATGAAGCCAGCATTCCATCTACGTATTCTGAGTTAGTCTGAGTGGTTGGCACCGACTTTTCACTCATGAAATCTCAAATACCTATTGGCCATAACTCTTACCATGGTGACTTGTGTTAGTGGTACATCTTTTGCCTTACATGCGCGTGCCAACTTAAGCTGGTCCGTTACCAATGCGTTGACGAACCGAAAGATGAGTTGTTTAAAAGAATACGACCGCAATCTTAGCATACATCACTGATACCCACGAAGGAATGTGGCAGATTGTATGTAAATTAAGTTGACATAACGCGTATGTATGATTTGATCTTAGGATTTATTGTATGATAGAACAATGGTCACCGATGTGGAGAAACTTAAGTGTTTTTAATTTGTATAACTTTAGAATTTAAAGCTTTAAGTTGATAATTTAAGGACGATGGTGGATGCGAGAATGCAAATAAACCTCACATATCGATTTTTGATGGACTGTATTAAATACTAGCGATGGGTATGAAACAAGACGCGACTTGCGGGTTCAGTCAGGAGACATAGGAGACAGCATTTCACATACTCTGTTCATGCGGACCACTATGCGCAACAGAAGTCTCTACCTAGATACATGTATACCGCGACATATCATGAACCCACAAGAAATACAACTCCTCACTGCCCAAAGCATCTAGAGATTCCTGGACGTAACGGGCCTTTGCGGTGAGCTCAAAACAAACGGCTGCTACAATAGATCAGCAATGGTTGAAGTGGCGCAAAGACTTACTAACTTTAAAAAAAAGGTAAATTTCATTCAAATCCATTTCAGCATGAAGAAGTACGGTCACGAGCGTTAATTTGGGACCCACTTCAAGAAAAATATGCTTGAAGTCGTCAATGTCATTAGATGTCAAGTCATTTGTAACTTTTAGGAAACTTAACCTTATTGTTGTAGAATGTCGGATAAACTTTGGACTTAAGGTGGGTACCAAATTAAATCTCGTGACTGTAGGTACACAAGTATAAACATACACAAAAATATTCCCAATTATAATTTCAGAGTAATAGTGTGATTAAATTTGGTACGCCACTTCATGGTTCAGTCAGCATCAAAAGTAGCGAAGCAGAATATCATGCTCAAAATGATCTAGACACAACGTATTCTCTTGACAATAGAGTTGAGTGCAGATTATTTTGACTTCTTCGCTTACGTAGCTACTTCTGCTGCTGACTGTACATTAATATATATATGTTAGACCATGCGCCAGTTATTAATAATGGTGCGTAAAACACGCGCACGCAACAGCTGATTCAGAGCGCGCAAGCCCGTGACACGTGACGTTGCGCCGGAGTTGCAATAACCACAGCTTCTTTACTAATAAAATTTAATTAATCATTAACTATGCTAATTAAATATACCTAATTTTCAAAACAAACCAATGGTCATTAGTGTTTGGCCGCTACTAAAACCTTGTTAAAATTACTTACATTAGTAATTTATAGTCGAGTTGGGTGACAGAACAAGCACCAATGATGGACACTTGATTCCTATTTTACAGAAGATAAGGGTTATTCATTTGTTTTGCAAAAATCAATTTGAGACCGTATGAAATTTGAATTAAGAGTGAAGTGTCAATTACTGGTGCCTGTCAAATAAAAGTGTCCATCATTGGTACAGTTACATTGATCTTCTCATTCACTAAAATGCGATCATTGGAATCACCGACACTCATTTCACATTGTATCATTTCATCGAAACATAATTTCTGCTGAAACCTTTTTGTTTGTACATCATCCTAAGCATGGGTCACGTAGGTTAGACTAGGTTACATCTGTGATCAGCCCACGGTGCCTCTGTTAACAACCCATTGGAGGTTAACAACGGAGAGATTATAGACGGTATGCTTTCACCTCAGCTCTCGCAGGAGACTGAGGTGGTTGAGAGTCCATCATACCCGCCCTCCCCCCTTCCCCCCTCCCCATTGGCTATATATGTGTGTATACGCCTGTCGATGAAAAACATTCTATGAAATGAGTATCGGTGATTCAAGGGTTAATCCACTAAACTACTCGCTACTCGACTAAATTACTAATGTTGTCCAAAGACAGCCTTATCTGCGCCGGAGTTGATTCGCATTTTCCTGCAGGAACTATCAATATTTTTTGTGAAAAAAATGTGTTCAAAATTACCACATAGAATCTAGATTCAATTCAAATCGGTTCAGCGATGAAATAGTGATTGAAGGACAAACGTTCAATAATTTCGACAAAAACACATTGATAATAATAATAAGAATACCTACGAAGTAGATATTTATTGTCACCCAAACCCAGTACAGTATATGTATACAACAAAGTACAAACAAAATGTAATACGGAAAAAAAAAACCCTGCGCTGGTTTTCAGTCTGCCCCTTTCCTAGTATAATATTAAAAGCGGGATCACAGTAAAGAATAATTATAATTGTAACTTATATTATATTACTAGATATCAGAAATAAGTTTACACCTAAGAGCAGGAAACAAGTACAGTATCTAACCGTTTCAATTACACTCAAGTGTAAGAATGTATACATTTAAACAATTTAGTTTACAAAAAGGAAATAATAATAAGTTCTAAATTAAACAGAGAATAGCGTTTTTTGCAGATATTTTGCGACATCATTAAATAAATCTGTTTAAAGTGTCTAAACCATCAAAAATATCCAAAAATAAACATCACCGCCGAAAATGTTGGTAGACCTGAAACAAAAACGCACAAAAAACGCATTAACGGACATTCATTCCAACAAAAAAACATCACAACAAAATGAAGCTTATTATAAACACCCATAAACCAACACCTTTCATACAACCCATTCAAGACCGTTACACCTCTAATCTTAACCCTAAAATGCTCATACAAGGGGTCACGATCTTTTGTACTCAATTTAAAGGGTCACCTTTTATTAAAGAAGACCAATCGTAGTTTTTTCCGTGGTCCACCTTTGTCCAGTTTGGTCCATCTGACCCTTTGGTCAAATTTCGGTGTCAAACGAGAAGGGTCAAGCTGATTTGAATGACCGGGGGGCAGGCCAATAGCTGAAAATGTAATTATTTTGTTAAAGCAAGGGAGAGCACACAATAGGTAATATGTAATGCATGGATTGTTTATATTGCATTTTTCAACAAAATATGAATATACCAGCGATCACCGAAAGTGAAATTAAATTCCTATTGCCAGTATTGCCACCCTGAATCTCCATCATCAGACCAGCTTGATGGTAATATTATATTATTGTCATCAGAACTAAAAGCGTATGCAAATTTTCAGCTTCATCGGAAACAGTGGGTTAAATTTAACTTGCAAGATTTGACCCGCACATGTATAAACATTGCAAGCTAAATAAAAGCTTGTAAAATATGAACGATTTAGTTACAGAGAGTGTTGATTATTCAATTAGCAGACAATACAAAGACGTTGTTTTTTAAGTACTGTTGAAATACAGGTAATACCAGAGAATAAGTAATAAATAGTACAACAAGTAATAAACAGCAGTGTTCGCATTGTTGTGTTCCGGTTTGGGAATAAGACAGCCGGTGAAATGACTAGCATAGAGGCATTCCATCTTAGCCTCAGGGTTGGCAACGCATTTGCAGTCTTAGGATTGCATTGCAGTCTTGTGATTGCGAATGTCTATGGGTCACAGTTTCCACTTACCATCAGGTGGCCTGTGTGCTCGTTTGTCTATTCGACGCCATAAAAAAAAAAAAAAAAAAAAGTAGCCATATTAGGGCCCCAGGAGAAAACCACGAGGAAACAAACTGTATCATCAAATTCCAACACTCACCTCCCACATCGCTTCGAAGAATAGTTTTTTGACCAAGCGGGGAGTCCTCATATTCATACTTTAGTGCAGAATATTGAGGTTGAGGCCGTTGAGAATACCATTTGAATTCACTTTCCGACGTTGTATTTATTTCAGATTCTGGAAATAATCACAGGTGACGAGCAAATATAAATATTTCTTTCTTCAAAGAAGTTTCGAGGAGGCTCATTGACGTCACGGGAGACCGAAGAGCTGGCAGTTTCCTCGCTCAACGTATAAGTTTAATCATCCAGCGAGGCAATGCTGCCAGCATCTTTGGTACATTGCCGCAGGGGCCATTCTTAGATTTAATATTTTAGTTAATTTATATATTTAGAGTTAGTCTTATTTAATTTTAGTTTTCTTTTTCAGTTATTGTGTTATGGTTGTTATACAATTTTATGTTGTTTTTCATTAATTAAAAGTATATTTTCTTTATTATTATTTTTGACAACTCAATAGCCTAGTTGGTAGTGTTCCTGTCTTCGAATTTGTCGTTTCAGCAAACGCTCTTATAGCGAAGAGTTCCGACCATCACCTCAAGAAACTCTCGCTAGATGGCTAGATCGTGAGGCATGGCTCGCATTGTGAGGAGGTTCTTTTCTCTGCAGCCCTAACTACCGGTAGCTTGAGCCCTGCCCTGCTGCCGGCGGTACTCGTAGGTTAGGTTTTTCGTGACGTTAATTTCTTGTACTAGTATTGTTATTTTACTTTTATGTAATAATAAAAATAATTGCTTTTATCAGTATCATCATCATGACGTTCGTAATTTTTTGAAAATGATATCTTACCTTTCCCTTTAATGAGATATTTTTTTTCCATGGACTCCTCCCTTTTACGTATAAGTTTAAATCTACTTAGATTACTATTCACATCATTTTTCAGTTTTGAGTGCTTCATCTCTTCACCGGTGTTCTCACTTGCGCTAAAAACACCTACTTCAATCTCTGTAAAAAAATCCGAATTAATAAGTCATAGGGTGATGGTGAGTGGACGGGTCGGAAGGGGCCGCCCTAGGCGTACTTTTTCGAGTCAAATCGGAGAAATACTGGAAAAGGGCCGAATCTTAAGTACCCGAAACCGACGTGCGTGCATGACTCGATGTATGAATGTGGAAGAAGCGAAAGAAATTTGTCAAGATCGTAGCAAATGGAAAGAAGTGGTGTCTGCCTACCCCTCTGGGAAACAGGCGTGATTTAATGTATGTATGTATGTAGGGTGATGGGCCCAGTAATGGACACTGATTCTTATTAAACAGAAGATAAGTGTTATTCATTTGTTTTGTAACATTCAATTTAGGACCGTGTGGCATTTAAATTAAGAGTAAAGTGTACATTACTGGTGCCTGTCAGCTAAAAATGTCCATCATTGGTACCCTATGTAATTTATATGGATTGGGATAAATCACTTACCTCCCGAGTCATAAACTTCAATGACATTCCTCTTTTTGTTGGCTGATGCATATTTACTTTTTCCAATATCAAAATATGGATACTGTTTGACACGATCTCTATTGCTTAGGGAGATATCTAATTCAACAGATTCTGTAAAAAAAAACATTCACAGGTGTTTTAGAAGAATTCTGTTTCATTTTCTTCATTCTGCGTTTCAAAATACAAACTAAAAGCTTTGACTACTTAACACTCACGTCATGATCAGCCCATTAACAGAACATTTTTGAGAAAAAGTTATAACGTCAAATACTAGGAGTTGCACAACACTGCAATCTAAGTTGCGCTACGCACCTCCTAATCACCGCTGCGCTCCTGGTACTTTATTTCAAAATGCAATTACTTTTCTTCCCTAGGGTGGACATGTTTCAACTCGCTTCTTAGATAAAAAATGGCCTACTTTGAGACTACGAGTCACGAAAATGTAAAAATACTTGCTTTGTTTTTTGACAGATTCATCACTGTTTCTGGCACCTGATAATCTAGATTCTGTAACAATACAACCACATATTATTAAACACCTTTTAGAGTATCGTACCAAATTTTGAAACCGGTCAATCCATTATTCATACGCACAATAAACCTATTTCAGTTAAAGTATTCATGCCTTTCAGTCCAATTCAAATGTCATAATGACGGATAAAGACAGAGCATACTTCAAACCCACTGTAACTACTGGGTGTTAATACGAGCTAGGGAATGCAAATAACCGGTTATAACCGGTTTTACTCGGATATTTCATAAAAAAACGGTTAATTACCGGCTAAATTGAATCTAAGCATTAAAATTAAGATCAAGTCTTAAATGGACGACAACGTTACGTGTAATAGAAATAATGTCAGTTTTACAATTAGTCACATAATTATGTTGTATTTGTTTAATTTTGACACTTTTATTTATTTATTTATCATTAGCCTATTGGATTAAGATAAACAGCCACTCACCTCTCGGTTCAATATATGTACCAGGTATCTTTCTCTCTTTTTTAACATATTTACTTTTGCCACTGTGATCAAATTGAGGATACTCCTTTTCTTTTTTAGCTGCTTCTTCACTTTTCGACGGATCCTCTACTTCTATCCCAGCTTCTGTAAAAACATTCACATGTATTTTTTTGAAATATCACAAGTATCTTAATAATTCTTAATAAAATTAAATGTTTTAAAAAACTAATAGCCGCCTTCGTAAACGAAATAAAATAATATCTTTTAAAATTGTAGGTTTAGGTCCGTCCAATTGAAGTCGGGTTTTGGGCTAAAAATATTCGCCGACTTCAGTTGGGCTGACCTATACCTAAGTCAAAGTCCTACTTAAAATGTTCTTGGTTACAAATCGAGATATCTTGTCGGCATCATTGAAATAGGTACCGTTGAGTTTCGATAGCCATTTGTGGTGTTCATCATCAGTTCCACTTCACCAAATGATACGTTTTCAACGCAATTGCTGGACTTGTTACTAAAAATACCAAAATCGCTGAATATTTGAGGTTCCCTCAATTCCTCACAGATCCCCTCATCAGATTCGAATTTGGTGACAATGGGACCACCTTGGAAGTATAGGTACTCTATAAAAACCAAAAAAAAAATTGCAAATGGGACAACTCTGTAAAAAATTATGCGTTGACTGGTTGACTTGAGAATTGTGTCCTTTTACATCGTTTGTCCGAATTTTCATTCGCCCTAAACCGGTTTTCACTTTTCAGATGAGTCAGGGAACTTTTTAAGTTTTCCAATTATATCTGCGGTCACGAGCGTTAATTTTGGACCCATTTCAAGAGATGTCAAGTTATTTGTAACTTTTAGGAAACTCAACCTTTTTGTTGTAAAATGTCAGATTGACTTTGGACCTAAGGTGGGTACTAAATTTAAACTCGTGACTTTAAGTCTAGAGGGGTCGGAGGCCATTTGCAACGTTAAAAGATGGCGGATGTGTAATTTGTTTTAGTTTTATTTTTTTGTGTATTTAGGTGTTCAAAGTTCTTTTCTGATAGTGATTTGTACTTTTGTGTTGCAAAGTGATTGAAAACTTGGACTTATTTCGCGTATCTGGCATCTTTCTTCTCGTTACAAGTGGACTCGATGTGGTACATAGGTTAAAACTATCTTGACCTCTGTCCTACCAACTACCGAACAACGTTGCCCCCAATCTTCCCAGAGAAGATTGGATTGTATTTTATTGCTATATTGATTTATACTTATATACACTTGACACTGGCGAAATCACTGATTATATTCGTGGAAACGCCATAGCCCGGCGGTAGTAGCTGTTGAAGTCGCCGCGGGGCAAAAAGAAGAAGAAGAAGAAGTCTAGGGGTCGGAATAGGTAGTGCTTATTAACCTAAACTTGACGCATATTCATTGAGTGAGATGGGAATACGTCATTGAATGAAGATGCATCAAGTTTTGGTTAATACGCACTACCTATTCCAACCCTTGAAAAACAACATTATAAGTTTTAAAAATTATGTGTGAATGGCTTTAGATCAAATGAAATTTCGGACAAACGAAGCATTAGGACAAATGACGATTAGGGATTCCATTGGGGAACCATAGAATTGTCATCTTACCTTCATCATCATTTAACTGAAGAGTCTCCCCTATTATTTCCTTAACAATTTTATATCTTTTAGCACTATTATCTTTTACTGGATACTTCACATTATCATTCTCGTTTGAGTTATCTATAATGAAATCATATGTCAAATACTGACAGCATATTACTTTATTCCTTAGCTAGGATCACGATACGGTAGGTACAGTCGGCCAAAAATGTGGTCTACGATATGGTTGAAGTTAATTTGCACGTCAACATACAAGAAGTTCCATTTTCCTTTGCAAGATTATTATGACAGTGACAAGTGCCAACCTTAACGATAATTAGATCTCACGGAAACTTTTGTCAAAACTGGTAGACCAGTTTCTTGGCCGACTGTACCGTGTTCGAATAATTGAAATGTTTATCAGGGTACCTTAAGTCAGTTTTCCGGGTCATATATTTTCCAAAAGTGCAAGCAAGGAGGGAGAAAGTCTTAACCACTTTGTAACTATAGCACCTTTTGTTAATTTAAAAAATATATATGTGTATAAATAGTTTAACTTGAAAATTAACGTTTACTTTGTTTGATTAAAACGGCAACCCCATAACTTTATCAAATTTCATCACTTTATCGATTGTATGATATGGTCTTAAAAATTAACAACCAAAAAAAAATTCACTCATGCGGCGAGAAATTGCCTTTTGATAAAATTAAAACTCTTGCATACTTAAATTAATGATACGGTCGTTAAAAAGTGTTTTGATAAAATAATAGCTAGGTACCCGATACAAACAGTACGTACCTACCTACCGTAAAACGGGGTATAACTTGTCACAAATAAGAACAAGTATTAAATGGACAACAACGTTACGTCTATTAGAAATAATTTCAGTCTTATAATTAGTAACATATACTTCATTTTAGGTTGTGTCCTTACTCACCCCGTTTTACGGTATCTACATAGTTCACGATCTTACTATTAAACTTTGTATGAAGGATGAATAAAATTCTTACTTTCCAAGTCATTAGCACTGGGGTTTGCTGCAGTCATTTTACTCGTTCTAACGAGTGTAAATCGGGTCTGTTTATCACTTGCCGCATTTGAATACTTCTTTTCATCTGTAAAAATATGTTTATAGATATTATTATTGTATTTAATAATAATAATAATTGAAAAAAAATACGTTCTGCTGGAGTTTCTTGCGGCGCTTCTCCGCGATGATGGTCCTGTCCGAAGAGCTAGTAGATTCAATCCATATTACCGACGTCTAATAGCCCATGTGGCCAATTTACTGAATACATATTTAGAGTTTATATTTTTTCAGAGGCCAATCACTACATAGTATAAAACAAAGTCGCTTCCCGCTGTCTGTCCGTATGTATGCTTAGATCTTCAAAACTACGCAACGGATTTTGATGCGGTTTTTTTAAATAGATAGAGTGATTCAAGAAGAAGGTTTATATGTATAATATTTTTTTATTTTATGCACAGGTGTTACAGAAAACTCATATAAACCGAAGCGAAGCGAGGGCGGGTCGCTAGTTGTCCAATAAAGCAAAATGAGACCAAATTTAGACACCTTGCGTGAAGTTAAATTTGCGGGTGGTCCTTATGCAGGGTCCGTCCGAATCTCTACCACCGTCTTATCCATTAACCTACCGCCAACCAGCAGTGTTCGCATTGTTGTGTTCCGGTTTGGGGATAAGACATCCAGTGAAATGAATAGCATAGATGCATTCCATTTTAGTCCTCAGGGTTGGCAACGCATTTGCAGTCTTAGGATTGTATTGCAGTTTTGTGAATGCGAATGTCTATGGGTCACAATTTCCACTTACCATCAGGTGGGCTGTGTGCTCGTTTTTCTTCCCTATGCCATAAAAAAAAGATAGGAAACTAAGAAAACCGGGTAAGAGCATCTCGGACCATAGGTACTCAGTATAGGTTTCCGCCGCCACCTTTACCAATCATCATTATCATTAAATCATTCTACTAGCGCTTCGGACAAGACCATGATTGCGGAGAAGAAGCGCCGCCAGAAACTCTAGTAGAATCAATTATATTTTTATACATAGCTATGAACACTTGGTACCTTGTCTCTTTAACACTCTTGACAGATTAGTGCAACAGTTCAAACATAACGTCAAAGTGACAAAGTACTAAGTGTGCAGCCAAGACGGACTGCAAAAAGGCAGAGTACAGTTCTGATGCAGTTGACGGAGCGGCATCAAAAGGTACGTCAACTGCACTCAAACTGCCATTTTGCAGCTGGGTTGCACTTCAAATACTGTCCGTATGTACCGGACCGGCCCTTATATGTTGCAGTGTGTTTTTGTCAAAAAAGTATTATATAAAAGTTACTTAAGTGTCCATTATTGGTATCTCAATTTAAAGACCATAAGGTTATATATAAATAGATTGCCTCAAAATAAATGAATCCTATCAAGACCATTACATATACAAAAATGCAGAGGTCTCGCTAAGGAGTTCTTCTGCCGTAATAAGTTGTAAAATGGAAATAATAATAATAATAATAATGTAATTCGGTGTAGTAGGTACTTATTGGGAGCAGCGTTGTTAGCGAAAGAAATTTGTGAAGATCGTAGCAAGTGGAAAGAAGTGGTCTCTGCCTACCCCTCTGGGAAACAGGCGTGATTTAATGTATGTGTGTATGTATGTTACTTGTTAGTTATATAAAAACATTTTACAGTAACCATATCAATATTACAGTTTTTATTTATTTAATAAATATAGTGACTTGGGAATTGCACACAGTAACATAATCTACTAAACATCGATTAAAAATAAAAAATAAATATTTTAAACGTGATTTTTTTGCCGTTCTTTGATCGACTGTTACTGTTAGGCGATGGGCTTGCAACCAGTCACTAATACACTGGTAAACATCTTAGCCTAAATGTGAAAAATGTGGTTACAGAATTATTAAACAATTTTTAGAGTTGTTGGTAATTCTGTAGCTCTGCCTACCCCACTCTGGGAATAAAGGAGTGAGTTTATGTATGTATGTATGTCTTTGCTCGACATTAATAGCGGCAACAAGTAGACGCTTGTATTCGCAGAATATTTAGTTGTATGTTCACTTCAAAAATAAATAACTAAATTAAAATGTATATTTTATAGATAATAGTACGGAACCCTTCGTGCGCGAGGGCGACTCGCACTTGGCCAGATTTTCCTCGTTGCCATAAAAAAAAACACAAACCTGTCGTGGAAGTCAAACTCTCGTCGGGTTCTTTCCTCTTTTGCACACTGAATCTACTTTTTCCATGAGTTCCAAACTCCGGAAACTTCATTCCTTTTTTTAAAAACTCTTCACTTTCCATGGTTTGGTCTATCCTATTGTATGCCTCTATTTTCAAGGCATATAATGCTATGAGTATGAGCCGTAACAACATGACTAAAAAAAGACTATTTCATAACAAATTTTATGGATCTTAATCAATTTTACGGTGGAAATTATTAATTAGAACCTAAGAGTACGATTAATTTTGATTATTTACGGTGGTTTGTTTGCTAATCTATATTTTTAATTATTCCTAATTCATTACTTACGTTATGAAACAACAAATTAGTTTAGACAAAAAAACACTATAATATAACTTACTAGCGACCCGAACTCGCTTCGTTTCGGTTTATGTGAGTTTTCTGTAAAACCTGCAGATAAACCAGAATAAAGTGATACATCTTGAATCACTCTATCTATGGATGAAAACATCATTAAAATCCGTTTCGTATTTAGAAAGATCTAAGCGTTTACAGAGGGAAGCGACTTTGTTTTATACTGCTTTACTAAATACTCGTAAGTTACTTACTGTTTATTCCGTAACAGCAAAGTAAGAATATAATTCGGGGTGACAAAAATGTTTAATAATTCTCCAACCTTAACGTCTTCAAAGATTTTAAATCATCTATTCAATATCCAACGACTATTCGTCCAGCTGTGGTCCGACAAAAGATTCGCAACCCGTTGCTTGCAATTTTTAATTGCCGCCATTTGCATAACACAGGGAATAGATAATAGAAGGGACCATAGACGTGATTGATTGTCTGTGGGACCAGTTGAGAATGAAAGTCCGGAAGATGTAAATAAACATGGAAGGAGATGAGTTTAGATACTGGATTAGTGTGAGAAATTGTATAATACTGGAGTCCTAGTGAGAAACCCTTTCTCATTAGGACACGATCAAAAGTGATATGACTTAATTAATCATTAAAGCAGGATCGTAATAATAAAGGTGTGCGGTTTAGATGTAGAATAAAATTCAGAGTTAATGATTCGGTTCGGACACGCAAAGTAGATGCATTTGCGTTATCTATGTGTATTTAATCTGTGGTTGTTTCTTTGCAATCTACCAATACTCTGATACTTCAGAAAGCCATTCAGACAAATTAATAGCTTTCCTAATATTCGATTTTTTATATTATTATCTCCTTTTTTGCTATGCGTAATATTTATTTAAATGCGTTATTTACTCGTATTCTTCCAACGTTCCTGGGTTGTTATACAACTGACTTAACTTACAGGTTCTGTCGGTAGTTAATGGGTTCAGAGAAAAATACTTTTCAGAAAATCGGACAAACGAAACAGCGGACAAAAGTTTCTCGAAACATCGATAGGTTACCGAAATATATTCGAATATAGATTTCGAAAAGAATAGTTAAATTGATAATGAGAGTGGAAATATGGTAATTTGAAAACCAATGGAAAGATTAAATTCAACAGCCTTCTTCACTAGCTTCTGATGTTTTTCAATTTTGTTTTATGTACTTATAGGTGTCTTTTTTGTATTTTAAATTAATGTGGTCATCCATATAATATACACACGATAAGCAAATAAATTACATAAAAAACTACGGGATCAAATACAAAAATAACGAGATGGGGATCTTAAGATTGTCTAATCTTCGATTGAAAATGTGGAATAACACGAAGAGTGATCACAGGATATCCGAAACCATAAAACGTCCGCAAAGTTCCAAAAAAATAGTCTATTGATTCAAGCGTTAATATATATCCTAGTAATTTTACAAAATAGATTACATTTAAGATAACCAAAGTATCATATCTACATCCCCATTATAAACATCACAATACACGACCACTAATCCCTATGCTGAGACATCAGCATCCATCGCAAAAAAAAACAAAAAGGGCGCAAATTACCATAAACAACGCATTATATGGCGGCGGTTAACGAAAACCGGTCGCAAACCGGTTTTTTCCGGAAACATTCGAATGTTTTAACTGCCAATTTACATTTGCAGTCAATTTGGCATCTCCATCTTCAGTTCTTCTTGTTTCAACTACGTGGTGATGCTTTTTTGTTTTTTTGCTAATATGTATAGGTAAGTTTGTGATGTTTATAGTTTCCTGACACCATAGACAATCGGTCTTTGTTTCTTTAAGCGTTGGTCCATTTGCGTAGGGTAAGGAGATTAGTGAGAAAGTCCCAACGTCCTGAGATGGACAAACAGAAGGGTTACTTGGGTATTAGTTAAAAGCTTTTTGTTATAGGTAATTGTGGAGTTTTGATCTTGTTCCCAGGGATGTAATAAGCCTATTATGTTATGGTTATAGATATTATAGCGCATCTTTTACTCTATGAAGTTAATTCCGAGATTTTTTTTTATCAGTAATATATTAACTTATTTTAAAAACAAATTAGCTACTTGAGTTATTATATTGTGTTCTTTCATGTCGTCAAAGTCTGACCTTATAGGTACCTAGTAGCACCATTATTTGAATGTGTACATGACATGAAAATACAATTTGAAAGAAACAAGACATATTATAACATTTTAACGGACAAAAAGGCACTTTCAAAAGATTTAGTTCTAATACTGGTAGGCCTGAAGTATTATAATCTTATCTAATGGTAAGGTGGCATTCTAAAATATGTAATTACTTTAATTGGAATTGTTCACGGCTGTAGCACTGTCCATGATAGTCTCATTTACCTTATTCAGTATTGAGAGAAAATCCATAGTAATAATATATCAGTAGGTATGTATTATGCATAAAAACCTTTCGTGAAAAATTATCTAACTCATGGTGAAAACCGCGTCCAAATCCGTTGCGTGGTTTAGGAGAACCGGGTATACAGACAGACAGTCGGAGATGCGGAAAGCGACTTTGTTTGTTTGTTGTATACTATGTAAAGAAGATAAAGGTTGAAGATTGCTTATGGTTCGTTTCCCTCTACAGCTATTTTGTTTAACTAGTTAATCGAAAACTTTCTGTGAATAAAATGTATTGACGTGTAGCAAGGTGTATACAGGATGCCTATTTATTGCAAGATGGGTACCTATTTATTTGCGTTCTTAACTGAAATATAAAGTGTGTTCAACTTTTAAGGGATCACATTTTCGAACATTTTGAAGATATTTGTTTTATATATTTATTTATTTATTTATTAGACATGCCAACAGCAGATAAACATTACAAATTGAAATAGGTATATATATATATATATATATATATGTATAGACAGTGAAAATTAATGTTTATGCGCCAATAACAGGCATGAGCCAGCAATCATACAGTCTATTAGGGACTAACACTAAAAGTTTAAACAACTAATCTTGAATGGATACAATAAAAAAAACATTCTTAGAGTACTTAATAGTAATAGTAATAAATAAGCTCAAGGGTTCAAAACCTTTATCATTATCAAACACATTGTCGAACAAATAACATGCAAGAATTGAATTATACATAGTTTCTATAGTAACTGTGATTTACGTAAAACATAAGGTATTAGAAGATCAGCATGAGTCACTTCTCTGAAGCAAAGTGCAAAGTGTAATAGTAGGTATTTAGCTGTGGGAACTAACTTCGGGAAACTAAATTAAAAGGGATCCAAAATGAATCAATTAAAAAGGATCCATGCATTTCATAAGAAATCATGGATCAATAAATATTATACTGACAGTAACCAAACTTTAGTCACGATTGAAATTGACACATTTTCGATAGTAACACCACTAATCTCGGCGGTAAATTTTGTAAACATAATTATACTAATTACGTCGTAAGAACAATAAAATTACAAAACATACCGTTAACCGTTACAGTTAAAACAAACAAAAAAATAAACACTTCATGAAATAAAACATGAACTTAAAAATCGATCTGACGCATCTGCCGGCGGCACTGGTGATAACAGCGGCCCTGATAACAGACCGGTTAACCGTTAAACCGCTCGCAATAACCAACCTTAACACCTACAACTTACAGTTCTCAAAAAAAGGAGAAATTTAAATAATAAAAACACATACCCATGTCCATGTTAAGAAATTATACCCGAATATTGCAACGCTAACTGAACCTACACAGTATAGAATACGGTTTGTATCTTGTCGTACGAACGTATTGACTTATTGAGGTCAACGTTTTGCACCTTTGAAGTTGGTTCCGTTATCGGTTGACAAGAAAATGTGGGGAGAAAATCGATTGCTCATTGTTTGCCTTTTTAAATGTACGTGTCGTTTTACACCTTTTCGGTAATTCAGCAGCTTGTGTTTAAGCAGGGGTAGCTGTTTTGCATTTAAAAAAGTAACGGCTGTAGCTATCTTTCGAGCGTCAACTTGGTAGTCCGCTACAATTTTCTACAATATTTTTTATTTATTTTTATGTATTTTGATTGTTTATCATTGACATTTAATTTCAAAAATGTTAGAGATGTCTCTTGGTCGACAACAAACACATTTTATTTACAGCATAGAGGTATTGTATTGGTTTTGCATTGAGTATTAAGTATTGAGTATTGAGCATAGAGGCATTCCATCTTAGTCCTCGGGATTTTCGACGTAACTGCTTCTCAGTCGACATTACAAATGTGTGTTGGTCATAGATTCCACTTACCATCAAGTGGTCTGTATGCCTTTTGCATACTTTAAAAAAGCATGGCAATATGACCTACTAAAATCGAAAATATGCTATGGATGTAACTGTCGTGCGCTCGCTTATGTCAATTGCCTTACATTTAGACAAGATCGCACCGCTAGATCCATTACCCGCTCGCTCTACCATTTTTGAAATTGAATGTCAATGATAGACAATCAAAATACATAAATAAATAAAAAATATTGTACATAATTGTATTGGACTACCAAATTGACACTCGAAAGTGCATCAATCAAAATAATAGATTAATCGACGTTTTGCTGTATAAAATTTACATTTCTTATAGGATCAACGTAAACTGTCAAGTGTTAGCATAAGCTATGTCAATTCCATATTTATACCTATCACATTTTGGAAACTTCGTTTCCTAACAGTTTGAGCTGACAAATTAGCAAAAGTAAGCAATACTTTTTTTACAGAAAACATTTCAGGATTTTTAAAAGGTCCTCCTGTAGATATGGTCAGACAGGCTTAAAACAAAATGCCTTTTCTAACCCTTCTGATGACAGTTAAACAATAAAATGTAGTCTATAAAATAGTGGTTACCTACCATCGGGCTAGCCGCATGCTACTAGTGATAACATAGCAAATCGTTTGTTTTTCTTTGGTCTAAATAGAATTAAACAAGATTCTTACTGGAGCTCAATTCGTGTTAGACCAAAGATGACTACTTACGACTGCAAAAAACAGGTACATACATCGATTTCGATAAACCGACTCTTAACACAACTATAGCTTTCCTTGCGTTCGTTTTTATGTAGGTCACTATGCACCTAATCTACGCATATATATAATTGTTTGCAGCAAAATAGGTAATTTGTAACCTAGAGCTAAAATTACTTTCGTGTAAAAAGGCGTTATTGATAGAAATATATATTTTATCAAAGTTACTAAGACCCTTTGCTACACAGATTTCATTATTTACTTCCACATAATGTGCAATATTTATTAATTTGGGTTAAATAAATAAATAAATGTAAATATCGTAATATCCTTAACTTTGACCATGTTTTTGTCCCTCATTCAACAGCCAGTAAACTAAGGAAGTTATTGATTAATCAATATTTACTTCGTTTCAAAAGATTAAAAAAAAAAAGTTACTTCCAAGGCATTCGTTGTAAAAAAAGTACATTTTAACTTTACATGCTGCAAAATGGGCTACATCATGCCCTTCTAAAAGTAATGTATCGAATAACCCATCATCCTGTATAATCCATAGGTACTCATTCACTCTTCCGTACTCGTCAAAAACCGCATCCGTCCACTGCATCTCACAGAGCACCATTGTTACTAGCCATTCAATTTGCATAGTCTTGCACAAAGCGCACTGTCTCAACTGACCCATTTCAATACGCCCTTTCTAACTGCAAATTTTCCCACTGCCCAACAAAGACGCGATGGTCTTCAAAACCCTTTTCGCTGCAATTTTTATGGGAAACAATTCTCTATGCTCTATTTTTTGCATTGTCCGAACTCCTTGAATGGGCAACGGATTTGCCAAAGGCGGCTGTTTGATTAATAATAATATAGCGTATGTGAAGCGTTATGGACATTATTGTCCTGCCTTTTGTTGATATGACCGTTAGACACCAATTATTATCAAATAGATATAGAGCAATGTGGAACTGGTTGATGAAATTACCGTTACAGAAAAGACAGTAAAAATCAATTGAATTTTAAAAATCTTAAACATACTGTATTTACCTGTAAAAGTTCGTATGTATTTGAAAATCTGAATGTAAAATTTGCTCAAACAGAAAATTCGGTTAAAGAAAAGACAAAGCAAATTACGGTCAATTCAGTATGTAGCAACAAGTTCTCCAAAACAGGTTAGCTGAATAATGGTTTACAAATAGCGCTATAAATGTATCTCCTAAATCAAACATAAAAAGGAGAGGTTATCGCGATTTTCCAGATTTACCCGTTACGTTCTCGTTTTAATTGTACACAGGGGATGGACAGTGGGCAGGTAGCCCGTGTGGGGTCAGGGCAACCCTTTACACCAATTTAAACACCCCAAAACCCAATGCACCGTGAGCGATGGGGTCATCCAATGACCCAACTGACCTCTCCTTACAAAACCACCCCTTTCTTACAAGGCATTATTTGTAATCCCTTCGCGAATCTATTCCTTTGTCCTCTATCTATTATCCACCGATATTTTGGACATGTGCGTCTATTGCTGAAATTTTTGCGTTCGTGAGAACGTTCTAGTTCTTTGCAAAAATTGTAACGTCCGTTTGACGAGTGGGAAAGTCGGTTTCTTCGGGCAGTAGACAAAGAGTGGTCTCTTTTTAATGATTGCCATTGTGCGTTTGATACAGTTTTTGTTCGGTCATCGGTGACCGTTGGCCAACGGATTTGCCGATGCTATTTAAGTAGCGGCCAACACGGCAAAACGGACCAGAACTTTGTGGACGGTCGGTGCAAGCTGACTGTCCTGGACTGTTGATAGATGTTTGTATGACGCATTCTAGATCTTTATTTATTTAAAAACACACCAACAATACACATTTTGAATTCCTTTTACTTTAGAATACACTACAAACATTACATAACATAGAAAAATACTAGTACAATATTGCTGAATACTAGTAAATACATTCTTTACCTTGAACGTGATTTTAGAAAACTACTAAGTTTGGGAATTTACATATTCATGAGTATGATGTCACCTCTCACGAAAATACCGATTTTGTGCATTTCTGGAAATAAGACTAAAACTTTAACGGGTTACCGTTTTATATCTTTTTTCATCTTCGTCAGTGGGTCAGAGTTGTTGCACAAGTTGGATGAGAAACAATTTATTTATATAAATTGATTTTAAGTACCAATTTCAATGTTAAATCTAATCAATGCTAATCGTCTGTTAGTTCATTTTTACAGCTGTTAAGTGGTTAACATCGTATGGTGAAATTGGTACTTAAGCATCTTGTGAGTAACTAACAATTTCGCTATCGATCATAATTATATGACTTTGTAAAATTAATGCCACAGACCATCAACTTGAAAAAAAGTTTTTGCTACTCGATGGACCTACCTACCTATCAGATCACGATGTAAAGTGAGTGAAGGGAATCGCAGATGCGTTGCCGACCTTTGAGAAAAGAATATGAAAGTCTCTTGAAGGATTTCATGTCATGTTATTAAGAAATGTTACTACACAGTTTAAGAATGTCTAGAAAATGAATTACTTAGATGGCTGAATAATAGAAAGATGTGCATGAACCGAGAGCTAGCTTTTATAATTGTATTTTAACTCTTTAGTTTAGGATGTGTTAGATGTGTATCACTTGTTAGTGAAACTGTCTCAAACCAAGAAGGAATGATTACTTATTCAATACGGTGTTTGACAAAAGTTAAATCAGTTTCTTTTTATGAAACATCAAAAACGCTCCGTTACTATGGAATTTATAGGGACTTATCTTGTGACGTCACAATCAAACAGCATCCTTATTGTTGGATTTTATGAATTTTAAAATCTTAGAATAGCAAACAGAAATAAAAGATTAATGTATTCCTAGTATTTTTATAATGTTTATCTGTTGTTTATGAAAAACCAATTTAATTTCACTCTTGTCAAATATCCTATTGAATTTGAATACAATAACCATGAGACTGTTTCAGTCCATTTTGGCAGAACCAGTGACAGATGCTAAAAATTAGTTTATAGGTTTTTGAATAAGTAGTCATTTATTTGAATGCCTTTATAGTTTTGTCCAACGGGGTTGCCGTGACCGAGCGTGATCAAAGCCCATATTTTTTTAAGATTATCAATAAATAAATAATACTCTTTATTCTTTATATTACTCGTATTGTAGTATAAAACAAAGTCGCTTCTTTCGCTGTCCCTCTGAATGTACATACGTTTAGATCTTTCGAACTACGCAACGGATTTTAATGAGGGTTTCAGCAATATACAGGGTGTCCCAGAAACCGACATCAACCCGCCTAGGGCTGATAGAGCAGCTCATAAGCTATCGATTTAACCCCCATGTATGTTCAGCAATTAGGGGTTTGTTGTATCACGGACTAAGGATTAAGGAAAAATTACAAAATTTCCGATTAACATGATCAATATCTCGAAAACTACGGTACTTTTACATAACCTAAAATTTGATTTTCTGGTTGGTAATTAGTAGGCCTATCACCCCTTAATGGGTTGACGTCGGTTTCTGGGACACCTGTATAAAGTAATTCAAGAGGATGGTTTTTATGTATTATAAATTCTGGTATTTACTATTTGTACGGGTGTGGTGTTACAGAAAACTCACATAAACCGAATGGCTAGTATGATACTATTTAGGTTTTATTTTATTTTGAATACTGCCACACTCTAATAGGTTCCATTTTGATCACTATACTATTCCTCTGTAAGACCACAATAAAAAATCATGGCTGGAATAAAATGAATATAAATAATCGAACATAAAATCGATCTATAAATAAAACACAGCCTACTTTCTCACCGTTAAAAAACAGAGGTCGTAAACGGTCAACGTCCAGGTCCCCGGATGCAGCGGAAGCGGGCGCGGGGGCGGGCGCGGGGCGCGGGCGCGGCAGGGACAGTTGGCACGTGCGCGCGCAGGTGCCTCTCGCGGTCGACAGGGGCGCGGAGACTAGGTTTTTGAGAGGAAACTACCTAGTATTTTTATTCGTTTTTGACAGTTGTTATATGAGTGAGACTTTGCTTATGGTAAGGTAGGTCGTAGTAGAATATTTTTAAGTGTGTTTTTGCTCTTGTAATTTTTCATGTGCTTTTGAGAGATGAGAATACAGGTCCCATTAACATACATATATGCATATTTGTAACATCAATTTACTTAAATATTTAAATTTTATTATTGAAAAATAATGACCATTCCTACCTGTATCTACGTTTAACCTACAATACGCATTACGAGTATATAAATATGTATATTTTTTTCTAATAATTAATAATCAATATCAAAGACTGAATTAAAAAAAAACTTACAAATTTACACTTACTTTACTTAAAAGGGAACTCATAACATTAAGAAACTATATTAAATCAAATAAGTTAACTATGAAGGGTTGCACACCCCTGAAGTTTCCTCTCAACCGTCGCAGGCGCATGTGTTGATCCGTTGTTTGTTTTTTATTATTTTTTATCAAGATTAAAGACTACTGAGGGCCAATATGTTTATTTTAAGTACTCTAGGCTTTAAATGTTTCGCATACCCCCCCCCCCTAGATCGTGGAGGTATTTAAGGTCTAGTTAGTGTCTTTTGTCCTTAACCCAACTAACAATTTAACGTCGTTCAAAAGTTTAGCAAACGTTATCTTAATACCTTTGATCGTAATAGCTAAGTCATACTAATGTTTTAATAACGTTTACTAAACGCGAAAATGGCCCCAGTTATACGACCTACTTTGTCGTATAATGGTCATACAGAAGTCACAAGCCGTCTTCGTTAACGTCATTCAAAAGTCATATAAACGTTATGGAATTACCACTTTTGTTGTATTGTGGTCGTACAGGTGTTTTTGAATGACTAAAACGTTTTATTTGAGTCAAGGAACACAACACCTGTAAGACTTCTTATTAATTTTTCTTGTCAGTGGCACTTTGTGATTGTGTTTCGAGATTTGAGTGCAAAATAAATAGTTACAAGGAAATAAAAGGGGAATGTTATTCAACTTTCATATTTTACTAACTTTATCTGTCTCTTATGCCGTTTAGTTCGACTGGGAATTGAAGTTTTATGATAATATACCTATGTAAATACTATTCAGATTTTCATGCCCCCTCGTAATTTTGTGTTTAAATCATTATATTTTTATCAATAAAAATGTTTGTATCTAAAAATGTAGGAAATTGTTGCTTTTGTCGTACACTTATCTCTTTACGACGATGTAAAAACATAAAGTCATATTAAGGTTATTTTAAAACCATGCAATACGCCATGACAGCTAGCTATTAGGGTAGGTAGGGTTTTTTGATCACAGGAAATCCCTATTAACTTTCCTTTTGAAAGTTCCACTACGTTTTAGTTTTCTCCACGTATTTTTTGCTTCCATTTTTCGTAGTTTCTATACAGCGTTCCGTAAAATAATGGCGGCCTAGACGTTTTAAAGTCAAAACCTGACTAAAATGCGACTACAGGTTAGATAAAAGTCAGGAAATGACATTAAACGGCCATCATGCAAATAAACGTTATATTTAAGTTTTAAATAAACAACTAAGTCATTTAAGAGTCGCTTATTAACCGCAAAAAAACAAGATAGTGGTTGTTTTATAAACGTCACTGTAAAAACGTCTATACAATGCTACGTTATATAATTGTCATATAAAGGTTTTTCAAACACCTAATTTGATCAGTTCAAATCGTTTAATGGACTATAACGTTAGTATGACAATTGCGTTGTCGTACAAACGTTTAAGCTAAGACTGTAATAAAACGTCGTATAGTTTAGTCTTACCGACGTTGCTAAGACCAGTGTATTATGACATATTCGTCGCACGACTAATAGGTTAAATTAAAGACGTCTATAGGACCTACTAGTCATCTCATTACCATTATAAGACTGCTATCCAACTTTATGTCGTACAAGTCAAGACTTATGCGACGTTTTTGTTTGTTGGGAAGCCGCTAGATAATTGCGTGGATAATATAGAGCGTAGGTAATTATTTTAAACATGCGACGGTAAAACATCTTTGGAAGTGGTAATAAAACTACTTGTAAGTATCTTGCATAGTATTAAGTTTATCTTGTATAACGTTGACTTTTCGAAGATTCGACCCCTTCATAGAGTATTTTTTTAATCTCATTTGTTGCTTAAAGGTGCTGATAGACCTGAGGCTTTAGACCAAATGCGTTCGTTATAATTATCCGAAATGTACTATCAGCCCAATGGAACCCTGACCCACCATAGAACGGTGTCACAGTGACATTATAAAACAATTTGTTTGACACTTCTTATAACTTGAATCATAACGTCTCTGTGACACAGTTCTATGGTGGGTCAAGGTTCCAATGGTCTGATAGTACTATTTGTCCATAGGATTGACGCTAACTGTCAGACGGTCGCGTCGAGCCAACGTCAATTCCATACATTTTGTCAGTTTTCGAAAATCGATTACGATATTGTTAAGCATCTTGTCTTGGCCATTGAATATTAACAGGAGCATTGGCTAGAATGAGTAATGAATGTTAGAATTTCAGTCAGCATTCTAGTGACTGTGCTCATGTCTATCAGCAATACCTACCAAATGATTGATTATTGATTAAATTTGGTATGGAAACGGGCCGAATCTTGAGTACCCGAAACCGAAGTGCGTGCATGACTCGATGTATGAATGTGGAAGAAGCGAAATAGATTTGTCAGGATTGTAGCAAGTGGAAAGGTACCCACCTTAGGTCCAAAGTCAATCTGACATTCTACAAATCGTTGCTCAAATGCAAAAGGGCCACAAATCAAAATTTGTTTGTGTTGCATTTTAGTTTGGAATGCTATACATTAAAGTTTTAAATCGAAGTATATATTTTTTTGTTTTGTGGCACTTTTGCATTTAAGCAGCGAAATTTAAGGTTGACTTTCCTAAAAGTCACAAATGACTTGACATCTCTAATGACATTGAAGACTTTTTGAAATGGGTCACAAATTAACGCTCGTGACCGAACTTCAGTGAGAAAAAGCCATACCTAGTACTTCTTAGTATGGTAAAATGTTCCAACTTTACTCCCCCGCGGGTAATTTTATTATGCTCCATGGTTATATTGAGTTAATCTGTATTGTAAACCATTCTATTGCTTTCATTCACTTCGTGGCTATATTTATACATCGATTGTTTTTAGCGATTTTGTCTTCGACTCGCCTTATAATGTAACAAACACACACACACACATACGCGCACATGTGTTGTGCTGTGTGTGGCGCAGCGTATATACATATATGTATATATAGATCAATTTGTTAAAAAAAATTATTTTTGATAAATAAACAAAAAAAAAACGAAATATATACGAAATATGGAGCATAGTTACCCATGGGGGGAGCAAAGTAGGAATATTTTACGGTAGTACTGATTTTTTTAGTTTACTTATCGCATTAACATGTTTAACAGAGTGTATCTTCTCGTACTTTTAATTGTGATTACATGGGTACCTTACGATCACGAATGGACCCCATAACATGACCTCTTTCATGGTGGTCAAAGAATTTAATTGATCTGTACCTACCTTGCATGAAAAAAACGTATTTACTCGTAAAGATAGTAACGTGCCATTAATGCAAAGATGTAGTCCAGTAAATGCTATTTTATGGTGATTATGGCAATTATTTCGTTTTATTATTTTATCATACCAGAGACATGTGATGGCGTGCGACGGTAATTGCGTTTTGTTGCAAAAGATGATTATATCGCCACGGTTTTAGTAAAATGACAGATAATTATTTATTTTCATGTCAGTTTGATAGTGATATTATGTTACAGATGATCTATTTTCATAACTCTACTCATCCAAGGATGATTGAAAACACTTTCATTAATCATTTTAGTTTACTCCGTCTGCCAAATCCACTAATAATGGGAATATTCATGTTTATTTTCATATCTTCTATAAAAGCTCATTCATGTAACAAAGAGGTGAGAAATAAAATTTTTTGAATAGTTATAATAAAAATATCTATCTCTTTCTAACAAAACAAAATATGGCCGAAGTATTAAAATGGGGTCCATATTGGCTTCGCTAAAGTTCATTACCCGAAATAGATTTTCCTAACGATTTGTACTCCTAATGATCACTGTTCCTAAAATTTTGTTTCCTAAAGTTTCCGTTCCTACATTTTATTATACTATTAACGTAGTCCATAACACTCGGTTTTCCGAAAATTGATATTCCTAAAAATTTTACTCCTAATGATCACTCCAACAGCCAGAATAATGATCAGTTCCTAAAATTTTGTTTCCTAAAGTTTTCGTTCCTACAATTTATTATAAAATCTGTATGTGACTGACTCCAACTTAGCTCCGGCGCTGCGGGGAAAGCAACCCTTTCGCCCTTGCGTGACAAAGCACGGTCGCCCATACTCCACTCCGCAACTTCGGCTTGTTGGTCGCCTTCGGCGACCAGCCTCAGCCGCTTCGCTTCGCACGGCTCCCGAGCTTTGTCATGGCGGGCGAGGGCTGCTCTCCCTCCGCGCCTCCAGCTTTGCAAAAACACTCTAGGGTGCTCTGTGTCGGCACGCGTCCTAACCAGCGAGAGCCCTAGATTCTGACTTGCGCAGCCATATTCGATCACATAACATGTGTCATAATGGTACTATACCTATTCAAATTTTTCTAAGTCCTAAAGTTACAACAGTGAAGTTATTAATTAAACATTTCGGAAAACTGAGTGTTATGAACACTAATTTTTCAATGCCGATTATCAGGAACAGTGAAAATTAGGAGTACGAATCGTTAGGAAAATCTATTTTCGGAAAACTGAGTGTTATGGACTACGTTTATAGTAAAATAAACGGTAGGAATGGAAACTTTAGGAAACAAAATTTTAGGAACAGTGATCATTAGGAATTCAGAACTTTAGGATCAGAGTAGTTATGAGAAGTGATTATTAGGATGTACATTTTTAGGAACAACATTTTCGGAGTTCCGATAATCGACATTGAAAAATTAGTTCAACTTTGGCGCACCCATTAAAATGACGTCACATTGCACTTCGAATTTCTCTTTCTCTAATTAGCAGTTTAATTTCACTTTTGGGAATCTATTTTACGTTATTTTCATATTTAAAAAATCCATACATATTCCCTATAGATGTGTTCATCTTTTAAAGCTAAAATCGCTTAGCTGGTAATATTTAGGATATAGAATAAGGAACTTCTTCAATTGCCTTTTAGGGAATTCGATAATCAAAATAATCGGGTATCATCGTGGACAATCTCGCATTTTACCAACTTCTAAAGTCGGTGGCTTGTACTATAGATACTATAGGTACAATACTATAGGTAGGCTAACAGTAAACAAATTAAAATAGACACATGTAGAAAAGGCTCGTTGACGTCACGGAGACCGAAGAGCTGGCGATCCCCCACTCAACGCTTAGTTTAACTATTCAGCGAGGGATATATATTTATATTTACCCCCTTACTAATAAACGTTGAGTAACGGTGGTATAGCTATACAATGTTTTGTCCTTATCTGTCATTGTGACATTTGAATTTGACAGATAAGGACAAAACATTGTATAGCTATACCACCGCTACTCAACGTTTATTAGTAAGGGGGTTAGGGTTTTAGATGTGGCTTAGTTTTAAACTCCGACGCAGAAATAAGGGTGTTAGGGTGGACGACGCGCTGGGCTAGTGGGTAGTGACCCTGCCTACGAAGCTAGCGGTCCTGGGTTCGAATCCCGGTAAGGGCAGATATTTGTGTGATGAGCGCGAATATTTGTTCCTGAGTCATGGATATTTTCTATAAATTTAAGTATATATTTCTCGTTGTCTAGTACCCATAATACAAGCCCAGAGCTTAGTTTGGGACTAGGTCAATTGGTGTGACATTTCCCCTGATATTTATTTATTTATTTATTTAGGTATAAGTTTGACCGCTATGTGTGTGAGTCGGTAAGTGTGTGGCACCGGAGCTAGTAAACGAGTGAGCCGATTTGGATGCGATATTTTTCATTTGAAAGCAGGTTTTCTAGAGTTTGTTTTATGTAAATCGGTTCGACCCGTTAAAGAGATATCAGCTGCTGAAAATAGGGGTTTTTATCCTATAGTTATATAGCTTTAATTTACATTTATTATTTTATAATCATTGTCTAACACCCGTATTTATAGTGAATAAAAGTAATTACTTGAGTAAAAGTAATGACTTAAGCAACGATTTTTATGACTTTTGACACTAGTAATACTCGTACTCAAGTAATTACTTTTCTTCACTATAAATACGGGTGTTAATAATCGTACTTACATTTTATTTTTTATACAGATATACTTACATATAAATACATGAAAACCGTCCAAGACTCGAAAACAAAATCGTTCATCACACAAATATTTGCCCTTACCAGGACTACTAGCTTCCAAGGCAACCAATTAACCTCGTCTTCGATTTATAAACGTCTATAAAAAAGCTTATTGCGCTCGGTACACGTTTGCGCAGGCGCAGGTGACCGGCGCGTGCTCACCCTTCCTCTCACTTCCTTTGTTCCTGCCGCCAAGGGCTAGGTATTAAGCTTGGCATTCACGGCCGCGCCGTTTGTGACAGACTTTGTTTGACAGATAAAATCATAGAATCTATACAACTGGGGTGTTATTCTCTTAAAAAAGCGGTCGGTCGAACGAACGAATGAATATCGCAGCGGCAAGGTAAAGTAGTCCCGTGAGAGCCAACAAAACGAATTTTAGCGCGTGCATTCTCAATTAGGCAGCCTTATATATTCGATCTCATCGACGAAAGCCATGCTGCCAAATTGAAAATGCACGCGTTTAGAAGTGTTTTGTTCGATCACATTCACGGGCGCGCCACGCCATTTAGTTTCCGCTTATTGAAGTTCTATACTCGAAAATCTAATTTAAGACCAAAATCCTAACCTCAACGGGCGCACATTCGCTGTGATGACTGCACTGCACTTTGGTTCAAGTGTAGGGTTTTTGTATCAATAAAACTTACCCTAACATTACTGGTTACACGAGTTCTCATTCGTGTTTTAAATAATCAAGAAGGGAACTGTCAGATTTTGGTCTTCAATTAGGTTTTCGAGTATAGTAGCTATTAGAAAATGGCAGCCAGAAAACGCATTCACGACGACGCCATTTGGCATTCCAACGTTGAATTTCGACATTGACGATAGTTCCATTCGGATTCCGCGTTGGCGCGTCGCGCTGGCTTTCCGTCCATTTGGAAATCTAACCGACTGCGCCAAGTACGAGTACCTACTTTTAAACGCTACAGTTTTCACGGATCGATTTTGGCCCGGCGCTGCTCTATTTTTCTTATTGGAGCAGTCGTGAATGCCCAGCTTTACGAGTAGGGTAAAGAAGTACCTATCTCATTCGTGTTTTTTTTAACCAGCTTGTCAGAAACGCCATATAAAAAATAGAGCAGTTTCATTTCGATTCCGCTCGTACAGGATATTACTTGGTTTATGATCAAAGAGTAAAATAAAACTGTTCCTGCTCGAAATACCGGTTAATTTCGCTGGCTAATTTGTTCGCACCGGCCACCACCGCCATGCTTTTCTCGTATTTCCTACCCTAATTGCTAGATCTTTAGTTGCGTTTTCACTTTCGCAGCTGGCTATCATTTTAAAATACTACAATCGCTACGCTGGCCAAGTGAAGGAACAATAAATGACTTCATTTATTGTTCCGTTTAAAAATAAAAACAACCAGGTTAATTCCAGCGATGATAACCCTCCCGAATATTCCACTCTGAACGAGCTTTTATGAAAAACCTGGTTAGGAACCATATTTAACCGATATTATTGGAACTGTTCCCAAACCCTGTGTTTTTTTGAACTATTTCTACTACCCGACCCGTGTGGTTGCCGGGTTAGAATAGTGCCACTCCATATCTTCCCGTGGATGTCGTAAGAGACGGCTAAGGTAATAAAGGCGTGTAGTACTGTTAGGCGATGGGCTTGCAACCTGTCACTAATACACTGGTAAACATCTTAGCCTAAAAGTGCAAAATGTGGTTACAGAATTATTAACAAGTTTTTAGGGTTGTTGGTAATTCTGTAGCTCTGCCTACCCCACTCTGGGAATAAAGGCGTGAGTTTATGTATGTGTGTATACATGTATTTCTACTAGTATTTACCTATGTAATGTAGGTAATGAATGAATATATCTATGTATGAACACTCTTTATTGTACTAACTCAGTAATTACAAGCATATAAAATATTTAAATTACTTATACTGAAAAAAAAATTACCTATACGATTGCATCCATTTCAGAGATCTCTAATTTAATTATGTATAATTCACCTCTAATAAAAGTTGTGAAAAATAAATCTTTCCACTTTCAGGAACAAAATATTCAATTAAGTAACTTCATTTTACCATTTTGAGGCCCTATTTGTGCGGTTTTTTTTGTCCCGTTTATTTACTGTTTCTCTTATTTTTTTAAATCCTTATATTTGAAAAGTACAGTTAGTTTGTAGATGGTACAGTAAAGGTAAAGATTGTTACATACTATAATGACGCCATTGAAGATTTCAAGAAATATAAGGACCGATGAAATCCGCCATTTTTTTTTGGGTAATATAGTATCAAATAGTTGAACTTATTGGAATTAAATCCGTAAATCTCCTCAACAATTAAATAATAAACCAATACCATTATCATTCTAACATCTCCAAAAAAAAAACAGTAGAAAAATCCCATCAATTAGCACCCTTCCAGGCAGTTATATAAGAAAGCAAATCAACGTGTAGCAACACAGGCAGGACTCAATCAGCGATAACCTTTTCATTATAAAATACTGCGGAATGTTGCCAGTGTTTAAGAATAACGATTTCCAATTGACAAGACACCTTTACAGCACCTTATAATTAGGAACGCCGCGTATAAAAAACCTACTACACCCGTTAAACTTTCTTTACGGGGGCTACACACGCCTTTGTACTTGTAATTGAGCGTCAGGTGTGTGAGGAGTTGAGGACCCCTTAAGACAGCATAAGGGCGGACGTTAGAAGCCGTTACTTTGAGCGGGAAGACGGATCTGTTTTGAATTTCGAATTGGAATACCAGAGGCCGTATTATAATAATATAATAACGTGTGCCCCTATGGGAAAAACTATATTGTCTTTGACGTGTTATCTTATTATTTAAAACTCGACAGCAATAACTGTCAAGAAAATAAGAGCTATCAAAACGTTGACAATACGGAACCACGTCAAAAGCAATAAGGTTTTACCGTGTAGAATCTCAGCTCTATAGTCTTGGCTGAGATACTCAAGATACGTCAAAGTAAATGTCAGAAAACTGTCATTCCTGCCGTGTATTTAGATGGGTTTCTAAGGCCCGTATTAATAAACTAATCTCAACTCTAACGCTCGTCTCGAGATGTGTCAAAAATGACAGTGTTCTATGGTTTGACGTTTACTTTGACGTATCTTGTGACGCGCATCTCAGCCAAGATGAGTTTATTAATATGGGCCTTAGACAAAAATATTTATGTGCAGCTTATATTATTTTGACGGCTACATAAAGCAACCTCTTCAGTATGGTGCTGGCTAACGTTTCTGTCAATGAATGATTGGCCAAAACCATACCCGATCCAGATTTTTAATAATTCTAATTTTATGTATCGATAACATTATTTTATTATTTTAAACTCCGTATTAATTATAAAACTACTCAGAGGCCTTAATTCCACTTTTGTTTAACCCATGTTGATTTAAAACCATGTTTATTTTTAAAAATGCGGTGTCTACCTATACTGCCAAGTAAATAAAATGCGGTTTAAAACAAAGAAAATAACTTTACTGAAAAAAAAACTTGTAAATTTAATACTTAAAATTTGAAGGTGTTCACTAAAACACCTGTTTTAAGTCCTCAAAATGATGCAAAAACACCACAATCAATAACCATTACACAGCTTAATACGGGCTACGCACTTGTCGTGACGTCACTGGCCAAAAAAGGGCAAATGACAAAAACGTGGTAACCCGATACGTTACGTAACCGGCACCTGGGCGGCAGATGGCGGGCTAGCGGCGCGTGCGCAAGTACCAAGGCTTTAAAGTAAGTACTTACTTTATGCACAGCCTTCCGTTCGAACTATCTAAGGTTCATATTATTATATACTCGGCAGGAATGACAGTTTTCTGTCGTTTACTTTGCCGTACATTCGTTAATAGGGGCGTTTGAATTTCGAATTTCAATACTAGATCCAATTCGAAATTCAAAACAGAACCATCTTCCCGCTCGAAGTAAAAAATTCAAAATGCAAAATATTTATTCAGTAAATTGGCCGCATGAGGGCTCCTTAAGATAAAGCCAAGCTGGCGTTCAGGAGGCTTGGTGGGCTTAGTAGAGTAAGACAGTACTTCACAGCTGACCACTGCCTCCCACTCTATAAGGCTCCGGTCCGGCCGCATTATGGAGTACTTTTCTCATCTCTGGGCCTTACCTCTACCTCCTTCTTGACTTCTTCCACTTAACCCAGAGCGGATACAACATAAATAAAAACACGATGAAAACGTTTCACGTATGGAATCCCTTCATTATTTCAGTTTCTTTAAGTTTTTTATTTGTTAGATACTAAGTAAATTCCATGAAGTAGCACATTGTGAAAAAAAACCACCCGCTCTCAATTGATGTTCAAAAGATAGCTTTCAAAGTTAGGATTGACGAACAAACGGACATAGCAGGCATTTTAGTTACTGTAAAATCAAATTTCTTACACTTAGTTATAGTTTATGCCATGCTTTGTCCTTATCTGTAATTGTGACATTTGCATCTGACAGAAAGTGACAAAGCATGGCAAGGGGGTTAAACTAAGATCTACGTAACGTAACACGGTTAAAATTTAACTGTCACTGCATTCATTAAAAGCTTTTGCTTTCAATTTTGCTACTTAGTATTCAGCTACAGGTACATTCCACCGAAAGAAAGCCAATTGTTCATAAAATTCTCGATTATAGTGCGAGAGCGCGTTTTTGCGGTCACTTTCACCGCGCCAACTGGACCTCTAGCCCTCAGACTATTAATGTTATATAACCTTTTCTTAGCACCCTCTTTTTACGGTATAACGCGGCTACGTTCTGTTGAGCGCTCGAGGTTTGGTCTACAGAGCTCTAGCGACCCGCGCTAGCTTCGCTTCTATTGTGAGTTTTCTGTAAACAACGTACATAAACCACAATTTATTACACATACAAACCTGATGTGAAAAAATATGTAACTGATGGTGAAAACCGCATCAAAATCTGTTGCATAGTTTAGGAGGAGTTAGCGGATATACAGACAGACTTTAAAAGGCTTTGTTTTATACTGTCAAGATTTTGAGTAAAACGTATAAAAAATAGGAGAAGAGGATAAATAGGTATTTACTTTACTGAAAAACAATGAAAATTACCAATTTTTATTGCTTTTAAGCGTACGATATTGACTTGACAATGCAGTTCGTTAACCTACCTAGGTACTTGGTATTGACCCTAGGCTAGGCTGTGTACGAAGCTAACGGTTCTGGGTTTGAATCCCGATACGAGCAAATATTTGTGTCATGAATAGTATTCTTTCTTGAGTCTTCGATGTATTCTTTTATATCTAAATATATAAAAGGAGAAACTGTCTGACTGACTGACATATCAACGCACAGCCTAAACGGCTAAACTGTATGCACTTGAAATTTGGAAGGGACGTAGCTTAGGTACCGTAGAGGTGCACTAAGAAAGGAATTCCCGAAATTCCCACGGGAACGGGAATTAGCGGGAAAATTATTAATTCAAAAAAAAATGTTTTGGCCAACGAATTGGACACGGGAACAGCTAGTCTTTATATAAGCATGTTTATTGTTGTCTGTACCTATAGTACAAGCATACAGTTTAGTTTGGGACTAGGTCAATTTGTACATTATAAGATGGTCCTTTGATATCTGATCTGATATTTTTGCCATTATGACAGAAAAAATAAACATAAACTAAAATAGGTGTATCATTAAGAATAATCTCTAAATATATCATACTAAATAAACTTAGTAGAGTCATGTAGAGTTACCTCAAGCGCTCAACCCGCGGTGCCCTCGTTACGCTCCCGCACGACACATCGAAGACGTTAGAGCCGCCCGAGCGCGACTCCGGCGCAGATGCGCGCGCATCTGTGCTGCCACTGACCGGCGTAGGCGCAGGGTTTTGACCTGATACCACCTTAGGACACCCATAATCTTATTTGACTAGCAGAAAGCAGTTTACAAATATTTTAGGTCATTTTAGGTAAGGCGCAAGTGTGTCCACGGGACAAGTCCGTCTAACCAACAATATCTCCTAAAAAATATATCGCTTTTCGCACTTACCCCGTCGATGCTATTACCCCACCTGACGAGGCAAGTCCGTCTAACCAACAGTATGTCCTAAAAATTATATGTGTGGGGTAACCCCACCTGACCTTTTTGTTTGTTTGTTTGGTTCATATCTTGATTGCTAATGCAAAACCTATTCCGGCTAGGATTTGGAAATCGTATGTAAACACTAGAGGACGATTTAGTTTCCCGCTCCTTAAGGGATGAATTTTCAAAAATCCTTTCTTCCATTTCAAGCCCCTAGGTGAAACGATTTTGGCTGAGCGTTGATCGACCAACAAGTCAGTTTATTCTTTTATGTACATACGTAATAGACAGTAAACTTGATGAAAATTTAATTTTACAATAATATATTTTGAAGAATAATAATATATTTTTTATATTTCCCGTGTGGTAGCCGGATTAGAATAGTGCCACTCCGTATCTTTCCGTGGATGTCGTAAAAGCCGATTACGGTAATAAAGACGTGTAGTACTGTTAGGCGATGGGCTTGCAACCTGTCACTAATACACTGGTAAACATCTTCGCCTAAGTGTGCAAAATGTGGTTACAGAATTATCAAAAAGTTTTTATAGTTGTTGGAAATTCTGTAGCTCTGCCTACCCCACTCTGGGAATAAAGGCGTGAGTTTATGTATGTATGTATGTAAATTTTGAAGAGCCTTATAATTTTATGGCTCGAAGAAAGCAATCGACCCAGTCCTGGGACCTTACGTACCTGATGGTACTATCTGGAATTCCAATTTTATAATAATACTAGCTGTTGTCCGCGACTCCGTTCGCGCAGAAAAATAAAACATAGCCCATGTTACTCAGGGAGAATGTAGCATTCCATTGGTGAAGCAATTTTTGAAAACAGGCCAATAGTTTTGAGTTTATTCGTAACAAACATACGATAATATAATCTTTCCTCTTTAGAATATTAGTGTAGATACGCCAATTCAAATTTTATTTAACGTCTTTCACTCCTGTTAAGGTGTATTTCGCCAATGTCGAGTTATTAATAGACACTCCCATTGACTCAAGACTACCTACTTAATAAGTCCATAGATATTACACGCGAGGACTAAGCTACTTATTGTTCGGTTAAAGACTGACGCAGGCATAACTAAGGAGGGGTTTTTCCGCCTATCCCAACCAATTGTGATACATGGTTTTTTTTCCACTTTTCCTAACTTGTGAAAAACTTATACAGTCATTGAGAGAATATAATCTACTTCTTTTGAACAAAATATGAACAGTTGGGATAAACGGAACAAGCCACAAAAACTGATACTAATGTTATCTAAGAGTTTTATTTTGTTATGCAGAAGACGCGATAGGGTGAGATTGATGTTTAATAAAAAAGAAAATCAATGAAAAATTATTTTCTGCGAAACTGAAACTTAGCTATGTTGGTAAAAATTTGAAAAAAAAACCATGTATCCCAACTGGTTGGGATAGCCAGTTGGGATAGACAGGACAAGCCCTAAGGAGCCCTGCATGAGCATGGCACTGCTCACTCTAGCCGTGTTTTATTCCGTAGTTGATATCGTCGTACAGATGTACTGTGTTGTGGAAGCGGTGGAGTAAGGCTTCCCAGACTCTCGGATTACCTTCCGACCGGACACAGGGGACACGGTCGGTACACACACACACACACACACACACACACACACCGGAATAACACCCTGTTTTATGGAGGTAATGAGTAATTGGGAGACAATAAAACACTTAAGAGTATGGTTGTTGAAACTTTGTCAAAGTAGAATTCGTTATTTGCTACACGTATTATTTCGGAATAAAAGTTAACTTACGTTATTTTTTAAATTTATTTCCTCTTATAAAGTACCTAGGTACACTTTTTTTTCAACATAATCTTCACCAATCTGCGGTAACAGTTTGTTGGCGAATTTTAAAAACACTCTTAGTGTGTCTACTGTGTACCTACTTATTCATTTAACAAAAAACTATTCTCCATGCTTACCATGCTTAGATGCCTTTCTCAGACTAGGCAGACCAACGAAAGCCATTCAATACCTACGTTGGCCTGCCTCCTCCGAGGAAGGCATCTATTAAACAAATTTTAACCTTATATTTAATAGTATTTATCGTAATCGTGTTATAATAGAGAGCTTTTTAGTCGAGTACCGTGTTTAGGCCACGAAGCTTGCTGAGTGGCCTAAGTAAGGTACGAGATTAAAAAGCTTAATTATGACACTATTGTGAACAATACTTTTTGTACGATTTCATTAAAATTAATAATGTAAGTAATACGAGTATATAAGAAAACTAAAAGTAGATTTTTGACAGATGATGCGACGCTGCTACGTTCCGAAACGACACAGATTGGCAATTTTGTATCGGATCGAGGCTCCTTAAACAAGGACACATATATGGAAATCCGAAGTTCTATTTTCAAAATTTTTTCGGTTGTCTAGAGCGTATCGAAATAGTTATTTCGGTTGTCTAGAGCGTATCGAAATAGTTATTTCGGTTGTTTCGGAAGTAACATCTAGACTATTCAACGATGAAAAGAGTGACGTTACAGTATTCTCTATGAAATCGTAATACACACATTTTAATCGACGAGTACAAAAAAAAATTTTTGCTCGTGCACGCTCACTCTTAAGGAGAAGTTGGTCGAAGATGAGTGGTATAAGGAACTTCCTAGTTCTCTGTCCATAATAATTATTTAATCTCGGTTCTGCATATATTTTCTGCGCGTCGATACTCTAAAGCTAGGTTTATTTAGGGTCAAAGCCATCTTCATTCCAAATTTCATACAAATCCATCGAGCCGTTTCAGAGTGGCGATCAAACACAAACACGTACATTCGCATTTAAAGTAGTGTGATTCAAAATGCCATCTTAAACATACGGCTTCATAAAATGACTTCTTTATCTTAAAGTGCCTCTCCAACTTAGTGAAGGTTGGTGCTGGAATCTGTCCCTATCTTAGCGAGGCGGAATAGCTTACTCTATCTTAAGTCTAATCATATTGGCAACACAATTAAAAAATGACAATATTCGTCAGAGCCCAATAGGGTATTTGACAAGAGTGAAATTAAATTGGTTTTTCATCAACAACAGATAAACATTATACAAATACTAGGAAAACATCAATCTTTTATTTATGTTTGCTATTTTAAGATAGTTAATCCCTATAAATTCCATAGTAACCGAGCGTTTTTGATGTCTCATAAAAAGAAGCTGATTTGACTTTTGTCAAATACCGTATTAAGAGGACCTTTGTGGTCGTGTGTGCTTCCTGCGTCGCTATTGCCTAACGCACTCGAAATCTCAATTGCCTTCAAAGCAGAACAATTGTTTTAATTTTGTATGCCGACAAGCCTTCGATTTTCAAAATGAAAACAGACCAACAATCTCTTTTTAAGTTGCCATCGGTGATTACCTCTTAACCTCCTCTCCAATACATGCACGTTTTCCTCCCTCTCATATAAACAAAGCAGCTTTTAATCGCAACACCGTTCTGTAATCTGTTCCCATACGTGCATCAGCCATCATCGGAAGCTGCGGCCGACCGCAGCGGATGATAACCGAGTTCTCATGGCCTTTATCTGACCACGCCGCTATCGAACCGACTCCTGCCAAATGATCATTATTGTAAATAAATAATATCATGGGACAATCTAATACAAACAGGCCTAGCATCAAACTAAACTCGAGTCTCTAAATAAAAAAATACTTGCGAGATTAAATTAAACATGGGGTAAAGTCACCAATAGTCAGCCAGAGATCAGTAGTAGGCCGATTACAGAGGGGCTATTGCCTAACGCACTCGCAATCGCAATCGTTTTCATTTTGAAAATCGAAGGCTTGTCTGCATACTAAATGACAACAATTGTTCGGCTTTGAAGCTGATTCCGATTGCGTGTGCGTTAGACAATTATAATAGTGACGCAGGTGTCTGGCTGACCACTGTTGACTTTACTCTACCTACAGACAAATGAACAAACATAACAACAATGTGAAATTAAACAAGGGCTTTTAAAAAGGGCATACTGTTAAAAGATGTTTATTCAGTAAGCACGGACAGTTTTACTCAAAAATCGACCAGCGCTTCGTAAAAGAATACCATTGCTGAGAAAAAGCGTTGCAAGAAATCAAACACAAAACAGTCGTATTAGATTTTTTTAAAAACGCTCTAAACACAAAAGATTTAAAAACCGTAAGTACATAAAGTGCTTCAAAATGGTGAAGTTGGAGAACAGATAATAAACATTTTTCGTTACTAGTCGGGTCAGACCACTTTCGGTATTCCAAAAATACCTAGTTACCTCCAGGGGCCCGTTTCTCAAAAAGTATTAGTTAATAACATTAGTGTTTTGTCTCATTTTGTAGTATTATTTACGTTACAAGATAAAAAAACATTAATATTATTAGACTAATACGCTTTGAGAAATGGGCTCCAGGGGTGTTACTATCTCAAAAACGGACGGGCGGACGAACGAGCGAAATCGCAGCGGCGAGTTTAGATAGTTCCGTCAGAGCGAAAAAAACACATTTTAGCGCGTGCATTTTCTACTAAGCAGCCTTATACGTTCGATCCATCGGCAGAAACCATGCTGCTAAATAGAAAATGCACGCGCTAAAATATGTTTTGTTCGCACTGACGGGACTACTTAAACTCGCCGCTTGGACATTCACTCGTCCGTCCGTCCGACCGTCGTTATTGAGAGAATCATTACCCTGGAGGTTTAACAACACTTTCAATGCTGACCAGTTTGCCAAGCCAAACCAATGTATAGACAAGCCCCCTGACCATCTGCAACTTATCGCATTCACTGCTCCATGGCATGTGGCCTAGGTACAAACTTGTATGACAGTGAACGCATATATGCGTCAGTGGCTGTGAATGCGTTAAAATAAACATAACTTTCCATTATAATAGCAAAACGCAAGTCCATAAAAAACTAAAATTATAACGGCCCCTTTACAACCATTAAAAAGCTACCCCTATTCTCTATGGTGCTTCCGGTATCCATTGTAAATTTCTACCTGTCATTCCATTTTTTTTTATAACTGTCTCATTGAAAACTGTATCTGATCCCTTAGTTTCTAATAAGATCGTTTAATAACGGAACTTTACATTTAAATTTTAAATCACAGCATAATCAAAACTATTTTATCGTGACCTTTTGTTTTTTTAATTAGCATTGGATGTCATTTTAATTTCCGTTATGTTGGGTTTAATGAATATTTTTGCTTAGGAATTGCTTCTTACGCATTTGGAGTTGAAACTTTATCGATTATGAGACAGGATATGTTTTTTATCGGCTGTTATTTTCGGTTTCACCCGAAAAAGAAAATGGAAGATTGATATGGCCTTCTCGTGTCATCCAAGACTGTATCCCATTAGGTCCTAATTTTTGACCTAATGGGATGGGACAGTCCAGTCTAATGACTCCTGAGTCTGAAAAAAAAATGGTGGTAAGCAATACATCTTTTGCGATACTTACTGGCCGTTAACAAATACAAATGACCAGCGAGTTTATTAAAAAGGTGATTCTCGTAATAGGGTCTGTCGACAATCTATAAGTAGCAAGCAGCAGAAGTAAATAGCTAGGCAACCGAAGAGGTCAAATGAGCTGCATTCGACGCTATTGTCGAGAGAATACGTCGTGTCTAGATCATTTTGAGCATGTTATTCTGTTTAGCTACTTTTGATACTGACTGCACTTAATGTTACGTACGCTTCACTTACGAGTATGTATTTTTTATAATGCAAGAGTGTTCATGAGTGTTCTTGTTTTAACACTCCAACCTATGGATGTTACGAGTTTGGTATAGATATACTTAAGAGTCAGGTGACGGTCTGAACAGAGAACTTTTATCCCGGAAAACAGGACAGTTCAAGAGGGAACAGCAATTAACAGAAATCTGCACAAGTTTCCCGCGACTTCGCTGTCGCTCGGATCTCCCTAACTAAATAGTCAGTAACGATAGAGACGCACTGAGCGACAAGCGACAAAATACAACTTGTGCTACCCGCGCTGCGCGAATGCACACGCGAGCGAAAGTTACTTATACTACCTATGTAGACGATTCCCTAATTAATATACAACCCACCATCCACCATCTTATCCATTAACCTACCGCCAAACAGCAGTGTTCGCATTGTTGTGTTCCGGTTTGGGGATAAGAGAGCCGGTGAAATGACTAGCATAGAGGCATTCCATCTTAGTCAGGGTTGGCAACGCATTGCAGTCTTGTGAATGCGAATGTCTATGGGTCACAGTTTCCACTTACCATCAGGTGGCCTGTGTGCTCGTTTGTCTTCTCTATGCCATAAAAAAAAATAAAAAAATTTAGAAGTCTATTGAACTAAATCCCGCGTTAGAGATCGGCCGGAATTAGTTACCCGTTATTTAACTGTTTCTTCCCGTCAGGGGCTTATTTATGAAAACTCCTTTCTTAGTGCACCCCTAGGATACCTAAGGAATATTTCCTCCAAATTTCAAGTACCTAGGTTCAGCGGTTTAGGCTGCACTTAATCTGGCAGTAGTCATACAGTCACTGGAGAGTATTAGTTATATGTAACTAGCGACCCACCCTCGCTACGGTGTCGTTTATGTGAGTTTTCTGTAACATGCGTACATAAACCAGATCTTTTTATACATAAAAACCTTCCTCTTGAATCACTCTATCTATTGGTGAAAACTGTATTAAAATCCGTTGCGTAGTTTGAACGATCTAAGCGTAGGTACATACAGTGGGATAGATGACGAGAAGCGACTTTGTTTTATACTATGTATAACGTAACCGAACATCAATTAAGTATAACTCAATTTCTAGACATTTATTTCTACGAACACCTGAATACCGTTTTAGGCTCCCTAAGCCTTCTAATTTGCCACCACACAATGACATGCCTGGGCTCTCGCCACTCTGTCATCTCGCGGACTGGCGATTGTCAATTGTGAATGCCTCGATGCCCTGAGACGGATGCCCAGCGAAGCGGGGCGCTGGTCAAGATAACGGATTGAACGTTAACCTGAGTATAGATGCAGGTTGACTTAAGTAATTGTAGGACAATTAGTGGTGTTTTACTTTTAAGTTGAGAGTTAGGTTAAGTTTGCTTGTCTTGGGTTCTTCCTAGGTACGGTTTTTGGGCATGGGAAAAATAGCCAGACAGCTTCTTGCGGCGGTATAAAAATTAGTATACTATTTTTTTCTCTACTTTATTTGGCTATCACTGTTTGCTTGGAGTACTGGTCGGAACGACGTCATTTTGTTAGTAACCGCGTTTTGTTTTTTTACTCTAATGTTAGACTTAGATTAGCAGAAATTTGTGTACTTACCTGTAAATAACGAACAAAAAAAATTATTGAGGCAAACCTCGATAGCAATTATTTTTTTCAGAACACCCTTTAAAAAAGTTCTTGTGGTCAATTCCGGACTGCTACGAACTTAATAACCTTTAAAAGACTAACATACTTTTTGTCAAATTCCGACAATGCATCAATAGCGATTTCTGGTGGTTGCGATAAAACTTTTTTTCAGATTTCTACCATGACGGAGTCGCACAATAAAACTAGTGAAATATATTAAAACAAGTATAATAATGAATACAGTTTACTTTTGCCGCCAAAACCCTAATTTATTAGTCCGCCATTTGCATGCATTAGTGACGAGTTCAAAATGGCGACCACAAAAGAGCGGAAACGCGATTCAATCAGGGACTGTTATAAAAACGGGGGTAGTAATGCTGATTGGTTTTGCATTAATATTGAATTAATGTGGGAATGGAGCGAAATAACATTTGTATTGGTTCCTATACAGGATTAGAATCAGATATTTTGTTTGCTTAAGGAATTGTTCATCACCTCACCTTACATTAGGCAAGTGTATTGTTAAATAAACGAATTAAAACTTGCAGGTTTTACGCGTATATGTTTATAAAACTATACTATACTAGAGGGCTCCCGCGATTTCATACGCGTAGAATAAGTTAAGTTAAGTTATAGAATAAGTTTCTTCCCGTTGGGAGTTGAATTTCTAAAACTCCTTTCTTAGTGCTCACTTACACCATGGTAGGAACCCCTGTACCAAATTTTAAGTTTCTAGGTACAGTAGTTTCGGCTGTGCGTTGATATATAAGTCAGCGAGTCCTTGCCTTTTAAAACTATTAATATGTTATTATTATGTATTTTTAACTAAAATCGTTTAAAATTCCAGAATTATTATAAAATAAACCCAAACAAACCTGTCTCTGAAGAATTTTGAACAGTTAAAGAATTCAGAAAAATCGAAATAAAACAGAAAGTGAGAAGAAACTATATTTTATTCTAAAGTTCATACGAACTTTTGTAGCGAATTAGAACCATGCGAATCCAGACAAAACCAAAAAAAAACTCAAATCCAATAAAAAATCTCGTTTCACTTATTGGAAAATATTTCTTAATGTTTTTTTTAATAATCACAACATAAACAAAGCTATGGGTGAAGAATTCCCGCGGCGAGCGCGTCCAGTGCGCAGACGCAGGTGCGGGCGCACCTTGCGCCGCTTATGTGATTCTAATGAGATTAACGTTCAATTGCGACGCGGACGGACCGACAGTTTCACCCCACACTTACCATGGTTAAAATTCTCGAGTTATGTCACTCTTTGACTCTGACGAGGCAAAAAATTGGCACTACGCAGGTTTTTTTTGCCTGGATATTTCGCTTTGTGTTTGCCCTTCTTGCTTGTAAATTTTATGCAGTTGACAGTAAAAGCTACAATAACGTTAAGATATGGCTTTAAACCTATACCAAGGATCTGTATTCCAGATTGTAGTTATCGCTCCATAGAGACGAGAGACCGCGTCGTGCTGCGGATCCCTTTGACTGCCATACATATCGTTGGTCATAATGTATTGTAAGTCATACTTTTTTCTGTCATAAGTCATAACTTCTTTCAGGCTGAAGTTACAGTTTTTGATAAACGTTTATCGTGTAGGTTAGGTTAGGTTAGTTTTATAAAAATCCTGAAAAAATAACCGTGTCCTGAGAAAAATGCATTATGACTTGCGAAAATTATGACTTGAAACACATTATGACTAAAAATAATTATGGCAGTCAATAGAGACCCTTCCACCCCACACTTACCATGGTTAAAATTCTCGAGTTATGTCACTCTTTGACTCTGTCGAGGCAAAACATTGCCACTGTGCAGGTTTTTTTTGCCTGGATATTTCGCTTTGTGTTTGCCCTTCTTGTATATTTTATGCTGTTGACAGTAAAAGCTACAATAAGGTTAAGAGGTGGCTACAACTTGAAATAGGAGGTATATTAGAAGGAACTTAGCTATCGCTCCTCGATAGAGAAGCGCGGCGAGATCTCGTTGTGCTGTTCTCCTAGTCTTTATTTTTAATTTAACGTTTTTGACCCTACAATTGTAATGATTTTATTTGTAAGTAAAAGTTTTTTTTCCAATTAGACTGTTTGATGCGAGGACTTAGGTACCTAACAGTGGACGTCCATTAGCAGATCAATACGAAACCAAAAGCGTGAAGGAAGTTTTTTTTCTATGGGAAAGCCCCGCAAAGTTTGAGACTTTAATGGTACAGTCAACGTCAAAAGTAAGTGATCAAAATCAACATTTCAAAATATCTATTGTCATGGCATCCCAAATATAACATGTTATATTAAAGTGCTAAATTAATTGATGTTTTAATTAGTCAAAAGAAAGTGATCATAATAGCTGTGCAAAACAGAAGCCTGACATGACATTTCTATCAAAAGCGTCAAACGTGAATTGAATACCAAAATAACGACATTCCAACAATATCGGCAAAAGAAGGATTTATGGCAAATAATTCCAAGATGTAATAAAAACTTATTTAAAATCTTGGCGTAAGGGAGATTGCTATTTTGTCACTTCGCATGTTTTTCGACGAACATAACCGATATTAACCGAAGTACTCCGAGGTTGTCCCAAAACCAAGATTTTATAGTTAAAACTTTAATTCGAAATGTTCAACGATGACTTAAACTGTCATTGAGTTTTCAAAAATCGAAATAATGGTGATCACTTATTATGACACATTATTGAGCTCATTTACTTTTGATCAACTACAATAGTCCGTAGCATTTGACTTAATGTATTGTATAGATAATTTTGGGACCCTATTTCATCAGTTTCTTTTGCTGTTGACTGTACATTGTGTATTAAGGGTGGTAAAGAAAGAATTACAAACGAGAGTCTGTTAGAAGCCCGAAGCCGACGGCTGACGGCTTTAATGACTCGAGCTTTGTATTTCCTTTACCACCCGTGTAACATACAATGTTTTTCATCACTATTGCGAGGAAATGAAATAAAATCAGACAAAAGATCATATTTTTAAACTTATTAGCGGCAGACTACATCATTGTCTGTGACTTACCACAGATAATGTCAAACGTGTTCGGAGTCCGATTCTAGTGACATATGAGATCAATAGTTTATTTTGCGAGATTTTTAGGAAATAGTATTCAACTGACATTTCATCTCGAATGAAACTTCATATCGAATGGCACAAGAATTGGGGTCCTGACATATTGTGACAGTTTGAGTCCACGTATAATATTAAAAAAAAAGCTATTACGCACGTTAGGGCGTAGTGGTAAAAAAAAGGCCCGCTGGTATTATTTTGGATTTACGGTCGATTTTTCTAGCATGTTAGAACACTATTTACGAGCAAGTGTGATGAAAATTATATTTAATCATCGAATTCCTACATATTATTTACTTACCTACTAGCAAAGAGATCTAGTCCCCAATGTCCCCATCCAATTTTCAACGACATCTCTTGACATCTCTTTATCTTTATACAATCTCATATGAACCACGAATCATTAAAAACCGTCAACTGACTAAATAAGAAAGTATGAATCAATATTGAACCCGATATAAGCATGCGCAAAGTAACGAGGTTATAAACGATTGCGCATGATTCATTGTCTGGGGTGAAATATCAAATATTCTAACTATCTGAGTGACGCACGAGCGACACGAGTGAGTCACAGTTCAACTGTCAAACAAAGAATAAACTTAACGTTGGAGTTTTCTACTAAGTACTATCGTTTATGAAGTCTCTTATTTTTTTTAGGATTGCGTAGAGTACGCAACTAATATGCTTATGCTGTCCGTCCGTCTGTCCTAACTTTAAAGAGCTGTATCTTCTGAACCGTATTAGATAACGTTTTTTTTTATTTCGAATATATTGTTTTACAGCGGATTTACAAACAAAAACGAAAATAATAAATGGTTTCCATATACGAGTACGAACGTATTTTTAGTTTGGTTGTATCTTAAAAACACAAACGTAAGTAATTTTTTTAATAATTATAGTAAAAACTCTGGTGAAAAAAAACAATTGTCTACAAAATGGTCAAGTGTGAGCCGGGCACGAGCTGGTTCGATTCCATATCAATTCAAATCAGAATATTATAATATCTACTGTGCAGTGGTACGGAACCCTCGGTGCGCGCGTTCGACTCACACTTGACCGATTTTTATATGGGAACCACTTTCCACGCCGTGTTTCGTGATTTTAAACCTTTACTCGTCACCAAGACATATTAAAAGAGGTGATTAATCACACCTATCAATTACGAGTTTCTGTCCGCGATTTCATCCGCGTAGGTTTCGATTATTGTTATTGTTATACTCTGTGGAATTTTTAAATTTTCCGGGAAGAAAATTTGGTCATGTGTTAATTCAGGGTTTAAAAGTAAGGTGATTTTATCATTTCAGTATATACTTGTTTCAATGATTACTTGGACAAATTAAATGTCAATCAGGAATTTTGGGGTTTTTGTGCTTTTGGTAGCGTGTATAGAAATTTCTGGTACTACAAATGCGTTACCAACCCTGAGGACTTAGTTGCCTTACCGCAACACAACAATGTGAACACTGCTGTTTGGCAGGTTAAAGAGTAAAACCGTGGTAGCGATCCGGACGGACCCTGCACAAGGTCCTTTCAGAACTAAAGTTATTTTTTTTAACCTACTTAGTCCCAAACTAAAGTCTAGGCTCGGACTATGAGTACTAGACAATGACCCAACGACGACATGATAAAAGTTGGTTTTGTCTTAGGGCCGCCATAGACGATCACTCGAACTGACAGGCCGGGAGGGACACCGCTATTTCATAGAATGAGAAAGTTGAGCGAACCCCATGTGCTTCTGTTTAGTCCATTGGAGAAAATTCTCTTTTACCGAACAATTGTCTTCGCGTGTGATATCCACGGATTTATTGCTCTAATAAGTCCATGGGAGTGTCTATAAATAACTTGACATTGGTGAAATACACCTTAACAGGAGTGAAAGCCATTAATTAAAAAAAAAAGGTGCGTCCCTCACGGCCTGTCAGTTCAACTGATCGTCTGTGGTAGTCCTAACCATTGCGAAAATCACTATTCCCAGTCACCAACTAAATGCGTCACAGTAAATAAATACCACAAACTCGTATGTAGAGTTACTTAACGTTGAAAACAGCACAGATAAAATATTAGTCCTACGGAATACCAACCCTCTAGCCAACAGGTCATCGACCCTAAATCCCTAAGATAGAAGGCAGGTGGGAGGCAGCTGGGGTTCAGCCTTTATCTATCTATCTATCTGTCTATATGCCAGCTAGCCCTGTCGCCTAGTTGTTGCCATCCAGAGTGAATTCGCACGTGTGGATATGTCAATGAACTCTTGAAAAAAAATCGCAAAGAAACATGCTTCAACACGCCATTTCAGTTATATTTTTACAAGGCTGTAGCGGATCAAAATGGAGATGAAACTTTTCAACAAATGAGGTGTTATTTAAAAAAAAAAATGGCATGGTGGAGTGCAGAGGATTGTTTTCTTATTACAAATGTAACAAGTCTAACTTTAAATTAAATTGTTTAGCTCAGAGATATCATAAAAATATGTTTTAGATGAATCGAAAAAATGCGGTGCTTTACAATTATAATTTTAATTTTGATTCCTTTTTTTTTATTGATCCAATAATCCGATCGATAAACAAATCCCCGATCGAGCCAGGTAGCGATCAGCTGTGCGACAGGTTGGTCTGGCTGTGTGCGTGAACAGATGCTGCGCACAGCTGCCTCGGCGCGCGCGCATCTCGCCGGAATGAGACACGTCTTGATACTTGCTATTGAGAACAAATACTTTTTTGTTCCTAGGTACCAATATTAGGTACCTGCCCCACTGCTGGCAATGAAGCGATTAGCAATCGACTATTTTATCGCTCAAGCAACGAACAAAATATATAGATATAAGAAAATATTTTGGCCAAATGAAACGAAAGACCCAACAGAAACTCCTAAAGGGCCGGAGATAACCCTTTACTTTGGCAGAGAACTTGTTCACCGTCCGACTCCATCATCAGAGCAGTTCTTCGACACCATAATAGTGCATTGTCTTACAAATATATCCCTAATTTTAGACCACCAATCCTCATCATCATCATCCTCCCAGCCCACACCCTTTCTTTCACTGCAAGGGTAAGGGCCTGTTCTATTCTTCATCGTAGTGCCACTCCGCCCAATCCTGAAACCCTATTAACCACTCAGTCTCGACGCAACATTTTTTCCCTTTGAACATTATGATTTAAGAAATTATGCATTTGATTGATATGCATAATTATTATTATACCTATCTTTGGTTTATTACAGAGATCGAAATTATGTAATTTGTACTATGTAATGTGAAAATTAGTACATTCGTTTTTATGCAATTCATTACACACCCGAGCGCGAGTATATGTAGTTGTTGCTCAGTCTTAGATTTATTATACGTATTTGTATTTAAATCTCTTTAAAAATACCTATGTAGATCAGCGAAACACCATGGTTGCGTTTATCGCGTGACAAAATGTGGATAAAGCATCCGTCGCTCTCGTACTTATATAAGAGTCAGGTATCAGAAAGTGACAGATGTTTTATCCACATTTTGCCACTCAGCAACGCCCAACATATTAGGCCCCCAGATATATATTTTTTTATTTTAGAACATTTTTAGCGGCCTCCAATAGGTCTAAATAATAAATATTGGGTTACATAAACAATGGCCAAAAGTATCAAGACGTAGTAAAAACAATAAAAAGTGTTGCGCGGTCAGCTGCCGCGGCGCGTGCGCATCTCCCACCGCGGCTGTGTGCGGGGCGGCGCCGCACAACACAAGCGGACAGCGATTTAGGAATACTACCTAATCTGCCCTACTAAGCAAAAAAGCAACATCTCAAATAAAACTCCTGTAGCAATTATTACGTCAAACGTGGATACTTGGGACAGCCTGAGTACTTGGGACAGTGTGAGTTCCTTATATTCTCGTAAGGCCCCGCGTTCAAAAAATTGTACATTACACAGTCATTGGAATAAAGATCTAGAAGAAAGGAAATAAAATGGATTTGGCTTTGTTTTCATGACTTATAGTTTAATTAGAAAATTGACTCTGATATTCACAATAGGCTCATATTCTATTGACAAATTTCATTGTATGGTGGGCCTGAAGAGGTCTTAAACAAATAGTACTTTCTTAATTACAGCTTTTTATAGACTTACATATTGTAGCAGAGAATACCGCCTAATTTCGCATAAAACCGATCGAATTGTTGTGCTCCAAAGTAGGCATATGAATATGACAACCGATTACTAGTATAGATGCATTCAAGCATTCCACCTTGTATTTGCAGTTTTAAGATGGTAATCTTTTCTTGAGAATGCAAATGTCTATGGCCTCTATGGGTCTCAGATTTCACTTACCAGGGTAGTGATTCTGTAAACAACGCATTTTCAATTAAGCAGCCTTATACGTTCGACCTATCGTGCTGCTAAATTGAAAATGCACGCGCTACAATGTGTTTTGTTCGCACTGACGAATCTCGCCGCTTGGTATCACTCGACAGTCCGCACGACCGGCGCTGTTTACAGAATCACTACCCAGGTGGGTGTGCTCGTTTGCCTTCTCCTTGCTAACAAATAAAACTAGAGGTATATTCCACCCGCTGCCGCTAGTGCCGTGGGCCATAAAATCGAGAGCAAGCGGTGACTCACCCGACATTGACCGTCATCTGCGTGCGATTTATACAATTACGCGTTTTACTAGACGCCGAGTCAACGCACCGTTGCATAATGACTAGTATAATGAGTCAATAACTTACTCAACTTACTCTACACGCGCAAATTTTGACGCATAACAACGATGCCGGTGCGTTACACCGTCGCAATGCTGTGATATTACATAGAGCATAGGCTCCCGAACTTTATTGGCTGACTGCCCACTTATCGTGACAATTTTTTTTTACTGGCCCCGCAGAAAAAAATCATTTGGAAATATGAAGCTAGGTACCTTTTTACAAAAAGAGAAATGGTATACAAAGATGCATTGGATATTATTATATAAATCTACTAAGGTTATCGACACAGCCCATCGAATTAGTAGCTTGAAGTGGCAACGGTCCGGCCATTTGAGCCGCAGAACCGATAATCGCTGGAGTTATCGTATTCTTGAGTGGAGACCGCGAATCGGCAAACGTAGTGTAGGACGCCCTCAGACTAGGTGGAGTGACGATCTTCGCAAGGTGGCTGGCAAGAGCTGGATGAGAGCGGCCACGAATAATGCTCGTTGGCGTGCAATGGGAGAGGCCTATGTCCAGCAGAGGACAATATAGGCTGATGATGACCTACCTATGATATGAGGAATACTTGATACGTATATTATGACAGTCATATAATACCATAGACTGCTGTGAAAGCACCAAATGCATTGATAGCAAAATCAGTCGTATCTCGATTGAAGTTTGGTTAAATTTCCAAAGAACTTGCCGCTCGTACTCTACTTTATTTTTTGTAATTTTATCAATACGGCTGCGCCCTACCATGGATAGCTTCAACATCTTCAATTTTTTAGATCTTTTAAACTACTCAACGGATTTGAATGCAGTTTTCAGCAATAGGTACTTATAGTGATTGAAGACGAAGGTTTTTATGTAGGTATAATCAATTCTGGGTTATGTATGGGTGTATAAAAACTCACATAAACTGAGGGCGGGTCGCTAAATTATTTATATATTGGACTGGGTGTTATTCTCTCAAAAACAACAGACGGTCGAACGAACGAGCGAAATCGCAGCGGTCCTGTCAGAGCGAACAAAACACATTTTATCTTGTGCATTTTCAATTAAGCAGCCTTATTACGTTCGATCCTTCGCCAGAAACCACGCTGCCAAATTGAAAATGCACGCACTAAAATATGTTTTGTTCGCACTGACGGGACTACTTAAGCTCGCCGCTTGGACATTCACTCGTTCGTCCGTCCGACCGTCGTTGTTGAGAGAATCACTACCCAGATCTCGAGTTCTGCGCCTATGTATGTGTTAAGTAAGACTGTTATATTACTGGTAGGATACCATTATTTTTGTGGTGGTAGGACATTAATGTACCTATTCGTTTAATTTTTTAAATACCGGGACAAAATAAGACCATTTCGAGTTAAACGAAAGGTTAAAAATAAACATCTAAGAACTTTTTTTACAAAGTAATTGAAAACCTCATTTATTTAAAGTACAAAAAATCCAGAACACATCCTGTGGCTCGTGCTATTCGTTCCAGTGGACAGTTTTTAAATCTCCTTTTTATACAGGAAATAAAATAAGGCACTGATATAAAAGGGTTGATGGACTTCCGCCGAAGTAAGTTATGTTCAAAAAATCCAAGGATCAAGAACATCCTTACATATACATTTTAGAAGTAATAAACTCTTGAATTTTACGTGCTTTTATTTAACTTGCAATGTAATGTAGGTATGTACCTATGTATCTTGCTAGTTAAATTTGACCCACTTCCCGGTTTCCCATGAACCTGAAAATTGGCATACACCTTTAGTTCTGATGACAATACAATAATATAGTAACATCGAGCTGGTCTGATCATGGAGACTCAGGGTGGCCATAGGAACTCCTCAACCACGCATGACATGATACAACAAGCTCGTTTTTCCCTTGCAATAATATTATGACAGTGACAAGTGTCAACCTTAGCGATAATTAGATCTCAAAGAAACTTTTGACAAAACTGGTATCATACCACTTTCTTGGCCGACCGTAAGTACCCATGATAAATGATCCTATAGTAAAATTAAGAAAATATTTTTTTGACTTTTGTCAATCCTGCGGGCTTAGGTAGTAGGCTACGTCTATATCGCGTGTCAAATGTGGATAAAAACATCCGTCACTCTCATACTTATTTACGTGTCAGAAGGTGACGGATGCCTTACCTATCCACACTTGGATCTTTGTCACGCGATAAACGCAGCCATATTGAGGCCCCTGAACCTCTAATCTACTCGGTAAAACAATATTGCTTTTAACATGTTATCATATCGCACCTTCGGTAGGACAAGGGCACAATTGCCCCTATAATCTTATAGTACATTGTGCCCTTGTTCTACTGAAGGTGCGATATTGTTTTTAACTCTGCCACCATTACTGTTAATTAAGACTGCGCCGAGCAAACGCCGAGCGTCCAGTGGCGCCCCCATTACTATTATTGTGTTTTCTAATTAACCAAAGAATTTCCTTGAAATCAGGCGAAATGTTTTTGTAGTGTAAGTAAAAACACAATTTATGGGATACGTAACCAACTTTAATAACAATTACCCTTTGAGTAGTCAGCTTAACGGGAAAAGGTGGCCACTTTTTTCCGTTAAGTTAATAACTCGAAGGTGAATTGTTATTAAAGTATATGATATACCCTATAAGTTGTATTTTCATTTGTAGTATAAAAACATTTCATCCAATTTCAAGAAAATACTTTAGTTTATTAGAAAACACAATCAAAGTAATGAGGGCGCCACTGTACATCCGGCGTACGCTCGGCGTAGTCTTAAATAAGAGCTATGTAACGTTGACAATACCTACGGTAACATGTCACAGGCAATGTGGTTTTACTAATTGGAATAGAGCCCCTGATACTTGTCCTGTTACAAAAGGTAAAAGTTCAAGCTACCTGTTCGATAAAAAGAAAGCGGCGATCGCCGACAAAAAACGAGACGAAATTAAACTGACGGCAAAAAACCGACGACAGATGCTGCTACAATGGTGGACAGTCGCGAACTGAAGTGGAAATCGCAAAATAAACCCTATTGCAGAGAAAACGAGCACATAATTTTATAAGTTGTTTAAATATTATGTATCTAAATGAGATTTTAAGTTACGAAATAAATAAAATAAGTTTTACGAAGAGAAATAATAATTTAATACAAATGATATTAGTTTCATTTCCTCGCATTAAATCTGATTTAGTTGGATTCTTGCAATTTTAGTCAATAAAATTATTAATTTGAAAGTCACTTACCTGAAGGCCCTGAAATCTTAGTCCTTTCAAAAAAAAAAGGAAGATGTTAGATAGTAAGTCTATGGCCTCATGCCATCTCTCTCTCTCTCTCGTCATGGCCGCCGCCCGGTACGTACGCATTGTAGCCGCGTCTTATAATATAATACTTTAATAAGTAATAAACAGTTCTCCGTGTATAAATTGTGTTATTCATTGAATACATCACAACATAACATTTAGTTTAAATTAATTCAAAGAATCGGTAAGTCAAAATTAGTAATCTTCATCATTTTACACTGTTTCATTTCACAAGGTGGCACTTCGCTAATTTATTTTAATTTTTTTGGTCGTCTAAAGACTACTTAATCTAACCCAACTCATTTAATAAGCCCATGTAACCTGTATAATATGTGGTTTAAGCCCCAATTCGTTTTTGCGAAATGAAAGTTTGACATGAAACGTACCGTTGGTCAAATGAACGGACCCAAGAAGTGTACCTACTTTAAAATTAGTTAATTTATTTATTTACGTACATACACATGCGTACCTACCTACTTGTAGCACTTTCGTCAAATTACGTATCTATCGTTCTATATATAACCTAAACTCCCGTGATTCTTTAAGATTACTATTTAAAGAAATTAGTATTTTGACAGTAGCTTCACAATTTATTTATGAGAATATTATTTATGTCATTAAAAATCAGGACTCTTTTATTAAGAATTGTGATATACATAATTTTAATACATGAAATAAAAATAAAATAGCTACTAAAAAATTTCGTGTTCGTAAGGTTTTTAAATCATTTGTAGGTCAATGCATCCATTTCTATAATAAATTACCTGACGAAGTTTTAAAGTTACCATTTCCAGTAGATACTTAAAACTTACTTGAAAAAGTCGCTGATGTCTAAAGCTTACTATAGGGTCGAGGACTATCTATCAGATAAAAGTGCTTGGTCTAAACTAAACACCCAAATAACTTAATAATAACTTCATCGTAAGAAATATGTAAACATTGTATATTGTCTAGGGGACACGGTTTCTGTAGGAGAATGTATCGAAACTTTTTATGTAGTTGTATTACACCATCATAATTAAGTATAATTTTTCATAATTATTTTCTATTACTTACTACCAATTAGTTCTGGAGAAAACTCAGAGTTTTGGCACATTTTCCTGCTCAACTACGCGTGAATACATTTATTTCTTATCTTATGTTAGATTCATTGTTTTATAGAATGCTAGGTTAAGTTTTAAAATTGTACCTATATTTAAAAAACGACTAACTGTTGAGTTTCTTGCGGCGCTTCTTCTCAGCAGTGGTCTCTTGCGAAGCGCTGGTAGATTTTTGACGTGTAAAAGTGCCCGTGCGGCCTACTTACTGAATAAACATCTTTTATCTTTTTTTTATCTTTTTTACGTAGATAGGACAAAAATTAATTGGTCCAATGGGTGGGACACTCCATGTTTTAAAACACATTTCGAGGAATATTTTTAGGCACTGACCCAGATTCAATTATAAGTGTTTCACATTCATTGGACCAATCCTTTGTTTTTTCGTTTTGACTTTCGGTGACCCTTTTTTATACAAAAGACACCATATGCGTCCGAAACCTAGGTTTATAATTATTCATTCTGTTATTTTTAAATATATTCTTCCCGTTCATTTTTCCTAACAAATTCAAATAAGATATAGTTTTTTTTTATGGCATAGAGAAGACAAACGAGCACACAGGCCACTTGATGGTAAGTGGAAACTGTGACCCAAAGACATTCGCATTCACAAGACTGCAATGCAATCCTAAGACTGCAAATGCGTTGCCAACCCTGAGGACTAAGATGGAATGCCTCTATGCTAGTCATTTCACCGGCTGTCTTATCCCCAAACCGGAACACAACAATGCGAATACTGCTGTTTGGCGGTAGGTTAATGGATAAGATGGTGGTAGCGATCCGGACGGACCCTGCACAAGGTCCTAAAGTTAGGTTTATAAAAATCACTTGAGTTTCCAACTGTACCGGAAAGCCGGCACGAGCTACCAACCGGACGATCATTGTGCGCCTGCGCAGCGAGCTGGGCGCTGCCACACTTTGTACCGCGACATCGGATATCGACATCTAATTACCAAGAAAACAGTCATTGCTCCTAGACGATTTTATTATAAAATTCGGTTTAGAACTATCGTAAAGATGAGAATAGGTAATATACCATTTCAAAGGTAGCGATGGGCGAGTCGAGTTATCTGATTCGAATAACTCGAATCAGAGTCTAAACGAGTTGATGCGAATCGAGTACATTCGCAACTCGAATCAACTCGCATACGTAACTCTCTAGCTTGAATTGATAAGGCCGGGCAAGTGAGCGGATAACGAATGCGAGTTATGCGAGTGCACGCGAGTCAGCGATTCGCCAACTCGAAACCAAAACTCGACTCGCCGATTCGTTTGGCTGCTGCCGCGAAGTGGATCCCATCCGGTTGATGCGAGTCGAGTCAACTCGAGTTGCGATTCGAGTTAGCGGCCGAGTCAACTCGAGTTATCCGAGTTGGAATAAATTCGACTCGTAACATCGCTAGTCAAATGGAGTAAAATAGAGCTGAATTTGGCAAACTAATTGACTGACAAGAGACACTCGAATTTACAGTTTTCCATAACTTATCTCCTCCTTTAATGCGTCTTAAGACTTGGTCATATCTTAGTGGAGATAAACTAATTCTTAAGTCCTAGGTTTAAAAGATCCGGAAAACGTTGGTTGTTCCAGTGAAACATACCTACCTACAATAAATGTTACATATCAAAAATACATTTTTTTCGTATAAAATAGTAACTAAAATAATGCTTTTTATGGTAGGTAGTGACCATTTAAATTGGCTCTGTCATAGTCGCTTTAACTCTGTTAATCGTGATATCTTATCGCCACCCTTGAAGAAGCTATCATTGTGTTTTTATTTTTTATGGCATGGAGAAGACAAACGAGCACACAGGCCACCGGATGGAAAGTGGAAACTGTGACCCATAGACATTCGCATTCATAAGACTGCAATGCAATCCTAAGACTGTAAATGCGTTGCCAACCCTGAGGACTAAGATGGAATGCTTCTGTGTTCCAGTGGGTGTCTGTGGTCTTCTCCATCAGTTCCACTTCACCAAATGAAACTTTCTGACTACAAACGCTTGACTTGTTACAAAAAAAAACAGTCGACTTAAAATCTCCTTTTTTGAAATCGGTTAAAAATACCAACATCGCAATGTATGCCTATAATATTTGAGTTCCCTCAATTCCTCATAGATGTCCTAACTTACCTTTTTAAATAAAAAAAATACAACTGAATTGAAAATCTCCTTCTTTTAAAGTCGGTTAAAATACTTGAACCGTTAATTATTTTGCTGACATGCCTGTGGTAGGTACAATTTGGGCGAAAGTTGCATCTGCTTACTTTCGCTCGGAACCTTGGGGGGACACCTTTACAGTAATTAAAATCATAAGCCGGTAATTAAGGGTACCTTAGCACGCAAGTTGCGTAAGGATAATTTGTATTTTGGTTATTACAAGTTTTTAACTTGCTTTGTTCGTATGTAGTTCTGTTGCTAGTCATTTTGGAATACATAAGTTAACCCGAGGCCAATGCAATATTATTTTGTCCAGCGGGCCAAGTATGGCTGCGCCTATATCGCGTGTCTACTGTGGATAAAGCATCCGTCACAAAATAAATCTCATGCACAGTTTCCTGCTTCAACGCTTTAAGAAAAACTTTTACCTATTGGAAAATATAGTTTGGGTCTATATCGAATGGCATACAATTATTAGTCCTATCGTTGTGTCGCATAACGTCTTTTGTCCTAATAACGTGTGGCATACACTTTGTTCCGCATATTTTTAATTGTCCGAAATTGTTGCTCCTATTATCATTTGTCCTAAATATTATTTATCCTATCGTTTGATGTGGCTAAGATTCAACCGTCGAATGATTGATGTGCATAATTGTAATATTCCTAATATTTAATGTGCTAAAAGTTCTACCTAACACTCCTCCTCGCTTCGCTCGTCGTCGTACCTAACCTAACCGAAATCTGACCTGCCTGAAGGTAGAATACGTAACGATTCTGACTTCACGCCTACCATAGTTTAGTTTAGGTGCTGTAATTGTAGCCAGTTTAATAATAGGCAAAATAATTATTAGGACAATTCATGTTAGGAATATTATGCTTTAGGTAATTAGACTTTAGAGTTATCAAAAGTAGGACAAACTTGCTTTAGGACGTTAAATGAGTATGCGTAAAAAATATTAGGACAAACGAGTAGTATGCCATTCAACAGTAGGTATGCCAAACATTCTCGGCCAAACATTTTTAGGACAAAAAACGTTATGTGATAAGACAGGCGCCCATATAGTTTTTACCCTTAAACTTGAACTGACTATGAATTGGGTAGGTATTTTAGGCAGTGGTCACTTTGAATGACTGTTCTAGGTTTTAGGTCATCACCCGTGGTGGTTTGCGCTAGGTACTGGAAACCCCGCCGTCGCCGACCGGGTGACTCATCCGAAAGTTAATTGGGAATTTTACTCAATTACGCGGAAAGCGGGCGTCAGGTACCTACCTAATACCTAATTTTAAGGCATGGCATCAGTAGCGGAGTCAGGGTAGGGTAGGGTTTAGGTTTCCTCGTTATTTACTGAATAAACATCTTCGCCTAAGTGTGCAAAATGTGGTTACAGGATTATCAAAAAGTTTTTATAGTTGTTGGAAATTCTGTAGCTCTGCCTACCCCACTCTGGGAATAAAGGCGTGAGTTTATGTATGTATGTTACTGAATAAACATTTTAAATTTTGAAATGAGTGCCTTCGCTGTGATCGCCACTAGTGGCCTAAATGGCCTAACCTGCGGCAGCTCTTACCTATAGTTACTGGTACCTATGTCACTTTAACGTTATGTTTGAACTGCGGCACTAATCGGTCAAAGGAGTTAAAGCGACAAGGAGACAGAAGACAATAAAAATAATTAAAACGATGACATATTTTAATTTGTCCCGTGCATTGCGTCGATAAGGATGCAGCTCAGTGGGCCTACTATGGCTGCGTCTATATCGCGTCTCAAACGTGAATAAAGCATCCGTCACTCTCGTACTTATTCACGTGTCAGAACGTGACGGATTGAGGCTCGCACTAGTGACTGCAGTTAGTGGCTTAGCAGGTTCTCCCATAGTATCTACCTACTGATAACTTTACTCTAAATATACCAATAACAAGCCTCTAAAACGGTTTATTACAACAAATTAGCAATATAATTAGGAGCTATAATCACGAGTGCCAGCCAAAGAGAAGAAGAGCCACGAGCCGTTGCACCGGCTTTTATCCATGTTTTGATGGCGCCACTGTCGCCGGAAACTTAATCTTAACCGTTGCTGATAGCAACCAGGTGTTGCCAACACTACCTAGCCCCAAAAAATTTAACCCTAATTTCTTAGTAGATATTTTAACCCCAATTTCCTATTTTTTTAGTATTCTGTTACGGTACAGTCGGCCAAAAATGTGGTCTACCCTACGGTTGAACAAGTGTCAACCTTAGCGATAATTAGATCTTACATGAACTTTTGTCAAAACTGGTAGACTATATATAGGTACTTACTTTATAAATCGTCTAACATCACGATAGAACTATTGCCATCATATGGCAATAGGACATATCGTATTGTCTAAATAGGTGTTTTCATGTGGTAGGTACCTAACACAATGATATTAAAAGATTAAAATTGTATCGGCGAATTGATTTGGTCGAACCCGCAATACAATATATACATAAATTCCATAGAACGAATACAAAACAAACTAATTAAGTATTAAAAATATAAAGCCACCTTACAGTGTCAAACATTTAATTTTAATAATATTGTTTCACTTCGAAGTAAAAGACCAAATATTGCTATATAAAATTATTAATAATAAAATTGACTCCCCTTTCCTTCTCAATAAGTTAAGTTTTAGAGTACCACGCCCCAAGTCTCGGCATACTGTTAATCTGTTTTATGTCCCGGTTATACGTACTAATTATGTTAAAAAATCTTTTGTTAATAGAGTTTGCAAAATGTATACCTAATTCCAGTTTTTCTGAAGTTATTTAACACATGTCTTCAAGAGTTCACGGCCCTAGTTAGAGAGAAAATTTATACTTAATTATGAAATGTATGGATTTTCTCGTAACGCATCTTTATCTTTATTTTTGTTTTTATTTTTATTTTTGTTTTCTGCCTTTAAAGGTATCCTTAGTCTTTTTTGAAGTAATGTCACATTTTCAAGTAGGTAATTAACTATATTGCTCGGTTAGTAGGTACCTATGTAATTTTTAATTGTGGTAACTTTACTGGTTGATGTATAATCTAAGATTTTTATTATATTAGCCATATTGTACCGTTTTTACCCTAATAAACATTAAAACATTATATCGAACGGGTCGTTATCTGTAGAAGTTTAAATCAGTAACCTACCTAACAAAATCATAAAAATGGTTAGTCGCTACATATAGTCTGTGCCAGTTGAAATGGCCAAAGATGTAAACACAAAAAGGAACCAATTTACCATTAGGTATTACTCGATAATCACGTGCTTTTAAAGATCAAGCTTAGTGTGGTCTTAGCGATGATTTATGCACTTGATCATTATTTTCACATTAAGTTTAATATTAAAAAACTATTAATTATACGTTATTTTAAATAAAAGCATGCTTGACGAAAATTTGAGGTTATCTGTCAAACTAATTGGTTTACATCTTTGGCAATTTCAATTGACACAGACTGTATAGGTAATCTAATCGTTAAAGTAAATCCATCATCTTGTTAGTCACAGCCACTAGTTTATTTTATATCTCAATATCGATAAGAAATATACCTAACGATATAATGGTCCCCTTCGCAATCGATCGGCGAGATGATGTCATTGGATGCTGCGCTGTACCGGCCACGCCCCCTCGAGATCCTCCAATCAGAGCACAGAACTGAGTGGGGACAGAATTGTTTATTTTTATAAAGATTTGTGATGTGATATTGTTTTGAATACTTTTGGTGGGGCGGGATATCTACTTCACTACTCGTATGTAGTAGGTACATACTGTAGTTTTTATTTTATTTTATTAATACCTACCTACCTAGGAAATAAATATTATAACATTTTAATATTTTTTTTAATCGCCTTTCTCAACAATAGGTACCTATATGAAAATACCGTACCTACCTACAAGATATCACCAAAAGTGCAATTAAGTAATACGGATGTTACAATCATTTTAAACTGTTATTTAGACAGCGATTAGGTAGACAAAGAGATCCAATATGCACTATGACGTCATGTAACACGTCGGCCATATAAACTCCATGTTAAATTCTGTGTTGCTGTAAAGAGTTTATATAAGAATAAATCTTTATTGGCTTAGGTAGGTTTATCTATTATTTTATTTTTATAGCTATTAAAAAATTACACGTCAACTGATCCTTACGCGAATTAGTTTTTATTGAAGCTGTGATTTTTTTTTTATGAATTTTCCTAATTATGACTTAATGTCCTAATTGGTAGGTACTTAGGTACCTACTTACTAACAATGGTAAAAAAACAGTTTTGTAAACTTCAACATAGACTCATTTTAGAGTTAGGTACCTACCTACCTACCTATTAACGTATTGGATGTGGGTGTAGGTAGTTAGGTACATTCAAGTTTATATTAAATATTACTAGCGATCCGTCCGCGCTTCGCTTTAGTTTATGAGAGTATGATATATAGCCTTCCTCAATAAATGGGCTAACTAACATTCAAAGAACTTTTCAAATCGGACCAGTAGGTATAGGTAGCACAGATTATAAATTTCTATTTGGTAAGTATCCTATTTTTTTTACCAAATCATCATTCGACAAACTATACATGGGCTTATTAAATAAGGCTAGGTTAGACTTTTGACCACATGAAATTATAAAATAGGACAGCGCGAAGTATCTCTTTGCGACATGAAAGTTTGTAAAATGATAATAGTTTGTCAAATGATGATTTGGTAGAACATTAGTGAGCCGTACACTTTAGTACCTTGTCACTTTAATCGCTGTGATGTTTGATTTAAGGCAGTTTAAACATGACATTAAATAAAAAAGATACTAAAGTGTACACATAATTATGAAATCGACTGGTAGGTAGGTACCTGTATGATTAAATTTTGTTGTAATATTCCTAAATGGTTATTCTTCAATATTAGGTACCTCTATAATATCATTATATATTTAAATGATAAAGTATATTCGTGTTTAATCCGATTTTATTTAAACCATAGCAACAAATCTACTCAAAATCTATGCTTTGTTTACTGCCTTTGGCTACCTGGGCCATTCCTACAAAAGTCGTACCCCTATTTAAAATTATGGTAAAAAAAAATTGTTGAGATAAACGAGAAATGATGATTGATATAAGTAGTAGATAATATATATTATTAGAAAATAACATAATTCCACGTTATACTACATCGGAATATATAATAATATTAATTTTAATAATTTTGAGGAAGGTAAGAGTTCCATTACGTTACCAAATTCTTATGCCAATAATAAATAATACAAACGAGCTATAATTTTATAATTGGTTTTATTAGAATTCTTATTATGTAAAGAAAATAATAGTTTTATAAAATCACACATTAATCATACCAAAAATTAACACGTCTTATTTTTATTTCCCTTACGTTACTACAAGCCAAAAACAAGTCATAATTTTCACTATTTAATGTGTTAAATAAGGTACAAATTTGAGATCAATTGTTATCAAATTAGTAATCTATATACCGTAATATATTTTTATCACAATCATAGTTACAAAACTAATAAGCAGTTTAAATATAATTATAAAACGAGATTTTTGGCACGGGACAATACGGAATGGAAGAGTCCTCTCCGTGACTGGTAACTGAATATAATTATTAAGAAACCTTCACAATGCACCATAAAGCTTGTACATTTTTAAATAATAAATCCCGAACTAATTTTCCAGTTCAGTAATTTTTTATTCCTTATGTACCTATACAATTCACTTGACTTTAATTTTATATTTAAATGTAAATAACAATAAGGTTGGATTTATTATTTAAATGTAAAGAAACATATTAAAAATAATTATTACAAAAAATTTTACTTTACTTAATATAATATGACTAGTTTATAACGTTTTGCTAAGTCATACAAAAACTTCATACTAAATTATGTAATTTTAGGTGTAAGTAGGTACTGTATAATGTGTGTTTAAATATACCTACTACACAAAATAAAATAAAAGGCCATAGTTTATTTTAATATTTATTCATTAATATTATTAATTATTAAGATTCTGATATTTTATCTGAAGCGTAAATAAGCTTGTGGCCCTTTATTATTTTGTATAGTAATCTACCACTAGTTAAGTAGGTATATTATAATTTTGCTAGTTAAGTCTAAAGAAGTATCTCAAAAATCTGTAAGAGTAGGTACATAAATAGGTAGCTAATTATTTATTTATACTGAGTCTGCATACTTCTTTACAATTCCATTCCGAAACTTTGTCGTTCCGCTTTTACGAAACCGCCATTTTGGTTTCGGAATAGAAGTCACGGATCGCTACTTTCGTTAGGTTTTAATAAAATAACTCGTTACCAGCTTCAATTTCAGTTAAATCAAACAAAAATATGTTAAGTCAAATAAATTTACATTTGTTTAAAAATATCTATAAGCAATATTTATTCAAACTTACCTGAAACTTTGGTTTCGGAATACGGAAGCACAAAATGTGACGCTAGCGGTGCGACTACTTTACGATCACTTGCTGTAAAAACTGAGCGGGATAACAATATGGCGGCTATTGGTTCCTAGTCTAGAGTTGCCAGGCAAAATATTTAGTGGACTTGGTAGAATAAATACTTCAGTATCGCTTAGGAATAAGTGGTATCGGAATGGAAAATTCCGCCAATTTCAAATTACGTCCCTGAATAAATTAATTAAATAAAAATATTTCCAAGCACATAAAATCTAAATTAATCTAATAAAGGTGTAAAGTACACTTCAATCTAATAATTAATAAAGCCGGTACATTTTTCCTATTAACTGTTTTTGAAATAAAGGTCTTGGTACCTACAGAAACAGTGGTGGGACAGCGTAAAATCTTCAGTTTTCTTCCACTAATTATTTTATAAAAAAATAAATCTTTACGCTAATTATGTAATTTAAACATAAAGTTTAAAAAAAATATATACAGAATGATATAGTTTTTTTTTATTCTTGTAATAGTATTAGAAGGTGTTTAAAAAAAAAGTCAAATGTATGGGACAAGCAAAAAACGCGGGGTACAATTTTTGTAGGAATTGCCCACCTCCTTTCCCAAGTGAATTAGTTCCTCCAAGTGCCACCAGAGACGCTGATGTGCATGTTATCGTCGCAGCAGGATCAATAACCTGACAACAAAACGCTGAATACGTAGTTAGGTAGTATATCTTGATGTTCAATATCGGGTTATAAGAGTTTTTTTCACATGGTATATTTTAAGTAACCTACCACATCATCAAGAAACGAGTAGGAGACGCTATCAAAAGCCCTAATACCTAAGACCCGGTGTAGACTGATATTGCAGGTCATGGCTCGCATTATTTAGCACCTCGGGTGGCACCTAGGGTCAGTCAAGTTGCATTACAGCAAAGCTAACGACTGTTAGATCTCTATCAAAAATATAGGCGAGTGTAAATAGGTACCTATGAAGGTTGATAGGTAGGTCAACATACGGTATTACTTTAATCTCTGTAGTCGTTAGAATGCATCCCTTTTAGGCGCACTGCTGGCTAGTTCGCCCCCCTCCCCCTTTACCTACTACAAATAAACTAAGTAACTTGACATAATATTTAAGTAAACAAAATAAGCATTAGGTGTGATTGATTACTGATTATATTATTATTGCTTTTTAAGACTGCTAGTGACATCTATGATTATCAGTCTAAGCTTTAGCGTACTATGCGTAAGAACTAAGTAGTTCATCTACTCGACGTCAGTTAGCGTTGTATTCCTTTTTTTAAACAGATATATCATTAGTATCATTTTGTTAGCAAGAAAGAACCGAATATTAATATCTTGTATATAAGAATGGAACAATAAGACTCGTAAAAGGTGATTACATATTATTTGTTTACGATTTTTATGACTACTGCTGACCTCTATGAGGAATCTTCCTCGACCTGGCGTACCACGATTAAGAACTAAGAAGTGCAGTTACTTGACGCCAGATGTCACTGCATCTTAATTTAAATTTCCGCGGGCTGAATCATAAGTTGCGGTTTTATTACTTTTGTTTTAAAATTTCATAAAGATAATTAATTGAATGTACGCTATTAAATTTGGGGCAAATTTTTCAATATTTGCAATAAAAAATCAACTTCTTTACGATAATACAGTCGCTGAACTGAACTATCAATTAGAATGAGATATACCTAAAAATATGTTTGTTTATTTATAGGTACAAAATTATTTTTCATTGCATCCGTCACGTGGGCATGTTAATTGTTTGCAAATAGTTATAAGTTTGAATCGAAATCCCTTTTCATGTCTTTGTAAACTTGAAAAAAGTTTCCAAGATGAGTCCCATTTATGTTTGGAAGCTCGGTGACATCGCGTTGGCCAGAATATGCAAGAAAGTTTACGCAAAGGTTAAAGTTGTAAAAAATGAAGAAGGGTTGTTTCACGATGTTAAAGGCAAGAATTCATTATTTATTTGTTAATTCTAAAACCTGAATTATCTTTTAATGTTTGTAAAACTTTAATATACTTAATTGGCATGGCATTTGGGTAAGTAGGTGCTTAGTCCAATCGTACCACGTGTTCAAAACTTCTACAACTTTTAAAACTAGATTATTCCAAATAACTTGTCCACTTTACTTGGTTTTTTTTAAGAAGAGTTGGACATTACCGTCCGCCCAAGTCGTAAAACTCCACGGAATATAAACCGTAAAATATTCAATACAGTCCTAGGTATTACTTGCAATGAAGATGGCACCATGACGGCTACAAAACAACTCTGCTACTATGTGGAAACCATGCGTACCAGGCAACAGCTATGGATTCCGTATACTTGTCTGCATTTAGCTGAGCGGGGCAGACCCTTTTACGGGCCAGCAGACAAAGTGGCCAAAGTATCTCCACCAAAAAGCAATGATGTCCCAAAGAAGGTATTAAGTATAATAAAAAATTATTACTTTGGCTTTTTATGAGTAACTAGCTTCTGCCAGGGGAATTGTTCATTTTTCCAGTATAAAAAGTAGTTTATATTACTCAAGGATTATGTAATGTAGCATTCTAATGGTTAAAGAATTATTGAAATCAGTCTAATGCTTTTTGAGTATATTCATTACAAACATACAAAAATTCAAAAATCTTTCCTCTTAATAATATTAATATTAATACCTATCTCTTCCAGAGAAAAATTAAGGAAGATCATATCCTACCATTTGATGTGAAACCAACTAAACACAAGGAGCCAGATCTCAACACAACATATGACTTCCGACACACACCTCTAAAGCAAGGGAAATATGAGAACGCTTTCAAAGAGTTTGTACGAAGAGGAAAAGAAATGCTGTTCGACAGATATTATTCAATACTTCAGGAAGATATTATAGCCAATGACGATAGCTTAGACTATTTGATGAACGTTGATGCTAGTACGGAGGATAAATTTGAACTAGTGATAAAAGATATTGTTACGGAGAAGGAAATAGAGAGTTATCTGCACCAGTGCTGGCGGTATCACTTTGTTCATAAGCAGATGTCGGTGAAAGATGACAATGCTGATGAAGATGCTGTAAGGATAAATTATATTTTACGTGTGACTATCTTTGTGAATTTGATCAGAAAATAATGATATGAGTAGATATTTTGTTTCTTAATTTTATGGTCCAATCTGTTATTAAACATTTATAGCTAAAGCTGCAAATGCCTGTGACGAGGCAGCGCGGGGCCTGCCTTGATTTGGGCATGATTTTTTGTATGGGAATGCACCGCACTGCACAATCCTTTCTCTCAGAGTTTGCGGCTTTATTGTGGTAATGGTTACCTACATCATTATTTCTTACCACAAACTACGGTCTATAAAATAAAAATTTTGAAGAACAAGACAATTAAGAAAGACACTTTTTTTATTTGTTTTATTACCTTGTTTGTGTTTTATGCACAGCGCTGAGTTGGAACCATTTTGTGACAAGTATTTTGTTGTTTTGTTTGCCACAAATAAATGTTTTAACTTCTTTCTTTAAAATGATGTAAGTAGAGTCATGTAATCTTCGCACAGAAAGAAATTGGTTTATTTAAAAAAATTGTCTGTAACAAGGCCTCTCAACATAAATGATGAATAATGAAAAAAAAGAACAAATTAATTGCATTTATAATATTGTCCACCTAAGTGTTTGTGTAAATAATAGCATTACTCCTGTTAAAAAAATGGTGGCAATGTTCCCAGGGCTCCACATCTCTAGCGAAGGTGCCTGTGACCCTGCACATCTCGTGGTGCCTGGTCTGCGGCAATGGGGAGAGGCTGAGGGAGTGCCCCAACTGCCCCTCGGCCTTCCATCCCGCCTGCCGCCGGGAGTGGCTGGTCAAGATCATACGTGAGTTCAATTAACAAACACATAAATTGATGGAGTTGGAAAAATTGAGTTCATCACATCTTAGTCCCAAACTAAGCTCTAGGCTTGTAGTATGTGTACTAGATAGGGAATGAAAATAACCGGTTATAACCAGTTAAAACCGGAAATTTTCATACAAAAACTTCTAAAAACCGGTTTTAACCCTTCCCAAGTACTAGAAAACGGTAATCGTATGTACTTTTATAGAGAAATACATGGTTGCATTATTTTACAATTTCATCTTGTCAAAATTCTAACCCAGCCTAACTTATTTAATAAGCTCATTTAAACTTTGTAATATTTGTAATGGTTTAAGCATAAACACGTTTTTGCGAAATGAAAGTTTGTAAAATGATAATTTGATCAAGTCAGGATACCGAAATACAAACTTATATATAAAAAACACCATCTTTTAACCTACCGCTAAGCACCATTGTTCGCATTGTTGTGTTCCGTCGTGATAAGAAAATCGTTGAAATGATTAGCATACGAAGATTTCATCTTAATCCTCAGGCTTGCCAACGCGTTTGCAGTCTTAAGATCTCTATGGGCTTTCAATTTCACCATCGCGTGGCCTGTGTCGTGTCGTTTGCCATACCATAAAAAATAGTGCTCAAGTCTTCATCGACCTCTACTTTCCAGACCGCAAGAACCCTCCCCAAAAAGCGCAGAAGCAAGTGACCTTGGTCTCCAAGATCCTCTCCAGCACCAGGACGATCTGCTCTAAGCACGAGGACAAGGAGAACATGGAGCTGTGCCCCAGCTGCATGTGGGGACCGAGAGTTGGGTAAGTTTTTTTTTGCACCCAAATACTTAATGTTTTTTTTAGTGCATCGGGGAGCCACGATCACTATGCACCAATGAGTTTTTCTAACTTAACTACACTACATTACCTTATGCTCTTACGGTGAAGGAAAAACATTGTGAGGAAACCTACACATTCAAACAACTGAGTGTGTAAGAGGGTAATTGCACAAAAGATCCAAAAGGAGTCGGAAGTTCTGAAAGATAAGATAAGATATTGGTTTATAAATAGGAATCCAACAATACCTTACTTAATGTTTCAAGATAAAAAATAATTTACATGGTACTTTACACGTTCAGCATTTAAAAAAAACACGAACCCTTGTCAAATAATATTTCACCAACCACAAAATTTATACATAATTATAGGTCACTGACTTATACAGTATGTAAACTTACTAAAACCATCTCTTTCAACCAGTTGCTAGGCTAGTTGAGTTAAGTGTTTTACCACATTTTTTGCTAGTGTATGTCGAATATTTTTAATTTTATCATTGCATAAAAATTATAACATCTCACCTTTTACAAAGTCGGTTAATCCTAAAAGTATCACCCATGTGTAATGTTTACATCGTTGTTCAGTGCCCATTATAAGACCCTTATGTAATGTTTTCATCGTAACAGATTATTGAATTTGCGTTCAGTGCATTCTTTATTTAAATTTGAAAAAGTGTTAAGATTTCAAAAACGTATATACCCTAAACTTATCTATCGCCTAGACATGCTCGGGTTCAAATAAATGGTTTTAGTAAGTTTACATACTGTATATCAACGCACAGCCGAAACTACTGTAGCTAGAAACTTGAAATTTGGTACAGGGGTTCCGTTCATGATGTAAGTGAGCACTAAGAAAGGATTTTTGGAAATTCATCCTCTAAGGGGTTCAAATAGGGGGAAGTGAGGAAAACTTATTAAACGCGCACGGAGTCGAGGGCGTCCTTTAGTTCTTAATAAATATTACAACGGTTGATTGAGAAACTGCGGACAGTTGGTCTGCATGTCACAGCAGTTTTTTTTCAGCGGCTACATATTGTATGAACTTGAGAGGTATAGTTGTATAACTTGCCCGCGTCTATTTTCCTTTATAAAACAAACTTAAAAGAAATTTATTAATATTAGAAAAAGGTTTCTGAAATGGGGGTTGAACACTGAAAGTTGATAAGTTCGTTTGTTGGTTTTTATTGTTTCTATTCCATTTATAGACAATTTGTAGTTGTAAATTTTTTTTTTTCATGAGTTTCTTGAATTGCCAAAAAAATACGTGGGAATTAGTCATTGGTTTCCAGCGGCGTTGTTCTTATATTGAAACTTGAAATTGGTGATAGGTTTTACATAGGTACATCATTTTAATTTACATTTCGTAGCTATTTTTTAATATTAGGCACTAGCAGTTCAGTAACAATTCAAAGTGTATTTGTTTTTAATTTGGTAAGTTCCAAATAATATTATATTATAACAATAAATTTTATTATAACAATAATATTATATTAATAAATTAAATTTAAGCAGTTTTTGGGCCCTACAAATGCCCTACAAATACCCTATGTTAACATTCTGCTACGACACTTCGTATTAAAAGATTGTGTTTATGTCTTTCGGTAGTGTTGTCGCCAACGTCCATACCACGTTGAATACACCGGTTCTCGTCCGATCACCGAAGTTAAGCAACGTCGGGCGTGGTCAGTACTTGGATGGGTGACCGCCTGGGAACACCACGTGCCGTTGGCTTTTTGTTTCTTATTTTATTTAACAACAAGCTTATATGATTATGACATTTATGACTTTCGGTAGTGTTGTCGCCAACGTCCATACCACGTTGAATACACCGGTTCTCGTCCGATCACCGAAGTTAAGCAACGTCGGGCGTGGTCAGTACTTGGATGGGTGACCGCCTGGGAACACCACGTGCCGTTGGCTTTTTGTTTCTCATTTTATTTAACAACAATTTTATATGATTATGACTTTCAGTAGTGTTGTCGCCAACGTCCATACCACGTTGAATACACCGGTTCTCGTCCGATCACCGAAGTTAAGCAACGTCGGGCGTGGTCAGTACTTGGATGGGTGACCGCCTGGGAACACCACGTGCCGTTGGCTTTTTGTTTCTCATTTTATTTAACAACAAACTTATATGATTATGACTTTCGGTAGTGTTGTCGCCAACGTCCATACCACGTTGAATACACCGGTTCTCGTCCGATCACCGAAGTTAAGCAACGTCGGGCGCGGTCAGTACTTGGATGGGTGACCGCCTGGGAACACCACGTGCTGTTGGCTTTTTGTTTCTTATTTTATTTTCTTTAACAATTAACTTATATGATTATGACTTTCGGTAGTGTTGTCGCCAACGTCCATACCACGTTGAATACACCGGTTCTCGTCCGATCACCGAAGTTAAGCAACGTCGGGCGCGGTCAGTACTTGTTGGTGACCGCCTGGGAACACCACGTGCTGTTGGCTTTTTGTTTCTTATTTTATTTTCTTTAACAATTAACTTATATGATTATGACTTTCGGTAGTGTTGTCGCCAACGTCCATACCACGTTGAATACACCGGTTCTCGTCCGATCACCGAAGTTAAGCAACGTCGGGCGCGGTCAGTACTTGGATGGGTGACCGCCTGGGAACACCACGTGCTGTTGGCTTTTTATTTCTTATTTTATTTTATTTAACAATAAACTTATATGATTATGACTTTCGGTAGTGTTGTCGCCAACGTCCATACCACGTTGAATACACCGGTTCTCGTCCGATCACCGAAGTTAAGCAACGTCGGGCGTGGTCAGGAGTTCGGAGTGATATGTCTTCATAGCAAAATGTCCTCGTCGAATAAAAGTCCGTAACGTAGTACGTCATGGGAGCAAAACGTCCGCAATTTAAAAGGCCCTGTGTCAACAAATCAAAATGTCACATTGATCAAACGACCGCAACCTAAATGACCACGGGAGCAAAACGTCCGCAGTTAAAATAGTACTCTACACTACACTTATCTAAGAATTATCTTTAGCATAAAATATCATGTTTATTTTTTTAAGGAAGTGAGTCGTTATATTAAATTTAATGAATATTGATGTTAGCTACATAGAAAGGTCTCATTTTCAATTTATTTATTTATTTAAAAGGCCCTGTGTCAACAAATCAAAATGTCACATTGATCAAACGACCGCAACCTAAATGACCACGGGAGCAAAACGTCCGCAGTTAAAATAGTACTCTACACTACACTTATCTAAGAATTATCTTTAGCATAAAATATCATGTTTATTTTTTTAAGGAAGTGAGTCGTTATATTAAATTTAATGAATATTGATGTTAGCTACATAGAAAGGTCTCATTTTCAATTTATTTTTTATCTCACTAGCTCGGGAAGCCCTTTTTGTTTGTTTGATATCTAATGCGATTTTTTTTTTGTACGCGGGGACTTATGAGGATAAAAACGTGTACCTACTCGTAGGGTGGAGGCTCCAGTAAATGAACGGTTCCAGTGAATGAACAAAACGTACTTTTTAGACACGTTTTTCTCAAAATTAAATATTCTGTGAATTTTTTCCATAATTATCATGATTTTTTTTTCGGTTCGCAACATTATTTAGAAAATGTTGGCAACATATTTTTCAACTCTGAAGCATCAGTGACATCATGGCGGTTGAGAGAAGTAGGGTGGAGGCTCCAGTAAATGAATGGTTAAGCGGTTACGCGTATTAAAAAAATAGTTTTGTTAAGAAAACAATTTTTAATAAAAATCTTGACTAAAAGTATCACTTAAGAATCTATTTACCTTGATAAACGCATTTTTATTTTATGGCATATAGAAGACAAACGAGCACACAGGCCACCTGATGGTAAGTGGAAACTGTGACCCATAGACATTCGCATTCACAAGACTGCAATGCAATCCTAAGACTGCAAATGCGTTGCCAACCCTGAGGACTAAGATGGAATGCCTCTATGCTAGTGATTTCACCGGCTGTCTTATCCTCAAACCGGAACACAACAGTGTGAACACTGCTGTTTGGCGGTAGGTTAATGGATAAGATGGTGGTAGCGATCCGGACGGACCCTGCACAAGGTCCTACCACCCGCAAAACATACACACATACACACATACATATTGCATTTGCATTGACATATTTGCACAATTTTACGAAATTCTACTATTTAGGAGAAAAAATGGAAAAATACCCAAAACCCCCAGTGAATGAACAAGAAATTCTAGTTAATGAACGAAATAAAACCAGTGAATTACCTTTACTGTATTGGTTTATTAAAGTTCATTCACTGGTTTCTTAACTCTAGTGAATGAACTATAATTTATTGTCCCTAGTTCACTTACTAGTTTTTCAAATCCAGTGAAAAAACCTACGTTATAATATAAAGTATTTTTTATACTGTTCGAACACTAGATACAAGATTGACAATCTATTTGTGGTTTCATTTCTGTAATTGCAATCTTAATCCAACCAGTCAAATTAATGATAGAAATCGCTTAAAGAGAATATTTATGTGATTCTAGTGAATGAACGAACACCCCCGTTTTTTCACTGGGTTTGTGTGTTTATAGAGCTCCAGTTATAGAACACCTGTTATTTAGAATAAATTGCGACAAGTATATACTGATCACCTCGTAAAAAGTTCATGTAACCTATCCCAATCTACAATAAACTCGCAAAATTTATAAAAACTACGTATGAAAGGTACAGGGTAACAAATAATCATAACGTGACACACCTGACTCCTTCATTCTGGCCCAAACAAAGAAAAAACACATCCACATCGACCAGGTATTATGCGTTGGGGACGTTATGCATTTTTGTCATTTTTCATTGATGCCGATTTGCTTCAAGGGCATTTTTAATTGCGGACGTTTTGCTCCCTGGGCTTTCTTCACTGAGGTCCTTCTCATTAACGGACATTATGCCTAGCAGACTAAATGCAACACAGGACGTTTTGCTCTCAGTACGACCTACTCAAAATTGGTGGTCAGTACTTGGATGGGTGACCGCCTGGGAACACCACGTGCCGTTGGCTTTTTGTTCTTTATTTAACTTTAATGGACAACGTTATGGTGTTCTTAGTTTGTAACCAACTTCAATAAAGGAGGTTCTGTGTTATATCTCCAGGCGAAATGGTTTTAATGTATGTATGTGTATTCTTCTTTGACACGGTGTACATTGAATAGTTGTGACGGGACCCAATGTGGGAAGCTGTCGACTTTGCAATGTATATCGAATGGTCGTATGTTACGTGCTTGCGTGTTGTGTGTGTTGTAGTTACGACGACGTGGTGTGGCACAAGCTGGGCTCGTGCGCGTGGTGGCCGGCGCGCGTGCTGCCGCCCGGCCAGGCGCCCTCCTGTCTGCTGTCCCGCTCACACGCGCCGCGCGACTGGCCTCTGCGCTACTACGGTCAGTATATAGTAGTCTAGCTTGTCTGTGTGTCGCATGCGACGTGTGCGGCACGGGTCTCTATTGACTGCCATAATTATTTTTAGTCATAATGTGTTTTAAGTCATAATTTTCGCAGGTCATAATGCATTTTTCTCTGGACACGGTTATTTTTTCAGGATTTTTATAAAACTAATCTAACCTAATCTAACTAATCTACACGATAAACGTTCATTACAAACTGTAACTTCAGCCTGAAAGAAGTTATGACCAAAAAAAGTATGACTAACAATACATTATGACCAACGATATGTATGGCAGTCAAAGGGATCCGGTGCGACACAAATTGAAGTGAAAAATATCTACCGTTGTTCATGTTATGTAGTCAAAGATTTAAATTTGGGACCCACCTTAGGTCCTAAGTCAATCTGACATTCTACAACAATAAGGTTGAGTTTCCTATAATTTACAAATGACTTGGCATCTCTAATGCCATTGAGGAATTCAAGTTTTTTTAAATGGGTCTCAAGTTAAGACTGCACCGAGCAAACGTCGAGCGTCCAGTGGCGCCCTCATTACTATTATTGTGTTTTCTAATTAATTAAACAATTTCCTCGCAATCAGACGATACCTTTTTGTAGCGCAAGTAAAAACACAATTTATGGTATACGTAACAAACTTTAATAACAATTACCCTTTGAGTAGACAGCTTAACGGGAAAAGGTGGCCACTTTTTTCCGTTAAGTTGATAACTCGAAGGTGATTTGTGATTAAACAACGTGATATATCCTATAAGTTGTGTTTTCATTTGTAGTACAAAAAACTATCGACTTAAAAATACTTTAAGTTTATTAGAAAACACAATAATAGTAATGAGGGCGCCACTGTACATCCGGCGTACGCTCGGCGCATTCTTAACGTTTTTGACCGTACAGGAACAGAGAACCACTCGTGGGGCTGCGGGACGCGGATGTGCCTGTTCCTGCCGAGCCACACGGCCGCGCTGGACTCGCGCCGCGACCCCGCCCTGCAGCAGGCCGTGCTCGACGCTTGCGACGACTACATCGCCGTCTATCTCACGTAGTGTACTATCAGACCATTGGAACCTTGACCCACCATAGAACTGTGTCACAGAGACGTTATGATTCAAGTCGTAAGAAGTGTCAAACAAATTGTTTTATAATGTCACTGTGACACCGTTCTATGGTGGGTCAGGGTTCCATTGGGCTGATAGTACATGATAGTCTAGGGAGAGCTGACACAAGAGGAACTTCTCAACTGAATAATTCTTATAATAATAAATAATAACCGCTTTACAGTACAGCTAGAAAATAATAGCAGAAATATTATTTGAAATTGTTTAACTTTTGTTTTAACCTACAGTTGATAATAGTTATTTTTTGCAGCTGTTTTATAATGAAGCCTCTTGAGTAAAATTTGACAGTTGGTAATATTGGGTCCGAAATCGGCGTTTTTTACGTGTTTTTTTTCGTACGGAATTTATTCATTTCAATTTTAACTTCTAAATTCTATTTAAATTTCATTAATACACTATGTTACAAAGGCTTAGATACAAATAACATGGTTAAATTTCTTTCTAAAATAATAAAAAAAAAAGTAATATTTAATGTTTAAAATTAAAGTGTGAACTCAACTCTTTTCATGTGCTGCGAGTTCAAGTGTTTCAATCACGCAGAGTTTTATGAAGCTAACAATTTTTAAGTAATTAAGATATGTATAATATAATATAAGTGTCCAATATTCCTGACAGAATTTTGTTTGGTTTGCATTTGACACTTGAAAACCACCGTATTCATAAAATTCTCCGTATTAAATGCCAATGTTATAGGTGACCTAATAGTTATTTTATGCAACTGTGTTATAATGGAGCCTTTTGCGATACCAGTGTCGTATTTAGAACACGAGGCGTACGAGTAGGTATGTACCACTTGCTTGTTCCTCCCGGGTTACGCTGCGGCCCTGGACTCATGCTGCCCACCCTGGCTATAAAGCTGTGTTTGTGACTACATCGCAATCTACCTAAAGTAAAGTTGAACTTGAATTGAAATTATAAGCCTAAGGGCCGGTACAGACGGACTGCTCTGATGCAGTTGACGTAACTGCATCAAAACGTACGTACTTCAACTGCACTCGAACTTGCATTTCGTAGCTGGTTTGCAGTTCAAATGCTGTACAGGACCAGCCCTAAAGGAATCGAACAATTTCCAGGATAAGCGTGCATGTATGTTTTTATAACTCTCGGAGTGCTATTAAGATATCAGTAGACCTAGTAGGTACCCAAAATTCACTGATTATAATATAATCTGTTCGTTAATCCTTTACATGTTTTATGTATGAATCAGGTTTTTTGGAATTTTAGTTAGGTTTAGTTATGTCGACTTTAAAGTATTATAACTGTCTATAGAATTATATCTTTTTTTTTTATCTGTATAGTTATTATATCGGTTGCGAAACTTTTTAAATTTACTGACGCTCTCAGTCGTAATTTCGCCATTAAAAATGTCATTCATTTATAAAAAATATCAAGTGATCTTCAACACGACAAAATTATCATACGTGACTGGTATAATACCTATGATAATGTTTATCAATTTTATCATAGATAAACTGAAATCTTTAATCCTTACTTTTATCAAAGGCTGATATTAGAAATTAAATTTAGTGATTATTCGATTTTAATCGTGAGTCATGGTTAAAATGTGAAAACAATAATTAATTAAATGACTGATCGATTTTTAAACGATTTTTTATCAATAAGTGAAACTTTCTTATATCGCTAAGCATGTAAGTACTTTGATAAAAATCAGGATTATACGTTTCCATTAATTTATGTTATGATAGAGATCCTGATGACCTTACAAAAACATTTTTTTTAAATAGGAAGATTAGATAAATTGTATTTATAATGCACGAAATAGATTAAAAGAGGATCGTGAAACGACATTTAAATCGCGTAGCTGTCAAAAAAAATCTCCTGCGGGCCTAATATGGCTGCGTTCATCGCATGATAAATTTTGGATAAGGCATCCGTCACCTTCTGACAGGTAAATTAGTACACGTGTCAAAAAGTGACGGTTGCTTTATCCACAGTTGAAACGATATAGACGCAGTCATACTAGGTCCGCTGGAAAGAAAAACATACAGACCTAGTTTTTACTAAATGTCAAAAATCGTAAAAATCGGACTATGTTTAAAGGGAAACGTTATCAAATTTTCGATGTACATTTTTAGCCTCACCATCTTAAGTTACGTACGTTTACGCAATAATGCAACGTATGAAGGGAGTGACTTTACAGTTGTTTTATATCATGAAAGCGGCTGGCCTAATGTTAAACGCACTCGCAATCGGAATCGACTTCAAAGCGGAACAATTACTCGATTATTAAATAGAAAGCGATTGCGATTGCGTTAGGCAATAGCCCCTCGGATTTGCCTAACTTGTAATTGTAACATGTAGATATAGACACCCACACTACGGCGTCTCTTAGTGACGACAGCTACACACCCAGAGACAAGGTGCACGTGCATCTACACAAGTATCACAAATCCGTATTCGTGAGATAAAACAATAGGGAATATTCATGTTTTTTTCACAGCTTCCGTAAAAGCTGGTTCATGTCAGAAAAATCATTTTTTGATTAACTTTTTTTTTTTTTTTTTTATAAAACGGAGGCAAACGAGCATGCGGCTTACCTGATCGGAAGTAATCACCACCGCCCATGAACACCGGCAACTCAAGTTGCTCAAGTTGTCAAGCTATAAAAATAACCAACATAATAATGTTTTCCTATCTCTTTCTAGGAAACAAGAATTTAACGTGAAGTTTATATGGCCGTCCAGTTACAATTACGTTACAGCGCACTTCGGATTTCTCTGTCTTAGCGGTTTAAAGTGCTTCTATAATGCGTATTTCGTTGGTGATATTTTTTACGTATTTGCATATTTTGTTGGGAAATACGAATAAAAAAATCCATGCATATTCCCTATTGTATCAGTTTTATAAAATTAAGTTTATTTAAGAATTGTGTTTTATTTTGATCTCATTGTTTTTAAGTAGGTATGGTTAGGTATAGAAACGTTTTGCATGAGCGCATGCGTGTTTTTTTTAGATTTGACTACTGATATCGATTAGATAAAGTTGATAAAAAACCGTTTTAAACTCGATCAATTAACCCATCGTGAAATGTATCTTTATGTTTTTGAAATGTTTATCGCTGGTCGATATCGTTTTATCATGTGACTAAATCTTTTAAAACCAATAAACTTTTTTTTTTCAAGTGTCTTTTTATTTGCCAGCTTTTACCAAGTCACACAACAAACAACATGCTTAAGTGATAATAACTACACCCCCTAGCAAACAAAAAGGGCACTTTCGATTTTTTTAGTTTAAATATACTGTAACTAAATAAGATTTTATGCTACAAAATAAAGAATGTATGGTAAATAAAGAAAAGCAATGATTTCATGCAAATTACATTATTTTAATACAGTACCTACCTGTAATGTGTTTCAACTACTTGAAAAAGTCAAAGTGCCCATTTTCTATGCAAGGGACCCTCTTTCTTCGCTTCTGTTCCTTTACATGACCTGAAGGAACAACCGAGATCTTTATTCACACTAGTTCCTTGAAACTACCAGAAGGAACTTTCTTGCAAAGGAACTAAAGCTAAAAACGGGTCTCGGTGTTTCCTTCAGCTCTTGCAAAAGGAACAAAGGCGAAAAAAAAGTCGCAGTAGTACAGTCACGAGATTAAATTTGGTACCCACCTTAGGTCCAAAGCAAACCTCGACGTCGCGGCGGCACGAATAAAATTTTGCTAGGGACTTCCACGCGATATTATTTCATCGATAAATTGGACTTTCTTATGACAATAGTTATGTTATGACTATGAGATGACGTATGTTATTAATATGCAACTTGCAATACCTATTAAACTGTATCATTTATACAGTATGAAGATTGAAGTCCGTAAAGGTCGATTAAGGAAGATAACGGTTTTCATACTTTATGGATGTACTTCTAGGTTTTAATTTACTTTGCATGGAAATTTATGAAATAAAAATTTCGTTGTAAAGGTTGATTTTTATTTGAATTTTAAAATTCCTAAAAATGTCCTAAAAACTCCTATATAGGTAACATTGACGGGTAGTAATCATCACATTTTAGTTAATTTTCAATTATTCTGTAGGTAAACTTTACAGCTAATATGAACTGTCACTTCCAAATAAGCATTCAGTTATCGATAAATTTTATATCGGAAGGAAGTCCCTAGTTAATTGACGTTATTGCCACCGCGACTTCGAGGTTTGGTCCAAAGTCAATCTGACATTCTACAACAATAAGGTTGAGTTTCCTAAAAGTTACAAATGACTTGACATCTAATGACATTGACGACTTCAAGCATATTTTTCTTGAAATGGGTCCCAAATTAACGCTCGTGACCGTACGTCCATCATCTCTTGTGAAGGAACTAGTACGAAAAATAACGTAATTGTTCCTTCGAAGGAACATCCAAAGGAACCTGTATTAGACCATCTTGCCTTTCAATCTTAATGATATTGTTGACTGTTACTAATATAAATAAGAGCTCATATGCCGTGTACTTTAAGCAGCCTACCGGGGCCTCTCTTCTTCTGGATAGAATAATATGGCTTTTGATGTGTTATGGTATCAGCCACCAGTAATGTGAAGTGAAAGGAAGTACGTTTTTAAGTATTATAGGTATATTTTGATTAGAGATGCGCCGAATAGTGGTTTCACCGAATAGCCGAATATCGAATACTATTCGGTTTAACCTTTACCGAACCGGATATTCGGCCGAATTATTCGGTTTACCAATTCAGTGTTTTGCCGCGTAAACAGGATTTAGCATGTACGCTACATGTCGCTGCTGGCTAGTTGACGAACGAGCCGTACCTAACCACTATGCTTCAAAACATCGCAAAATTGCTTTACTTTATTAGCTATATTCAACACATTCTTCTTAGGATTTCTTTGACTTATAATATGACATGAATCTTACACAAGAAGTTGTCTTTTAGTTCTAAACCGTGTATTGTAGTCAAGAAAATAGAAATACTACAACCGTATATATTCGGCACCAAAACCGAATAATTCAGCCGAATACAAATAGTGAAAAAGATGCCGAATACGCGATTCGGCGAATACCTAATACGGAACGAATATTCGGCGCATCTCTAATTTTGATGTACCTATACGTTAGTCTGTAAGGTATTTTTAATTATAGTGGTTATAATTAAAAAGCAAAATGGGCCTAACAATGTGGAATGGTCTACATTCAATTTCATTCGCAATAAAACAAAGTAGTAAGTATATACAGCTATTTAATTTCTTTTTTTACATACAAAATAATACTTTTAATAATTCAACACTTAGCAAAAGCATCAAACATGATAAGACGTCACTTTGTACTCATAAAAATAAACTTATCAGATAATAACATTTTTACATACATACATATTACATACATTATACATGTTAGTTTGACTTTAGACAATTTATTTAACACCCCTATTTATTAAAATATTAAAACAACAGTCGGAGACGAATAGAAAAGTAGTCGGAGACGAACTGAAGTGAAGTCACCGTCTACCTGAACCGTGTTACATATTTTTTGACACAAATCCCTATACTACGGTCAATATAAGATGATCACTGTGACAGCCGTACGTAAATTCAAACATACTATGTTCGCCAGCGAGCCAACAACAACAAGTGTTAAATAATTAAAACAACTGAACGTCGCTAGATATCAATGTAGTATTTATGAAATGTCAAAGAAACAAGAGTTGTAGGTACTTGTTTATATGAGCTGTCATAAGAATCATCCCAGATTGACCCGACTATAGTACAGGTACAGCTGTGAGATAAACTAAAAGACGTACCTTTTTATGTCTTATACTTACATTGTGATAACAGCGAAAAAATTTACATCTTTCAGTTTCCCTTACTGTGCACTTTTAACTATGGAATAATGCTAGACTTGAACCTTGAACCTGCGTGCCTAGTATGGTTGCGTGAATGTGAATAAAAACATCCGTCACTATTTGACACGTATATAATACAAGAGTGACGGATACTTTATCCACATTTTGTCACGCGTTACGCTGCCATATTAGGCCCCCAGGCGTTATTATGTCGACTGCATCAGACGAAGTATAGCTGGCCAAAAAAGTTTGGGAATAATGAGAACATTGTTCGGGGTAAAATTGGCAGCATCATCCCATTTTACTGAAAAAAAAACGTGGTAACATTGACAATTCTGCTTACATTGAGGAGTTTACATGAAGCCCAGTGATGTAGGAACTCATCGACATAGCAATGTATACAAAATTGTCACATGAATGTAGCTAGCAAACTGTTTTGCCAAGCTATAAAGTGGTTCACAAGTTGTCGATGCTTAAATAGGAAATATAAATAACAAAAATACATCACAGATAGCATTCCTACTAATGCATTGACGCTATATTATAGTCATATGTCAGATTAAGTAAACTGACAATTCGCGATTTGGTCTTTTTGAGTAAGAAAACGGAGAATTAAAGACAAATTGGGTTAAATAGCGCTGTTTCAATAAACAAATCTATATTATTAGGTATTATCTATTTGTTTGTAATTAACTGATTTTATAACAAAAAATCAAACATGAACTGTCAGTTTACTTCGTCTAATATGAGACGTTAGATTAGAAGGCAAAGACCAACGTTGCCAGCCTCTGTGGCTGGTTATAAAGATTGGACTCCAACATGGAGTTGTTACCTACCATTCATATCGGAATTCACCAACAATTTAACTTTTCGAACGTCACGGTCGACTGATATTTTACGTCCTCCTGACGCTAGGACGTCATATGTCGACGCAAATATATGAAGCTTAGAACAACTAGCATTGACATTTCGTTGGGCATACGCTGATTAACTGTCAGTGTTCTACGCTTAATATATTTTGTGCCGGCATCAGACGTCCTGACGTCTGAGCTACGTAAAATTGCAGTCGACCGTAGATGTTGAAGTTTCTGGTTAAGTCTGACATGTGTTAACTACGTTAATGATTATAATTATTCACTGGATTAATTTGCCTTTCATCTCTTTAAAGTAATTTATAAATTTAAAATATATTAAGATATTATGATACAAATAAAAAGCTACATACTAATTTTACATGTTTGTGTACCTAATGGTTAAACCATTACTTTACCTAACCAATGGCGGCATAGTATGATCGAAAGCTCTATTTATATTGCCGAAACAAAAAACAAGCTTCGTTTGACTTACTAATCTTTTGAACGCCACAGTCGACTGCAATGTTACGTGTTCCAGACGCCAGGACGTCATATACCGACGCAAAATTTATAGAGCGTAGAACAACTAGCTGACACTTCGGTGCTCGCGGCACGAAAATCCTTTGACGTGTCTTGCCGACTGTGGCGTTTGTTCATTGGTGGTTGGTTATAAATTCGTGATTAAATTCAAAATGACAGTTTTAAACTTTGAATAAGTTTTATATATTAGTGCATTGTCACTACACCAATATTTTTTACTACATTGTGGCCATGAAAAAATGCTGAGTAACACCAAGTATTATAGGTCTATATTATATTCTAAACTAAGTGACACAACATTTTTGTTCCATCTGTCGCTATAGGGAACACCTTAAAATTCCGAATAGGTATTGAATGGTCCTAATTTTCATTTTTCCAAAAGTTACGCTGGTGCTTTATAAGCGATAACAAAATGTGAAGTCTTCTATCAAAAAATTGCGTTCGGAATTATGAAAATTCGGAGTTTTGATCAATTCTGAATTATGACTCATCGGAATTATGTAGTGTATCCGTCGCAATATTATGTTTAAGGTTTGTTTCAATAGAACTTGTCAACAATGTAAACAAACCTTGTATTCAAAATTTCTTTAATTTCCATTTTACATCATCAAATACTGCTAAATCCATGTGTTATTTAATCAATTCGATTCACATCAGTATCCTAAACCATTAAAAGAATAAAATAGTGCTAGAATATGAATATCTCATTCAATGTTTTGTTTAAATTGTTGGCAAGTTCTATTGAAACAACCCTTAGTCAGTATCCGTTTCTTATTGGATTATGGAGGGTTGCCAGTTGCATATTTGACGGTTTAACCCATTTTTTAGGTTATGACAATAAGATCTTGTCATGTTACTGTTCCAAACCAAAAAGCGGCAAATGACAACCTAATCGTAAAACTTATTCTTTCATAAAACTCCGCGTACATAGCAAACGTTTAAAATGCACAAATTACAATTTACAACTAACTAGTTACGCTAAAGCATTCAACTAAAAAATATCTTCGTATAAAACTATACAATCACTTTGTCTCTAAAGATAGCATTCTGATGTGCGAGACCGGCGACCGCGACCTACTGTTTCGTAATAATATAAAGAACCGAAGGTGTCTTTTGCGCTGGTCGCTCTTACCGAATGCTAACTTCACAGTTTACTTTAAACCAGGGCTTCCCAAACTTTTTGACGTCGAACCTTGTGACCCGTTTGCTAGTTTTTGTCACTATGGTGGAATATACAAACTGTTTCAGTGAAGGTTAAATTTGATATCCACTTTAGATGTAAAGTACCACCAATTATAATAACTACGAACACCGAAAACATACTTTGATAACCTAAAATTCTATAGTTTTTTAAATATTTGACAATTGTCGTAAAATGGTCACCCAAGGGAGCCGTGCCATACTGATCGGGAAGTCTTGTTTTAAAGGATTTGAGTACAACACGATTATAAGCGACAAAATGATCCTCTCGAGGCAAATCGTCCCATCAGATTGATTTCCCATTTACAAATGCTCTTACAACAATCAATTTAAGTATTTAAGTTGGTAAAACTTCTATAAATCAACCATATTAAAACCTGTCGTTTCCTAAGGCCATCATCAATTCGCCGCAGTCAGATAAAAAAATAAGGAACTATACAGCATACATATATATTGTCACTTACACATAACAAAATTGTTCTATACACATTCCGGGGTCTATTCGCCGGGGCCGATGAAGAGGGCACTCACAGCGAACGCTAGGAACACTAGACCACCGATTATCGTTACTGAAAAGTAAAATAAGGTAAGGTTAGTTCGGTAACGTCACAATTTTTCTTCTTTCATAAGTATTCGAGCGAATCGCTCTTGAACTTTCGAAAATACAATCGTGTATAATTTTGAAGTTATCATTTACGTTAAGAAGATTATGGGGCTGAAATTTTCCATTCAAAATGCGATAACTTTTCTAGGTTAGAGTTATGCCTAGTCCGATTTTTCCGATTTTTGAATATGATGTAAATCTAACGAAACCTATGTACGTTTTCCTATCCGACATAACATTAAACTTAGGATAAAACTAATTTCAAAAACACAAAACAGAAGCATAGAGGCCTAGTTTTTCATAATAACTACAACATACTCAAAAATCTTGGAAATCGGACTTGATTTACGAGGAGAGAAACGTTATAGCCCGGAGCATAAGTTTACATGATTTTTCTGACAGCTATTTGATTTAATCGTCACTCCATAATTATCTTGTTATAAAGTAGATGATTTTTAATACTAATATAGAGTTTTCAACCATTTCTAAGAGTTCGCTACAATTTGACAAAAAAAGTTCACTGCAATTTGAAAGAAATTGTCATAGCATTAAATCAAAAAACTTACCAGTCCTCACAGAGATCTTCTGCGCGACCATCCTCCCCCCAATGACGGCGAGCCCCGTGCACAGCGCGTGCCCTATCGACCCCCCCAGTATCACGCCCGGAATGTTTTCCCTCGTCGCCAAAACAACCGTGGCGAGCTGCGAGCGGTCCCCCCACTCCGCTAAGAATGTAAGCGTCGCCGCTTGGACGACCACTTTGAGCACCGCATTGCGTTTCCTCCGCCGATCGGCCTGTCCTTGCTCTAGCATGTCTAGAGTTTCTTCTTTTTCGTCCTGAAACGGCATCTGATTAATCATTTTGAACGCCACAGTCACGTCAACGGTTTTTCATGTCACAGACGTCCAACTTCAATGTGCCGTCGATAAATCACGTCATGACGTCTGGGGCACGTAAAATTGCAGTCGACCGTGTTGTTCAAACCGTTAAAATTTAAAAAGGTGCTTATTTTAAAGTCCAAGATTTACTTAAGGGGAAAATCTGACACATGGTAGGTACAGATGTAGTGTATAATCAAACGACATAGTTTTTGCCCGACAAGTTCCTATTTATCTTGCTTTCTCAGTCAACTAACTAACAAACAAGTTTTTTCAGCTTGAGAAAGCAAGACAAGTTACGAACATGTGCGATAAAATACGATGTCGTTTATTTATGCACTATATAATGTCTTCCTAAAACTAAGCCCTGGACCTTCCTTTTCCCATTTTTCCTTCAGTAAAAAATCCATGTGTTTTGGCGCTTTATTAAAAGGGTACCCCGGGTCCCCTAAACATCTGGGGCTGCCATACTACTGGCTTGATCTGACCGGTTGCATTTTGCAGCATATTACGTACTTACTATCATGGTATGCAATTTTACACTATAGTAGCAATTACTGTGTGCATTAACCGTGAAACTACTCACTTCTGCATAGAAACAGAGTACATAATAACTAACATACTTATCTCTAAAGACGTATATATAAACCTAAGATTACATTACATTACTTTAATGGTATTACATTGAGAAATTTCAAAGTACACAGTACATGCCAAGCACGTGATAATGACGAACTATATAAAAAGCCACCTTATCTAAAGGCGTAAACGTTTCTAATGTGAGGAAATGAGCTTCAAAAAAAACGCAATGTGAAGTAAATCGTAACGTGGGACTTCCGCTCATTCTCCAACAAAACGTGAATAACTCGAGAAGCAGCTAAACGTTATAAATGACCACAATTACGAACAAAATGGGGATACGCATGTAGTAAAATATGTACATTTCGAGCATATGGGACAAATAAAGCGATTTAACACAAATGCTGAATTCCTTTTTTAATGCTAAGCTGCAATGCTTTTCCGGAACGGGTGATAGTGCTCAACGTAAAAATTAAGCTAGGCTAAAGAAAAAAAAACTAATGTGTCATTCGTACTGCCAGGCATAATGTCGTAAGATCACCCTCAGCATTTCAGGGGTAGTCGAGGGGCCTGCTATTGGCTCCTCGGGGGGGCTCGAGGGGGGGCTCGGGGTCCCCTGCGAGCCCGGCTCGCGGTCGCTACGGACCGACGCCGTGGGAGTCTCCGCTCTCGACGGGGACCTCGACCGCGCAGCCTCCTGCAGTTGCAATGTGGATTCCGTATTTACATTTTTTTGAACACTGACCTCTTCTGTGGTTTGACAACCCTAATTGGAGAAAAACTTTTAACTAGTATTTCTTTCAAACAAAGGAATTCAACATTTGTCTGAAGCTATTTCAAATATTATGTTTATCACACAGGATAACGAGAATCCTGAAATAAAATCACTTCAGTAGGCAAGAAGTGATGCCTTAAATTATATCACGCAGATAGCAATGATAAGATAATTAAAACTTGAATAAAGTGGACGAATAATACCTTCAATATCAGCTGACATTGTTCTGATGGACTTAAAGATACCGCATTTTTTTGCACAAGACGGATCTATAACTTGGTACGTGTCATTTGTTTAATCTAAGGTGTCATTCGTGACATCGTTATCAACGATTTAAACAAAAGATTAACAGAATTAAATCACGATAAGCTCTTTGTTACATACCGCTGATTATACCGTCTGGTAACATTATATTATAAATTCATAAGTCACGTGGAATATCTTGAAAAATGTCGGTATGAATTTATACGGTGGTGTATGCTGACCTTCGAGCAACACGGCCTCCCTAGCTGAAGGGAGTCGCCTTAGCTATGAATATTAGTCAAATAGTTCTGTCATTTCTTGCGGGGGGAAATTATGGACCTCTTTTTACAGCAGAATTCGGCATTTTAAATGTAGGTAACGTTCACTCGCGTGACAGTACTCTGTCTAGTTGACAATCCGAGTGATAACTAGTTTTTTTAAATGCGCATGCGCTTGGGCTTATTCTTTGAGGGGAAATGGTGCGAATGCCTACTCCCTTCCGTGTTGCTCGAAGATGCTGACATATAGTTGATTGATATTTGAAATATTCATTGTAATTTGGCCTGTTGGCTAGTTTAATTGACGAATACACAATCTTTTCAGGGAAAATTCGTTCACAATCGTAGTCATACTTTGACGTAGAGAAGCATACATATCACTGTCTTCTAAATTAACACCCTCTATTAGCTTAACATTATCACGCATACATCTAATTAATCTACCTTCCTAGCTAACACCAATGAATTGTTAAAAATACAACTAGACCAACCTGATCCTCTCTCCTCTTCAATTCACTCTGCACTTCTTCTAACTCCTCTTGCCCCTCATTGGGGTCCATTTTCCACCCGTCCCTTAGCATTTTTATACCAAATATCGCGAACAGCGCTGCGCTGATATAGTATGTGTAGATTCTAGGTATGTATGTGGCTATTGAGCCGAAGGCAGCCGAGAGTATCGTCATGAACACTAGGGCTGATATGGCGCCTGCGAAGACGACAATTCTGGCGTGTTTCATGGCCATTATGGCCGCTATGAAGAAGGTCTTGTCGCCGAGCTCTGAGACAATGACGACGGAGAGTGAAGCGAGGAAGCCCTGCCAGAAGCCACCAGGCACGCCTGCATTCTGGAAAGAAACAAAAGAGCGTTATAATCTTGAAGAGCCTTAACCTCCTGAAGCTTGTATTAAAAATAGTACATAAAACGGCCATTGAAATAAAGATCTAGTGCAAAGTGGGATTTCTTTTGTTTTTATGACTCGTGATCAAATTAGCAAAAAATCATTGAAAAATTTAACCAGATCCCTATTTCATAAAGCCAAGGAGAAAACTGTTTACTCATTGCGAAAATAAAGATAAAAAAAGATATTAGATGCGTTTCTTCAGTAAGTAGGTAATAAAATCCAAGAGTTCCCACATCAGTCCAATCATCTAAGCTAGACAATGTACACAGAAATTGTCACCTATCAGTTACTTTCTGCTTGCATTAGGGGCAGGAGACATTAAGCGCAACAGTACGCTTACCGTGAGTTACAATTAACGTACTCGCTTGCGGGTCGAATGCATTGTCCCTCACAGACTTCGCAGTATTCTTATAGTTAGAGTGCGGTAATTGTAACTCATGGTAAGGGTAGAGAATTGTTAACTCTTTACACACCACGATCGATTACCATTACGTGTCTTAGACGCTCAGACGTCATATGTCGACCCAAAGTATATGAAATTTCAAAAGCTCATTAGGTACAAAAATAAGATTTTTTCTACGTACTGGAAACCCAAATGTTAAGTTCAAAATCTTGTGTTTCTGGAATCTGGTAAAACTGGAATTTTGGGAATAAGATTTCAACCTGTGGTGTTAAAAAGTTTTAACCGATTTTATAATTCTTGAGCGGTTTTTCGTCCTATTACAAAATTTACAAAGTCAAATAGTCCACAAAGACATTTAATGACCAATTTTTGGGTCATACACATTCGAAAAAACAAAAGTTGTCTTACCTATGATCAATAGTTAAGGGCTTATAAGTTAAGTTTTTATTTGATAGGACTAAAGTAGACCTGACGCCTTGTCTTTTCTTTTTTCGAGAGGCAAAAACAAAAACGTTTACATAACGTATATTCAGTAACTAAACCTTCGTTATTAAGTATTTTGCACGTGAATTCGTATTCACGTGTCACAAATAACTAAATTAGTAGATATCACTGTATACTTAGGATCTCAAGGCTTTAAACTATAGCTTAAGTTACTAAGTATTATTAAAGTGATAACTAAATTGCGGCGGAAATAGTTTTATTTGCTAATAAATTAAATAAGCCCTGTTATAGTGAGAATTATTTGAAATGAACGGAAATAATTAAAGTCTTGTCTTCGTCTATGTTTAAGACTGCGCCGAGCGTACGCCGGATGTACAGTGGCGCCCTCATTACTATTAATTATTGTGTTTTCTAATAAACTAAAGTATTTCCTTGAAATTGGTCGGTAGGTTTTTGTACTACAAATGAAAACACATCTTATAGGGTACATCACATAGTTTAATAACAATTCACCTTCGAATTATCAACTTAACGGAAAAAAGTGGCCACCTTTTCCCGTTAAGCTGACTACTCAAAGGGTAATTGTTATTAAATTTTGTTACGTATCCCATAAATTGTGTTTTTACTTGCGCTACAAAAACATTTCGTCTGATTACAAGGAAATTCACAGGATTTCACAGGACTCATCTTAGATGAAACAGATTATAGGTAGATGGTTTATTTATATAATAAAAACTTAGCGGTTTGGGTTCATACTAGAAAACACACGGAGCGACATGATCTTTACACGATCAAGCTCCTTAAAGATTAAAGTTACAAAATGATTTTAATAACAACCTTTGAGTGAAGCCCACCGGAAGGCAACAAGGACACATTTCACAATGCAAACCAAACAAACGTCTTAATTCATATTTATTTAGCTATTTGGGGTCTCCCGCAAGGTGAAAATACAGTATTATCTCGCGAGTACAGAGAAGTGCGACATGACTGTCGTTTCACAAAGATAAATAGATAGAAGGATTCAAACTAATCTCTGAGAAAAAAGAATGTGGCGTCAATGGACTAGATCTCAAATTTATGTAGGTACATCGGACTACGTAGAACAGTTGTGCTTTCGTTTATTTTTACATCATTGTGTCAAACAAATTGTTTTATAATGTCACTGTGACACCGTTCTATGGTGGGTCAGGGTTCCATTGGGCTGATAGTACAAAATGTGTCAAATTTTAACGAGACGTAAGGAAAACGATTCGTTTCTTGAATATAGGAACCGGGCATAAGTGCACGTGTGGTGTAATTTGCTTTTAGATATAAGTATGTTCAATCAATTTGTATTAGGTAGTAAGCTGTCCAAATAAAAAAATAAAAAAAAACAAAAACAAATACAAAGGCGAACTTGTTCTATTTAATAGCTGATTTACATTGGGTCAGCAAAAGCATGTCAGTAGAATAGCATACATCGACGAGTTGGTTTTCACGTTCGAGGCGAGAGCTGTTGTAACGACGCAATGTACTTCTAATCCTATAAGGGATCCAGCGTTGGAAAATGGTAACTAGCCTAATGTAATGAGTAATAACAAACAAACAGTCACGAATAAAGAATAAAACCAGTCATAATATAAACAGTAACAATAAGTTTTTAGCGATCCTTAACCAAATGGCAAAACTGGGACCTATCTACGTCTCACGTTCTTCGCTTAGAGGCACATAAAGCCATCCCTATCGATTCTTACATGGGTGTGGCAGCATATAAGGCTTTTTGAAAAGCTAGGGGTAGATAGATACCATATGCTGTCCACTCTGTTCTCGATTCTTTTTGGATTTTTTTGGATGGTAAGCATTTGCTGGAACAAGATGTTGAGTAGAATTTCAGGACTAGACCCATTAGAATCGATTTTAGTCTCTATTCTATGATGTACATTATGATAAAGTATTATTATTTTATAAACGAGTTCTTTGCTTTGTTTTCTGTATTTTATTTTCTGTGCACCACTTTTGTTAGTTTCTTTTGGTTGCCTGGTAGAGAATACCATTAGGCATTAAGCCGGCCATGTGTGCTATTGTTTTGCGCAATAAAGGATAAATAATTAAATATAATTATTTCACACTAAGCATATCAACACTTCTAACATAACATGTCTCGAATCGTGCACAAAGGTAATTCCCTACCGTCGTAAGTACCATTCTATCACAAACTACTAACTATTATCGTGCATTGTTTTCGTACTGCGTGGAGCGACCATGGCAAACCGCACTAAACACCTACAGGACATGGTCAATAGTCGCCATTACTTTGGAGTTCAAAGAGAATGTGTTTAAAGAATCTGTTTTGCATTACAACAGAACAAATGATAGCCATGCGTCATCGTGTTTTCAAACCAGGGATTGAAAACCGGTTTATTTTCCGTAGCGGTTAAAGCCACACTATGAGAGCCTAACCCATAATAAAGGTTTACCGGTTAGAGAGCGCTCCTTCCGTGTGAGCCGAGACAAGGGTGAATGACGGAAGCGCTCTCTAACCGGTTATAACCGGTAAATGCATTTCGCTCCCTGTGAGCGTAACCGTAACCGTAATCCGTTGGAACGTAACCCAAATAATTAACCGGTTTAACCTAAATAAATACCGGTTTATTTGTAACCGGTTACAATCCCTGTTTCAAACTGCAAGGTCCCATTCACAGGCAATTTCACAGTTGAATAGACTGCAGCTTTGTTTTCATACTAATCTATACTGATATAATGAGGCAGACAGTGTTGTCACATCTACCAAGTTTTTGGTAGATCTACCAAATTTGCTTCCTGTCTACCTATCTACCACCCACGGCCCCAAAGCTACCTAATTTTGATACTTATTTTTTTAAATGTTATGATTGTTAACATTTTTCCATGCCAGTAGTGTAACAAAACGTTACTTACTATCGAATTTAGCCTGTCTTGTAATTTCAGCAATTAAAACGAAACGAGTTACCTTAAGTGTATAATTTGTGTTTGAGGTGACTTAAAAAAAAATGAGAAGCTGTCTGGGAGTGTCAGCTGACACTGACAGATAGCAAAGCATTTCGCGGCATTTTAGGTAAGTTTGGTGTTAATTTTGAACATTTTCTACTCATTTTTAATCTTTTAAAACAGGGTGGTAGATCTACCTAATTTTCATCTCAAATTCTACCAATTTCTACAAATTTTTGGATCTTGTTCTACCGATTTGCCGAAATTCGATGTGACAACACTGGAGGCAGAATAACTGACTGACTTCATCAACGCAGAGCCAAAATTCAAAATTCACTAAATTCTGCCCTCCTTACAAAAAAAGGGCACAACTCTCATAGGACCACGACTGTATAAGTGACCTTATTTCTTAACATACGAGGTTAAATTTGCATTGGCTATCAAATTGCATATGCGTCCTTTTTATTTAGAAGGGCAGAATTGGTCATATGAGGTTTCTTTTATACGTCAGTAATTTGGAGTGAATCTGGGTGCCTCGGACTCGGAATCCATAACAACGTTTGTGGAAACACATTGTTAGGACAAACGATGGCCGAATTTTCATTTGCCCTAAACTGGTTTTCAGATCAGGCAACTTTTTAAGATTTCCAATTAAGTATATCTGGGTGAATTGGAAAATTATTGTACATAGTTAAGGACTTAATTGAGTCAACGTTAACTTTCTTCCATTGTTTTTCCTTTGTGTAACGAAAGTTGTGCATATGATTATATGACTAATCTTCGGTACACAAAGGAAAAAGTTAAGGATTGTTAAGGATTTTCTAATTGAGCCCTTGACTATGTAGGTACAATATTTTTGCAATTCACCCATCTGCGGTTCAATTAGGTTAGGTTAGGTTAGACCTAGTTCTTTATAATAACTACAACATATTCAAAAATCGTGGAAATACGTACTTGATTTAGGCGGTGAGAAACGTTATCGCCCGGAGCTAAATTTGTATGTTTTTTTTTGACAGCTACGCGAGTTTAGCGGTACTTCACGATCCTCTTATAGCTCATATAATTAAACATTTCCAATTTTCCACTCCACTACCGCTATTTACTCGCCAAACAATAGCAAACCTGGCCTTCATACTGTTTATCAGCTGTATGCAATGATCTCTTAACCAACATATGAAATGTACCAGGCTTGTAGCTCAGACTATTTGAGGATTCCTCTTTTGTTGTATAGTCAGGGTAAAAAACCTTATCCAAAAGTGACGAACCTTTTTTTAAACTGACACCTGTGCAACCACCACAATTTTTGACGACATAGTCAGTCTAGTTGATAAACTATAAAGCTAGAGGTACCGAGTTCGATTTCCGATCAGGGTAAAATATTTGTGTGATGAGCGCGAGTATTTGTACCTGAGTCTTGCAATGTTTTCTATGTATTTCTCTATATCAGTATACTAGCGACCCGCCCTCGCTTCGCTTCGGTTTATGTATGATGTATAGCCTATAGCCTTCCTCGATAAATGGGCTATCTAACACTGAAAGATTTCAAATCGGACCAGTAGTTCCTGAGATTAGCGTGTTCAAGCAAACAAACAAACTCTTCAGCTCTATAATATTAGTATAGATTATAGTATAGATATACGTTGCCTAGTACCGTATATCTATACTATAATCAGAGTAGATCAATTAGTGTGAACTTGTCCTCCGATATTTAAAAAAAACAAACACTTAAAAAACTTGTCTTATATTTAAAAAAGGTCAAGGCTAACATATCTCAGTTTATAGACATGATGTATTCCTACTATGACGATGACGACGATCGCCCTTTAAAGGTATGGGGTTTTTCTTGGAAAACCATGATCGTATCGTATGTACTTTTAGATTTTTTGAATTAAAAAAAAATCGCTTCAAATTTTCAAACAAAATATTTTTTTATTTTTTTTAATGAACAAATTCACATGCATCCCGAGACTGTTGGAAGGGGACAGGGTTCATACAAAATCCCCCATCACTTTTTGCCACACGCACATTTCTTTACGTGTATGACAATGATAATTATCATCTTTTAAAATAAACTTATAAAAATTGCGTCGCCATGTGTGTGTGTGTGTGTGTGTAAATGCATAACGAGAGTGATTTGGGTAAGGCCACGGAGCGTTCGAACCGCCCTTGCGAGTGTGTTACCAAAACAATACATGTAACATTACAAAAAGCATTTATTTTCCAGGTATTATGTAAGAACCTAATAATAACTACCTATTGTAATAAAAAATAAATGCCACAGACATAAATCTTTGTCTATTTTGGTAACACACAAGAGGGGGCGGTTCGAACGCCCCGTGGCCTTACCCATTTATCAAGCAGTGTCAACGACCCAGCGAGCTAATGACAATTTCAATCACCTGTGATTGGGTAACACGTGTCGTAAGAGCTGCCAGCCAATCAAGGCCTTAGAGACTATGTTTATAACCACTTTATCAGCCAATAAACGTCCGGATTTCTGCGGTATAGTCAACGAGTAGTGGTTCCGAGATTTTTATTAACATACTTGGAAGAAAGCAAAGCAACATGAAATAACTAATTCGTGTAATCAACTGAACGAAAAAGGTTGACTACTTGTTTCCATTAAGCTACTCACGAAAAGGTCAATTGTTATCTATACATAGTATAAAATGAAATCGCTTCCGCTGTCTGTTCGCTTAGATCTTTTAAACTTTCAGTTTTCAGCAATAGATAGAGTGATTCAAGAGGAAGATTTATATGTATAATAGATTCTGGTTTATGTACGGGTGTTACAGAAAACCCACGTAAACCGAAGCGAAGCGAGGGCGGGTTGTTAATATCCCTAGAAATGGTGTATTAATTTCTACAACACGTAACCACCCCTCGATTTCAAGAAAATACTTTTTTTATTACAAAACTGTGGTCTTAATGCGATCATCCATAAAATACACGATTAACGTATAGCTATTTAAAAACTTCCAGAACAAATTCATAATTAACTCAACTGCTATCTTAATGTATTCAAAAAATCGCTTCATCGATTGTATTATTTAATTGAACGCTATTTTCTGCTGAAACCGTAATGTTTTCAGGATATCTTAATTATTAATTACGTTAGGTTAGGTTACACTTGTGACTGCTAAAAAAAAAAAACTCATACGGTGACATATGCTTTGCGATGAAATGAAAATTCTAAGTAATGATACATTCGTTGAAAGCTGTCTGTATCTCAACATTCACAACTGCGCGCCGCGTACTAGCTGTACCTCGCCTCCCCCAACCCGACACCCCGGGGGACGGTCGCACAAGAACTTGTCGGGTTAACTAAACATTCGGGTCATGTTAATACATCGCTCATTGAATAGAAAAGGGACACATTCTAAAATAATTTGCTCTTCCATTAAAAATCGTATTCCAACCGCTTCTAATTTTAAAATGTAACACTGACTCATTTCGGATTGTGTCCGTTTTGTGTTCAATGAATGATATGCCAATAACATAAATCGAACCCTTTTTTTTGGTTAAGCGTGTAGTTTAGCTTATATAATCTGTCATGTGAACTAGACGAGAGTAACAATGCAGCCACAACACAAACAATAATACCAACGTGGAAATTCCTCACAATGACACTGCACCGCGGATGCAAGATTACAATGTTGTTGTCTGACAAATATTTGAGCTGCTGTAGATTCCTCGCGCGTGTATCGTTAAGACTGCGTTATCAAGGCCGCTTTATTTTATTAATTATTTACAATATGAAAGTATCTTTCACTACTTTGTTGCCTACCCTTACCATGAGTAACAAATGTTACAATAACCGTACTCGCTAGCGAGTCGAATGCTCTGTCCCTCACAGTATTCTTGTAAAGTGCGTGGACAGAAAATTCATCTCGCTAGCGACTACGATAATTGTAATCATGGTAAGGGTACTGAGTCAGAAATATTGCGAATATTTAAATCATGTCACGTTTTTCAAATCACCATTTCTATTCGAAAATATGGTCTACCCCTACAATTATCGTACTCGCTTGCGATTCGAATGCTTTGTCCCTCACAGACCTCGTAATATTTTTATACAGTGCGAGGGACAGAGCATTCGACTCGCTAGCGAGTACGGTAATTGTAACTCATGGTAAGGGTACTGAACCTATCCGAAACCCGAACGCTTAAAACTGACGTCTTCATTCATTATTTCATGCATATACCTTTACTAATCGAGGCGTTACGTAAGTCGACGTCAATGTCAACTTGGTGGTTCATACACAGATTTAGAACTTTCCTGTGGACATACCCGAAGTTAACTATTTCAAGACCTAATTTCCTGGCTGAATCCTATCCAGAAAACGGCGTCAGGTCTATACAAGCCTTTAACTATTTATTGACCACAGGAAAGACAACTTTTGTTTTTTCTAGTGTGTATGACCCTGGTACAGATGTAGTGAATAATCCTTTCCCATCGTTTTTTGTCGGGTAATCTCGTATTTATCTTGCTTTCTCAATTAGCTTCAGGTCTCGTCAATAAGCCAACTGAGAAAGCAAGTCAAATTCGAACTTATCCGACAAAAAACGATGGGAAAGGATTATTCAATACATCTGTATCAAGTTTTAGTACTAAATAAGGATACGGGGCACTTATAACTAATCGATATACACATTTTCTGGATAACGGACGATACATTAACGTTACCTACTCGATAAAAGGTAAAAGTTCGTGCTTGGTGTACTGTTTTTTGTTTTCTGATCGATGCAATTTTGCTATTTATCAATTTGAACTTATTAGTACAATACAATTTATTAGCTTAATTGTTTAGCTTAGGTATAATGTGTATAGTTAGAACGTTACTAACATTAGGTTTAATTTTTAATTTAATTTACTAACACTATATTATTATTATTATGGTCCAAAGACGGCTGAAATAAATGATTTTGATTTGATTTAATTGGAACACCACGCAAAGAAAAATAAACAAGGAACTATAAAAAGATGAGCTTCTTAAACAACAAGCAATTAGTTATATGTATATTAAATTATTTACAGTTCGGCCCTTGCTCAAATATATTTTTAAATGGTTTCTGGGACTTTTTCTGGACTTTCCTAGATAAAGATAAGATAACCAACCCGGGCAGTAAGAGATCACAAGTAACAAATATAGATAAAAAACAAAACCACCTAATGTTCTACATTTTTTGTTTTTTAATATCTCATCATGAATTTAGTGTAAGTTGTCAAACGTCTATATAAACAATAACAATGCTATGTTTTTATACAATCGCCACTCAAGTGTGTCCACACTTTTGATAAGTGTAAGGCTTTTGGTTTGGACTAAAAAGATAGCGTGACACAGTCATAAAAATGAGACACGACCGAGTCTGATTACACCGTCTATAAGGATTCTTAGATTATTAAAAAAAAAAAGCAAAAATCAAATTTTCTATTCGCATTTTTTCACATACTAATTCTACCAGTTCTTCCACTCGCAATTTTTCCATTATTAATTAAGTCAAAAATAGATAGGTAGGTAGTTTTAGGTTATGTTAATTTTAAAGAAGTTAAGTTGTATTTAGCGTATAATTTCTAAATAATCAATAAAAATAAATAAAAAAAATTAACACTTTAATTGGAGTTATAGAAAAACGTGGTAACAAAATAGGAAAAAAATACGAGTGTTGAAAAAAATCTTAGACAATTGGTGAAATTTTTTGTATGTTTTTTTATTAATCATTTCGTCCATTATTTGTCCACGTGTATAGTGTGTTATGTATAATAAACCTTCAATAAATAAATAAATACGGCGGTCACAGGGATCATCCTAGGGTGTTGCCAATTCAGAGGACTTAGGTGGAATAACTCGACGTTATTTTATTGGTCTTGTCCTCATACCGAAAGATCACAATGAGAACACTGCTACTTGGCGATAAGTTACCTAAAGGTTAAGATGATATAGGTAATTATAGGATAATGAGTAATTTCTCTGGAGTAAAACGTGTCGGTAAGTTATTTTTCATTTTCAATAGTACGGTCACGTGCGTTAATTTGGGACCCATTCCAAGAAAAATAAACTTGAAGTCGTCAATGTCATTAGAGATGTATTGTTCCGTGTGGTTGCCGGGTTAAAATAGTGCCACTCCATATCTTCCCGTGGATGTCGTAAGAGGCGGCTAAGGGAATAAAGGCGTATAGTACTGTTAGGCGATGGGCTTGCAACCTGTCACTAATACCCTGGTAAAAATCTTAGCCTGAGTGTGCAAAATGTGGTTACAGAATTATCAACAAGTTTTTAGAGTTGTTGGTAATTCTGTAGCTCTGCCTACCCCACTCTGGGAATAAAGGCGTGAGTTTATGTATGTATGTATGTATGTACAAGGCATTTGTAGACTTTTAGGAAACTCAACCTTATTGTTGTAGAATGACAGGTTGACTTTGGACCTAAGGTGGGTACCAAATTAAATCTCGTGACTGTATACGTAGCTTATAATTTTGCATGTAGACGAGACGGGAGTAAAAATAAGCAACAGATAAAAATAAGCCGAAAACATGTTCTGTAAAAAAATTGGACGTGTGCCAATATTGGCAATGTGTGGGCGCAGCGTCCAACATAACACATAACTCATAACATAGTATACAGGTATGTATTGCTATGGGTTGTGTACGTGAAAGCAGTAGGTAATCATTTAATTGGCTAGCGGGTAGTGGGTGGCATGATAAAAACCACCACCAGTCTAGTACCCTTACCGTTAGTAACAATTACCGCACTCGCTAGCGAGTCAAATGCTCTGTCCTTTGCACTCTATAAGAATACTTGTGAGTACAGGGTAGTGATTCTCTCAAAAACAACGGACGGGCGGACGAACGAGCGAAATCGCAGCGGTGAGTTTAGGTAGTCCCGTCAGAGCGAACAAAACACATTTTAGCGCGTGCATTTTCCGTTCGATCCATCGGCAGAAACCATGCCGCTAAATTGAAAATGCACGCGCTAAAATATGTTTTGTTCGCACTGACGGGACTACTTAAACTCGCCGCTTGGACATTCACTCGTCCGTCCGTCCGACCGTCGTTGTTCAGAGAATCACTACCCTGTACGGTAATTGGGATTGACCAAAAAAAATAACCCACGGTTTTTACTTTCTAATTCGAAAGAATAGGAAATTTTAAGACACCAATTTCATTAATTTTGTATTTGACTTAATAGTTTTGTTTTAATATCTTTATTTATTTAGCAGACATTTTATGGATGACATGATTATTTTAAATTTGGGATGGCATTTTCTAATAAATTACAACAATTAAATGATATGTAAAGAAAAAAAGTGATTGTAATAGTGTATTAAAACATACTAGTTCAAGCGGTTTTCACCTAACCCGTAAGATACACCTAGGAGGGCTTCAAGCCGAAAACGAACGTCAAACAAAGGTTAAATATACCTACTTTTGCCGAAATATCAAAAGTTGATAGATATTTCAAAAACTTAATAATGCAGAACGGCTTTAAACCCCTATTCTTCGAAATGTTTTTCGAATTGGAGTAATTGTAAAAATTGTAACTCATGGTAAGGTTAGGTTAGGTACCAGTTCTGGTTTGCAATTTCCAATATTTAGCGTAGTTACGATCCATGTGGTGTTCTTTTTATTTCTATAAATACCTGCCTGCCCTACGGTATAATTATAACATAAATTGGTTGTTGTCGTTTATTTATTTATTAAAGATATGCCATGTTCAGTGATACTTTCCAGAATAAAAACAACTCTTCTACCTACTAATTATGTTTCTAACGTGAAATTAGGACAAATTAACCACTTTCATTTAATATTAGTAAAGAATTAACATTTTACGACTTAGCTGAGGATTCAGTCAGTCTGCGTTACTCATAGATAAACGGTTGTGAAACGAAATAAAACCCTCTTAAAACATCGTAAAACTTTACTGAGAAGACGTGCAATAAAAAATGCAATAAAAACTTGTGGTAGGTACAGGTACTTTGTTTTGTTTCTTTGTTTTTAACCGACTACGACGCGGCGAAAGAAAAAGAATGGTTAGGGTCTCCCCAGACCTATCGACGCGGAATCGGCATGAGCCGGTAAGGAAAAGTTTTATCTCCGTGCAGTAAGAGTGAAAAAGGTATCGCTCGATTCGGCTCGACTCGGCTCGGCGTTGCGAACGGAACGACGTCGTTTTCGATCTTATTGCGTGGACATAAAACTTATTCTTACCGGCTCAAGCCGATTCCGCGTCGATAGGTTTGGGGTGACCCTTATGATTCATAAATAAATATCGTTGGACAATGTCACACATAATGACCTAGTCCCAAACAAAGCTCAAGACGTGTACAGTCACGAGTTTAAATTTGGTACCCACCTTAGGTCCAAAGTCAATCTGACATTCTACAACAATAAGGTTGAGTTTCCTAAAACTTACAAATGACTTGACGTCTATAATGACATTGACGACTTCAAGCATATTTTTCTTGAAATTGGTCCCAAATTAACGCTTGCATCCGTCACTTTCGCACATATTGGTCAGAAAGTGACAGATGTTTTATCCACGTCTATCTCCATCGATAACTCCACTCGCACTCGCAATCGCTTTCATTTTGAAAATGGAAGGCTTGTCTGCGTACAAAATGAGAACAATTGTTCCGCTTTGAAGTCGGTTGATTTGAGATCTATTGGTAAACAAACTTATCACGGGATTTCTTTGTTTAGTAAAGGTAAAAACTTAATCTGGTTCAGTTTTTCAACTTTTATCTTGTTAGAGGACGTTAACACGAATGACAGGTTATCATTATCTCGCATCTGATATCATCATCGACAGATAACTTCAGATGCGTGATACTTTCTTATTGTGTTGCAACACAATAGTATCACGGTTAAATTACCGAAAAACCAGATGACAAAGAGATATTCTGTCATTCACGACACATTAGACACATTTGGTATGATTCATGAGCGCGGTTTTGTCCCTGGTCTGATACGTTCCTAAATCAAATGTGACCTAGTATTTGGACAAGGGGTACAGGATACCAGTGCCAGATTAAGCAAGCGCGGGGCTCGTAGCAAATTGTATTGACCCTACGTTTAGGGTGCTAGATAAAATAGAACCGGGTAGAAACACTAGAAACATATATCAGGGAGACGTAGGTGCGCGGGGCCTCCCAATGCGCGGGGCTCGTAGCATTTGCTATAGATATATACTCTTGGTACAGATGTAGTGAATAATCCTTTCCCATCGTTTTTTGTCGGATTAGTTCGTATTTGGGTGAATCAACTTTTAAGGTAGGTACTCCTTTTCTTTTGCGGTATTAAAACTTTGCTGGTGACTTTTGGTTAATAATGATGTATAAATATTAAAATCAGACCATCAAATTTATGGAGCTCACACGTTTGACACCTCAAATATTTTTTTATCTTCGAAAAAACCTGGTAACTCAGGGGAACATACACTGTTTTCATACAAAACCTAGGGACAACATCGTCCCCTGCGTTACCAACTATATTATTGTTCAAAACTGTGTTATTTTAAATTAAATAAGTTCAAATGTTAGCCTACTTGTCTGATTTAATAACCGTGTAAGTCATGTCGTTAGCAAATGTATAGTTTTTCTACAAACGTGTAAATTGTGAGACATGCCGAAAAATAGGGAGTACCTTAAAAGTTGATTCACCCATTTATCTAGCTTTCTCAATTAGCATCAGTACCCATCAATAAGCCAACTGAGAAAGTAAGATAAATACGAAGTTATCCGACCAAAAACGATGGGAAAGGATTATTCACTACATCTGTAGGTACGTGGCTATTCCGCCACTGCAGGATAAAAACTCGGTGGTAAACTGCAACGCTTTCAAACTCTTCCGCCTTAAGGTTGAGACAGATTCAGGATCTGAAACCCGACCATTACCTACTACATAGTTGCAGAGGTTTTTCAAGAAGATGATGAAATTGATCTAAAACCCAATGCCATGCGCATGGGCAATCGATTTGATTTCTTAATTTGGACAGCGTTCCAGAAATTTCAATAAAACGCGACAAAAAACAGAAGTATAGTCGCGGTATGAAAGGTTCGTGACTTTTAGACTCTGTTCCAATGCAGTTAAGGTCTAATAGTGACAACCCTTTTTATACCGCGATTATCTTATAACAGTTAACCTTTTTTTGAAGTATACGTGATAAGATTTGGCCGTTATTTATGCTTATCACTAATTAAATTTCCCTGTTACTTTCATTACGATAAAACTCTCGAAAACGCAGATGCAATAAGGTTTTTTTTTAATAAAAAATTTCCCACTCATACCTAATTTAAATGGAAAAGTTGTATGTATGTTTGTTACGCCGCCATCACAGCTCAACCGATACAACGATTCTGATGTATTTCGGTATGAAAACATTTACGAGACCTAATGAGAATATAAAAATAAGTTTCTGTCAACAAAATTTTTTATGGGACAAGCTTTTATTGCCGACTGTACTGTTTTTTGCACAGTCGTCATCTACTTGTCAAGGCGATTCTAACAAGCCCTAACACGACGGGTTTATCATGTGTAATTTAGGAGTTCCTATGGCCACCCTGAGTCTCCATCATCAGACCAGCTCGATGGTACTATATTATTGTATTGTCATCAGACTCATCAGATATTAAGGCGTATGCAAATTTTCAGCTTCATCGGAAACTGGGAAGTGGGTCAAATTTAACTTGCAAGATTTGACCCTTACATACATACATACATTGCAAGTTAAATAAAAGCTTTTAACAAACTCAATCACAACCAAAAAAATTATTATACACAATGAAATACCCCTTATGCACAGAGTTATTAGTATAGAAAATTAACAAATACGCGCTCATCACAAAAATATTTGCCCATACCAGGAAATGAACCCCAGACCACTAGCTTCGTAGGCACTTCAGCAGGCTCAACCAACTAGGCCAGAAACATTGTCACACATCGACAATAAAAAAAAGGAAAATATGCAATGTTGACAGCATCCGCTTTGGTATTTTTAACCCACGACAAAATTACCATTACATAGATTATAAACCTCCGATATAATTGACCCCTTCTTCCACAGCTGATATCTCCTAAATAAAACTAAAAAATAAATAATAAACCTATTTAGAACTATATAACTAACCGCATCTAAATAGGTTCACCCGTTTTAGAGTTTTTTACACACACGCAGAACGGACAAATACACTACAACTAAACTCTGGTAACTGGCCACTGCAATAAAATGTGTAAAGCAAGAGATTTGCTCACATTTTTTCTAGAATACAGATGTAGTGAATAATCCTTTCCCATCGTTTTTTGTCGGATTAGTTCGTATTTATCTAGCTTTCTCAATTAGCTACAGTACCCATCAATAAGCCAACTGAGAAAGCAAGATAAATACGAAGATATTCGACCAAAAACGATGCGAAAGGATTATTCACTACATCTGTAGTATCTGTACCTAGATCCTGAGTTATTACCCGGAGCACTGTCCAAGTATCTTTACTAACAGCGTCAGTAACAAATTTCATGGCTTGTAACTAAATGACACTTTCTAAAGTGGCCAGTTGTTGACGATTTACCTTTTTGTGTCGGCGATTAAAAAAGAAGGAATGTTAAATGCTGCAATGTTAAATCAACCTGAGGGCCAGACGGTTGGCGCTGAGAACAGTGTTGCCGGATTTTTTTGCACCTTCCCCCGTGTATGTATTTTAAAAACCCCTAGTTTCTAGAGTACGATTGATAAAAAACCTCTGACGATTTTTGTACATTATATTTATTTAAAATATAAGGATTATTAATTATAGCGACCCGCCCTCGCTTCGCTTCGGTTTATAAGAGTTTTCTGTAACACCAGTACATAAAATAAAAAAATATTATACGTATAAACCTTTCTCATGAATCCCTCTATCTTTTAAAAAAAACCGCATCAAAATCCGTTGCGTAGTTTTAAAGATCTAAGCATACATAGGGACAGACATCGGGAAGCGACTTTGTTTTATACTATGTAGTGATGATTACATACAAGCTACATAATATTTACAGTTACTAAAATACTAAATTGATATCAAGTTTTTATTATAACTTATTAGGCACTTATTGGTACATTGAACTTAACTACAAAATCGTAAGTTTCCTTAAAATTTGTCCAAAATATCAGTGTAGTAGTAGTATTATTGACCGATTTTAAAAAAAAATCACGATTGGAAAGAATTGTGAGAATCCTTCAGAAAATCCCCTAGACAAATTTGACATGGTGTGACATCGAAACCTCGAAAAAACCTCAACGACCTGGAAAAACCTCTAAGTTTTATGGAAAACCTCTAAATCTGGCAACACTGGCTGAGAACTGCGGTTTGTACGGAGAATAAGGAAATCTACTAGTTTACTTAGCAGTGTGTTACGTTAACCGGTGAGTTACGCCCTTGCTTAGATTCCGCGAGCGAGTGTACCGCATGCTAATACGAGGCGAAACGAGCACACAACCTTTTGCGTTTAATTGCATCCTTGCGTTCATGCCGCGCGATACAGCTGCGATATTCATTTATTTCAGTCGGAGGCATTCATCTTGCTCCTTTGCACTATTAAATAGGTAAACAAAGTGAACTGAAAAGTAGTATGGGCATGTGATGCGGAGGGATGAGGAAAATATCGTTAGGAAAGTTTTGAGTATGAATGTGGATGGATATACGAGGGCCGTTCCGAAAGTTTCTAGCTGTGTCGACATTTATTGAAATATATTTATATTGTTGATGGATATTTAAGGCAAATTCCAATATAAACATTGTGTCCAAAAATCATAGATGTAAATCACTTCGTCTTTTGTTTACGATTTTTTTAACACTAGACATGTTAACGCTATGAAAAATCTGCAAGCGACGTATTCCTGGGATAGATTTTTGCTTTAATTAATACGGTCTCAAAAGTGGTAACCTTTTCATTTTTCCGATATAAATATAACAAAACGTGTAGTTATCAGTCCAATTTTAAATACGTTTCCTTCAATATTCGATATTAGAATATGGAGTAAACAAGCCTTGAAGAAATGTCTAAATTAGAGTCTCCAGGAAAATTCAGTGACTTTCCATGAAAGCATTTTGTGCAGTAGGTGTCTCAGGAAGTCTCTGCTGTTCGGAACAGGGTTATGTTTTCAAAATGACGAGCGTTTTTCCGATCCTTGTAAATTTAAAACTGTTGCATAATGAGGGGTATTAAAACACCAGTGTGTGTTTAAGAACCGAGCCGCTAGGCGAGGTTTTTAATAGTATCACACGAGTGTTTTAATACCTAGTTATGTGCAGTTTCATACACTACTTTATCTACTCTCATACATTACAACAAAACGTATTCAATGAATGGTGCCAAAACCTAGCACATCACCGCGCATGCGTTAAAGCGGGCGCTGTCACAGACAAGTAAAAATTGGAATGAAAACTTTTGGTAATGCTGTAAAAATGAAGCGAACCGCATGTGCCATTATAAAAAAATAATTGATATGGAACCTCGTTGGTGACATTTACTTTTTGGATTAACTTGTATGGTAATGGTAACAAAAATACTTTAGGTATAACATTATTTTGTTAGAGAAATAATGTTAGTGTTATTTTTTTCGGTATTTTTTTTATAAAGTATGTCAATATAAATTCGTTTTGAAGTTTATAACTCGAACTTTACGATATGAAATCAAAAAAATCAAATCATTTTCATGTCATGACTTTCATGACGGACGATATTGTAGAGCAATATCCATACGGAAAAGATGTAGAGTCGAAACTTTGTCATTTATCTACATCTTATTTATAAAATAAATTAATCTTATGATTTATGATAGACCGTTGATAGTTTTTAGTGAGGAGTGTATATTTTTAAATTTCCAAAACATGATCAATATGTTTGTTTTTAAAATGCGGACGCGTCTACCAACGTCATAGACGCGGATGCCAATATTTATTTTTGGGAATGACGTGAAGCATGCGGACGTTATGATTTGTATAATTATATCACATAAACTCCATGTTCAGGTCTAGGTCAAGTGTGTTACCCAAAGGGTGTCAAACGGGACCTAGCTAGATATCTAATACCTTTAAAAGGCAATTATTATTTTAACTGTCGTAGATAGCGTTTGTTTATTAAATTATTACAGAGTATGTGATATAAGGGTGGATTTGATAATAAATAAAAGTAAAAACCGCTCAAGTGCGATTTGGACTCGCGCACCAAGGGTACCGTGCCGCTGCACAGTAGGTATTATATTCCAATTTGAATTCTATTTCGAATTGAATCAGTGCGACCATTGACCATTTTTTATTACTTAATCCACGGTTAGTAATATAATCATATTAATCATAGGTACCAAATTTGGCGCTTGTATGTTTTACCGTTTCTACAATGAATAAAAAAAAGGTTTTTGCATGGGGATCCCCTTTATTATTTCACTTTCTTTAATTTTTTCTATTTGTTAGTAAATCAGCCGTAAGCGTAATAATACTTTTACGGTTCAACATTTTTTTAATTTAAAGTTAGGACGGACGTACGGACGGACGGACAGCGTCGGCATATTATCCTAGTCCAGTCGACCTTCTTTTGTAACCCAAAAAAAAGTGAATAAATATCCATAGAATAGATATGCAAGTGTCATACATAATCATAAAGCAGGATTTATATCAATGTTAAAATTTTCTTCACGTAACTTATCAAGAATTTCGAAACCGTTTCAATTTAAATCTACTTTCATGCGAGCCAGAATGACTGTTGCTAAACCAGAAAGATAACAAGCATTTCATTCTTAAAACAGAGTGAGCTCATTAAAATGACCCATGCATTATTTGCTTAAAAATGATTCAGAATTTGTACTAGAGTTACATTGTTCTTTTAACGCGAAACAGTAACATTAGCGATGACGCGTTACAAAGCTAGTGGTCCCCGGATTGTCTCCCGGTGTCCCGGTAAGAAAAAAAAAAGATAAGACATTTATTCAGTAAGTAGGCCGTACGGGCACTTTTACACGTCAAGAATCTACCAGCGCTTCCCAAGAGGAGACACTGTTGAGAAGAAACGCCGCAAGAAACTCAGCAGTCAGTCATTTTTTAAACATATTACAATGGTACTACTTAATCTAGCATTATATAAAGCATTATATAATATCAAATAACATGCGTAGATCAGCAGGAAAACATGCCAAAAATCTTACGTGAGAGATAAAGGAAGAAAAAGGGAAAAAAAACTAAAACCCACCTACTCATATTTGTTTATAACTTATAACACGGTGCAAGATGACCACATAAAAGTTTCGATATGTAGCTTGTAAGGGCAAATCATATAGGTAGGAAAGCATAGAGGGAGTATAAAAACGGATAATACAATAGTACTCTTCGCACCTGTAACAAACGCCCTTCGTTAAAAAGATCGTCGGTCGTTCGTCTATATCCCGCTTTCGATTGAATTTCAAAAATGTACCACTTTTTAGTGTCTATGTGTCAATCTGCATTAGTGTGCGTAAGTTTGCAGTCAGTGATGTCGCTCCTTTAGGATTATAGTGACCTAGTTCAAAATTTTCAGCGTTCGACTTCGAGTCATAAATTTATTACTGTAGAGACCTAACTCGAAATCCAAAATTTGCTAATTAGGTCACTATAATTCTAAAGATGCGAGTGTGGTTTATCAATAACTAGCTTCTGCCCGAGACTCCGTCCGCGTGAAACTCGTTTATATCGTAGCTTCATACAAATTTTCACCCTCTATTTCACCCTTAGGGGATAAATTTCGGGAAAAAAACTATCCTATGTCCTTTCCCGGGATTCAAACTATCTTTGCACCAAATTTCACCGAAATCGTTTCAGCGGTTTAAGCGTGAAGAGGTAACCGACAACAAACAGACAGACAGACACACTTTCGCATTTTTAATATTAGTATAGATATTGGCTACAAGTTGTGTTGTACGCAGAAGAAAAAGGTGGTACGCTTGACATTTGGCTACACAGGATCTATGTTTTCCTCCATCTGTGGGGTAAATATTTGTATGAAGAGCGCGAGTATTTCCTAATGAGATATAAGTTTTCTTTGTATATAACTACGTTTATTGTTGTACAGTACCTAATACAAGTCTAGAGCTTAGTTTAGGACTAGGTCAATTTGTGTGGGTTTCCCCGATATTTATTTATTATTTTGTTAGGAGTAGCTTTATGTTTGGTTAGGTAATTAAAATAATAATTATATTATGATATACTTATTTTCTTGTTGGATATTTGATCTTGTAATTATTTTACTTGGGATAAAATTACAAAAAATATCTCAGAAACAAAAAAGCTACACGTTTAATGTCATAGGTAGGTAGGTACTAGACTATAGATATACATATAAATAAATAAACATTTAAATACATAAATAATTGTGGTCATTACGTAAATATGTGCCCTTACCGAGAACCGAACCTGTTACCATTGACTTTGTAGGCAAAGACTTGTAGTCTTACTGCACTAACCGCGTCAACGTCACTTTACATTTAAAAAAAAAAAAAATTACAATAACTACAATTAGATATAACCTTAGCGACGACGCGTTACAAAGCTAGTGGTCCCCAGTTTGACTCCCGGTGTCCCGGTAACATAAAAAAAAAAAGATAAAAGACATTTATTCAGTAAATAGGCCGTACGGGCACTTTTACACGTCAAGAATCTACTCACGGGTTTACGTCAAACTGTTGACTAAACCTAAAAATATATAAATTAAAGAAAATGTAAAAACTATATATGTAAACATTTCATATTTATTAATTTTGAAATACATTCTAGGGAAAATATTGGAAATTAGCTGAATTATAACTTATTACTTAGAGTAATTGGAGCAAATCACACATATATTATATAAGAAATTCAATCTTTAAAATTAAAGTTTAATAATTTTTTGTCAGTTTTTAGCACCAATCTATACCTACCTACAATAGTGATTTAGAACAACAATATTTATCCGCATCAATAACAACTCTTATTTGTAAGTTGTTAACAATTCTTCTTATTTACTTTGTAATTATATTTCTCCAGACCATAAAAAGCCTTTGTTCTTCAAACAAATGTTATTTACAAGAAATAAGGCAATAAATACTCTATGGTTTTGCAACTTATTGTTCTAAAACACACCTCGACTAATAAGGTTGTCAGCCAGCTCCTTAGATCCGGGGCTTCCGTCGATGGCATCACTGTAGTTTCAGGCATAATGGTTGTAGACAACCAATCCACGGTAGAGTTCATTTTGGAAAAAGCACTGGCCACTTATAACCGAGTTCAAAGAGGTTTAATTTGAATTTTTAGAAAATCACTGGCCACTATTTTTGACAACACCGCCTCGGCCGCGGGAAAAGAAAACACTGGCTGTCAAACGAAACGCCGCCGCGTTGATAAGTTTATCATTTCAAGATCAGATAATATTTTTGTACTGATTAGTCGACACGACCGCCTCGCGTAGTGCGAGACTCGACACTAAAATATGTAGTTTCGTAGGAAAACACGAGGAATTATTTAACTCGGTACAGGTGGCAAGGAAAATTGTCTGTTGGTGAGACGAGTCGAGTTATAATTATGATGGAATTAAATGCGCTATGCTTTTTACTGCAAATGACAAAGTAATTTATCGTATGTTAATTCATCCCAGAATATTTAAAAGTTTCCGAGGGAATAACGATAATCGAAATGTACGCGGACGAAGTCGAAGGCAGAAGCTAAGCTTACTATATTCGTCTCTTTACTGTCTCAACGTCGTATCTGATCGAATAGTTAGATAGGAAAGTAGTCTTTACTCTTCAAAGAACATGAGTGCTTTTCCTATCTAACTATTCGTTTAGATAAGAAGTTGAGAAAGTAAAGATACGAAATGCGAATGTAAGTCTGTTTGTTATGCTTTCACAGTTAAACCGCTGAACCGGTTTTAATGAAATTTTGTATGAAGATAGCTTGAACCCAAGGGAAGTATATGATATAGGGCACTTTTTGTCCCGGAAACATTTTCCGAGCGATAAATGACTTCTACGCCGGACAGAGTCGTGGCATTATATATGTCCGTATAATGTAAATCAAGACTTTAAAACAAATACATTGTGCGACACATGTATACCTACAACATCAGCAAAGCATCTAGACAATGCAATAGGCAGACAACTATGTTCTTTATCACTACATAGTATAAAACAAAGTCGCTTCCCGCTGTCTGTCCCTATGAATGCTTAGATCTTTAAAACTACGCAACGGATTTTGATGCTTTTTTTTTTAGTAGATAGAATAATTCAAGAGGAAGGTTTTGTTTCATGTACGTGTGTTATAGAAAACTCAAATAAACCGAAGCGAAGCGAGGGCGGGTCGCTAGTATTGTATAGAGTAAAGGTTAGCTCGAATGAACTATGCCTTATTAAACCAATGCGCGCGCTAGGATCGCGTAGCGATCCGTGTCTTCGACCTTGGTACTGCCATCGGGCGAACCAAGGTCTTGCAGATAAATGCCGTGAAATTGGCCTAGTTAGATCGGGCTCGTCATTCTTGTAAATACTGTGTCATATAAACATAATTCTCTAAAAAAATATCGTTGCTTGTCGTCCTAGGTATCGCCTGACAAATATAACTTGAGCTCCGAAGCCGTAGGCATTAAACTGGGTTAGGTACCACGCACGACCTTGGTTGCATTTACAGTTACATTACAGTTTTTAAAAATACCTTATTTGTTTCTGTGGGGCTCATATGCTAATTCCGCATATATCACAATATACCGCTTGGGAAAGACCTGGAGATCTTGTCCAAATTGGATAACCCAACGTCCTTCTGAATGGTAATCATATTTTTGACGTCATAGTAGCTGTTACTGTCAGAAGATTACGATACAGAAGCAATACCGGCTTAAACAAAGTGCAATAGAGGCCACGGGGAAAGGGAAGGTTGTGAATGCGTTGTCAACACTGATGGGTCAAGTTACGCTCGCCGTTTCATCGACGAGCGCACCGCCGAGTTATTTAAGAGAATAGCACGAACGACGTGCAGCGTACACGAGGATACGCTAACGCCACGCAAGGGAAGTGAAAACGCCTTAATTAATATTAATGGCCAGACAGCTGGTTTGTTTATAAACATGTCCTTGCGATGCTATCTTTCGTTAGCTAAACCGGTAATTCACGTGACCCTGTGGCGTTCCACGTTTAATCTTTACATAGTATAAAACAAAATCGCATAAAATAAATACCTACCTACCTACCTAACTAACTATAGACCAGTGTTCTACCCGTGCACGCAATTTGTTTTACACTTTAGTCTATGTTTAATTTCATGTTAAAATATGTATCTATAGTAAGTACACACATACATACATAAACTCACGCCTTTATTTCCAGAGTGGGGCAGGCAGAGCTACAGAATTTCCAACAACTATAAAAACTTTTTCTATAGTAAGTGTCAATAGAAATTGTCAAAGTTGTAAACACAACCAAACGTACTATTTACCATTACCTATTACTCAATAATCCTGTGCTTTTAAAGATCAAGTAAGGTTGATCTTAACTTTCACATTGTTTAAGATTAAGTAACTATTCATTAAACGTTATAGTAATTAAAAATACGCTTAATGAATACTTGAGGTTATCTGTCAAACAGTTGTAATTTGTTTTTACATCTTTGGGAATTTCAATTGACACATACTATAGCTATTATAAAAATCAATGTCACTACAATAAAACGTATTTAATCAAATTGTATTCAGATGGTGTTACAAAAACAATAAAATACCTATTTGCGGCTTACACTAAAACAGTCTTATAATACAATGCAACTTGAATTCATGTTTATAAACCATTGTATCTCGTAAACTGCAGTTTCCCTAGTCAATCGTGACTGACTGACTACTCACTAAGGTCAGATAATTATGATAAAACGGGGTCAATGACCGATAACTCGTAGCTGTCCAATTGCCTGTCATTAATTTGTGTTTGGCCTTTCTTAATTATTTCTACACTATTACATCGCAGTTAAAGGGGCCTCTTCGGTGTGACTTATCTTGCTTTCGAAAGCACATTGCTTTTTTACGACACGACTGTCTTAAGTCAATAAGAGCTAGTTTAACGTTAACAATATGATAACGACGTGGTGTAAGATTGAATAGTGTTTGAAGTGTGCCTTACATAAAACATATTACCGAAAAATTTAATGTTTTAAATAACAATGAAAGAAAGCATCGAATTTTCTTATCTGTGGTGACATGTGGTCGTGGTGTGTTATTACGATACCAAATATGATAAAGTTATGAGATTCAAATATCGAACACCTACCAAAACCGACACAATTCAAATAATCCCCGATTCTAGTATTATGAAACCGCGATTAGTTTGGGATTGGAATAGCTGTCAATTCATATACACTTTGACGTAAGTATATGGTAAAACTGTCACCTCTAATCCCTTTCTAATCGCGGCTACATAATACATAACTACATAGGGTAAAGTCACCAGTGGTCAGCCAGAGACGTGTAGTCGGACTCTTTCTATACTTTGTATGAGTGGGAAAAGTACGAAATATATATTTACGACCCTTCGCACTCATATAAGTTCAACTTCTGGTCTCTGGCTGACCACTGATGACTTTACCCTAGGTATATATTGAGAGTACAATTTAGTCAGTACAAAAGGTCAGGTCGCTTGGTATATTTTTGACTAGCTTAGCACCTATATTACAGGTAGCACTGGTAGAAATGCAGGCCAGGATAGATAGAGTAGTCTTTATTCTTTAGGAAACACGTGTGCTTTTCCTATCTAACTATTCGATCAGATACGGGGTTGAGAAAGTAAAGGGACGAATTTCTTTCGGATTCTGGGTGCATCTTAGAGGGTCCGTAGCATAATATCGAAAATCAAATTTCATAAGTACGAAATTCCTAACACAGAACTTCGAATATCAAAATGTCTAATGTACGAAATTCCTAAAGATGCATGATCTAATGCACTTTTAATCGAATAATCTCATTTTCGAAAATCAATACCCCTTTATACAAAAAATATTCCTTTGTACAAAATGCCTAATGACAAATTTCAAACTCAATATTTCTAGTGCTCAAAAACGCTACGTACAAAAAGCTTTGTGACAATTCTTCGAAAATCAATACATTCCAACCTTAAAACTCCACCCCTAATGAATGTAACGTACCTTCGAAAATTAAAATGTCCTTAGTTTTTTCGTGCACTAGTGGTATTGTACTTTAGACATTTTAAAACAAAACACATTAAACATAGGACATGTATCTTTAGGAATTTCCTACATTATACTTTTTGATAATCGAAGTTTTGTTTTTAGGAATTTCGTACTTATGAAATTTGACTTTCGATATTATGCTATGGACCCATCTTAGAGTACTTATAATTCGTGTGTAGGTAAAATATTTTTTTAATTAATTTAATATAAGGGGACAATCTCACACAAATTGACCTAGTCCCAAACTAAGCTCTAGGCTTGTACTATGGGTACTAGACAACGATATAAATACTTATATAGAGAAATATATACTTACTTAAATACATAGAAAACATCCATGACTCAGGAACAAATATTCGAGCTCATCACACAAATATCTGCCCTTACCGGGATTCGAACCCAGGACCACTAGCTTCATAGGCAGGGTCACTACCCACACTAGTCCAGCGCGTCGTCATATTGTATGGAACTGTACATAATTAGACTCTTTATGTATCAGTTACATAAAATAACTAAAGCTATGATAACGAGAGCCGCAGACAAAAGCTAGTTAATGAAAATAACACATATAATTGATCAATGAAAGTCGTTACTTATGTAACGGATGTTATTTTTTCCACTGGCAACATTACATCATGCTCGCAAATCGTTGGTATAATCCATAGATGTAGGAAAACATAGATCCCGTGTAACCAAATGTCAAGCGTACCACCTTTTTCTTCTGCGTACAACACAGCTTGTAGCCAATATTATTGATAAACAGCACATCACTGACTGCAAACTTACGCACACTAATGCAGAGTCACACATAGACACACCTAAAACGTGGTACACTTTTGAAATTCAATCGAAAGCGGTCATATATAGACGACTCTTTTTAACGAACGGCATTAGTAACAAGTGCGAAAAGTACTATTCTATTAGACGTTTTTATACTCCCTCTATGCTTTCCTACCTCTATGGTATAATCACAAGACCATCATGCTAAACTTAGACCATAGACGAAATGACATAATAAGAAAAAAAAAACTTGACGTCCGGTTGAACCCAAAGTCCAACCTTTACCATGAGTTACAATTACATACTCGCTAGCGAGTCGAATGCTCTGTCCCTCGCACTCTATAAGAATACTGCGAGGTCTGCGAGGGACAGACATTCGAGTCATGGTACGGGTCTCGGTCGAGGCCAAATCGGCAAGATAGCGTAAGCGCTCAGGCTTTGCGCTTGCGCATGTGTCTATAACAGGGGACCTAGTCGAGTCGAAATGTATAACGCTAAGTTAGTCATTTTCGAAAATCGACAAAGTGTATAAATGTTGTCGTAAGCTGATGACAGATTGCTTCGACTGATTATGTCAACTCCATAGATTTCGAGTCAATAGAAAACAGAAACGTTAGCAGCGTGTGACCGTGTGCATGTTGGCTACGCCCTAAGACCTAACCTAGAAAACTGGTGTGTTCTTAAAAAAGGCGTTGGGCCGGTCGAACGAGTGAACGAGTGGAGTTTTTACGAGACCGTTTTTATGAGAATAACACCCCTGACAAAATGTACGGAGTTCACATAAGTGGACAAGACAATTAGCTTACGTCAAACCTAATATTTTTGTCACTTTTCGAGAATCGCAAACGACAGACAGACAGATGAGAGGCTTATTGAGATGGTCCCGTTAGCACCCTATGAAACAGATACAGATATCAGGATTGAGTTCTTAACGGTCGGGCACTATAGTGGTGCATTTAACGTCACTTGGCGTTTTCTTCTTGCATCATTGGTAATAAGAATAACTAATAACGAAAAGATAAACGTTTACGTGCCGTATCGGCCGTGGACCGGTAATTACTGAGCAATAAAAACCTGCCTTTGTCTTACTGATTATTTGTTGCATTTTTCGCAAAGGCGTGATAAGAATACAACATGAAATGTAACTGGTTAGCAGAAAAATGGTTGGTGATATTAATGGAAATGGATCAGGTGTTTAATTTAGCGAATACTTTGTTAAAGACGTAGAGACGGAAAACTAGATTAAAATATTTATCTGTAGCTAACGAGACAAATAAAATTCGAAATAAATTACATAATGGGTAACATACCTACATATGAAACATGTTTTATTTTTTACTCTCCTAGGAAATATTTCTTGGATAGAAACCAATTAAAAATAATAATCGGAACGTCAGAACGAGAAACGTTATCGCCGAGACCTTTTGTATTGATTTTCTACTCAACTGCTCTATTCGCTTTCGTCCGAAATTCACCAGAAACCATTTTTATTCCGCAAAAGTAGATAGGTTAGGTTAGGTTAGGTATCTTTAAACGCCCGAAGGGTAAACCGCTCAGAAAGGGGAAAAGAGTAGTCGGACCACGGGTAATGGTCCGATTTGACAGTCATGGCGATTAACAATTAGTCTTTAACGTTATCATCGGATATAGGTATCTAGACCGTCTTTCAGTTTAAAAATGGCTGCTATATTAAATTTGGTTGATATCTTTTTACACGTTGCATGATCAAAAGTAAACATACAACACATATTTCACTACCGATTCATTACATTAGCATGTTAAACTTGACACCGCAGAAAAAAACAAATAACGTACGGCAATCAACTAGAGCAGATAAACGATTTTGCCGAAACGAAATGCCATTAACCTAATGATATTGTTTAGGTATACGAGTAGCTACAGCTGAGCTTCCCAGCTCATATTTGATTTCATACATACATACATTAAATCACGCCTGTTTCCCAGAGGGGTAGGCAGAGACCACTTCTTTCCACTTGCTACGATCTTGATTTCATGCCTTCTCAAATTAAGAGTTTTTTTTTAAATATAGATGCCTCGTTTTTATAGTATGTAATAATGTTTCCATGTTTCAATCCACGCTCGATTTTAGGCTCATAAAGTTACTACTTTAGAAAAAACTCGATCTGATATTTGGACAAGTGTGAGTTTGAACTTAATTCTCGTATGAGAATTAAGTTTAAAATCGTACGTCACGCAATATGAGATACGAGGTGTTTTCAAAGCAATGACGATACATATTTCAAATCAGGAGATTGTAAACTACGATAGAATATTACTACTAGTAATTCCCTATATTGCCCCCGATACCAAAACCAAAAGCGAACACTTCTAATTGGCGGTAAGTAACTAGGAAGTAAGATGGTGGGAGCGAGTCTGACAGACCTGGCACGAAGTACTATTAGGCACTCCACCAAAACAAAATTTAACGCCATCTATACGATATACGTGGAACTATTATCAAAAGTATCCTTAAAGGCATTTCCACATACGAGTAGAATGTAAGGGTACATACCCTGAATAGACTGAAATTTGTATAATATTTTGCAGATTTCAGATATAGTCATACCTTGAGTATAACGCGGTATTAAAGTTTCAGGTTTCAGTAAGTAAAGCTTAGTAATTTACATTACGATTGTTTCGGTCGGTTTTTTTTTCAAAAGAAACCAATCCCTTTAATGTCAACTATTTTTCATCGTTGAATAATGGTCTAAAACAGCCGTGTTTTCACTAGACCGTCCCCAGGCCAGTTGTCTCACCGTCAGCGGGGAAGCGAAAAGCTATCGACTATTTTCTCGCTCAAGAAACGAACAAACTTTATAGATCCCGTGTCAATAAAAGAGACACATATCGCACATGACAATCAATACCGTCTTAACTCGAAATGTGACAGTGTTGAAAATTTAATTCTATTTACAAACTAGTACAAATAGGTATGCATTACAATTTATTTTTGAGTTAATACGGTATTGAATGTCATGTGCGATATATTAATAGTTGATCGCTGAATGTCCATACTTCACACTGTCGGCGAGAACTCTCTGTCCGACAAAAGATATCGATCCCGTGTCAATAAAAGAGACACATATATTAATAGTTGTCGCTGATCGTCGGCGGTGCGGCAAGTCACACACTGTATACAGTTCTGATATGTAGGTTGCGTGACTCTCCTATCTCCACATACCTAATTCTTAATTTTGTTTGCAGGGCGCGGCATTATATATGGGCTGCGGTCAAGGCCACTCCATTACGGCTTGATGGCTACATACCTATGTATGTATGAAACCATATAAATAGTGACAAGATGATTTCGGAGAAACCATTCACGATAATTGCTTTTGGAAAACAAGACAGAAGAGTTTAGAATTTTAAGACTTACAAATTGTTAGTAAAACCTGTTTAAATTAACATAAGGGAAGATAAAAAATGTTATTTAGGCCTCAAGCAAGGACGAAATTTTACATAGACATAAATTATATTCTGAAATAGCACATAAGCTTACTCTTATCTATAATATCTATACTTCTATACTAATATTATAAAGCTGAAGAGTTTGTTTGTTTGATTGATTGAACGCGCTAATCTCAGAAACTACTGGTCCGATTTGAAAAAATCTTTCAGTGTTAGATAGCCCATTTATCGAGAAAGGCTATATATCATACTCACATAAACCGAAGCGAAGCGAGGGCGGGTCGCTAGTCCAGAAATAAATCCCTTTCTTATAAGTAATTACGAATTCTACGCGGACGGGATCGGGGGCAAAATCTAGTTCACCATGTCGTTCATTGAATACAAAACGGACACATTCCAAAATGAGTCAGTGTTGCATTTTAAAATTAGAAGCTATTTGTATCAGATTTTTAATGCAAGAGCAAATTATTTTGGAATGTGTCCGTTTTGTATTCAACTAGCGAGCTTCGCTTCGGTTTATATGAGTTTTCTGTAACACCAGTACATAAAATAAAAAAATATTATACATATAAACCTTCCTCATGAATCCCTCTATCTATTAAAAAAAACCGCATCAAAATCCGTTGCGTAGTTTTTAAGATCTAAGCATACATAGGGACAGACAGCGGGAAGCGACTTTGTTTTATACTATGTAGTGATGAGCGATGTAGTGTAGGTAAACAACTTTTTCTGTTCATCCCAATTGACCTCTAATCGCGGTACCACACACCGCGTTAATAGATTTTATTGTTTTTTTTTGTCATCAATATGACTGCGGTTTTCCTCTTAGGGGAAGAACATAGATAATGACTGTGTTACGTAAGCGCAGCGCAAGCGCACTGAATAATTCACTGGCCGGAAATTATTTTTAATGGCTGACGTGGTTTACCTAGAATCCAAGGCATTTATTTTTAAATTTTGTTTGTGTTAGAACAATGTACATACTAAATACCGTAGAAGACAGTAAGCATTACATCTATTATAAGTAACAATGGTTGATTTGTTTACAGAATCTCATCTTTACAGGCTTTTGTTTCTTTAACTTGTTATTATATCGTGTAACTAGATTTACAGATATAGTGAATAATCCTTGCCCATCGTTTTTTGTCGGATTAGTTCGTATTTATCTAGCTTTCTCAATTAACTTTAGTACGCATCAATAAGCCAACTGAGAAAGCAAGATAAATACGAAGTTATCCGACCAAAAACGATGGGAAAGGATTACGAGGGCTGCCTTTTAAGTTGTGTCGTTTGGAAAAACTAAAGACAATTTAAGTGTTAAATGGTATTTATTGTTTTTCAAAGTAATCACCGTGATATGTAATACACTTTTTCATTCGATCGAACCAGTTTTCGAAACACTTATTCCAGTCCGAAGTCGGGGTCTCCAAAATGGCCGTTTTGTATGCCTCAACGGCTTCTTCAGGCGTCTGGTACCGTTGACCACGAAGTCGTTGCTTGATTTTTGGAAAAGTAAAAAAATCGTTAGGGCTTAAGTCTGGACTGTGCGGCGGGTGTTCCAGAATTTCGACGTTTTGCTCTTTTAAAAACGCAATTGTTTGCCGGGCGGTGTGCGAGCTCGCATTATCGTGATGCAGTCTTATACGACGTCTTGGGTTATTTTTTCGAAACTCGCCGATGACTTCTGGTAAACAGACAGTGGTATACCAGTCAGCATTAACCGTTTTACGATCCTCGAGCACGATGTTGGCCACGTGGCCACTTTTCGCCACAAACGTGGCGACTATTTTTTTCGAAATGCTCCGTGAGCGTATTACTTTGGTCGGTTTTGGCTCATCTTGGAACACCCAAACAGTCGACTGCTGTTTAGAATCGGGTTCGTAGGCATATATCCAAGATTCGTCACCACTGATAATGTCGTAAACATGTTTCGAGTTTCCTCGGTTGAATTGCCGCAGAGTTTTGCGACACCATCGAACGCGAGCCGTTTTTTGGTCTTCACTGAGTAAATGTGGTATCCAGCGAGAGATCAACTTTTTTACGCCTAAGTGATCATGCAAAATACTGTGAACACTGGTCCCTGAAATACTTAAGGAAGCTTCTATCTCACGGTATGTCGCATGGCGATCTTCGACGATCAGTTGCCGTACAGCATCAATGTTCTCCTGGGTTACGGCTGTTTTTGGTCGACCTTCACGATGTCTATCACCAAGACTAGAGCAACAACGTTGAAATTCTAAATACCAGCGTTCCACAGTCCGGAGGCATGGTGCTTTATCATTGAAAACCGTAGTCAACTCTTCGAAGCACTGAAGTCGCGTTAAGCCCCTTTTGAAGTTGTAAAAAAATATCGCACGTAAATTTTCCTTCGAAATTTCCATTTTCACAACTGACTTGTCAACTTTGAACGAGCGCTGTACTAAAACGGTTGGGCCGATTTCGAGTCATTCTTTTGTTTTCGAATTCTAATTTCAAATATTTTAAGATGACACTAGTTCTTTTTTATGCAATCACGGAAGGCTTGCAAACGACAGAACTTAAAAGGCAGCCCTCGTATTCACTACATCTGTACTTCTATCTGCAATTATTACCCGACTGGCGAATTTTTTTTTATGGCAAGTAGAAAGCGAACGATCATACCCACTGACATTAGCATTCTCAAGACTACAAACCCAAGACTGCCTACGTTTCCAAACATGAGGACTAAGATGGAATGCCTCTGCCAGTAATTTCACCGGTAGTCTTATCCACACAGGGTACACAACAAATGTGAAGAATGCTTAGCGGTAGGTCAAAGGATAACCAGGAGAATTATCATGTTTTACACCTGTATGTAATTATGTACTGTCAAGGAAATTGATTCCTAGACCATTTTGGACTATGTCAAAGTGACACTGTAAATAAAATGATAAGAAGTCTCAACGATTTTATTGATTATTAGCGACCCGTCGCTTCGCTTCGGTTTATGTGAGTTTTCTGTAACACCCGTGCATAAAACAGAGTTTATTATACTTAAAAACCATCCTCTTGAATCAGTCTATCTATTAAAAAAAACCGCATCAATATCCGTTACGTAGTTTTTTTTTAATTTGAATTTGAATTTTGAATTTTAAAGATCTAAGCATACATAGGGACAGACAGACAGCGGGAAGCGACTTTGTTTTATACTATGTACCTAGTGATGTCACTATGACATAGTCCAAAAAGGTCTAAGAATTTTCCTTTACTGTAGGTACAGTATGTATGTAGGTATGACTAAATGTACCTATGGTTCTTTGTTTCTCTAAGGATTAATGGAAGGTCCTATTTCGATACGAGACACGTCGTAAGACTCGTAAGATTCAGCTTAGCATTGCATTGCAAATGACATGGGGTAGGTAGTTAAGTATCTTAAATTAAAAAATATACACATGTTAACTAAATCTTATACGCTATTTTAATAACGAGCTAAGGCAGACTTATACCCTTTCCACTAGGACCCCTACGGTCGACTTTGTCACGGTGCATTCGTCACTCTCACACTCGCATATTGGTCAGAAAGCGACCGATATTTTTCTCCACGTTTATCCGCATCGATAAACAGGACCACTACATCACACAGCACGTGTTTTATATTAGTGGTATTGTTGGTGCAATCACAAGTGTTCGATAAAGGTACTTCAGTGCCAAGCGTTCGACGAGTAACACTAAGTTTACCTATGACGCAAAGCGAGATAAGTATAGGATATTTACATAGATCATTATCATTAGTCTTACTTCTATTTTAAAAGGGTTTTTTTCTGTTTCACTGATTTGAATAGGTATGTTTAGTCGAATCGAAGGTCATCACTAGACTTAGGACTATTAGGACTTTGGTGGCAAAACATTGTTCTAGAATCCATGGAGTCGCTATTTCCTATTCATAAAAATACATACCACTTTGATTTTGACTATCAGTATTTTAATATTTCAAATCCATTTATTAATTAAACCGCTAAACCAATATAAATAATATATAAAGCGTTATAAAAAAGAAAATATTAGTAGCTATGGAATAACCTAAGTAAAAATGTACTTAGTTCATTTTGAAATATGACCATACTGAAGGTAAAGGTTTTTTGGAAATGTATCCCCTAAGGGTTCAAAGTAGGGGGAGTAGCGGTTCTTCTCTTTTTTTTAATGGACCGTATAATTAACACTAACAGTAAAACCAACGTCGCGGGCGTCCTCTAACATAATTAATCGATGTATGTATGTATGTAAACTCTCTATTGCACAACAAAAAAAACAATTACAAGTAAATTCGAACATAAACCTAAGATTAATATGTACAATGGCGAACTCCCGATGTTTCTCTGTCTGTCCTACGTCAGCTATTCTCAAAGTGAGCTCCGCGGAGCCCTGGGACTCATTTTTAAATTTTTACTATGAAAACAGGTTTTGCCTAATTTTAAGTTCCATAAAAAATTAAGTTTTTATAAAGGGTTCCGTCGCTAAACCGCTGGTCTACATCATTATTCGGCGTCATAATTTATTCGAACTTCTATAATAGATATGTAAGTGTAGATAAGGCAAGGTTAGGTTTGATTTATAAAATTCCTGGGAATTACATTATGAATTGTGATAATCATGAGTCATGACAATATAAACTATATTAAGATAAAACAAAATGTACAAATAGCAGTTGGGAGAATGATACATTAAACTAAAAATAATTATGTCCACATTATTCACATTAAAAGACGTAACATGCAAAGGGAGACTAATGCTAAGAAAAAGCGTCGCTTATCCATATATTGCAAATGTGAAAGCAACTGCCTTAAATGTTTGTCTGTCTGTTAAGCAAACCACAGAACCGATTTCTATGAAATTTAGTATGCAAATAGATTGAGTCCTATTGGAAAATAATATAATTCCCTCGGGAATAGCGATAACCGAGATCAACGCAGACGGAGTCGCAAGCAGCAGTTAGATGATTGTGTTTATTCATAACTTAAGCAACATATACATACACACCCTTTATATAGATGACGTATGAGACACTAAAGTTTTCTTGACACGCTTTTTTATTATGGTAGATTTTTATATATAAGCGGGTCTATGGCTAGCTGTGATTCTGAAAACATTTGGCCGTTTTTGTTTTGTAAATTACTTTATCGTTGATTTTGGTTCGCAAACCCGGGGCAGTTTTGTGTGACAACTTGTAACATTGATGAACTTGCATTGAATAAAATAACAGTGAAAAGATGGTTCCAAATGAGTTAGCGGTCAAGATCACACCAAGCCATTGAAATGGATGCCCGCCATCTTCAAGGGTCATAACAACTATGACTGGAAGACTTCGACGAGAGGACAGGATTCACCGTACAACGTTGCTTATTATATACTTGACATTGGCAAAATTACTTTATATTATGTAGACGAGAGACGAGACGATAGCGCCATCTATCCGCGATATCATGAATCAACTGATGTTATTATCAGCTTATCGATGACTACACGACGCGTAGCCTAGTTGGTAGCGACCCTGCCTACGAAGCTAGCGGTCCTGGGTTCGATCCCCGGTAAGAACTTATTATTTAGAGACTTAAATGTTTTTTTTACAAATATCTTTATAGCCGTTTAGTATCCGTAGTACAAGCCTTATTGAGCTTATTTTGGGACTGGATCAATTCGGTTGAAATGCGGATATGGGTGTATTCCATGTCTTCCCGTGGATGTCGTAAGAGGCGACAAGGATGAAGACTTGTACTACTGATAGGCGATAAGCTTGCAACCTGACATGAATACGCTGGTAAAAGCTTAGCCTAATTTTGTACAAAACCTGGTTACAGAATTATGAATAAGTTTTTAAAGTTGAAGGTTCTGTAGGTCTGCCTACCCCACTGGGATTACAGGCGTGAAGGTATGTATGTATGTATGTATGTACCTATGTATCTTTATTGTCCACTGATATCCTACTCATAATTATAAATGTGAAAGTTTGTGAGGATGTTTGTATGTACGTCCTTTAATCAGCCATAAACACTAAAGTAAGGAGTCCTGAATTACTACATAGACAATTTTTTCTTCCAGAAAGTTAACAAGTATAACACTAAACTACTAGGTTTGATGGCTTGTATCTATACCACTGCCGTATGATACATTTAAATATAAAGCTTGTCCCAGAAAAAAATGTCGTTTATTGATTTGCCTAAAAGTATGGTAAACGAAAAGGTTTTCTGTTGTTTTAGACGTAGTATTATTAAAAAGACATTCAATATCCAAAATTATAAATTTATTATTTTACCAAGTTTTATTCATCCAGAATCTTCGCAGTTTACGTTTCACCCCTGCCATCAAGACTTACAAACATCTGAATCTGTGATTAGTTTCGAAGCTTCGTTCCACTTTCGCTTGAAGTTATCAACTGACGTTGCATTAGTCTTATGTTTTAAGAGCTTTTGCTTCATGTTAACCCAGTATTTCTCAATGGGCCGCAACTCAGGGCAATTGGGAGGATTATGGTCTTTTTCCACAAATTCGATGTTGTTGGTCTCATACCACTCTATAGCTTTCTTTGTGTAGTGGCACGTGGCCAAATCAGGCCAGAACAGAACAGGCTTTTTATGTCGTCTTATAAACGGTAAGAGTCGTTTTTTCAGACACTCGTTCAGGTAAATGTCGCCATTAACAGTACCCTTAGCGAAATATGGGGTACTGCGTTTGCCACACGAACAAATGGCCTGCCACACGAGAGCTTTCTTGGCAAATTTATCAGTTTTGATAACCTTGTACTCATCATCGACAGTTTTTCTGTCGGTTCCAGAATAGAAATGATGCCCTGGTAATGACTTAAAGTCCAATTTGCAATAGGTTTCGTCGTCCATAACTATACAGTAATTTTTTGTGGTTAATTTTGAATATAGTTTTCGTGATCTGGTTTTTGCTTCTGTTTGCTGCTTGGCATTTCTATTCGGCACTTTAGTTTGTTTAAAAGACTTTATGTGATTATTTTTCTTCACTCGTTGCACTGTAGATTTCGATGTTTTAAACTTTTTAGCCAAATCTCTTACGGAAAGGGTTGGCTTCTTTTGCAAAGCAGCTATGACTTTCTTCTCGATTTCTCCATCGACAAACCCACTCTTACGATCGCTTCCAGGCCGTCGCCGTATTCCACCAGTGTCCCTGAACCGCTTTAGCACCCTTTGAACGGTTCTTATAGATGTATTCAGCTCCAACGCTACTTTTTTTGCAGAATTGCCTCCGTACTCGACGTATTTGTACAATATATTTCGTTTTTATTTTTTAAGAAATATTAGCAAAGGCCTGTGTCTTACAAACGACATTATTATTAAAACCTTGTTAATTGAAACTTTTAAGACAATCTCTGCTTGTGTAAACGACATTTTTTTCTGGGACAAGCTTTAGGTGTCGCAAACTGACAGATAGACCAACGCTTTTTCGAGAAATTAGGTTAATTCTGCGGTTCATGCTTCAATGAGTTTCCATCGAAAATATATTTTAGGCAAGGTTTATAATAAAAAATGGCATTTGCCGGCGGCTTTGTCCGCGTTATCAAATCAAATCAAATCAATTTTATTTCAGACAATGTGCAAACGGTTTTGTGGGACATTATGTTCCTATATATGATGTAATTTCATCTTTTTTTCATAATAAATAAATAAATAAATGAATTGCATTTATGTTGTGTTATATATGTGCAATGTGGGTAGATTGAGTGATAGTGAATAAATGAAGGTAGCTGAGGAATCCAGTCTGTCATCGAGGTTCTACAGCTTATGCATGTGCTCAACTCTAAATTAGTAAGTTATAATAGTGGCGACGACGTAAACGGGACTAAAGTGTGCATAACAGTGTTAAAAGTTTGTGTTTGTAGTGGTAAAGTATTATTATAAACATACTAGTGCAAGATGGGGGTGAAATTTGGTGAGTTTGATATAGCACATGGCTGTTGGAAGAACTACTTAGAAAGGTTCTCTTTCTGTCTGCAAGCAAACGAAATAGTAGAAGATACTAAGAAAAGGGCAAATTTACTGGCTGTATGTGGTCCTGACTTGTATGATTTAATTGTTTCATTGATTGCTCCGACTTCAATAAGTGAGGTTAGTTTTACAACTATAACTACTAAGTTAAGTGGGCATTTTCATCCGAAACCAAATGAAATTATACAATCATATAAATTTCATAGTAGACATCAAGAGGAGGGGGAAAAAGTTCGAGATTACATGGCTCAATTAAGGAAATTAAGTATAGATTGTAATTTTACAGATTTAGATCGAACTTTAAGAGACCGCTTAGTATGTGGCATAAGGGACAAGGAGGTGCAGAGACGAATGTTACAACACAGCAAGTTATCATTTGATCAAGCATGTGAAATTGCATTGTCTCATGAAGCGGCAGGTATAGATGCAAGTATTATTACTGCACCCTCTTCAAGTAGGTCTATGTTCGAACCAGAAGTGCCAATGGAAGTAAATAAATTCATAAATAAAAAAATTGATAAGCAGGCAGAAAGGCAAACTTGTTTTCGGTGCGGTAGGGCGCACCGAGGTGCATGCAGATTCAGATGGTCAAAATGTAATCATTGTGGTAAAATAGGTCACATAGAAGCAGTTTGTTTGTTAAAAAATAAAGGCGAGAACATATCGAAGTCACAGGTCAATGGATTGTATGAGGAAGCAACTGTCAACAATATGAGGCAGGCCACGTCTGCCCCAGCATATATGGTAAAAATTAATTTAAATGGGGTGATGATGAGTATGGAGGTGGACTCTGGTTGCGCTTTTACCTTGATAAGCGAACAAACTGCTAAGCTGATTTGGGAGAGCGGTGAACCTGAGTTGGAAGATGTAAATGTTGCATTAAAGACTTGGACAGACAATAGATTGTCATTGTTAGGGAAAACCGTGGTAATGGTACAGTACAAGGGTATGGAAAAAAAATTACCAGTGTTTGTGGCTAGGGGTGATGGCCCTAGTTTAATTGGTCGAAATTGGTTTGCTGAGTTAGGTATCCAGCTACAAGGCGTTTACAATGTAAAAATAGATAAAGCTAACTTAGACAAACAACTAACAGAGATATTACAGAGGTACACAGAAGTATTTGAAGAAGGATTAGGGAAATATACAGGTCCGGTGGTAAGCATAATACCTCAAGAAGGTTCAAGACCTAAGTTTTTAAAGAGTAGACCGGTACCATTCGCTTTGAAAGATAGAATACTTGAAGAGATTGATAGATTGGTATCAGAAGGGGTACTAGAGGCCACCTCACATTCCGAATGGGCAACACCCATAGTTCCTGTGCTTAAACAAGACGGTAGTGTGCGTTTGTGTGGGGATTACCGGTCGACAGTCAATGCCGTGACCGAGACAGACACCTACCCCTTACCTACTCTCACAGAAGCGTTTGCAGAATTACAAGGCGGAGTGCTGTTTACGAAGATTGACTTAGATCGCGCCTATACACAGGTTACAGTAGATGAGGAAACGGCGATTTTGTTGACAATTAATACACCAAAAGGTCTGTATAAAATGAAGAGGCTTCCATTCGGTGTTAAGGCCTGCCCAGGGATATTTCAAAGGTTGATGTCATCACTTCTGGCAGGTATTCCGGGTATAGCGGTTCTGTTAGACGATATTGTGGTAACAGGCAGTGGGATAGAAGAACACAATAGAAGACTCGAAGAAGTACTTCGGAAGTTAAAGGAAGCGGGTTTACGCTTGAACAAGAAGAAATGTGCTTTTGCCGCTGAAAGTGTTAAATTTCTGGGTTATATCATCGACGAATTTGGTATTCACCCATGTGAAGAGAAAATTCGTGCGATTATGAAAACCCCAGCACCCCGAAACGTGAAGGAGCTCCAAGCATTTTTAGGGCTTCTTAATTTCTATGATCGTTTTCTACCACACAAGGCCTCAATAGCAGAACCTCTATATAGACTACTGGATAAAAAAGTAAAATGGAAATGGGGAAAAATTCACCAAGAAGCATTCGAGATCCTAAGGAAAATGATTTCCAGTAAAGACACTTTAGTGCATTATGATGGCAAGAAGAAACTCATTTTGTCGTGTGATGCGTCAGAATATGGCCTTGGGGCCGTTTTGGAACATGAGATGAGCGACGGAAACGTCAGACCCGTGATGTTTGCATCGAGGACGATGAACGCGCATGAACGAAACTACGCACAAATAGACAAAGAAGCAGCAGCGATCGTGTTTGGATTGAAGAAGTTCCACCAATTCATAAGTGGTAGAAGAGTGAACATCAAAACGGATCATAAGCCATTGTTAGGGATATTTGACCCAAAAAAGCCGATACCCAATATTATATCGCCGAGAATGTTAAGATGGGCGCTGTTACTAAATTCTTATGATTATATGATACAGTATGTAGAAGGAAAAAAATTAGGTAATGCGGACGCTCTTAGCCGTTGGCCAACACATGAAGAAATCACGGAAGAAGAGTTTTCTGGAGTGTTATTAATTGAAGAAACTCCAATTGAATTGGAATTTTCGGCAGTAGAGGTAGCGAAGTGGACTAAGAAGGACAAGTGCCTGAGCAAAGTTCTATATTGGATACGTAACGGTTGGCCATGTAAATCTGAAAACGATTTTAAAGTATATTGGCAAAAGAGGGATGAGTTGTCCGTGTATAAGGACTGCATATTATGGGGGAACAGAGTGGTTCTACCTGAGATTATGAGACTGAAAGTTATAGAAGAGCTACATAAGAATCACGACGGCATTGTGATTACAAAGGCTATGGCAAGAAGCTATTTCTGGTGGCCTGCCATCGATAAGCAGATTGAAGATGCAGTAAAATCCTGTAGTATTTGTGCAGAGAACCGAAACATGCCACCTAAAGTCTCTCATCAATGGATAAGACCTAGTAAGGCATGGTCTAGACTGCATATAGATTATGCTGGACCTTTTCAAGGAAAAACTTTTGTCATATTAATTGATGCATTTTCAAAATGGCCTGAAGTAAAGATTGTACCTAATATGAGCAGTGGTACATTAATTAGTGTATTAAGAGGAATATTTGCAGAGCAAGGCCTTCCTGATACTATCGTAAGTGATAATGGTAGAAGTTTTGTGTCCGAGGAGTTTCGGAGGTATTTAGAATCAATGGGCATCAGACAAGTGTTAGCAGCGCCGTATCATCCAGCAACAAACGGCCAAGCCGAAAGAACTGTACAGACTATTAAATCGAAGTTAAGGAAGCTTACAGGAGGATCATGGGAAGTACGATTAGCAACTATATTGTACGGGTTACGCACTACACCGAACAGTGTCAATGAAAGAACACCAGCCGAGCTCCTTAACAACCGACGTTTTCGGACAAAATTTGATAATTTAAATCCACTTTCCTTCCAATATGAGGATCAAGAAGAATCAATAGACAAAAATATTAAAAAGAAGATCAGAGAGTTTATTGTAGGGCAGGCAGTTTACGTAAGGAACTACTGCAAAGGATCGCGCTGGTTGAAAGGCATTGTGGAGAAAAGAATTGGTACATGCAGATATCTGGTGAAATGGAACGATAGGCTACTTATGAGACATGTGAATCAAATGCTTAGCTGTGGGGAGGAGAAGGAGCCCAATGTCACCGAATCTATAGAGCAAACAAATCGAAAGGAAGAAGATTTAGGGGTCTCAATACCGTCCCCACGCCATTGGGCAGAGATAATCGGAGTGTCAGGACCACAGGATATTACTGTGCACCAAAACACACATGACAGCCCAGTTAACAATAATTACAAGCGCCCTCGATCGAGTTCGTCACCAGAGTCACCTGTTACGAAGAGGTTGGCTTTAGCAGACACTAGTAGCGATATTGAATTATCTGAACTAGTTGATACAGAGGCTGAAAGCGATTAGTCTCATGCTTGCCTAGTACGTTAAGTGAATGTTAGGTTATTAGTGAATGTTAGTGATACTTAGTGAATGTTAGGTTTAGATTGTGAACAAGTGTAAGTGACTATCAGTGAGGTAAATGAAACTTAAATGAACTATTGAACACTCTTGAGGGGAAGGCATGTTATATATGTGCAATGTGGGTAGATTGAGTGATAGTGAATAAATGAAGGTAGCTGAGGAATCCAGTCTGTCATCGAGGTTCTACAGCTTATGCATGTGCTCAACTCTAAATTAGTAAGTTATAATATGTTGGTTGCTATTCATTTTAGTGAACTATATATTTTATTAACTATGCAATTTTTTATTTCAATGTTAGATTACTTTATTTTATTTGTAGTGTTGATGTTAGTATAAGTATGGACTGTACATTGTCTGAAATAAAATTGATTTGATAACGCGGACAAAACCGCCGGCAAATACCAGTTTTTATTATAAACCTTGTCTAAAATATATTTTCGATGGAAACTCATTGAAGCATGAACCGCTGAATTAGCCTTATTTCTCGAAAAAGCGTTTGTCTATCTGTCAGTTTGTGACACCTTTACGAGTAAATTACTAAACCTATTTTGATAAAAATTTGGAGATAGCTTGAACACAAGGAAGTGACTTCGGATACTTTTCATAGTTTTCATTTAACGCATTCTATGTGGACAAAGCCGAGTGCAAACCTAGTATTTCATAATCCAATGATTCACAAGTAAAACAAACTATGAAATCAGCAAATATCTCAGTTAATCTGTACTTCAAGTATAATTGTATGATAAAATGCTTCAGAACTCTTTTATAATTACCTATTGTGGTACTAAGATTGCTAAGAACACATAATCTGCCGTCCTACAGAGAAAAGGCACAAGTGGAATTAATTAACAGAAGCATATTAAACTCTCTAGGGTTATAATAATGTTGGAAGTTCAATACAATTCACATTGTAGATGTGCCTTTTTCCATGGGAGGGCAGTAATGCCATGTTCATAAAAACATAATCTTGAAATTATTATGCATTTCCAAAACACATTAAAGGTTGCGATCTGTAAGACCACTACGGTTTCTATTTAATAACTAAATCAGTTGAGTAACTTATAACAATTAAATAGTTAGATGAAGTAAATGAAATATCAACGGAACATTGGAACATTACGTTCTTTATGTATTAAAAAATGCTATAAAGCTATTTGTAGTCAACCAAACCTACAACAATAGACAGAAGTTCAGAAATTCGTTTCCCTTGTAGATCACCAGTATGGAAATATCCAATATTATTATTTTCACTGTACCAAAAGCCAGTAATTAAAACATACTATGAAGTTGTAATAAGTCGCATCTTGTTGTAATAACATTAACATTTGTAAAATTTTAAGTTTATGCAATGTGTTAATAAAATAATAAAAATAAATAAATAAATTTGCGGGATAAGGAGCCATAATTTTAATATGGATATTTCAACAATAAAATCATGGGATCCCCAATAATTAAAAAGACAACATATTGCCGATGTCAATTCTCATTTATTGTCTACGGGAGCAAATCAAAGATCCGCAGATTATTTTATGTGCTATTGCACTGTATTTATGTTGATAATACTGAGTATAATGACAATTAAACCATATAGGTATATATACTTTAATGTTATATTTTTTCAAAAAGGAGACCTGAGGCATTTCAGAGTAATATACAAAATGCCTAGTAAGTAAAAGTCATTATCATGTCCTGAACCATTATGAAGATCTTGCAGGAGTCTTATTAAACTACAGAATTCAAAATTAACATACCACCATAGTTTCTGGTGAAGATGATGCATCCTCGGAAGATGCTGAGAATATGCATGTTGTCACAAAAACTGCTGCAGCCAACATATAAATCCGTTTACGCACCATTTTGAACCCTGAAACCAAAAAGAGTTAGCTTCCGTCATTTTATAGTTACGCAGTGGGACGTTGCTGCAAATAAGGGCAAATTATGGAAAGTGGTTTAGTACGTACATAGGTACATAGTTAGTTTCAATGATGTTTCATCCAATTTTATGTTTCTCAATTGTGCGATCAAACTAATTTTCATAAGTGAATAATGTTTTGTTTTTCTGAAACTGTTAGTTTCCAGGATTGTAACGTAATCCAACCTACATATTTTATTAATAAATGGGTTAAAAAAAATGCATTTGCAAATTAAATTTTACGGTGACCACATTTGGTTGGTACACCAGTGCACTACTAGACAATAAAAAGTGAGAAATGTATTTCTAAATTTCAATTTACCTTTTTCAGTTTGCCAGGGGAATAACAGCCCATGTGCCTAGCACAAAAACTAACTGCTTAATACATATTTACATGAGAGTATATTTTTCCACACTGCGTTTGAAACTTTATTATCAACCAGCAACTAGCAACAATTGTTTGCATTCTAAACATAACTTGCAATCAATAACATACATAACTTATTGTTTGATAATATATGACATATACATTACATTGGTAATTACAGTTAAGTAAAACGTGTACCACATTATTACTAATTGCTATACGAGAGTAGTTTCAAGGTAGTTTGAAGGATTATTGTGTTGTGATGAAGGAGTTTTCAACACAAAATTGATCTAGTTTATTAAGTTTATTAATACACTTCATAACAGGCGTCATACTCTTAACTCTCATTATACTTTTATTTCATATAGCCTTGATAACTAAAACCCGTAACGAATTGGACAATTACGTATGCGCCTGGCTGAAAATGGTTAAAGAAACACTTAATTGACCATATTTTTAGTAAGAAACACCGAGGAAAGTAACAATTCTTGGACAGAATTACATTGAAACGTCACCTAGAATAGTGAATGTGGCCTGTCGAATGTCAACTTACCTTGTTTGTAGCTTTTTAATACGCTATCGGTAACTTGTTTGATCAATAATACTATAACTCGATAATGTTACACTGTCGTCACATAACGTGACTGAAAGAGATTCGATATTTATTGGATGTCATATGAAAACATGCCTTGAAACATGCATTTTCAGACACATCGCTCCGCTCTACAAATTGACAGATGGATCGGTCGGTATTTTGTTGATGTTGGCATAACTTGTCAAAGGTAAGGTCTCACGGCAGAGTTTTCAAAACCCGATTTCAGTATTTTTTTGGAAAGTATAGGATATTATATTTAAAATAATACATAAAACGATATAAATACATGTAGTTAATGCCTAGTTGAGTTTAAAACGTTTGCAGAAATAACCTTTTTTTTTTAAATAAAAGCAGATACTATACTTGCATCCTAGGCTTTACCTTCAAGCGTTTCGCAATTGCATTTTTAGAATAACGTCAGGGACTGAAAACAAAACATACCCTTTTAATCTGTGAACAAAAGTCAAAACGAAACTTAACTTAAGTGACACAAAGATCAACAACATTCACTTTATCATTAACCTTAAATAAATTAAAATGCCTGTTGATTACCGTAGATTTAACGGCCCTGAAGATAGTATACCTTACCAAAGTTTCACTAAGGACTACTTTAAAACTTACGATGAACTTTACAACGAGTTAATCGACGAAAACGGTTTGCGGAAAGATGGGCGCGCATTGGATGAAGCCCGAAGCATGTGTATGTTTTGTATGTGTTTATTGTTGTAAAATATATAAATTCGGAATTAAAAGTCCCCAATTAAATGCTCAATCTTATTGCAGTTGCCAGGACGGATATGGTTTCTCAAGCAAAGGGGTCAGCGTACGTTGAATTGAAGAGAACTAAAGTTGTTTGTTCCGTTTATGATCCCAGAGAAACGCCTCATCAGAATGAGTTCAGGTATTAATTAGTTTTAGCATTTTCACCCGAGTGTTACGTAATTAGAACACTATCACACATTTGCACTATTTAGTTTTAAATATTTATTCCGGTGTATGACAGGACAGCAAATGTTTATATTTTGAAACAATAAATATAAAGTTGTATTTTGAACCTTTGGTTTGTGACGTTATCGAGTCTTAATATTGGATGTTTAGTTTGATTAATGATTACATGTATATCAAAGGCCATAAGTATCAATTTTGAAATGAAACTAGAATGTTTTTTTTATACACAGTGGGTACTTATATGGTAAAAAAAACATGCATGCTTATACTATTAGGACAATCATATACTTTAGCTAGTCTTATAAATGAAGCTCTAGGCATGACTTGAATAGCTGATTAATTCCTGATTTGCCGGATTCTTGTGATCGATTAAGAGTTCTGACTGTCACAGTTATATGAAATTCCGGCAAAACGGGAATCGGGCAAAACAGGAACTAACTGAATAGCTCTATGCCTTTAACCCAAGGAATCTCATGTCATATATAATTAACTCTGAATATATAGGAGTATAATAATATATCTCCGTCCCTTTCACTGCCTTTTAATAAACTATGTAGAAATTGATTGTTCTACTTTTTCCAACAGTCAGCTGGGGCAGCTATACTGCGAAGTGAAGTTTGCTTCATTCTCCTGCCCCGGCCAGCGCCGTTCGCTTGCCCCTGATCAGGAAGAGAAGGCTTTGTCTGAGGCCCTGAGACAAGCTCTTGAGCCAGCAGTATGCAGACATCTCTTCCCTAATTATCAGGTAACAAACTTAGATGGAAAAAATTGTTGCCTCATACGGTCTTTTAAATGCTCTAATAATGCTGCTACTAATCATTGAAATTCACATTCTCTGCCACATAGTATGTAGTGCAATGCCAAACCAGTGTTTTTCCACTTTGTAGCAAAAACTGCCTACGAACAGAGAACCCGCTGAGCTGGTTGGTGGCACTGAAAGTGTTACATACATACATAAACTCATGCCTGAATTCCCAGATTAGGATAGGGAGAGCTACAGAATTACGCACAAATTCTAAAATCTGAAACTGTTAATATAATGAAAACTGATGAATTGCATATTTGTTCCAGGTTGACATATTCATCTACATCTTAGAACACGACGGAGCATGTCTAGCTGCAGCTATAAATGCCGCTGGACTAGCGTTAGCTGATGCTGCAGTACCCATGTACGACATTATCACAGCTTGCTCCTTAGCTGTAATAGGAGAAAAAATATTCATAGACCCTACAGAGGCTGAAGAACGTTTAGCAGTAACAAGTTCAAAATCAGATAAAAATCATGGAATAGTGACGATGTCAATATTGTCACAGTTAGATCAGATATCGGACTTTATGCAGACAGGGTCCATGGATGTTGAGTGTATTACTAAAGCGATGGAAGTTCTACAAGAAGAATGTAAAAGAATTGTTCCAAATATGCAAAAAGTTATTGTGGCAAAAGTTGTTCGTTGTTACAAGCAACAAAAAGTGATTGAGGAAGAGACAAAGGAACGGGAAGCAGCCTTAAATGCTAAGATGGAGGAGTGGAAATCATTATTAAATGCTGGATAAGATTTTATTTTGTTTTATTTTAAATTTAAATAGTAGTGAACCAAATGTAAACAATACACTTATAAACTAATCTTCAGGTTTCTCTGGAGGCGGGCCGCATGGCTGCAGCATTTTCTCCATAAGATTGAATTTTACTCTAGCTTTAGACTCATTTTCGACGATGGCAAAATAGCTCAGTAGGTCGGGGTGACCCATGTAACTGCAGCACGAATCCCGGTGCTGGTTCGTCAACCATTCGTACTTAGTTGTGTCCGCGTGTCCTGTACCAATATACTTGCTCTGCAAATGCTCTAGCTGACTGTGAATGTTGTATCTTTCACCCATTTTGATGAATCGCCAACGAAAGGTTCAGGTTATATACGTCAAACGCGTAAACCGATTTGATATTGTGGACACCGTGTGTATTAAAAATATTGTCGTAATTTATGTGAAGAACTCAAGCGGTAAAAAACAATGAGTAAAGCAGAAACTGGAAATACGGCAGTACAGCGTACGGAACAGCAAGCAAACAATTTAACTTTTTTATTTTTAGGCATGCTGTCAAGTGTCAACCAATGAAAGCTTGTCTCTGTACTCAGTTGGATTCTAGCCATTTAGGCAAGGATCGTATAATTAATGTTTTTACCCGACTGCGGTAACAATTCCATTATCCTGGACTATGTGCAGTTAGGCGGTTATGAACGTGATATAAATAGCTATTTTATTACGTGCAATTTGTCATAAGCCTAAGCTAATAATAATAATGGTCGGTTTGTTTGCACGTGAATGGAAGGTGATGTAACAGTTTTTTAATACGGCTACCCTTGATGATTGGCATAGCAACGGCGCCATTATTCAAAACGGTGTTAGATCGATTATTTTGAGATTTTATGCATACATAATGTTTTCAATATAAAATAATATGCCTAATGCTAAATTAACAGCATTTAAACGGAACGAAGAAGATTTGGTTAAACAAGCGAAGAAAATAGTAAGAAAGAAGACTGACCTTCAAAAACGAGTGACCCATTTATTTTTGCATGAAAAATGTCTCACTGAGATAGTAAGCACATTAGTAACTAATATCGAATTATGCTACTATGTATAAAATTGATAACTTGGTAAAGATCGCTTAATATTCAACTGAATGCCACTCCAATGCGTTTATGCTCACATAAGGATGCATTTTTCATAGGTCTATACGTGGAAGAGCGTTCAGTTTTAAATCTCATACATTTTTGAAATTATTTGTTTGTCTCAAGGAAGTGCTTGGTTTCCCATACAAAGAAATCTAGATAAAAATTGTATCTTACAGACTGTATTTCCAAATTGGTAACTTTTCAGTGATAATGAAAAGTTATCACTTGACTATTATTTGCAGTTCGGTATATTGTATCGGAGTATATTGAAACTTATAATAATAAAGCCAAAAAAGTTGTCGATTACAATCCGTATTGTTTACCCCCAGCCAAAACCAAGGAATCCAAACCACGTTATATACGCTTACTACCATAACAATTACCTGACTCGCATCACGAATCTCGAGGTGCTTTACAACCTTACACATTTACACCTCCAATGGAACAACATCACCAAAATCCAGGGTCTGGAAAGACTGCACAAACTAAAAAAGCTGTATCTTAGTAATAATAAGATCAATGTGGTTGAGAATTTGGAAAACCTAAAGTATCTGGAGGAGCTTCATATTGAGAAACAGGATTTAAGCGGTTCGGATGGACTATGCTTTGATCCAAGATCATTGATAGTAATCGGGGTAAGTTATTTTTCGAGGAATAGCACTGTGTTAGCATATTCACTGCTAAGAACGTTAGTTCTGACAAAAGCCTCTAATTACTACTAGTCTTGGGAGCACTTGTGTATTTAGTTAGGTTAGGACATATCATGCCCCTGTGGACAATGTCACACCAATTGACCTAGTCCCAAACAACTTATGCTCTAGGCTTGTACTATGCTATGGATACTAGAAAACGATATAAATACTTACTTATATAGATATATGTTTTGCGAACGGGTTCTTAACACGTCCCCATACAAAATGTTTTAATTGCCTCGTAAGTCCAACAAATCACTTCTATCATTATACGTTCTGCTCAGTACTGTATTAATCTGTAAAAGTGTTAAATTACTATTCCGGAGTATGATGTACTTACCTACCCTAGTGTAATCGGTCGATTGCCTGTTTATTGCTTTGGAAACAACCTACTTATCTATTATTTGAATTAAAGCGAATGTAGCGAGCTCTTTAAGAGGTATCTCTTTACTCTTTAGTCGCTTCAGTCATTCTCAGAAAAAAGGAGGTTCACTAATGATTTACCAAATTTCATAATTTTACCAATTTTCATTTCACAAAGAGATACCTACTTCCCGCCGCATTATTTTACAATTTCATGTGGTCAAAAGTCTAACCAAACATTACTTATTTAATAAGTCCATGTGTTTGTAATACTTACTGGTAAGCGCGAACACGATTTTGAGAGATGAAAGTTTGTAAAATGATATAGTTTGTCAAATGATGACTTGGTCAAAAGTCAGGATACCAAAAAAGGTAGATGCAGATTATCCATGGAACAGGCATATGTTTCGCAGTGGACGATTATATGCTGAGACGAAGAATTTAAGAAGATCTATCAAAGAAAAGATCTCGTTTCTTGTAACCACTGTTGATTGTTTCAGGCGACTCTTAGAATTTTAAATGTTTCGGAAAACAAATTAACGGACGTTTCTTGGACTAAACCTCTTCGCAAGATGGAAGTTCTGATAGCCAAGAAGAACTTGTTATTGAATTTTGAGGTAATTACCAATCGTATGCTATTTGTGATAGATAATGCTATATACTTGTCCGAAAAGTTCGTCCACTGAGCTGACAGACAATGGCGGGGACGAGGCAACCAGGCGTAAGCGGGGGTTGGCGGTGTAGCGACCAAGGACAGCAAGCGCAAGTAGTCGCCAGCTACTAGCCAGTCGCCTCGCCTCCCCCAACGTCTTTGACCCCGGAAGACGGTCGCGCACGAACTTGTTGGACATATTATTTAAATATACCTATGTTATGCCCGTCAGATAATTTTGTGCCCTATGTGAGATGAATCTCTTTGATGGGGACGGTTTTTTCGAGATAATTTATTATTTATTCCAACATCCAACTTAGTTTTTAGTAAACTTGGCTCTTAAATGAACGAGCCCGTTTATATCAATATTTACAGAATGTAGCCGACGATCTATGTACCTTGGTAGCTCTTGTGGATGCTAACTTTATTGGAAATCCGATGACGAAGAAACATCGATATAAGGAGACCATCATAGCGAGATGTGCACAATTACGTAAGTGTTAAAATGAGATGAGCAGTGCGGATTTATAATTTTCTCTTTGTGCTTCTTACGTTTCTTGCAAATTAGCTTTGCTGACTTTGCTGCAATCAATAACGAAGGCTTTAGCAGAGTAGTCTCGTGTACTTACTATGCAATTCTGTACAGTCTCATACTTACATATCTTCATAAACTGCATCAATTGGATTGAAAGTTGTTAGACGCACGTTAAATCCAACAGTGACAATATGCATAAAAGGAATTCTTGCAAAAGTTAATTGTTTTTAAACGCAATAATGTCACCATTGTATTTTTTTTTTTGGTAGTAAGTGTCATCTTGTTTGATTTAACGTGCGGTATATTGATAAATGTATTTGACCGTGAGTAAATATTTAGGCCACTCTCGATCTAAACTGCAATCTCTGCAAGACAGAGAGGTATTTTCATAACAATTGAGTCTCCTTCCGCGGTCACTCTTTCCCGACGTAGGTATAGTCGAGACATAAAATATATTGGAGCAAACTAGGTAGGTAGAATATCTAAACACAATGTAACGCCTTTGACATTAGAATCGAACCAAGATATTCTTGAGCACCTTGTGTAGGTACCTACCTGTAGTCTGGCAAACAAGACTTGAAATTAAAAAGTGGCAGCACTAGTGTCATCCCTTTCAAATCAATCTAAGAAAAAAGGGACGACACTAAAGGGTTGCCACTTTTTGATTTCAAAACATTTTTGCCATATAATATTATGACTACGTAATTTGATGTAAGACTTTACTATTTCTTGTTCCAGGTGTTCTAGACACTATAGTTCTTCATACCGCGTCCAAAAGTTTTCTTCGAGATTTCGACAAGGCTTTAAGACTTCGACAGATGCACGAGAAAAATAAAATAGACATGTCGGGGCAAGGTGTAGAAGAATTTTTCGAGCTCAATATGTTGCCAGGCCCACGCGCGAAGAGCGCTGTACCCATTTCGGTGATTTCTAATGAAAAACCAAAACGTAATTTATTATTTATTCCATTGGGTTCCGATGTTGTTTATTTTGGATGAAAACCACTTACCTACATCATCACAATGCTTGATTTCAGCTTCTGCTGTAGATTCGACGTACACCTTCATGCCGCGGGCCTTTTGGCCTACTCGGAATATTACTTCACCACGTACCGAAACCGTTGTCCCTCCATTAGAACCCCCTATCGTTGTAAAAGAAAGAGAGATCATTTTAGATGCTACTGGATCACCAATCAAGGGAATATTGAAGAAACCAATGCCCATGAAATACATTTAATTTATTCTATTTTTTTGTGTTAAGCTGGGTTTAGTCTAGCAACAAAAATAGCAGAAGTCTACTGCTGTCTTACTCTAACTTTAAAATGAAAAAAAAAGATCAAAATTGTACTTCTTGCTCTAGAGAGGAAGTTAAAGTAAAACAGAAATCCACTTCTTCAATTTTTGTTGCCAGACTATTTCATGCTTTGATAAATAAAAGTTTTTAACCCTTTGATCGCCTTTGACTTAATATAAACCTCCTCGTCGTCACACGCCAATGACAGCTGAAAACCACAGCTAATGTCAACCTTACATTAGGAAAACTCTGGTCTATTTTGCACTGCATCTGTGTCCACTATACAGAGTGGAAAGATAAGTTTAAGCATCCGAATATTCTGAATTCTTTTAAAAATTTAGCTACCTATCCTATCCAGCGTTACCAACGCTACGTCTTTGTACGTATATCTACGTATTTTAGGCCGTCCATGCAACTTACGTACTTAGTAGTTAGTAGATCTACAAACTTTCCATAAGCAGAAAATACATTCATTTTTCCTGAATCTACGTAATTCTTATGCAAATTTTACTAATTTTACGTAATTTTCTAATCTGGCCTATGCCTTTTTTAGAATCCGAGTTGGCAACACTGATCCTATCAGTTGTAGCTGTCAGTGGCCTAAAGGTCTTGTAACCAGGCCATAAAATCCAAAAAAAAAAAAAATTGTAGCTGTCAGTGGCCTAAAGGTCTTGTAACCAGGCCATAAAATCCAAAAAAAAAAAAAAAAATGTAGCTGTCAGTGGCCTAAAGGTCTTGTAACCAGGCCATAAAATCCAAAAAAAAAAAAATTGTAGCTGTCAGTGGCCTAAAGGTCTTGTAACCAGGCCATAAAATCCAAAAAAAAAAAAATTGTAGCTGTCATCGATCGGTCAGGTCAGACATATCATATCCTATAATCTGTGGTCAGGTCATATCAGTTAGCGTTAATCAGTCAAGTCAATCAGATTTATTAGGTGCATGTTTACAAGTAAGCGAGTATGTTTTTTTGCATCGTAAAAGATAATTAAGACTAGACATCATGACCAGTAGTATAATAACCGGCGCATTTGATGTTCTTCATGAAGAGTCCTCAGGTATGTACTTAGGCGGGTTTCTGAGATAATTGAGAGTGGCGTAGCGTGGACTATAGACTCGGGTGTAGTCCTATTAGGGAGCTAATAGTTGCTAGTACCTGCTAGTAGTTGCCCCTATAAGTGCAAGTGCGTTAGCGAGGGGGCGCTGCGCCCACGTCCAGCTACGCCACTGTTTGAAAGGTCAGGAGTAAGAAAAAGGTCAAAAAGATTAGTGACCTATTAGAACTAAAATATGAATATTATCTTAGAACAAACGGCCCTTACAGATACACGTAAACTTAAAAATATGATGTGCAACTCACTAACACACTATGTATTTATAAGTATTTTTGGTCTTTCTCTTCAACTTGTTTACCATATTTATATCATATCATACAGTATGTCCACTGTTGTGGAGATGGACAAGCCACTTGCTAAGAGGAAACCTGAGAAAAAGGAGCAAGGTGGTGACAGATTGGTACCCTAGAGGTGACAAAAGTACTTGGGTAAGACTGAAAAGACGAGTTGAGTTCCCAAACGATAGAAACTAGTGGACATGTTAGAGACCTTTGCCAAGAGGCCCACTAGACTTAAAGACATGCTGTAGCATCTGTAGCCCTAACATCAGTTCAAGAAAAAAAAAATTGATTGAACAATTTTGGAATAAAAAAATTCATATCTAAGATGATGTGATATACCTAATTAAAAGATTTTTGAGAGTTAAAATGTTTATTACCTTTTACTCAACACTCAATTTTTTATTGCATTGCATAATGTATATTATAAACAGGTGGTACTTAAATTAATTTGAAAGTTATGAGATCATTATGGACCTAGTCCACGAGCTCTTAAACCCTCAGATGTTGGTAGCAACAGCGTCATTGCCGCACGCTCCATGCTAAATGTGTGAAAGTCTAAAATCATTGATGCTACAGGGGTTAAGCATTTTTGAGTAGGTGTTTGAGTCACCATGGAAACTTGTACAGTAGTTCTTTAAATTTAAATATAAATATTAAATTGAACATTGTTAAATGTTTGAAAATGCCTCAAGCACTGTTTATGCCAAAAAAAACACTGCTATAAACAATTATAACTCGTTTTAGCCCCAACACCCTTCTGCAAGGGCTGCCTCTGTTTGTAAAAATCATTAAAGAAGTACTGTACAACTTTCTACAATGCCCCGCATACTCAAAGACCCTGTTTTTTCATGGCCACATTATTTTGTCCCATTATTGGAACCATGAGGGAGAACTGTTTCTCGTAGCTACAAAATAATGGGACCACAAAAAAAACGGGGCTCAAAAATGCTTTGAAGCTCTTCTGCCATGTAGGACACAGCTATTTATAAACTAGCAAGAGAGCTTATTTAGCTAATAATACAATGTATCTTTTATTCTTTACCTATATCTATTAACATTATAATTTATCATCTAAGTATTCAGCTGTCGAATAATACCTTTTTCCTATAAAGCGTTATGTTTTGCCATTTAGCAACGTACTTGGCGATTTGTAAATTTTTTTAGTGGACATGACATGCATGCTATCTGAGTTTAATCTTAATGGAGGTAGAAGTAGTCTATTTTTGTGTGTCTTAAAGAAAGTGCTAGTTAGGTCTCATCATATTTCTAGGCCACTGCACAGAACGTGTGGAATAATCCCGTGGTGAATATTAATATAGTAATTAATGAGGCAAAATAATGGGACCACGAAATACGGGGTTTTTGAGTAGATGTTTGAGGCATTGTGGAAAGTTGTACAGTACTTCTTTAATAATTGGGAAAAAAGGTTTATCATAAAATTAAGATATCGATTTCATAGTAAAAGTATGAATGAAGTGGCCTGTTTTAATGGCGGTATAGATATTTTAAACTGTACATAGAATATGTTTGAATCTGAATCATTTATGTTAACAATAAGTTATATAATAAATAAAACATTTAAAATTTTTGACTGATTCTATATCTCTCAAGGTATTTTACTAATGTAGAGACTGAAAAAACTATGAAATAAGAAAAAAAGAACATGTATTTTTTTATGAAACGCTACAACTTAAAAACCACACACTTTTTTGAATCAGTTTGATTAATTTAATGGTTTCTAAAACATATTTTATTTTTCGTTCATTGATTTTTTACTACAGTTAATTTTATTCAAAATCTAGTCAGAATTTTTATATATTCATCAAAACACGTAACATATTTTGTTTCATCAAAACTCATGTGTTTTGCAAATGTCAATTAAATGTATACAGGTAAGGTATCATTTGTTGTTTTAAGTTAGCGATAGTGTTTCAAGTTTACGTTGTCTATAACACGCAGGATTGTATTTGGGCCAGAGTTTGCCAGAGACATGTGCCCTAGAACCCCTCCAGTTCTACAGAGACTATGTGTCTAAGAATATCCCGGTCATACTCCGAGGAGGCTGCTCCTCTTGGCCAGCAACTCGCAAATGGAATGCTCGATATTTCAAGTAAGTTGTCATCGTAGTGGCAGTCTTAAAATCTCTTTTAGCATATTATTTTTAGTAAATAGCAGAGATATTGATTTATTTTTATTTTATTGTGTTTATATTATTTGAAATGTAGTCACAAGATTTAATTAGGGTACCAAAACCTTAGGTCCAAAGTCAATCTGACATTCTACAACAATAAGGTTGAGTTTCCTAAAAGTTACAAATGACATCTCTAATGACATTGACAACTTCAAGCATTTTTTTTTTCGAATTGGTTCCAAATTAACGCCCGTGACCGTACGCGTACAGTATTCATACTTAAAATATGAAATCCTTTTCTTTGATTTGTTTATTACAGCATTAAATAAATGCTTTATAATCAAATGCATTAATTTATTATGCAACTAAAACTAGATTGCTAATTAAGGCCATATCTGTCTCTGAATCTCTCACTGACCGTCAGACAAGCCACAAGAAAGTTAGCTTTTAAGCAGATGCTTCATAAGCATCTATTAAAAAAAACACTCGTAAATTGATCACACATATCTGTTTATTTATATATCTAATATGTATTCTCATATGGGTATAAATAGGAGTACTTATATGCTTATGAGATGTCTGTATGGATGCGTATTTATATTTTACACTAGCAGACCCGTGACCACTTCGTTGGTTTGCTATCTTACGCGGTTTAGATTTTTCATACAAAAGGATTTTCCCGCTAATTCCCGTTCCCGTGGGAATTTCGGGAATTCCTTTCTTAGTGCACCTCTACGGTACCTAAGCTACGTCCCTTCCAAATTTCAAGTGCCTACGTTTAGCTGTTTAGGCTGTGCGTTGATATGTCAGTCAGTCAGTCAGTTTCTCCTTTTATATAGATACTAGGCATCAGGTATATATTTTATTTGTAACTATTTTTTAACGCTGTTTTGCTTCGCACCGAGCGTAGGTTTTTTCTGTTTCACCGACTGGTGGACAGATAGAGAATGCCATTGGGAAGCACGCCATTTGTACTTTATTGTGTTTTGTGCAAATTATGATAAATAAAGTAGCTATTTAGAGTCAGAAATGTTAAAAAAAAACCTTCGCAAATATGCATATTCTATTTTCCTAAAAACTGTCTTTCCCGCTCAATTTGATTTCAGGGCAAAAATACCAAACAAGAAGGTGACTGTAGCGGTAACCCCCAATGGTTTGGCTGATGGCATCACACTGGATAACAAGAGAGTGGAGCACTTCGTCATGCCGTATGAGATGGAGATGACTATGGCTGAGTTTCTGAAGTACTTGGAGAGAAAAAGGTTATTATGTCCACATTTCAAACCTTAACGTAAACAATTCTATAACTTTTTTTTTCTGTACATAACTTTTCTGTCACACCCGTACATAATCCATAATTTATTTATTATACATAAAAACCTTCCTCTTGAATCACTATATATTGATTAGAACCGCATTAAAATCCGTTGCATAGTTTGAAAGATCGAAGCGTACAAACAAAGGGACAGATGGTGGCAAGCGACTTTGTGTTTTACCATGTAAAGATATTTGTGTTCAATAAGCAGTACTTTTCAGAGAAAAATTCATTCCCTACATACAGAAACAGAACTCTAACTTGACGGAGGACTTCAAAGAGTTGATGGGTGACATAGAGCCCGAGGTAGCATTTGCCAGCAAAGCCTTTGACAAGTCCCCGGATGCTGTCAACTTTTGGATGGGGGATGAGAGGGCTGTGACATCCAGTAAGTATTATTTATGGCATAGAGGCTTTACAATCTCAAACAGCTAACCTTCTAAAAGCAAGACATCTATTGTTACTGGCTACAATGAAATTTTCCAATGGAATATGATTGCAATGAAGCCAATTTTCTAAATCAATTGTCAGGAATAACATTAAGATAAATTATGTTAAATTCCCCGTGTGGTAGCCGGATTAGAATAGTGCCACTCCGTATCTTTCCGTGGATGTCGTAAAAGCCGACTAAGGTCATAAAGGCGTGTAGTACTGTTAGGCGATGGGCTTGCAACCTGTCACTAATACACTGGTAAACATCTTAGCCTAAAAGTGCAAAATGTGGTTACAGAATTATTAACAAGTTTTTAGAGTTGTTGGTAATTCTGTAGCTCTGCCTACCCCACTTTGGGAATAAAGGCGTGAGTTTATGGGCTTCGGCTGATAATGTACAACACGCAAAATGCTAACTACACGCATAATGTGCAAACAGTCAAAATGTGCATACTCAAAATCAACATCATGACAAATGTACAGTACGCGAAATGTAAAGTACGCAAAATGTACATACAATTAAATGTACATATGATAATTGTACAATACGCAAAATGAACTCCACGCGATAGTGGCAAAATGTGCAAAGTTAGAATGAGCAATACGCAAAATTTACTATACGAAAAAATAACAACACGCAAAATGAACAATACGCAAAATAAGGAAAGAGTTCTTATAACAGGTGTATAACAAAGGCATTTTCGAAAAAAATAAGAATCTTTACACTATCTATTATTGAATTAAAATAAAATAACATAACTTAACCTACCTAGCTAGCTCTTGATTGACCGATTTTGATGAAACTTAGCTAAGAACACTTCCAATCAAACCAGCTAGGCATTCAAAAGAAAACAAACCGCATCTCAATTGGTCTATCCGTTTAGGAGCTACGATCCACACATAGATACACATGTCAAACTTACAATACCCTCTTTTTGCGTAGGGGTTTTGGTAAACCACCCTGTGCCTACTGAGCATTATTATCCATTTTGCTTCTTGTACATTTTACGTTTTGTACATTTTCTTTATGTACGTTTGGCGATTAAGCATTTTGCTTTTGTAACATTTTGCGAATTATGCATTTTGCATTGAACAATTCGCGAAATACGTATTTTTCTTTTTACACATTTTGCTTTATGTGCTTTCAGCGTAAGTACATTCTGCGTACTGTACATTTCGCGTACTGTGCATTTGTCATGATGTTGATTTTGCGTATGTACATTTTGACTGTTTGCACATTATGCGTGCAGTTAGCATTTTGCGTGTTGTACAATATCAGCCGAAGCCAGTTTATGTATGTGTATGTATGTATGTATGTATGTTAAATTCAATTATGCTTTATCTCCTTTGCAATGGATCTATACAATGGCCATATTATGTACAAGTTGTGGTACGCAGGGCATTGCGAGGATGAAAGAGTTCTCTCTTGCTCGTGTAAGTGAACCATAGGACTAGCTAGAACTATGCGTAGCGATGTGATATGCGCGTTTAATATAATGTTAAGTGCATGCGAAGAAGAGCTATCGATTTACCGGCGTTTTGAGAATGAAAAACAAACGAAGTTTGGAAATGTTAAAGGGAAATTTTCACTTATTCTGGCGCCCAAAATAAAAAGGCATTATAAGCAGAGTATGAACTCCATATACAAGTCACACGTCGAGTGAGCAAATTACGGACCAAGTTGGTGAGGGCGACGGGGGGAGTGTAAACCGCTCCGCTTTGCTGCCACGCTGTTGGTTAATCAGTTAGACAACATGTGCAAACATAATCGATTTACTGTCATTAAGTACAAAAAGAAATTCGTCCACAGAGAATTAGTCGTCAAATCGGAAAAAATGCCAAATTGAAATATACCTATTAGGATAGTTTTCCATCCAGAATATTGTCCAAAATAAAATCAAGTCCTCTGGTAAACTTGACCAAAATTAATGTAGGCCGACAGGAATAATAACCATTTGTATTTATGTTCACTTATAATTCGTTTTGTACTTAAATTTACATTACGGTCTCAAATAAAATTAGACAATATTCACTTTGTGCGTATTAAATTTTGCACATTTTTTATACTGGACATAATTCATTTCAGACTTAAATAATTTTTAACGAAAATAAATTTGGTCATAATTACATTTTATCAGATTTACACTTTGGTCAAAATTCCAAATGGTCAATTCAAGTGGACGAATTTCTTTTTGTACTTAATGACAGTAAATCACATAATCCTCTCCACTAGCCGCTCGGAGCTCTTTTTACGTGTGTCGACCTGGGGGGTTATTATGACATACCTGTGCAGTTCATTTTACGGCGAGCGTAAAGCACAGAGCTATAGCAGTTTTATAGCTCTGTCCTTTTCTCTCAGCGTAAACTGAACTGAATTGCTATGTCATAATAACCCCCCTGTACTGCCTCTGTCGTTTTGAACGGTAGTATTGTATTAGGGCCGGCGCACTTACAGCCAAAACTCAGCTGCTCAGCGCAGATAATTTTTCACTGCCAAAGCGTAATCGTCGTGTAGAAATAAGATCAAATTCGTGTTTGTGGTGTTAATTAATATCGATATTATTTCAACACGTCCAAAGATGATGATGCTTTGGCAGCGAAAAATTATTACTTGTAGTGTACAGTATCAAAAGTAGCTAAGCAGAATAACATGCTCAAAATGATCTCGTATTCTCTTGACTATAGAGTCGAGTGCAAATAATTTTGACCTTTTCGGTTGCGTGGTTACTTCTGCTGCTGACTGTACGCCACAGTAACTTGTTTCGCTAGACACGTTAGACTCGTATTAAGTATTAGGTGTTTTTTTTATACAAACCTTGTCCTGATATAAACGGGCAACAACCAAAAATCGACTTTTTGCGAGAGTATCGCACGGTAATTAATGTTTCAATAGGGACACTCTAAACACCCTAAAATACCGAATTTTATAATTCTGAATTTTTACTCCACTTACTTATCAAAATCTCGATGATATGTAAATTCGGAATAATGAGCAAAACGGTCAGATATACTGAAGCTTACGCAGACATCGTTTGATAGTTCTACCCTGGCTTGAGCCACAAATTAGGTGCGACGACGAGCGCAACGAGCAGGAGCGTTAGGTTTAGTTGTGATAACAAGAACTAAACCATTATTGTTGAAATTACACAAGAGCGTGGACTAAAAAAAAATTATATAAGCTTCCATACCATATATTTTATGGAATCGAGTGCCCGAAATTCCCAATTACCTATTGACAACTCGAAATGGGTAAATTCGGAAACATAATAATCGGTGTTTCGTTTTGTTGGAGATATTATAATCGGGATAGAGTTTTTCGGCATTTTAATAAATCGGATATTAGACCATTTTACGATAATTTCTTGAAACTTAAATTCAGAATTGCGCTGATTCGGAGTTTTTAAAGTCGGAATCATGTACAAAATTCGTGTTTATAGAATTCGGGAAGAAATATTTCGAGATTATGTAGTGTACCCGCTTCAATTATAAACTAGCTGCTCGTGCCAGGCGTTGCTCGGATATTTTTTTGGCTCAGTACCATCGAAATATAATAAGTATGGAAGAGTAATCGACGCTCAAAATCTGCCCCACTGACTTAGTGCCGGCGGGGGTGGAGCTATTAATGAGTGCCGAACTGTCTATCAGTCGACTTTCTGACGTAGTGTCAAACAGTTGTTTACAATCACAAAAGAAAAAAATGGATATTAATGATTACCGGATTTAAATTACGCTGCAACCATGCCAAGTTGCATTGTAAATTGATGCAGGACCCACACAGATGCAAAACAAAGAGATATTTATTTTCATTAGTAATTTATTGAATTTTTAATATTCCCATACTAAAATGTCATGGCCGATGTTATGTAATATATCTTTGAAAAATGTGAATTACAAGCAACTACTTCGAATGAATAGGAAATAAATTTTTATGTCATCTTTACTACCGTTAGTTTATGTACATAATAAAAAAAAACGAAATATGACCTTTTTAAGTTTTCCAAAAAATGAAGAACGCCGTCTGGCTTGGGTGGATGCAGTTCGTCGCGAATTGCCGAACGAGAATTGGGTGCCTAGCAAACATTGCAGGATTTGCAGCATCCATTTTGATGAATCGGATTATGTCATCTCTAAAACTGGAAAATATTTTTTAAAAGTCACAGCTGTCCCAAATTGTACAGTACGTTGTCAACATTTATTAACAATAATTTAATTAATATTTAATTGAATGTCAGACGTCGAGGAGTTTATCACAGGTCTATTAGATATGTTTAGATGCTAAAGATTATTTGACTACTCTTACAACATAAGATCTTCTGATATACTATTTTACAACTTTATAATAGTGTAACATAAGTATGTTAAATGATTCAAGGGGAACAATCATTCAATCATAAAAAAATATTAATAAAATTCATTATTCAATTACTGTGTTGTTTTTGTATTAAACCATCCACGTCAAATGTTGAAAGACATGGCCGCGTTCAAATAACCCTTATGAAAAAAAAATTTGACAAATGGAAATCTTGTGTCAGAGAGCTTGTAACCAATTGCAGATTTTTGTCTTTCAAACGGTATAAAACCTTACTGAAATTACTGTCTACTCAAACGTTATACCAGCATCTGACATAAATGACTTCATACCTTAACTCAATTAATATTTAGTTGATTATTGAAACCACTCGATACATAAGATCTTTTTATTTCAAAAAGTGGGCATTTTGGAGCGGATTTGTCAGTCGTTTTTGTTAGACGTTACTCTTCCATACTTATTATATTTCGATGCTCAGTACCAAAATGTCCAGTGACTCAAATTGACCAAGAAGCGAAATGTCCATTATGTAAATTTACCATTTTGTGACAATTTAATTCTTTCCAGCCGTTCTCAATTTTTTGTAAGACTAACGCACTGCAATTGATTTATATACTTACAAATATAGTTACGATAATTATTTGCAAGAATGAGCCCCTAAATTTTGTATCGCAGTGCACAAGGACCCTTATGAAAACATCTATTGCGTCATTGACGGCGTGAAAGAGTTCATTTTGGTCCCGCCGACCGACTTGCCGTTCGTGCCGTACCACCGCTACCCGCAGGCAGAGTTCAAGCGCGAGGGCGACGGGTGGGAAATAGTGCCAGTCACCACGGAGAATGAGGGTAGTTCGCAGGATACTGGGCTGCCGTGGGTCTGTGTTGGTGAGTAAACCATTGACTAAATAACTATTGAGCTCTTTTTTTCTATTTATATTTGAGTCAGGGGTTAAAAAGGAATTTGTGTCAAAAAGTTGTGAGTGTTTTGTTTGACCTCCCATATTGTATCTTACTATCTCATCTTATCTTACAGATGGGCCCTTTCAGATACACTTCGACCTTTTAGGATCTTTTGTGCAATTACCCTCTAACACAATCAGCTGTTCGAATGTGCAGGTTTCCTCACTATGTTCTTCCTTCACCGTAAGAGCATCGGATGCACTTAAGTTAGAAAAACTCAGTGGTACATGGTGACCGCGGGGGTTCGAACTCGGTATCTTACGATCACGAGTCGACCCCCTAAGCCACTGCCACCGACGCTTTTTTCCCGACCAAAAAACTCCTTTACCAAATTTCGACTCAATTTGTATGTCACTAACATCCAAAAGTGGTAAAGGACTTTCTGCATCGACTAACGCAAATTGGCAAACTATACATTATAGGAGAAAAAGAAGAATCTTTTTGCAATAGCCTAGGATTAAGGAGAAAGATAGACACATAGATTTATAATTTATACCATCTTTAACTTTTTTCCCCCTTTTTTTTTAACCCTTATTGGCGAGCGGTGCCACTTATACACCCTGTCGTTGTTAAAATTTGTTTTTTATTGTTCTAAACATTCAAAATCAAAATAAATTGAAATACCAAACAACTTTATAAAGGTATCTTAAGTTTTCTGTAATTAGAATACACAGGGTTGCTGTTAAGTTTGGTGTATTTTAAAAGCAATTGTTAAAGTACAAGTATTTATAGATAGAATAAACGTATTTCATTGAGCACTTAATTGACGTAAAAAAAACTTGGAGGCTAGGTAAATTGCTGTAAGATATCTCATATTTATCTATGTATTATTATATTTTATAGTTTACAACTAAACAAAAATTAAATTTGTTTCAGACCCACGAAACCCCGATTACTCCAAATACCCTCAATTTAAAAGGGCGCATAAATACCATGTTCGGCTAGAGAAGGGTGATTGTCTATACCTGCCGAGTCTGTGGTTCCACCACGTGTCGCAGAGCCACGGCTGCATCGCCGTCAACTACTGGTACGACATGGACTTCGATATAAAATATTGTTATTATAAAATGCTCGAGAAAATGTGCCGGTTTTAGGGTTGCCATACGAAGTCTTTGAAAATGTTTGGAAACTTGGTTTAAGTATATTAATCAAAATGTAATGAAATGGATGTCAAGATTTTCAATGTTTAACGTATTCATAAAAATAATAGTAATTATTTGTAATAACCCTTTTTTAGGCCGCTCCAATCTAGATAGTTTAAAAAAAAACAGACATGTCCAAGTTATTTACATATTTGAAATTAGTTGCAGAACAAGTAACATTTCGCGTAAATTTTAACTCTATGAGGTACTAAGGTTGAAATTGAAACTAAACCTTTGTAGTCGTTATAAAGCCTGTCTGAAAAAGGGTTAAAAATTTTCGATTTAAGATATATAGCCAAAGAATATTTTATTTTCACTTACTGTGATAGACAGACAAGTTTTATTAATTTCTTATAATTATGTAAATATTTTACCTAATAGTATTGTAATTTAGGAGAGTATATTGGCAACATGTTTCAATTAGTTGCGGCTCCTTTGTAGCCAAGCTACATATCCATATATGTTGCGGAACACATATGGATAACGTACCATATAGGTTCATTTATACATGAAGAGGATTCCAAACGGGCTACATTTTTCTGTCATTTACGACTGACAACATCTAGGCATCTTGTTCTGGCGCACCACACTACGTCAGAGAAAGACAGAGAGTACTGTTGCCGCAGAAAAACGCTCGTTTAGAAGCCCCTTCGAGCTGGCAGGGTTGGATTGGATATGTATATACGGTTCGAAGGACCAAATTTGGTATTTCAAATAAAAACCTTACATAATAATTGATAATACTTTTATTTTAACGATAACAATACTACGATGAAAACGCACGAAGGGACGTTTACCACTGCGTCTGACCCCACATGCCGTGACACTAGCTTCACTGGGTGATGTAAACAAGACTAGAAAAAAGAAGGTCATGCAGTAGCTCTTTCACGGGTACCTATTATTATATAAAAACACATTTCCATAATGTACCATTACGCAGAATTGCATCCACAAGGATCCCCTACCCTGATCAACACAGTCGTCGGAGCTCCGCTTTTGCGGAGCTCATTTCTTAGTGTTTTGGCCCTCCGGGCCTGCTGAAGAACTAACATAACCTAAACCACCTCATATTTAACGTTACGAATCCGCCTTCAGGGGATTCTATCTCCTGGGGGATCGGGCAAGGGGATTCTGGTGAACAATGGTTTTTTTTTGGAGTACTTCTAACCCACGTATTTAATGTTCATCATGATTTCAGCAAAACAGGACCTCGATCAAATGAAATTCGATGAAATGATACAAACGATGAAGTGAAATTGAATAAAATGATGGGTGACCAGAAACACGCGAGGTTTTTTTTGAACCGAAATCGATTCAGATTATCGAAATTGCCCCGTCACTTGCCCCCAAACTGAGCATTAGATAACGGGGTTTATTCATCACCCGACTCGCCCCTTAATTTTGCGGATAGTATATTGGTTCATGTTACATGGTGCGGATTATACCATTAAGACTGCGCCGAGCGTACGCCAGACGTACAGTGGCGCCCTCATTACTATTATTGTGATTTCTAATAAACTAAAACATTTTCTTGAAATTGGTTGGTAGGTTTTTGTACTACAAATGAAAACACAACTTATAGGGTATTTCACATAGTTTAATAACAATTGACAGCATTTCATTTTGGTGACGCCTGCAAATTACTATACGAATCGAAAGGGTTTTACCTCCTGAACACGGCAATATATTTATTTTGATTTATTTTTCTTTATTTTCAAAATTACAAGTAAGTTAATAAAAATATCGAGTTTTACCAATACTATGCCTGAATAGATATACGAGCCCCAATGCAAATGAGTTCGTCCGCCAGACAAAAAAATATTAACCTAATTTCAACATAAAATTCAGGGAGACCTAGATGTTTAGTAGAAAATCTAACATAAAAACCATATAGATTATAAATAATATTTTATTTTCCAACAAAAAAAAATATAACATTCCACGGTAATTAAAAAAAAAACATTATTTCGCAAAATGTAACACCCGCAAAAAAGTTCGTCTTCAGTTCAACCGACGCAGAATAGAACGTCTACCATTTGGTGGCGTCACCTTTTGCATCTAAAACGGCTTTGATCCTGAACGGCATTGAATCTAGTAACTCTCGACACTCTTCAGGAGTTATTCCATTCCAGACACAGCGTAGTTTCTCCTTAAGATCAGCTTTTGACCTAGAAGGGTCCTTTCGCAACTTCTTCTTCATTTTCCACCACGAAGTTTCTATGGGAGATAAGTCTGGGCTGCTGGACAGCCATGACATGGTAAGGATTTTTTTGGACTTCAGCCACGCCATCGTTGTCTTGGCGGTATGGCATGAGGCACCGTCTTGTTGAAAAGTAAATGCATTTCTAAGTTTCAACTTCGGTATAGACGGCAGCAAACTCTCTTCCAAGATGCTTTTGTATTTCTCGGAATTGACGGTTCCATCTATAAATTGCAGACGGCCTACACCCTGTGCCGACATACAGCCCCAAATCATCAAAGATGCCGGAAACGTCACCTTTCGCTTAAGACAGTCATTATGAAATGCCTCTCCTTTTTCTCGAATGACTTTACTTCGTTCGTCGCCAACTGTGACGTCGAATTTCGATTCGTCGTTCCATATTATTCTTGGCCACTGATCGGCAGTCCAGTTTCTGTGTTCTTTAGCGAATTTCAACCTGTTGTTTTTCTGTTTTTGAGTAAGTAACGGTTTCTCTTTAGCTGTGTAAAAACCGTAGCCCATTTTCTTCAGCACTCTCTTGCAGGTGTCGACTGATATATTCTTTTTAATAGCGTCACGCCATAGTACGGTAAGTTCTCCTGCTCTTGCACGACGATTTTTCTTTATGATCTTCCTCAGAATCCTGTTTTCTGCTTTGCTAGTTATTCGTGGATGGCCAGTTTTCTTTAAACAGGAGTGTGTTCCGTGTTTTCGATGATGCTCGATGATCGTTTGAATTGTAGATCGTGGCAACGACAGGTCCTTGGATATTTGGTACGTCGATTTGCCCTTATTGTTATGAGAAATGATAATTTTCCGCACTTCTTCGGGGACTGGTTTACCTCGTGCCATTTTTATAAAATAATGATTAAGAAGTAATGATAATTTGCTTGTAATTGGGCTTTTTATATAGCCCGTTGACATATTAGATGACAGAGAATATTCTTTATTCAATTTGAACTATTATTTTACATCATACCACTTAAAAAGCCGTTTTTATTTTAAATAGACGACCTGTTTTGCGTCAAATATGAACTAGACGTAATTTTTTGCTTACAAGATGATAACTTTATGATAGAATTACATTAAGATCGTTAAAATGATCACACTTTGTACAACACAAGATTAAACTAGGTGTAATGACCTCGTGTGTAGCGTATTCCATTAATCATCAAAGTCAATCCGAGATTAAATATCTGTCTTACAATTAAATATTGTATTTTGAAGTGCAACTAGACGATCTATTATGCATTGGGGCTCGTAATACCATTGCCTTCTTCACGAGAAAAAAAGCTGTCATACTTCAAATTTGACATTGACACTATTGACAGATGGATAGAGACTTAGGGCCATTTGCACGCAGAATTTAACCCTGGGTTAAGGGACTAACTCGAGTTAGTAGACGTCAAGTTCATACGAAAACTGTCATTTTAACTCGAGTTACGCCCACTTGCGCGGACCAGAGTTAGCCCTTAATCCAGAGTTAAGCGTCTACTTTTGTACGTGGTTTGCCGCCTAACCTCGGGTTAAGACGCTAACTCTGGTCCACGCAAGTGGGCCTAAGTGTCTTAACCCAGGGTTAAACTTTTCGTGCAAGTGGCCCTTTATCGGTTGACATGATACTTTTTTATATACAGATTGGACTAACGTAATATGTCCATTGTGTCGTAGAAATGAAGTTACGCCCTTTTAGAATAAGTACATCTTAATAAATTAATAATAAAATAATTATTCATTCTAGAGAAAATTTAAAACTATTAGTGTCTTTCTCCTTCCAAACAGTATCTATAAAACGAATAAGATTAAAGTCTTGAAAATATGAAATCTTGTCAATTAACCTTCGAGTTATCAACTTAACGGAAAAAAGTGGCCACCTTGTCCCGTTAAGCCGACTACTCGAAGGGTAATTGTTATTAAAGTTTGTTACGTATCCTATAAATTGTGTTTTTACTTGCGCTATAAAAACGTATCGTCTGATTCCAAGGAAATTCTTTAGTTAATTAGAAAACACAATAATAGTAATGAGGGCGCCACTGGACGCTCGACGTTTGCTCGGTGCAGTCTTAATGCAAACGCCACTCCTGCGTCACACAGCAGGCTTTTGCCAAACAGTGGAACATACATACATACAATCACTCCTCTTTCCCGTAAGGGTAAGCAGAGAGCACTTCCTTCCACTTGCTACGATCCAGACTTCCCTCGCTTCCTCCACACAGTCCACACTCATAAGTCTCTTCATACACGAGCATCGATTCAGGGCACTCCTGACCTGGCTCTTAGTACGTCCCCGATCTGATCGTGGAAACACCGCCATTTTTCCTAGCAGTGGAACAGGTAAGACGAGCAAAAACTCCAGTGTCCTCACCATGAATTCCGGGTACACGTTGGAGAGGGGCATGCGCCGGTCCGTCTGGCACACGCCGCGAATGCTGCACACGCCGACTGTGTTTTGCGTCACACAGCGACCGTTAACAGGCCACGCGCGTATCGTGGTCGCGCTGCAGTTGGCGCATAGGTGGAAGGTCACGTTCGCTGAAATATAAAATGTAGGGTAGTTCCGGCTTGAGGGACTTGTCCATCGCCGACGAAAGATATAGATCCCGTGTCAAATTAAAGATACAGAATAGTAGATTGTTAAACAAGGGATGAAAGTTATCAATTGCAGCCCGAGTTAAACACTACTTTTCATTTCGATTATGAGAAAAGTAAAAAAAAGTATTTTAGAGAAAAAATTATAACGTTAAATACTAGGAGTGCATAGACATTAAAAGTACATTGCTGTGACGTTTGGGAGACATCCGCGGTGTGTCGTGTATAAACTGCCTGCGATCTAACTTGCGCTACGCACCTCCTAATTACCGCTGCGCTCCTGGTACTTTATTTAAACATGCAATAACTTTTCTTCCCTAGGGTGGACTTCCTTTCAAACCGCTTCTAAGATAAACAATAGCTTACTCTCAGAGTATGAGACATGATGATGTGATGTTAACTCAATTACTTTTCGCCCAACACGGCTCTGGCAATATCTGCCTCATCCTTTCTATGAACCGTTTAGCAGGTAAGTAGTTAATACTTACGGCCTTTATAATCGTCGTCCACCCACTTCTCCGGAATGGCATCTTTGGTGACGAGCACCTGTGCCGCGATCTCCGCCGCCACGCAGCGCTGGGGCGGGCCCTCCACCTCGCAGCACACGCCGCACATAGAATACTCGTTCAGAGTACCTTGCTAAAAGATGAACTGTTTTCAAATTATATTTCAAAGACGCATAAACTACTAGGTTATGAATAAATTGATCTTGTATACAAATCCTACCGACTGCGCCAGATAAGTACCAATTCATTACAGTTGAGTGAACTTTATCATTTGTTTTTCCATCTAATCTTAAACCATTTGCTTCCTATTATCCTTCCTTCCTTAAATCCTTGTAAGTTTTCGATTTTTCAAGAAGTCCGTCATATAAAATAACCTCTTAATCCCAGTAATTAAATCAAGATAAGAAAACGCTTTCCATAATAATCTCAAAATAAACTTAATTAAATAAAAATGTCGATAGATATCAAACGTGGTCAAATCCATGGAGGATTTGACCACGTTTGATATCTATCGACATTAACCTAAGTAAAAGCAATTTGACAGATTCAGACACAGGTAGGCATAGTGTAATTTAATTTATGTAACGTGTTTTTGGAATAGGAATATTTCTGGAACATTCTCTGGAAAATTCGCCAAAATGGCCTCACGTAAATGGACGCCCCCACAGGGCCTCTGTCGTGGACTAGCTCTAACTTATACCATCCCGATAGGCTCGCACTGGCATTCACGCAGGCCGAGCAACACGCACTCCGACGCGTGGCACGACCCGTCGCCCCAGCAGCGCCCGCCCAGCCCGCAGAGACAGCTGGAGCTGTTGCACGAACACTCTTTGCCCAGGTGTCTGCAGTCCTGGACATAACATAGATTTCTGTAATTGACATAATATAACTCTGTTCCTTTGTCTCAACATAAACTGAACTTCTTTAGCCTCGTGCCTACTTTTTATGGAATATATTTTTGAAATTTTAACATTAGATATATGTAGGTTAGGGCCCGGTTTGCTTAGTTTTGTATGTCCTTTCCAAAGGAAGGATGTAGGTAGTCAAAAGGTTACTAGTATGTCATGGTAACCTTCCAGGGGTGTTAGGCTGCGGCTCCACTGAGGCGGAGATGAGCGGAGCTGTGCCAATATTAACCAATAGAATCTAAACTAACGTGCTTTCAACATTGATGTCATAATATTGACGGAATGTAGATTAAACAACAATAAACCAATTCCCTGTATTCCTAACTATACGTCAATATCAACTCAACATAACCTAAACCAGAACGATGGGGTTGTGGTCTACGTTAACAACCATTTAAAAGCCAATATTGGAGAGATTAAAATTGACCATGCTTCAGGTATTAGCATTAGGATAGACAATATCATAATTATTGGCATCTACAGGTCCCCGTCAAACACAAATGCAGTTACATTCATCAATTCCCTTAATAATTACTTAGAAACTGTTAAATCCTATAAAACTATAATAATAACCGGTGATATTAACATTAATCTCATTCCCCGTCAACAAGAACCATCACAAGAATGCTTAAATAGGCACCAATACCTAACTATGCTCTCTACATACGGCGTACTACCTGCTCATTCTTTAGCCACAAGGTTTAATAGTTGTTTAGACCACTTTATGATTAAACTTCAAAACAATAAACTATCAGCCTTTGTTGCTGTACTTAACACGTCATTAACGGATCATAGCACCATATTTCTATCCTTAACGGGGTGTAAAGCGGTTGAAACAACTCCCAAAACTTACGTCACATATGACTATAAAAAAGCTTTTACTGTCTTACAAGACAAACATATAGAAACTCTTCTATTTAGTAATGACCCACAATTTGTCGTTGAACAGCTAATGCGTAAACTTCAAGATTAACTATTTTCAAGTAAGGATACAAAGCATATTCCTAAAAGCCGTAGAAATATAAAGCCATGGATTAGTCCGGGCATCCTAAGATGTATTAAAAACAGGAATAAAATGCAATTAAGCCTTCGCTCTGACCCGGAAAACGCGATCCTGAAAATAACATTTGTTAGATACCGTAACTACTGTAATAAACTTGTAAAAAAATTGAAGCGAAACTATGAACGAAATAAACTAGCTAGTTCGATGAAAAACTCTAAAGCCCTTTGGAATGCTATAAAATCAATAACTCACTACAAAAGGAATAAAACTACTAATACTGAATTATTAAACTGTAAACCAACTCCATATGAAGCGGTCAATCATGTAAATGACTTTTTTGCAAGCGTCGGGAAAAATTTAGCGGAAGACATCATAGCTAAAAATTCAATGTCCCCATTAAATGCATCTGCTGATCGAGTACAGTCAAATCCTTCGTCTTTTGTCCTCACCGATACAGACCCTATAGAAGTGGATAAAATACTAATGAGCCTGAAGACTGAGAGTGCCCCAGGATCAGACAACATCCCTACTAAATTTCTCAAACTTGCTAGACCTATTGTAGTCCCAGTAATGAATCATCTAGCCAATCTATGTTTCACAAATGGGGTATTTCCCTCCGTGCTTAAGCAATCCATAGTCACCCCTGTGTACAAGAGTGGAAGGAGGGACGATGCCAACAACTACCGACCTATCTCCGTGCTGCCGGCAATTTCTAAAATTTTGGAAAAACTTATAAATAACAGGTTAATTTCATACTTAAATAAATTTAAAATTCTATCCAACTCACAATTTGGCTTCAGACAGGGAAAGTCTACGGAAGACGCTGTACTCGCACTAACTTCATTAATAACTGATCAAGTCGACAAAGGTGATAAAAGTTTGGCAGTCTTCTTGGACCTCAAGAAGGCTTTTGACACTGTCTCTCCTTCCATTCTTGTACAAAAACTGGAACATATCGGTATAAGGGGGAAGCCATTATCTTTGCTGTGTGACTACCTGTGCTATCGAGGGCAGCGAGTTAAAATTGATAGTTATGTAAGTCGTGGGTCAGATATCTCATTTGGTGTTCCTCAGGGTAGTGTGCTTGGGCCCACTTTGTTTTTGATTTACATTAACGAGTTGACCAATATGAACGTTGAAGCGGGCAACGTGTTTTCTTATGCAGACGATACGGTTATTGTGTTTAATGGAAAATCTTGGAACTCGGTTTTTAGTTACGCTGAAGCTGGTCTGGGTCATGTGAACAAATGGCTTAAATCTAATTTACTTACTCACAAAAACCAATTATATTTGTTTCACAAAAAATATAAGTACCCAACCATCCTGTAATCTCAACCTAAAAATACACACCTGTGATCAGGATATTTCGTTCCCTTGTATTTGTACCAAAATTGAAAAAGTTACTTCCACTAAGTATCTTGGAGTCATTATTGACCAACGGCTCTCATGGCATACTCATATAGAGTACGTAAATTCAAGGATCAGGAAACTTACCTGGATATTCAAAAACTTCGCTTCAAAATTGTTACTAAATAGGTTGTACACAACTCTGGCCCAATCGATCATGTGCTATTGTATAATTGTTTGGGGAGGGGCATCAAAGACGAAATTTCTTGAGGTAGAGAGGGGCCAAAGAAGCCTAATTAAGGTAATGTACTTCAAACCGTATAGATACTCAACGAGTGAACTGTACATGTACAACATGTCTGAACTACTTTCAATGAGGAAACTATTTGTTTTGCTGACCACCCTTAAAGTACATAGGTCCTTAACATACAACCCCACTTTATTAAGTGGAAGGCGTAAATACAAGGTTGCCCCTGTATATCCCTGCAAATCTCGGTTTGCTAAGTTACAATTCTGTAAACTTTCGGCTCAACTTTATAATAAAATTAATAAAGAAAAAAACATTTTCCCATTACAATTATTTACCTGTAGAAAGACTTTGATGGATTGGTTAAAAACCTTAAGTTATGATGATGTTGAAGCACTCATCAGCTACAACAGAATGTAATTATGAGGAAAATAGATACATGACATAAGCACCACACACACACACACACACACACACACACACACACACACACACACACACACACACACAGACACACAGACACACACACACACACACACACACACACGCACTCGCACACACACACACACACACACACACACACACACACACACACACACACAAGAATTTGAATTGAAATAGATTCATTTCATTTCACATGTAAGCTTTGGTTTTATAGAACTTTTAATACTTATGATTGTTTTTGTTATTAAATAACTATTCACTTATTATAGAAGAGCGAGGCCTTCTGTCACAGGTATTACTATACTTACTAGGAGGTCTCAACCCTTTCAAGTTTTGTAACCGTAATTTCTAACAAAAATAAACATTTTTCATTTTTCATTTTTCAACGTGCGCAAGGCGCGCTCGACGTGACCGCATGCGCCTTCTATTGGTTAATATTGGCACAGCTCCGCTCCGCTCCGCTCATCTCCGCCTCAGTGGAGCCGCACCCTTATTCACATTTTAGTGCGTGCATCCTCAATTAGGCAGCCATAAACGTTAGATCTTTTGACAGAAGCCCTACTGCCTAATTGTGAATGCACGCACTTGAAAGTGTTGTGTACGCTCTGACGGGACTACTTAAATTCGCCGGTTTATATAAGCTGCGCAGTGTTCACTCGTTCACTCATTCGACCGACCGAACGCCGCTTTTAATAGAATAGCACCCCTGGTAATTTGCCGAAAGTGGCAGCCAACTGGTATAAAAGCCAAGTCCTGGCGTCTTACGATCCCGCTCTCCGTCAAGTTAGCGTACTGGCACTTCTTGTTGCAGCAGGGCCCCTGGGACGGATGGCACGCCATCATGGGCGACACGGAGCACCCGCTCTTGTGTAGCGTTCTGTTGGCAGATGTATCATTATACCACAATGAAGTGAGATCTTAAAAGAAAAAGACGAAGACATTGCAGGGTCAAAGTTTCTTCGACTAGCAGCACAGTTGGTATAAATTAGTCTGGACAGAAGATTGATGTATCTAAGCTGACGACGACAATCAGCCAAATATGGCAGTTCCATACATTTATTAGCTGTCGAAAAACGCTAAACGCGTTAACGCGTTATGCATCTGTACTAGCCCGTTGTCGCGCCGGTCCACGCTGTTGGATCCCTACCCACGTTGCGTCTTCCTTTACGCGGTGGCCACTCGAGAACTCTTAGATGGACAATGGAAGCGGCGCAGGACCGGTCCCTTTGGTAAACGTAAGGGGGGTTTCGTAAACAGTCGACGCCATAAATATGTTTACACTTTAGTACCTTGTCTATTTAGCGTCATGTTTTAACTGACATTTGAAATCGTCATAGCGGGTAAAGTGAGGAGGTGCTAAAGTGTAAACATACATATTTATGGCGTCGACTGTACCACCGTCGCAACGCAATGAGTTCGACGCACCGAGTGTCATACGAGCGCTACGAAGTCACCACACAACGCCGCTTACTCCGATGCCAGACGTGCCACAAGGGCGTTGCTGGGTGCTTTGCGTTGGCTTTGCGACGCCTGAGCGGTGACACACATGTAAATCAGACTTACATGCCACACGGCGCGTTGAAATCATTGCGTTGCCATGATGCAGCGCGGCGACAATGCCCTTCGTCGTTCCCTAATCGCAGCACCCCTCCCCGCCATATGTAGAACTACCGACACCGCTCATTTATTTGCGGGTGGTAGGACCTTGTGTAGGGTCCGTCCGGATCGCTACCACCATCTTATCCATTAACCTACCGCCAAACAGCAGTGTTCGCATTGTTGTGTTCCGGTTTGGGGATAAGACAGCCGGTGAAATGACTAGCATAGAGGCATTCCATCTTAGTCCTCAGGGTTGGCAACGCGTTTGCAGTCTTAGGATTGCATTGCAGTCTTGTGAATGCGAATGTCTATGGGTCACAGTTTCCACTTACCATCAGGTGGCCTGTGTGCTCGTTTGTCTTCTCTATACCATAAAAAAAAAGCGCCGACGCAGCGCACTGGTTATCGCTCTGTCCAGCAGTGGAAATCATCGTATCAAGCCCCCAAGGTCAGTCGGTTACCCTTCCTCATGCAGCAGGGCTCCGCCGGCGCGGGGCGTGCAGCACGGGTCCCGGTCCGCGCAGCGAGACGGCAGCCCACAGTCGCACGTCTCTCCCTGCTCCACAATACCTGTTGACAAAGAATACTTGTATCACACTTCGTCACTTTGTGGCCAACCGTTTCATACTCACCATCTTCGTTCCAAGACCACTGTCCAGCAATACAGCCGTCCTTAGCAAAAACGTAGTAACTAAGATAAACCTCCTGTAGTAATATTAATCTTATTGTTAACGAAATAGAATTGAATCTGCTTTTGTGATTGAATTTAAGATACTGCTTATTGGCTTAGGATGGCAGAATAGCAAAGGAAGGACTCGATCCAAAAAAAAACTACGAGACACGCGGTATAACAGACAGCAAAATCGCCTGTGTGTTCGAAGCGAATCTTCTAGGGTAACTATTTATACTTTCTTTCTTATATATTTTTTTCTATCTTCTATACTTATTATATTATGAATATGTGTGTATAGACTCCATAGGCACACGGCACTCCTTGAACTGTCATTTCATCTGATAAAACTAATAATCTATGCAACAATTAAACCGGTGCTTTGAATACTTAAGACATAAGTCGTTTAACGTGTGCGCTTTGAATTTCGGACCGTCGTCAGTGCCTGACAGACATGCAATTATTCTGTTGGTCTGTCTTGCCTTTGGTTAGGTGGCACACTAAAAACAAATCACACAACAAGATTCTGATTGTTGTGCATAAGCGTCTTAATTCCACACGGGCCTGAGAAGACGTTAGATACGGGTCTACTACGGATATCATAACTAGAATTTTTTTTTTTCAACTAAGAGAAAATCTATTTTTATAGGCTCTCATTTGTAGGTTTTTGTGTCCAAAGCCTAACATGCCTCCGCTGTCTTTATCTTTCGAACGGTAAAAGTTTTTTTTTTTTAACAATGGGAAAGAATAACGGGGCCCTCAAGTAAAACATCAAATACGAAAAAATGGCCAAGTGTGAGTTAAATTGGGCTCTTGCTGAATCGGTTCCTAATCTAATTAAAATTGGAATCTAATACCTACTGTGTAGTGCTACGAGATCCTCGGTGCGTGACTCCCGACTCGCACTTAACCTTTTTTTTCATGCGTCATCTCTAATGGGCGGACGACGGATGCAAATTACGTCAAAATCATGTCAAACGATATACGTAATATGGATATGACTACAATTGGTTTGAAAAAGAGAACATAATTGCAAATTAGTTATTTAATTTTATTGTTGTAGTAAATAATAGATGTATTACATATAAACACTTAATACTTTTAAGACTCTCAAGTTCAATTCTTTGTTGAATGGCTACTGTCCAGTGGGACATTTCTGCCAGTGTCAAGGTTGGAAGTTACACGTTACAAGTGATCGGTAAAAATGGATTTCCAGAAACAGATGCTGATTCATCAGTTGGGGAATCTAAAAACAAAACAAATTAAGAGGTGATAATTTACAAGTGGCCAGTACTTTCTTAATATACTAATTAATTATGTACTATGGAGGATAGAGGTATTATGTACTTACTGATATATGTATAACAAAAACTGCATATATTATTATATATAAATATTACTCGAAAATTAAGAAAAGTCTTATCATTTTATGCTTTCGTCACCATATTGCATCCATCGTCCGCCCTTTACATCTCTAAGGACACTAACCATTCCCGCAGTAAGGTCGATCCTCCTCCGACAAACAGTAGCTCATGCTGCTCAGCGTGGCCGCGATGAGCCGCTTGCTGCAGACGGAGAACTCGAAGTGGTTCGCGCTGTTCCCGCTGGAGGACTGGGAGCCCATCAGGTAGCCGTTGCAGGGCTGGTTGGGGAAGTTGTCGTCGTGGTGGGCGCCGAAACTGTGCCCTGGAACAAGGCATTAACTCCGTTTAAACAGTTTACGTCGACCGAATACAAAATGTGTCACTGTTACAAAATTACAACTTGATTAATACGAAACAATGTCTGTTTTTAAACGACTTCAAAAAAGGGGAAGTTCTCAATTCTTCGCGTTATTTGTTAAACGCGCGTAGTAAAGCGCGAAACCAAGCATTGTTCACAACAAACAATAATAATTCAACAATTAAGCTTTTGCGACTTCGTCCGCGTAGAATTTGTAATTTTAACATACCATGGGAACCATTCCAGACTATATTCCATCTCTGTGCCAAATTTCATCTGAATCCATTCAGCCGTTCTGGCGTGATTAAGTAACAAACGTCCAAACTTTCGCATTTTATAAGTAAGAAGTAAGATAATATTAATATAACGTTATTTTCCTTTTGCATGTCATTGTATGACAAAACATGTGATACTCATCTACTTGATAGTAAGAACCTTGCGGCCTTGTATCCATGTTCTCAAGCAAATATATTCTATTCTCTTCTATTCTATTGTTAGTCTCCCGAGTACACAGCAGAGACATAGAAAATAGTTATACGCAACCATCTCAATACCGTAAAACTACCCAACTATAGTCCTAGCCTGCAACAATAGTCCAATATTTCTTATTACATTATTCTATTACCTTACTACTATTATTGCTGGGTATATGAACTGTTTGGCCTAAAATTTACTGCTCTAAACTCTAGCTATAGCTAAATCTGTCATATTTTTAGAATAGTATGAAAAGTAAAATTGGACCATTTGTTGTAGGCCAGGACTATAGTTGTGTAGTTTTACGGTACTCAAATTGAATGTTTTTTGCGTACCACATCCTGCCCGTAACAAAATACCATTAACCTTGAATAAATACGTATCTAGAATACGTAATTAAAAAAGAAGCCGCATATTGTCGTTTGTTAGCAACTCGTCGCTTGAGTCCATAGAGGTAGGAAAGAGGCAGTATAAAAACCGCTAATAGAAAAGTACTCTTCGCACTTGTTACAAATGCCCTTCGTTAAAAAGAGTCGTCTATACACCGTGCCCGGGACGTACCCGAAGGATTTTAACCATTGATTCTAGACCCTATTTGGTGTATTTGTGGTATAGTAGTCCAACGTCGCATAATTTCCGAGATTTTTATTATTTAAAAAACCATTCCATAGTTAATTTAATTTGGACTTTGTCACCTTAACTTAAAGCATTATTTCCTAAGAAATTGATTAAATTAATTTATGTTGTACGTTGATGATATTGCTACTTACAACATGAATCTTTCTTAGTAAATAATGCTTTAAGTTAAGGTGACAGAGTTCAAATTAAATTAACTATGGAATTGATTTTTAAATAATAAAAATGTCCGAAATTATGCGTTATTGGACTACATGTTATACCACATTATATACCTACTCCAAATAGGGTCTAGAATCGATGGTTAAAATCCTTAGGGTACGTACCGGGCACGATGTATATGACCGGTTTCGATTGAATTTCAAAAGCTTACCACTTTTTAGGTATGTCTATGTGTGAATCTGCATTAGTGTGCGTAAGTTTGCAATGAGCGATGTGCGGTTTATCAATAACTAGCGACCCGCCCTCGCTTCGCTTCGGTTTATGTGAGTTTTCTGTAACACCCGTACATAAACCAGAATCTATTATACATATAAACCTTCCTCTTGAATCACTCTATCTATTAAAAAAACCCGCATCAAAATCCGTTGCGTTGTTTTAAAGATCTAAGCATACATAGGGACAGACAGCGAGAAGCGACTTTGTTTTATACTATGTAGTGATGATATTGGCTACAAGTTGTGTTGTACGCAGAAGAAAAAGGTGGTACGTCTCACATTTGGCTACACGGAATCTGTTTTCCTACATCTATACTTGAGTCTCAGTCATTCAGTGGTGGCGCGGGACCAAACGTGGACGTCAGCCTCGATGACTGAGCTTTGCGAGGTACGAATAAAAATAATTAAGTCTATTTTGTATTTATTTACAATGTTTATGGTTAGGGGCTTTGATCAATCTTCACGGCAGTCCCCTTGGACAAATAAAACACAAAGCCAAGGCATCCGTAAAAAAGTTGTTTGCCTCACTTTTATATACGTATGTTATATACATCTGGGTGGATCAACTTTTTGTTGTTGTTATTCTGCGAAATTTTTTTTTAGTTTTTTTTTTATAATACTTATATACTTCTAGCACACTCAGAAGAAAGGCCATTAAAGAATGGGTTTGTAATTGACAATAAAACTGATTTTTAGTGGAATATCCATTGAAATCATAGTTTTAAAGAGTAGCCCAGGAGACGTCACCATGGCAACGAGGTGCAAAGAAAAGTTGTTTTACCCATCTGTACTTAGGGGCTTCTTATACAAGTATAGGTATAAGTGGTATTAAACCTTACATTATAAAATAACTGAAATAATTTGTTACAATTGTATTAGTTACTTTGTTTTATGTTACTTAACATGTCCTTGTGATTGTGATACCTATCTCTGTGTATTCATCATTAAATTTAAGAGCTAGGCTCTTGTCGGTGAAGTAATTGCCACTTTTCTCTACTCTGTGCTAGCTTTTTCATCTCTGTGTATTACTGCAGCCAAATCGGTTTTTAAGAGCTACGGTGCCACAGACAGACACACACTCAGCTAGCAAACCTATAACAATCCTCTTGTTCTCTGGATAAAAATAAGCATGATATCACGAGATTTACGCGAGTGACGTAATTAGTCGAGTTTGCTGTTATCGAAGCCCCTTAGGCGCGAGATCAAAGACGCACGCGACGCCCTAACCAACACTTATAAAAAGTGTCGGTGGCAGTGTTGCCAGATTTAGAGGTTTTCCCTAAAACTTGGAGGTTTTTCTAGGTCGATGAGGTTTTTTCGAGGTTTCGATGTCACTAAATCTGTCTAGGGGATTTTCTGAAGGATTCTCACAATTCTTACCAATCGTGAATTTCTTTTAAAATCGGTCAATAACACTACTACTACACTGACATTTTGGACAAATTTTAAGGAAACTTTCAATTCAAAAAAATTTCAATGTACCAATAAGTACCTAATAAGTTCTAATAGAAACTTGATATCAATTTAGTATTTTAGTAACTGTCAATATTATGTAGCTTGTAAGTAATAAATAATAAATAGTGACCGACCGAAACATGTTATTTTGCCGAAACCGAAACCGAAACCGAAGGTTCGGTTTCATTGTAGTTTCGGCCGAAACCGAAACCGAAACCGAACCTTTTATATATAAAAAAAAAAGTCCTTAAAAAGTCGAAAAAATGTTAGTAAGCCCGTTTTTTTCTAAAATTAATATCTCGCCGACCTATAATTACAGGTTTCTACTTTCAAAGATTTATCACAATGAAATTTCAGCACAGTTACAGAGGTTCTGTTTGAAAATTTAACTACCCTATAAAGTCCAGCCGTGCCGAGCGCGCCCGACGTTAGCCGAGCGCGACCCGAAGGTACGATGTTGTAAGTTTCGGCGCGGCCGAATAGTTCGGCCGTTTTTGGCCGAAACCGAAACTTGATTTTTTGGCCGAAACTGGCCGAAACCGAAACCGAAACCGAAATTTCGGTCGGACACTAATAATAAACCTTATATTTTAGATAAATATGATATACAAAAATGGTCAGAGGTTTTTTATCAAGCGTACTCTAGAAACTAGGGGTTTTTTAAATAAATCTACGGGGGAAGGTGCAAAAAAATCTGGCAACACTGGTCGGTGGCCTAGCGGCTTCGGGGGTCGACTCGTGATCGTAAGGCACCGAGCTCGAACCCCCACGGTCACCATGTACCAATGAGTTTTTCTAACTTAACCTCCTGAGGCCCAACGAAAAATTCAGCTTGTAGTCACTACGACCTACCATTAGTACTAGTGTTTTATACTCATTCAGACCCAAGTACATAAAAGACTTACTTAGAGGACACACCAAATTCGTTGAGCGCGAAATTTGAAAACAAGATGCCGTTTTTTCTATTAAGTCCTGCTGGTAGGACCGTGGTACGCTATGACTACACAACTGTCGAAGAAGCTGCGTCTGAATGACAAAGTTAATTAGTAGGTACTATGGGTAGGACCTTGGGCCTTAGTAGGGTGCATTACCCGATACTATTACGGTGAAGGGAAAACGTCGTGAGGATACCTGCACATTTGAACAACTGAGTGTGTAATTGCACAAAAGACCCTAAAGGGTTGAAGTATATCCAAAAGGGATAAATGGATGATTTAAATTACATTGTATTTTAATTTGTTCGTATAGTGGTGATAACTGGAACCCATTATCAACTGGGCAGTATGGTCGCTAGGCTACGTATAAAATTAGTGATGTGCAAGGTCAATAATTTTTTTTTATGAATATGTCCCAAAAATACCACAACGAAAATTATTTTTTAAGTGAATATACAACAAAATATACCGTGAATATTTCAACCGTCTACCAGTTGCCGTTATTAATATCGAGCAAAAAACAGCAAAGCGTTTGTTGTATGGGAGTCCCATTTAAATATTTATTTTATTCTGTTTTTAGTCGTTATAGCGGCAACAGAAATACATCATCTGTGAAATTTTCCACATCTGTCACCAGGCTGTATCTCATGAACCATGTCATGAGATACAGCCTGGTGACAGACAGACAAACAGACGGACAGTTGAGTCTTAGTAATAGGGTCCCGTTTTTACCCTTTGGGTACGGAACCCTAAAAAAACACTCGGGCGACGGCGGACACGAACACCTAGTCTTTTAGATCGAAATAGACTATAATCACGAATGGTCGAATCCTGCAGTTGCGTCACCGCCAAGCAATGTAGGTATATTAAGCGGGGACCGATACCGGTTTTAACTAAAATTGAAATATCTTCCTTAACTAGCAACATTTCCTTGATATGACGACGCGCTGGCCTAGTTGGTAGTGACCCTACCTACGAAGCTAGCGGTCCTGGGTTCAAATCCCGGTAAGGGCAGATATTAGTGTGATGAGCGCGAATATTTTTCCTGAGTCATGGATGTTTTCTATATATTTATCTATATATGTATTTATATCGTTGTCTAGTACCCATAAGACAAGCCTTGAGCTTAGTTTGGGACTAGGTCAATTGGTGTGACATTTCCCCTGATATATGATATGATATTATCGATTGTAATTTAGATAGTAACACTATACTATTAGATAAATTCATAAAAGATAAAATATATTTACTTTCATAGCTTGGACTGGTCATAGAAAAACAATCGCAACACGGTAATAGAACAAGATTAATAGAGTCGAAATATTATTTAATTATAGTTTTCGATGTCACACGCTTTACATAATTTCTTTTTTTTTCTTTCACCGACATTTTCATCATAAGAGAGCCCGGGTTAGTTAATCCACTTATGAACCGTTTCTAATTTGACATAGCCACAAATAAGTAAATTTCCCAATTTCAATTGACTCAAAACTGTTTCAGGAATGCCGCTTTGACAAAAATATGACAGATATGCAACAAAAAAAAGATACATTACGATATACTCCGCATTTAAAAAAAAACTTAGGTATTACGACTGTATTGAATTTTGTTCTATTTCCATATCTGTTTTTGCTATAACCTATCCGAGCTATGAATAAGTGAGGTACCGAAATTGAATACCAGTAGATATACGACCTCGGATGTTAAGTAGGTAGTATACGTATGTATGTAATTCCGTTGTATGTATAAAGTAAAAATATTTTATAGCTTTAACTTGTTTTATGCCATCCTCGTGAGTTTTCCTCGCCCAGTCATTACGAGGTTAGCTGGAAGAGATCCCTTAAAGGGATAAGTTCGCCTTTGTACATACCGTAACCTGGAGTTACTTTGACCCTAAGGCAACTTTGACATTGCCCACCACTAAAACAATCTTAATTTTTTTATTATTCTATTGAATGTTACATCAGGCCTAAGCTACTTACTTGTGTAATTCTAAAATTCTTGAACCAATTTAAAATAATTACCACTACAATAGTTATAGTTATAGGGGTGGGCAATGTTACCCCCTAGGGTCAAAGTACCCCGAGGTTACGGTATTTATATTCATGCGAGTGATTTTTTTAAAACGATTTTTTTTTGCGCAATAAAAAATGTACTTAAGTACTTACTTACTTAGGTCTTAGGTGCTTATATGTAGTTTATTATTTGTAGACCCCGTTATCTTGTCGCACTGACATTATTTTTCACTAGAGCGTGAATGCTTTTTTTATCGACTATCTAAATGTCGATAGTGTACTATGTCACTAATAATTTCAAAGAGGTGTCACTAGGTACTACTTATTAGTTTCTGACCCACTGAAAAGCCTGAACGGGGTGAATAAGTGGCCATACTGAACCACTGTCACTATGCGGCTAACCCTGTAATCTCAAAAACATTTTTGGACTTTTCATACATCACGAGTTTTACGAGAGACACAACCAATAAAAGTCTAGAGTGTACGTTAGTTAGGATTAATCATATATTCTCCACAATAATTATAATAATTTTAATTGAAATTGAGTATAGGTGTCTTGGATCGAATAAGAGATATTTGGCGGGGTAATAGTTCGCACGATTCTGATCACGGGGGTATGGTTCATTTTTGTTTCTGTTAATGTAAAAAAAAAAGAAGGATTAATTATATTAATTTTGTTACTTGATGTATCGCAGCCGATATCTCGACCTTGACATTTTGACGCTGATACTATACTACTACAAACGTTCGTAGTAACTAACGTCAAAATTCTAAAGGTCAATGACCTGACACCATACGTTGTTTACATGGTATGTAAACAAACAGTTCGTTCCATGTAAGCAGAAATCTGACTAACATTTTAAAATAATTATAAATTTTAGTGCAACTTACTGTATTTTCATTAGTGCAACTTACTGTATTTTCATTTTTGCAATTTGAACACTAGCTGGTTTTAAATGTGAATTCACTAGATCTCTTGTTCACGCTTCGCCAAGACTGATCATAATATTATCGTCCTTCTTATATTATTGTCGAGATCTAACCATTTACCATTCTTTTCTGTTCTAAAGTGGCCCGTATAACCGGTTTACAGCAAAAATAATTACGACTTGAATATCTCAAAATAACATAACAATGACATAATATTATAATGACAGCCATAAATTCATAGACTCAGACATAGAGTTCAGATAGACATGGATTGAACGATCCGATTATTGCCCTCCGTATTGATCTGCGTGGTATTTGTGGCAGTAGCCAACAGCCCGAATGCAAAATATTTTGTCCATGGATATAAAGGCCGTCGCATAATTGATTATAATTTATTATGATGTCACACTTACCATAGAGAACAAAAAATACCAACCTTTCCTAGGCCATGGAATGGATAAACTTACGTGTAGAGACGATTTTATTTTTACAAAACCTAAACCTAAACCTCTTTTCATAAAAAGTATTCAATGGTACAAGATTTAAAAAAATACTATGCTGAACTGTCAAAGGACAATAACAACTTATTGATTCGTTTTAATTATTGTGTGTTGTATTCATAGTTATCCCTGATGGTGGTAGAAATCAATGAAATAAATCCATGATTCATGATCTAATAAAATAACTTTAATGTACCTACGAGTACAAGTGCTATTTTACCTGTGCGAGTGTGGGAAGAGTGTGAGTAAACATCGTAATCGTAAGTTTCATTTTTAAATTATTTCACATAATAGCCCTTATCAGAGATCATCTTTTCATTCATATTATAGTTCAGTTTCAGTCTATTTTCAGTTGTCTAAACACCGTGGAGCTTTTGACCGTGATTAGAAAGTTTGTTGATATGGAACAACTTGTTTATTTACATTACGTTGTGACACATGTCATGTCATACACCGGTATGACGGGGTCAAAAATGTAGCAGTGCTAGTGATTCAATATCGACAAAATTTATCGACAAAGATATAAAGCAATTTTTGATCATCATTAAAATAAGTAATGGCCTAGTTTGAATGACTTTTAATTATGTGCAAACCTCTTATAATACAAACAACCGGTATCTGACATTGACTCTGGACTCGAGTCACTTTTGACAACCGTTGAAATTACATTGAATAACAAATTAATTCAGTACGACAATATTCTTTAGTATTCCGACGAATTGAGAACCATTTAGTTTTTTAAGTCGGTTAAAAATGATTCGAAAGAAAAAGATCGTTTATCTTCATGGAAAGCTGATCATTTAGATATAGAAGATAAAGGTATTTACAACTTTATTTTGTAAGTAATGGAAGATCCATATGTCACGAAAAAAATTGTCGATAAACTTAATCGATATTTAATGAATCACTAGCACTGGTACATATTTGCCCCCGTCAATCCGGTGTATGGGTTATGAATGAATTAGTTAAGATGGAGCACACTGAGAGCATCGTCAGGATAAATCAGTCTGTAACTCAGTCAAATATTAACTTAAAAAAAAGTTACCAATGTAGAGATGATCCAAATCATCCACCCTATCTACGGTTAAAATTTCTTCGATTGATTTCAAGACACCCTGTATACACTTAAAAGGCGAAAATTCAATTGCATTATAAAAACATCGATATCAAGAAGGTGTAGAATGTTGTGCTTGGTGGACTGTAGTTTGGTTAGGAGAAGAAACACCTCAGTTTAATTATAATAGTATTTAATATTATCACAGCACTTCTTGTACCTACGACAGAGATTGAGAGAGAGTGTTGCCAGTTTTTTATTACTAAAACTACACATAAACAAAACTAAATGTTGCCTGCAACAGAAGGTCGATAAAAAAATCATTCACACTCTACTGAAAAACAATATTTATGCGACAAGATAACGGGGTCTAATTATTTGTGTAGTATCCCGTGAGAATTTGGGACCCATCTCAAGAAAAATATGCTTGAAGTCGTCAATGTTATTAGAGAAGTCAAGCCATTTGTAACTTTTAGAAAACTCCACCTTATTGTTGTAGAATGTCTGGTTGACTTTGGACCAAAGATGGGTACCAAAGGGGTTTGGGTAAAAGTGTTGTCATTTGTAAAAGTCATACATTTTCAAGGTGAGCGGCCATTAGTAAAAGTGGTAAATTATGATAGAATCATTGAAAATAAACATGTTTTGTTATGTAATGTAATACTCTTAACTGCATCGGAGCCGAGATATTTAATATTCTTACCTGGGCGTACTTTTAGTACCAAAAACTGAACACTTACTTAAATCTTAAATATCTCGACTCCGATATTATTAAACGCCATAAATTATATGTATCTATGTGAATTTCGAGGTCCTCTAAATAACTATGTAAAAATCATACGTGGCCGTTGAAAAAAAAAGACAATATTTTTTGAACTAATTTACCCAATAGATACACCGTGACTGTATCTACATACGTCTACAGGCTAAACGTCAGATATCGCTAGTGTTAGGTTAGATTTACCGCCGCGAGGACAAATTCTGATTTTAGTTTAGTTTTGTTTCTTTTGTGCAGTGTTTAAATTACTTTAAGTATAAAAAAAAAATTCTAAGGTCGTTTAGTGTTACGCGACGTAATTATTTAAATTTATTCTGTGACTGATCGTATTAACTCGATTAGGTTCCTTTGGACAATACATTAAAAAAACTAAGTGTTCAAATGGCGAACTTAACGCCTAAAAGCATTCTCTAGAAGTCATCGATATTAACAGATTATAACAAAAAATCATTAAAAATACCAACCTATTTTTAAGACAATCAAATTATACAAAAAACATTACTTAAATAATCAATAGCTACCTACATATAATAACATGAATAGTAGTTAAGACGTGCACATTTGTTTTTGACAGGGAAAAACCCGATCTCTATCAAATTCACCAAAATCAATGGGAATGTCCTAACTGACGTCAAGCTGTGTTACCGTATTTAGCGCTTTTAGTGCTTTATCGCTTTTTGCGCTGCGTCGCAACAAAAGTATCCCTTTACTTTCGCAACCTCTTAACTGATTGAATAGTAGAAAGAAAAAACAGTCATGTTTCAAGGGGTTTAAAGACTACTTTCCTGTCAAAATATTAGATCTGATAAGAGGTTAAGAAAAACAAGGTACGTTATAGGAAAATCGATAAGTATTACAATGACGCGGTAATGGTTTAAATTAAGATTCGAAACATATTAATTGAAACAAAACAATAATGGTAAAAAAATACGAAAGTAATCTAACTAGGCGCTGACCTACTTAGAAATCATAAATAACATATTCGATTTTGATCCGTAATTGATAGGGTGCGGGTTTTTTTTTCTCTATTGTTATTTTTTTAGGGTTTCGTAACCGAAGGGGCCGAATGAAGCCCTACTAATATCCCTACATTGTATGTCCACCTGTCCGTACTAACTTCAAAGAGCTGTATTTTTTGAATCGTAAAAGAGGGTTGATTTTTCAGAATGTGTTATTCCGGTTTCTCTTTACTAACAAATTCTATTTTCAGCATCTAGTGACCACATTTTGCACACCATTTTCCTGATTTTACATCATGGATAGTTTTTTTATGGCATAATTGTTATTTTAGGCGAAAAGGGAGCGTTTTGAGGTTATAAAAGTGTTCACTAAATAAGACAAGTCTATTGGTATGGAGTTTACAGTCGAGTTCATAAATATGTGTACACTTTATTACATTGTCTATTTAATGTCATGTCTAAACTGCCATATTATGAATTGTCACAACGATTAAAGTGACAAGGTAGGTACTAGATCAATTAAGTAACTAATGGGTGTTATTATTATTAGTTATATATATTATTAGTTATAATTATCAATTGACTGGTTTTCAATAGTAATCATGTATCGTTTTTTTGGCATTTAGGTAATTAACCGAAACATAGTAAATTTCTTAATCCAACAAGGTACGTACGAAACTATGGATAAAACCGCTAAGTAAGAATGCAAAACAGAAATTAACACGTTAATTATAAGTAAATTCGTATAGGTTACAAAATAAATCTAATTCGCAAATAATTCTAAAAATAAAGCGCTAAACGCGCTTACTTCTCAAATGCACCTTGTCGTACCACTCGCATTATTATTCCAGTAAGCACGATAAAAACACGGGCTATCTGTAATATTAAATATAAAGATATCATTAAACAGTGTTACTAACCATTAGCTATTATGTGTGTATTACACATCAGTAACTTTGTGCATTGTGGCTGTATGACGCTATTTACGTGGATCGGCGTTCCAACTCTGTAAGTTTTTTTTTAAACATGTCGGCCTTGGCATCTTACAACTCCGCGTGCTTTGATAGCGATTATAAAATTGGAGTAGGTATTATGGACTCAATTGTAACCGTGTTATCGTTTGTTTTGTGTTCAGTAGAATTTATTATGAGTAGTTAAGAATTCAAGATAGCAATTGCTCTGGCCATTGAAACACAATTTTAATGCTTTTGTTTTGCAATTTTAAGTTTGTTTATTTTTAGCCCATATAGCGTATACATACTATAGCTACAATTTAAAATTTCGCGGTCATTTTCAGTATCATGTTTCGATACTAGTATAGTACAGATGTAGTGCAAAATGATTTTCCTTCGGGAAAACTCGGATCTCAATCGGAATACGATGGCACCCGAACTGTCAATCAATGATTGTATTAAATGAGTGACGTTTTCATGTCCATTAAAATGGAACTTTATTGTTTAGTGTCAAATGACAAATGCTGTCATTTGTCACTTTGTCATTTGACACTAAACAATAAAGTTCCATTTTAATGGACATGAAAACGTCACTCATTTAATACAATCATTGATTGACAGTTCGGGTGCCATCGTATTCCGATTGAGATCCGAGTTTTCCCGAAGGAAAATCATTTTGCACTACATCTGTAGTATACTATGGCCAGACTAAGGCCCGTATTAATAAACTCATCTTGGCTGAGATGCGCGTCACAAGATACGTCAAAGTAAACGTCAAACCATAGAACACTGTCATTTTTGACACATCTCGTGCATTATAGTCTATCTATACTTTAAGGTATTTAAAAAAATGTAAACATTCCAAATCACGTGACTTTGTTAAACAACCAATCAAAACTGTTTTATCGAGCTTTGACGTACGACGACTTTGACGGCAGCCAATAGAAGCAGAACACTGTCTACTTCTATTGGCTGACGAACTATATCACGTGATTGTTTTGTTTCCATTTTTTTAAATGCCTAAAAGTATACTTCATAGTTCATAGTTCATTTTATTGATAATAATAATTACAGGTCAAGTAAATCTTTCTTAATATAATAATGATATTAGAATAATTGTAAAACTAATTGATACATACGAGTAGGTAACACTATAGACACACACACACACACACACACACTACACACACACTATAGAGTTGAGAAAGTTTATTAATACGGACCTAACTGTTTTTCTTCGACATCGGACGCCATCTAGTGATGGAAATGAGAACTAAGTACTAGTAAAGTCCCCAGCAATAATGGTAATATAACATTCATAACGTACTAGAGGACGCTCGCGACTTCGTGCGCGTAGAATAAGTTTTTCACTTCTCATGCTCTTAAAATGTTACTTTAGTCTCTGCACATCGGGACTAAAGCTCCTTATTAATCCCTAGGGATTAATGTTTTTTTTTGTATTTACTTTGGAAACCCTTAAACAACCAATTACGGTGTTTGTGAATGGCCGGTTATCGCCATTTTCAGTGATTGTGTATGGACCATTTTTAGGGCTTGGAAATAACGTCAAAATATCAACTGTGCAAAAAAATAAAAAAACGAGTTAGTTTCATGAAACGCGAATAATGATTACGAATATCTAATCAATCAATCAAATCAAATCAATCTGTTTTCAATTTATCAGCATAGTTTCTGCCGATGGGTCGAACGTACGAGTATAAGGCTGCTTAATTGAAAATGCACGCGCTAAAATGTGTTTTGTTCGCTCTGACGGAACTACTTAAACTCGCCGCTGCGATTTCGCTCGTCCGTCCGACCGTCCGTTGTTTTTGAGATAATGAGAGAAGAAGCAAGAGCCCAACTCACACTTGACCATAACTTTAGTATTTGTTGTGTTTTAGGGTTCCATATCAACATGGTATAAACGGAACCCTTATGGTGAGACTATGGGTCTGTCTGTCTGTATGTCACAGCAGGTTTTCTCTGAAACTATAGAAGCTATCAACTTGAAATTTGCCATGAAATATGAATGTATGAAATTATTTTTCTAAAAATTTGAAAAGGGGTCCAGAATGGGGGGTTAAAAATGAAAGTGATGTGATATGACAACGGGGTGTCTTATACCTAAAAGGACTTAATCTGCAAATTTCAAAACTTTTTTTTTATATCTCTCCGTAACGTTCTTTTTTGAACGAAATTTATGGACCAAAAATCTGAAAAATTCCCCGTTTAAAGATATTTTGTACACAAGTTGCTTTTGTAAAACGGGCCCCTACAAAACTGTACAATTTTCCATAGAAAAGAATCTCTATAATTTTAATAAAGTCCCTTCGAAAACTCCTTTTTAACGCGTTCCTATTGTAAAAGAACTTTTTTTAATTTACAGCCAAATGGCTTCGTCATCCAACAACACGCAAAAAGACAATCTGCAAACAAGATTTCTCAACACAACCCTGGAACTACCAACCGATGATGAAATCAAAGAACAACTAAAAAAGAAGAGAGAACCTGAAAGCAATGAATCAGAAATTGACGACAGCGACTCGGACGTCGAGGGCAGCATGGAACAATCAATTTGGGATACCTTGTTCCCCAATGATAAACCATATGAGAATACTATAGAAGACTTAAGGCGGCTGCTACATCGCCTACCCCATAGACAATCCACCCGACCCGTCAAACCTGACCAAAAAGCGTTAATCGACGAAGATATTGGTGACGAGATTGTTGCGCTGAACTTTGAGAGGATAAGAAAAATTATAAAGGATAAGATCGAGAAGAAAAGCAGAAGGAAGGTAGTCGAGGTTGGTGATTGTGTGAATAAATTATGTAATATGTCACTGTAGAAGTGCAGAGTATCAATAGTTTCAAGCGCTAGGTTTTACAAATACTCGTTTAAATTGATAAAAACTGCCAATGATATAGCGACTATACTTTCAGAGGCCCTACTTTCAAAATCGAAGTTCGAAGTTACGGCAGGTTTATCTCTGTAATTCGTTATTCGAGACTAAATCGAGAGAAAAAAATGGAGCTAACGTAACTTCGAACTTCGATTTTCATAGTAGGGCCTCAGAGCTGGGGCCCTCGCCAAGATGCCAACTAACGTTTCTTATCATTTTGTTCCTAAACCAATCGCGTCAGTATTTTTTTAGATGACGTGATACGGAGAGTAAGAGAGTAGATATAGAATAGAATAGAAAAACATTTATTTCGCTTAATTATAAATTATTACAGTGTGTGAAAAGTAGTGCTGCGAAAATGGTATCCACTCAGCTATATGTCGTACGACCTAGTGGAAGTGCGACGCTGGTTTTCCGTGGACCCACGGACTATAGAGCTCTCTTTCTGCCAACAAACTGCAATGCAGTTTGGCAGATGTCTCATCTATTGTAAAAAAGACTAAGATTGAAAAGGGCATGCTTCGATGGTTCGGTCATTTGGAACGGATGGATGAAAGAAGATTGACGAAAGAGATATACAGATCGAAAGTGAGTGGACGCTTCGGAAGTGGCCGCCGTAGGCGTACATTTTCGAGTCAAATCGGAGAAATACTGGAAAAGGGCCGAATCTTAAGTACCCGAAACCGACGTGCGTGCATGACTTGGAAATTTGTCAAGATCTTGGCAACTGGAAAGAAGTGGTCTCTGTCTACCCCTCCGGGAAACAGGCGTGATTTAATGTATGTATGTATGTACCGCACTTTTTGCGATGGGGGTTAAAATACACAGATACACATGTTAAACCTAAACCCCCTGTTTTTTGCGTAGGAGGTTAAAATTAGGAGGGAGGCGGTCACGTTGGTAAAGCACTGCGACGCCGACGACACTGTACCACCACGCCAGGGGAATCCCCGCCGCAGCTGCCGGCCTTCGAGGAAAGAGTAGACGAGCGTGATTCGTATGATAAGCAACTTGTGATACGTTATAAGTACAAGCGAAGATATAGAGATTACCATAGTATACATCTAAGCCGGCATACAAGACTATAATATGAGTTCTTTTTGTTTATTACTAAATGACTATTGGCCAAATAGAGATGCGGCAAACTCGTATAGGTTTAAAAAAAAAGTATCATTTATTAGATCTAGTTTTGAGTTTAGAAAACTGATTCCTTAACGATTCATTCATTTGGAACTTAAAAAAAATTCCTTGTTTTAATTTAAAAAAAACCAGATATTATGACTTTATCACATATTGCGCATTTTGTTACAATTTATTTTTGTACGACTGTATACAAAAATATCAAGTTACCCAAGGCGGCTAAGCCTTGAATATCATGTTATATTTTTATATAAATAGTGAATTTACATGGTTAATGACGTCTTTTTTTACATTTTATTACATTATAAAAAAAATACATGTATGTTTCCTTGAAACCTGAATTGCGTGCACCGCAAAATTCCAGCTTCCAGTTATATAGCCGTCTCTTACCCATCTCGTGCGCCAGAGTGAGCGCGGCGATGCGCTCGGGCACGCGCACCGAGTCGTCGGCCGTGGAGTGCGCCAGCGCAAGCGTGTTGAACGAGCGGCCGTAGGCGCGGCGGTCGCACAGCCCCCCCGCCGCGCCGCCCACCCCGCCGCCCAGGGACGTAAAACTGTACAAACAATAGGGAATATTCGTATTTAATTTTGCTGCTAATTTATTATCAAGGATCGAAAAAACGCCCGTCATTTTGAAAACATAACCCTGTTCCGTACAGCAGAGACTTTTTTTTTTTTTTTTTTTATGGCATAGAGAATACAAACGAGCACACAGGCCGCCTGATGGTAAGTGGAAACTGTGACCCATAGACATTCACATTCACAAGACTGCAATGCAATCCTAAGACTGCAAATGCGTTGCCAACCCTGAGGACTAAGATGGAATGCCTCTATGCTAGTCATTTCACCGGCTGTCTTATCCCCAAACCGGAACACAACAATGCGAACAATGCTGTTTGGCGGTAGGTTAATGGATAAGACGGTGGTAGCGATCCGGACGGACCCTGCACAAGGTCCTACCACCCGCAACTTCCTTATGATGTTAATAAAAAATGTCATTAGGTATTTTATAGATATATTATACCATAATTTATAATTAGTCAGCGATAATTTTATTAATGAATGACACCGGAATGGTTATGAGACTTATGAGACAACACAAACAGTATACCAACGCCAACGACGTCCGTAGACTGTGAAAGATCTTTTTCATCTCATAAATCGTCATTCTTTTTTATTGGTGAAAGTGTTTTTTCCCATTCCGGTGTTATTCATTAATAAAATCGTAGTTTAATCCATATAAATTATGGTAGGATAAATCTATAAAATACCTAATAATATTTTTTATTAACATAAGGAAGTCTCCGCTGTATGGAACAGGGTTATGTTTTCAAAATGACGGGCGTTTTTTCGATCCTTGTTTATAATGAACAAAATTTAATTTGGGCTTAATTACTTTACAATAGAAAAACAATTGGTTATAAATATTTTTCAGCACATTTCAACAAAATTCACTTTGTATTGTATTTTTTTTGGGCCTAATAAAAAAATGACACTAATCTTTCACAGTTCAGTGCCCCATATATGGGTCACACACAACGAACTAGCACCAAAGTCCGTGCCCCATATATGGGCCACTAAGGAACGACTTACGACGTGCTGGACTTACGAATAAATTGAAACATTTCGTATGGGGACTGCTAACGTTCCATGTTTCCCAGTTGGCCCCTTGGCCCGTGTCCTATATGTATTGTATAGGCGCGTCCAAGCGAATTCATTGCCTGAGGAAACGCAGGCGCTCAACCTCCATAGTTGTAGTTAAATTGTTGAACAGTGTCGTAACTAGCATCTGTACCCTTACCATGAGTTACAATTAACGTACTCGCTAGCGAGTCGAATGGTCTGTCCCTCGCAACCTCGCAGTATTCTTATAGAGTGCGGGGGACAGAGCATTCGACTCGCTAGCGAGTACTGTAATTGTAACTCACGGTAAGGGTACTGATTCGCCCCTACAAGATCTGCGATCGCACTAGTTACGGCACTGAATAAGAACTACCATAATAGGCAGTCCAGGCAAGATTTGTTAAAACGGTATAGAAGCTTTAGGTCCACATCTCGTTAGGACTAGGTAGCAAATACGACCAGATCGCTTTGCAACTACATCTCGATTTGACTAGATCGCTTTGTGCCTAGATCGTAATAGTTACGACCAGATCGCTTTGCGACTACATCTCTAAAAGTCCGAGTTGCAAAATGACTACTTCGTTTGCGTTACTAGGTAGGTTAGGTTCGTTAAGTAACTTCAAATGCCCGAAGGGCAAATAACCCAGGAATAGGAGCTCCGCCATGCGGGGCTCCGTCAATATTGCTAAGACAGACATAAGGTGAAAAAAACAATGTGGTCATTTAGCGACTCGGACTTTTTGAGATGCTGTCGTAAAGTGATTTGGTCGTATAGCGATCTAGGCAAAAAGCGATGTAGTCAGATCGAGATGTAGTCACAAAGCGATCTGGTCGTATCAGCTACCTAGCCATATCGAGATGTAGGCGGAAAGCTTCTATCCCGTTAAAACAGAGTGCGGTAAAGGCTCAGTTCCTCACCTCAGCCCTAAGGTCCTGTTGTGGAAGGCGTGCCCCGAGAACGCCACGCCGAGGCACACTTCGCTCAGTCGGCGCAGGCGCGCGAACCGCATCAGGTAGCTCCGGCCGTCCACGGCGCGGGAGTTGAGCAGCTCTCCGAAAACGCGCGAGTTGGTCTCGTTCGACGTCAGCACCAGGATGTACTTTACCGCGAAACCTGTACAAAAAAACGCCAATGTTTTCGTTGTTTTTAGCTCGACCATAACATTCGCATCTCTTGAACCGTAAGAGCGCATTTTACAATGGCTTAAAAAAAGGAAATAAAGTTAAAAAAGAAATAACCCATTAAAAATAGGAGTTTTTTTCTCGACCTGAATATTGTACGGCGGTAAGTATGCCAGTCATACCGCCATACCCTTCGTGTGCCAGTGTGTATAAAAGGCAAACAAACAGACGGACCACTTGATGGTGAGCCGTCACCATCGCCCATACGTCAGTAAAGCCAGCGGCACAACCAAGTTACTGAATTACAGTTTACAGTAAATACTCTTTTATCTTTTAAACTAGATACCCTTTTTCTTTAGTTTAGTTTGGGGCTAGGGCAATTGGCGCGACATTGTCCAATATTTTTATTTTTATTTTTAAATCGCGTGTAGGAAGAAACCAGCCCCCACTTCAACATCCTGACAATGACAGGTGACAGGTGACATTTCAGTGTACACGGCGCAGCTTATATCAATCCTGCAGGCCTAGTATGGCTGCGTCTATATCACGTGTCAAATGTGGATAAAGCATCCGTCACTCTCGTACTTATATACGTGTCAAAAAGTGACGGATGTTTTATCCACATTTTGTCACGCGATAAACGAAACCATATTAGGCCTCTTGGTGGTTTAAAAATTTGTTACCTCAGCTTTGCAATGTACACCTGTCCTGTCCACTAAGTATTTTCTCAGGTTTGTTTATTGGAAATGCAGGGTTGGCACGCTGGCAGTCAATTTAGTGCCTGCAGCCATTATAAAAAGTGCGATGTCAAATAGTTTATATTGCTAGCAATAAATTAATAGGCGCGGTGGAAATATAACCAAGGTCGAGATTCGATTCGAGAGTTCGTGACACGTAAGATTTGGTAAATAAGATTTCCAAAATCTTCAACTCTTAATACTTACCAGAATAGCCATTTCCCCGAATCACGTTTTCACAATCGTGTTTTTCCCCTGAAGTTTTTTTTCCAAATTTTTCCCCATTCCAGAAACGAATTAAATATTTTGACGGAAATCGTCTTTGATCTGTTCAGTTATCGTATTGTCAACGTTTTGATAGTTTTTATTTACTTGACAGTAATGGCAGCTGACGTCGAAACAATACCCTGTTAACGACGATTATGGTTTTTACGATTATGATTTTTTTTTGAAATCTCTAATGACATTGACGAATTCAAGCATATTTTTCTTGAAATGGGTCCCAAATTAACGCACGTGAGACGTGACCTTACAAGGATTAAAATTGGATATTGTTAGGACTTAGAAAACAAATCCGTCTTTTTATCAAGAACACTTGATATGACTATTTTGTGTTCTGTATTGCATTGTATCGATTGCATTGTATGGGAAGTCGATAAATGAGAACTCACTAGCGTTAATGAGAAGTGCCACGAAAATTTAGGCTAAGCGTTTGACAGTAGCTGACTCCACAACTCACCAATATTATCCGGCATGCCATCATCGTCAAAGTCCGCATTCCTAAACACGATGTCTGCCTGCGCGACCGCATGCATCATGCGTCGCACGACGTGGTGCAGGCTGGCGTTGCAGTCCTTCTCGTAGAACTCCTTGTCAGCCAACAGCAGCAGGTCGCAGATCCTGGCGCGGGCCACGCCCGCCGGCCTCCGCCGATCCTCAATGTTGAACGGGAAGGAGACCTTGTTAAAGCTGTCTCCAAACTACGGGGGATTTCCCGAGACATTAGAAGATGCGCTACCAGGTACGATCAGCCTTATAACGTAGGTTGTAACCACATGCTGTGAAGTAATCGGAATCACCACCGCCCATAAACACAAGCTAAAGGGCGTATTAATAAACTAATCTCAACTGTAATGCTGTTCTCGAGATGCGTCAAAAATTACAGCTTTCTATGGCTTGACGTTTACTTTGACGTATCTTGTGACGCGCATCTCAGCCAAGATGAGTTTATTAATATGGGCCTAAAAGAGTTGCCGGCTCGTTGCCGGCCGATTAGGGAAATGTAAGCTGTTTTCTTGTGCCATACCCATGCCATAAGAATAATCGATTTCATTATTGTTGGCATGGACAGACAAACAGGCAGACGGGCTACTTAATGGGAAGTGGTCACCGCCGCCTATGGACATTTGCAGCACCGGCGTTGTCGCAAATGTCTTGAAGAAATTTAGTGAAACCTTTAGCTGCACAGTGCTTTGTCACTTTTACGTTATGTTTGAACTGTTGCACTAAGGGGAGCAACATTTTCACGGTCGGCAACTATACGCATCTTGCTCTAACATACGAAGATAAGAATCTAAGATACTAAGATAGCACTAGTTACCGATCACAAATTGCAACAAAACATGGCCCGTTTAAAAGTCCCATAATCTGTCACAGGCGTTAAACTGACTGGTATCAAAGTGTGCAGCTACTTATAAGACCGACTGAACAGTACTACTAGTTTCATGAGAGCATTTCTATCATTGTGTTTTCTCATAGTATTTTCTGCTTAGACAAACTATTACCTAGACAATAACAAATACGTAAATAGAGAAGACTGCATCTTTACTTTCTATGTCACTCCACGTATACTACGACTAGTTGTTATGCGACAGGCGACGCATCTATGCAGTAGCTGGGGCGGGCTGTGTGTGTAGCAAGAAGGTAAACGCATACTAGCAATCCCCTCGCCTCCCCACCTCCCCGCGGTCATGGGCGCTGGGACGGTCGCGCAGGAACTTGTCCTAGAATTGAGCTGCGGGCCTATTATGGTCGTGTTTATCGGTGTAGATAAAATATCTGTCCCAGCGGGCCTACTATGGCTGCGTCTATATCGTTTGTCAAACGTGGATAAAGCATCCGTCACTCTCATACTTATTTATTTACGTTTCAGAAGGTGACGGATGCCTTATCCATACTTTGTCACGCGATAAACGCAACCATACTCGTATTAGGCCCCCTGATCAGAGTGAGGCCCTTGCCAAGATACGGTCACGAGCGTTAATTTGGGACCCATTTCAAGAAAAATATGCTTGAAGTCGTCAATGTCATTAGAGATGTCAAGACATTTGTAACTTTCAGGAAACTGAACCCTATTGTTTTGGAATGTCAGATTGACTTTGTACCTAAGGTGGGTACCAAATTTAATCTCGTGACTGTACATTACGCTACCTAGCGTTTCTGTTCGGTTCGTTTTTAAACCAATCGCGTCACTGGTAGATCACGTGACTTTTCGTATGGATCTTGGCAAAGGCCTCTGATCAGTATGTAAGTGCGAGCTCGACGGATGCTTTATCCACAGCGATAAATTTGACCATATGGGCCCTGATAAGGGTTTATAAAATGGCCTCACCAGCCTGTCACCTGTGCATCGTCGCGGCGGAGGCGCGGGGGGGCTTCCACGTCGTCGTGCTCAAACGCTCCGAAGATTCTCTTCGGGTCATCGGTGCCGTAGGGGTCTGCGTGGAGGGTGCGGTTCCCTGGACATTGGGTAAGAATTGGGAGATGTCTTTTTTTTTACCACCATGGTGGCAAGCAAGCGTGCGGCCCGTCAGCTGGTAAGCGGTTACCGCAGTCTATGGACGCCTGCAACACCAGAAGTATGCGCGTTGCCGACCCTTTAAAAACCTTTTCACCCCCCTCTTAAAGAACTCTTTACTGTAATCCCCAGGGGAAACCTTGGCACGGAGCTCCTTCCACAATCGGAGCGTTCGCGGGAGGAAGTTTCTTTGGAATCGCACTGCGCGCAACATTTGGGAATGCAAGTTAACCGGTTATTGGGCGATTTTGATGAAAATAACCGATTAAAACCGGTTATAACTGGTTATTTGCATTCCCTAATCAGGATTAACTCTCCGATGCCGAGCGGTGCGGTGCTTGATGAACAAGGTGGTGTTGTGAACTTGAGTTTTGACGCGTGAGTCGAATTACGGGTAGTGGGTACTTAGTTCAAGGCTAGGTCTTGCAAGACCCTTACTAAATTGGGTCAACTTCACTTGATACTTGATAGTTTTGATTAGAGATTATAGAAATTTCTATGTTGGATTAACCCTAGCCTTCATTGTACGGTCAAGGGAATTGATTCCTAGACCATTTTGGACTATGTCAAAGTGACACTGTAAATAAAATCATAAGAAGTCTAATACGTTTTGATTGATTACGTCATATGACATACTTAGTCCAAAATGTTTTGGTAATCAATCAACGATCTAGTCTACTATCGAGGCCAGATTTATTTAAAGCTCAAAAAGGGTCTGATTCTTCAATTTTTGAGTCTCTAAAGCTTAAGCCGCCAAATGTTTGTAAGTCTAAGGCCCGCGCGTAAACGTTAACCCTAGGTTTAACCCAGGTAAACAGCTGAATTCGTTTAAATTGACAGTTCCCATATGAATCTGACATTCGTGAATAATTGAACCTGGGGTTAACCTAAGGTTTAAATTTAAACACAATTCTGCCTATAATCATTCCGCAATGTGTACTTATGGCGGTTCTAGAAATTACCCAAGTGCAGCACTCCGTAGAAATGATTGTCCTCCCCAATGTACCCCTCCGCAGACCCTGAGCTCGGAGAAAACACCGGGAACCCATTAGCCATGGTCACCTCCCCCAAAGACAATTCTTTCTTGTGGCCATAAGCGAAGATTTCCTGATCAGGATCCAGAAGAACAACAGAGCGTTTTGTTGTGAGGTGCGTTGAATCTTAAAGAAAGAAGAACTGCATAAAAATAGATTGTTTATCAAGGGACTAAAATACTGGCGTGCTAAGACAAATGGTAGTATCTTAAATAAAACAACTGAAGCAAGTGCAACCTATTTACTAACGGAAGAAGGTTGATTCTGCTTTGTCTATTGAATTTGAAATACCACTTATTGACCTATGAGGGGCCGGCCAGGTGGGAGCGTACAAGTATTGACAAGTCATGTAACTGCGAGATACAGCAAATTGACGCGTCTTCTTAGCGTGCATTCTGTCACGCCTACCTCAGGTAATTTATGATACAATAAGTAGCCAGGACAACACCTGGGAAATTTCAAGTTACATGGGTTGGTAATGTAATTTTTCTTCTAATAAGAAGTTTCTCAAGGACGAGGAGCATAGTATGACCAAATAAATACGATAGAGACCCGTTACCACTAACTCTTGTATCTATAGTTAAGTACATCATTTTGTCATGACACGGCAGAGTTATAGTGTTTTCACAACGACTCGTATACGACAGTTAATGATTTTTCACGCAGTACCTTTTTTATCAATTTAGACGTTAAGTAATCAAGTTTAAGACAAGTGCCTTTCATCCTCGCGCCAATATTCCGCCATTTCCAATCCTACCGGTAGTATAGCACCTCGGATCCCTTTGACTGCCATACATATGATTGGTCATAATCATAATGTATTGTTAGTCATACCTTTTTTTGTCATAACTTCTTTCAGGCTGAAGTTACAGCTTTTAATAAACGTTTATCGTGTAGATTAGTTAGGTTAGGTTAGGTTAGTTTTATACAAAATCTGATAAAATAACCGTGTCCTGAGAAAAATGCATTATGACTTGGGAAAATTATGACTTAAAACACATTATGACTAAAAATAATTATGGCAGTCAATAGATACCCATAGCACCTACCTAAAGGTTCCAGTTTCAGGCATAGCAAGTGCTGCTCTTCTCCAAACTTGGCTTCGATCACAGTGTACCCGTAACTGGTGCAGATGCCGTAGCCGTGGTGCGCAGCGGTCAGGTTGAGCCCCGAGGCGGAGGAACCGAAGACGAGGGCTACCAGGTTTATCAGTATGCCGGAAAACATTTGAGGTTATTTTATAAATTTGAATTTTAAATAATGTTTACATTATCTTCTAAGTGTCAATGACCATCAATGACAGAAGATTTGCTTTTTATAGATTGACATATTTCATCAGTTTTTTTTTTGAGTTTGTTTGAAAAGAGCTTTGAATGGGGAGCGTAACATGTAGGTTTTTAGGGTTCCATATCCGACAAGAACCCAACGGCACCCTATTCATATGCCTACGCTGCAGTCCGTCCGTCCCAATTTGAAAAAGGTGTATCTTTTGAACCTTTATAGATAGCGGGTAGATTTATTTTCCAGAAAATGTGTTATTACGGCCATTTTTTTTTGATAAAGAACATAAAATAAAATGAGGGTCCTCAAACGAGGTCCTAATTTTTTTTTCTTGTACCTATCGTAAAAACGGCAAAATATACAAATGAGAAATTTGGTGTCATTACCAATAATTGTAGTAAAAACTTTTTTTTTTATGGCATAGAGAAGACAAACGGGCACACAGGCCACCTGATTGTAAGTGAAAACTGTGACCCATAGACATTCGCATTCACAAGACTGCAATGCAATCCTAAGACTGCAAATGCGTTGCCAACCTTGAGGACTAAGATGGAATGCCTCTATGCTAGTCATTTCACCGGCTGTCTTATCCCCAACCGGAGCACAACAATGCGAACACTGCTGTTTGGCGGTAGGTTATGAATAAGATGGTGGTAGCGATCCTGCACAAGGTCCTACCACTGAATGAAAACCACAAATACTAAATTGATCATTGAATTGGTGGGCTCGCGCTGATTCGATTCGAAATCGATTTTAAATCGGAGTATAATAAATAATACATGTACGGCAGTACGGAACCTTCAGTGCACGAGCCCGACTCTCGCTTGACCGGTTTTTTTTAAAATTTTCGTTTATTGCGGCCTCTATTGTTATGACTGAGTTAGCTAGAGAGGGACATATAATATAAGTGATAAAATGTATTTTTTACACCACATGCTCGATATTGCCCAATTATATATCACGCAAACCTCACCTAAAGTAAGTTATTATAGCCATTGGCTAACCAATCAATAATGAGATTTGAATTCGTATGAAAAATTGTTCCATAGAAACCTACAGCAAAAAGAACATGTTAAAATCGAACTGGGAGAAAAGTAATTCTCCTTTGATAAAGCTGTTTTCGCATTGGGCGAGCTTGAATCCCTCACTGCACTCAGGACTCCGTTTTAATTCCCTCGCTTCGCTCAAGAATTCACTCGTAACACCTTCGCTGCGCTCGGGAGTTAATTCTGGAGTGGCTCATTTTCTCAGGATTCAATATCGCGTCTGTGACATAAAACAGTGCTTTATCCGCTCGGTGTATAATATATTATTTTAAATGAATACCGTTAGCATTTAATCTAAAGTGTAAAAACCCCATTCCCACCAAAACCTGTTGTCTGATTATCAGCTGACGGAAGACATTCCTGGCGTCCAGCTCATAATTCGATAGCATCTGCCATTACTCTTCACAGGGACGCGGAGTATGCAAGCTGCATAATTCCCTGTAGAACCTTGGGACACTAGCTAAGACTAGCGTTAGATCCCGGCTTTGCGTGAATTTCTCTAATTAAATAAATTTAAAGTACATAACAACTTAAAATGATTAAATTTTTAGAAATCCACGTAGCCGAATTCTTACGACAAAAGATGGTTTAATTTGTAGAAAAAATGTACTGCGCCGACTTGAAATGATTTGGTATGAGCTAGATGATGATGATCTAAACAAATAATACTTAGGGGTTAATATACACTTGTTTACAAATATTAATCAAAATAAATATTAATTAAAAACTCAAAACAATGGACGGTCGGGCGAACGACCGAAATCGCAGCGGCGAGTTTAAATAGTCCCGTCAGAGCGAACAAAACACATTTTAGCGCGTGCATTTAAAATTAGGCAGCCTTATACGTTTGATACATCGGTAGAAAACAGCTGCTAAATTGAAAATGCACGCGCTAAAATATGTTTTGTGCGCACTGACGGGACTATATAGTTAAACTCGCCGCTTGGACATTCACTCGTTTGTCCGTCCGACCGTCGTTGTTGAGAGAATCACTACCCACTTCGGTGCTTCTAATTCTGTCAGTTCATAAACGCTTCGTCGCTCTATCTTAATCATGAAAAAAAGAACGGCAGGTTCTGCTGCGTTAAAACCAATTTTAATTCGTTGAATAAGTTAATAAATATTTTATCAGACCATCTTAAATATTGACCTACCGTAAAATGTTCCTACTTTGCTAACTATGCTCCATACTCCATAGTGACTATTTCGTTTGTTACCTTATAAGTCAAGGTAGATGACAAATTTGCTTAAAAGAATCGATGTATACATCCAGCTACGAAGTAAATGAAAGCAATAGAATGATTTACAATACAGATTACCCAGGGGGGAACAAAGTAGGGACATTTTACAATAGTCCTAAACTAATCTAGGCATGCACTACTTATGGGTATTACACTCCCGTAACTTATTAATACTAAGTACCTAATATACCTACAGCAAACTACCGGACAAACTACCACATTTACAATATATCAAACGACACACAATATCGTTAACATTTCTAAGGAAGCTCTTAAGATGCAACACGTGATTGGATTAAGGAACGATAAATTCAATTTTGCGTTTTGCATAGCTATTAATATTAATAGATAAGTGTCGCCGGTCCCACGACTTAAATGATGAATCGATAGAATAGAATAATCAATGCGTAATCGTTGTAGAGAAAGAGCTTAGGTATTTATTTTAGCCAAATGAGACATGGTGATGATGTTTTGGTGGTAGGAACTTTGACCAGGTCCTTCCGGATTGCTACCACTGTCTTATAATCATACATACATACATACATTAGATCACGCCTGTTTCCCAGAGGGGTAGGCAGAGACCACTTCTTTCCACTTGCTACGATCTTGACAAATTTCTTCCCCTTGAATAACTCTATCTATTGCTTAAAACTGCATTAAAATCCTTTGCGTTGTTTATAAGATCTACCTATAAGCGAACAGACGGCGGAAGCGACTTTGTTATATACTACATAATTATGTAGGTAGCGACCCGACCTCGCTTCGCTTCGGTTTATGTGAGTTCTCTGTAATACTCGTACATAATATAAACCTTCCACTTGAATAACTCCATCTACCTATTGCTAAAAATTGCATTAAATAAAATCCGTTGAGTAGTTTAAAAGATATACGCGAACAGACAGCAGAAGCGACCTCATTTTATACTATGTAAAGATAAACATAAAGATAAAGATAATAAAATAAATAGGGGGAAAATCTCACACAAATTGACCTAGCCCCAAACTAAGCTCTAAGCTTGTACGGTCAACCAAGAAAGTGGTCTACCAGTTTTGACAAAAGTTTATGTGTACTATAATTATCGCTAATGTTGACCCTTGTCACTGTTATAATATTATCAAGCAAGCAAGGGAAAATCGAACTTGTATCATGAAGTGCTATGAACGTTAACCGTAGCGTGGTAGACCATATTTTTGGCCGACTGTACTATGGCAACTAGACAACGAAAAAACTTACTTAAATAGATATACATACATTCTTTTGACGTGTAAAAGTGCATGTGCGGCCTACTTACTGAATAAACATCTTTTTTTTTTTAAATACATATAGTCGCGCTCATCACACAAATATTTGCCCGTACCTACCTGGGATCGAACGCGGGATCGCTAGCTTCGTAGGCAGGGTCACTATTAACTAGGGTACCGCGTCGTAATTTATCCGTTGATAAACGGCCACGCAGCTTTCGCATTGTGTTCCGGTGTGGGATAAGACCACTAGTGGCGGGTGGTTGGACCTTGTGCAGGGTCCGTCCGGATCGCTACCACCGTCTTATCCATTAACCTACCGCCAAACAGCAGTGTTCGCATTGTTGTGTTCCGGTTTGGGGATAAGACAGCCGGTGAAATGACTAGCATAGAGGCAATCCATCTTAGTCCTCAGGGTTGGCAACGCATTTAGATAGATAGATAGATAGATAGATAGATTCATTTATTCGGCTGTTAAATAAAACAAAACACACAAGTCAGCTTCAGTTTGCAGTCTTAGGATTGCATTGCAGTCTTGTGAATGCGAATGTCTATGGGTCACAGTTTCCACTTACCATCAGGCGGCCTGTGTGCTCGTTTGTCTTCTCTATGCCATAAAAAAAAAAAAACCCTACCAGATATACGTCGAGTTACAAGTAACCCTGTATACATACTTAAATACGTAGAAAAAATACTCGTGCTCATCACACAAATATTTGCCCGTACCGGGGATCGAACGCGGGACCGCTAGCTTCGCAGGCAGGGTCACTACCGACTAGGCTTCATACACACATACATACATACATACCCTTTAATATACAGCCACGCAGAATTCGCATTGTTGTGTTCTGGTGTGGGATAAGACCACTAGTGGAGTTACTAGCATAGAGGCAGTCACTGTGTCCTCTGGGTTGGCAACGCGTTTGCGGTCTTTAGATTGCAGTCTTAAGATTGTAGTCTTGAGAATGCATATGACCAGGTGACCCAGGTCCCATTTACCATCTGGCCCTGTAACGTGTGCCAGTTTGCCCTCTCCGTGACAAAAAAGCCCATGTCACGTCGTATCATAAGCTTTATTCTACTTTGTCTCTACACCTATTGTTATCGTATTGTCTTTATTCAGCATATACTTTATTAAAAAAAAAACTCTTTTTTCTTTCTCTTTACTAGATGAATAGTAGCTGTTACTGTTGTGTTGTCTGGAAAGTTAACTCCCGGATGAAGACGAGTTTGACTTTAAAAAGTTTAAAAAGCAAGCGATATGTATTTGGAGGACTACTAAAGTAAATTTGACCCGTTTTCCGGTTGCGTGTGAATCCGCTATAAGGAAGGCGTCTCCGCTGGCTGGAACACTTTGACCAGAATACGGCTATCTGATAAGTTTAATATTTAGATACGACATATACTCCCGTAAGTTGATATATTTTATTTATACTTGTATCTTACACAGATGGCCCCTTTTGAATGGAACTCTGACCCACCATAAAACGCTGTCACAGTGGCATTATAAAACAATTTGTTTGACACTTTTACGAACTGAATCCTAACGTCACTGTGACACAGTTCTATGGTGGGTGTAGGTTCCATTAGGCTTATAGTACACTTAGACCTTCCATATTTAGAACCTTGTCACTGTGACTGCTATTGTTATTGTAATACGTGCCATTTGATGTTCAGTTTTTAAGTTTATTATGACAGTGCACTAACATTTTCGTTGGGATACTGTATATGGTCAGCTTAGGAGGAGATCCCGATCTTAATATGTGGTGGACCCCTCCCTCTTTTTTCCAGGGGAAGTATATTTTTGAAACAATAAAACATATTAACAAATAATACCCAGGGGGTTCGCCACCAAAAAGCTCCACGTTATTTTTAATTTAAATAAAAAAACTTTTTTTTTTATTGGACCGGCTTTTCGACTGTGCTGGCTCTCTCACAAATATCCTAGTACAGTCACGAGATTTAATTTAGTACCCACCTTAGGTCCAAAGTCAATCTGACATTCTACAACAATAAGGTTAAGTTTCCTAAAAGTTACAAATGACTTGACATCTCTAATGACATTGACAACTTCAAGCATATTTTTCTTGAAAGGGTCCCAAATTGATGCACGTGACCGTACCTGTTTATGGTAAAAAGAAACACCACGTCGCTTTTGAGTATTAATATTAACTTAACCGCGTCTATATCGTTTCACATCTACAACTACCATATACAGTAACACAAATAATCGCATCAACTAATTTTCGAAATGCATGTCGATGCAGTGCGTTCATGCATATATTTACATGCATTAGAAATATATCTTTTGGGGCAAGTTAAGTCTGCGGGACGCCGATGGTATTTCAATATTAAAATGTGACACGGAGACAAAATAACGGCAGTTTAATTTAAAATCGTGGAATATTGTTTTTTTAAAGGCATAGAGAAGACAAATAAACAGGCCACCCGATGGTAAGTGGAAACTGTGACTCATAGACATTCGCACTCACAAGACAACACTGCAAATGCATTGCCAACCCTGAGTACTAAGATGGAATGCCTCTATGCTAGTAATTTCACCGGCTGTCTTATCCCCAAACCGGAACACAACAATGCGAACCTACACTGCTGTTTGGCGGTAGGTTAATGGATAAGATGGTGGTAGCGATCCGGACGGACCTTGCACAAGGTCCTACCACCCGCAAAATCCGATTATCTATACTCATATTAATACTAATATACTAGACTAATACTAATTACTAATCAATTACTAACAATATAATGAAGCTAGCGGTCCCGGGTTCAAATCCCGGTAAGGGCAGATATTTATGTGATGATCGTGAGTAGTGATGGGCGGCTTGTAAGTTTTCAAAAGTGAAACTTTCATTTAAATTTCTGCAATATTCTATAAGTTTCAAAAGTGAAACTTTCACCTCTAATTTCAAGCAATATTCTGAAAATTACCAAAGTGAAATCGTTTTATTTCTGAAAATTACTATAATTTCGACATGTTACCCAACTTTTCATGAAACTTAAATGAAATTTACTTGTGTAAGAATAATTCCCATCTAATTATGTAACTTTCAGAAGCTGTAATTTTCGCAGTTAAGGAAAGTTGTGCAATGTTTCAGAAATCGCCCATCACGATTCGTGAGTTCGTGAGTATTTGTTCCGGAGTATTGGATGTATTCTACGTATTCCTGTACAATAAGCAACTTTATCATTGTCTAGTACCCTTGGTACAGTCTGCAGCAGGAGCAGCTACGCAACCGAAGAGGTCAAAATGATCTGCACTCGACTCTATTGTCAAGAGAATACGTCGTGTCTAGATCATTTTGGGCATTATATTCTGCTTAGCTACTTTTGATGCTGACTGTACAAGCTTAGATCTTATTTCGGGACTATGTCAATTTGTGTCAATAGTCCCTTGATTTATACAACGTGTTACAAAATACCCCGTAAAAAATCTAATAAATTATCAAAGCCTAAAATATTGTCAACCCTAGTAAGCTGTCATGTCAGGGAACCGGAGTTAACATAGATTATTTTAACAGAGAGGCCTACCTACCAATTTAATAATTTTTCAACTTAAATGGGTTTAAAACCATATCCCGACGAGCGAGGTTGTGCATTGAACAAGGCAGAGCTCACTTTGAGCCGTTCCTGTAATTTTGACGTTCTTTACGAAAAAGTAAGTGCTAGTTTAGGTTTCTTCGTAAGTAGTTTAGGTCTTTTAAAATCTTCCAAAACTCGACTTGTAATATCTATCTAATCAAATTCTGTACATTTTGTTAGTATGTCTCTTAATCGTTTCACGAATTAGGTAAAAATGTACATAAACAATCTGCGTAGTTTACTCTTTAATTTTACTGAAATAGGGTTTTCACATCAATGAAAGCAATAATGGTTTTATTTTTTTTGCCGATAAGTCATGCGGTGATAGTACGGTTCTCGAATATTGTAAATGGACTTATTATAAGGTACCATTTAACCCCCTTTCGGCTTTACGGGTATTTTTGTAACACCTTGTATAAGCCTTGACATTGGCCATTCATACTTTGACTGGTGCTGTCACTTTCTATGTTAGCGAATGAGAACAAGTTAGAAGGTGTCCTAATGGGACGTTAGTGGTTTAACGTTTGTGCGACCGGCGGCTTATTGTCTAACGCACTCGCAATCGTAATCGACTTCAAAACGGAACAATTGATTTCATTTTGTATGCAGACAAGCGTTCGATTTTCAAAATAAAAACAATTGCGTTAGGCAATTGCCCCTCGGGTGAATGTCCTATAAAGCCGAGTACTCACTAGCAAGCTGTAACTGTCAAGCCACGGATACACTAGGGGACAAAATGTTCCGCGATACGTGTCGCTAGCGACGTCGGGTGAAGTGGCGCGACATTGCCGGACTTCGCTCGACATGTCTAGCAACATCGTGGGAAACATGCACGCGCTACGAACATAAGTCGCGCGATGTCCCCAGATATGTCAGGCGAAGTTTCGCGAAGTCGCACGACTTTGTCTCACGTCGCTACGGAGATAAGTCGTGCGATGTCGTCTGATAGGTCAGGCGAAATCAGCTTCGCTTGACACGTCGCCGACACATATCGTGGGACATTAAAATTTTGTCCCCGAGTGTATCCCTCGCTTTACTGAGCAACAGCACGTATCATCGTGATGTGTGCTCGGCTCGCAAGCCTGTTAAGAAGAAGAAGAAGAAATACATTTATTCACCAACCATAAGACACACAAACATACAAATGATTCAACAAAACAGTGAAGGAAACTGGGATAGCACGCAAATGTGCGTCCTCGCGGCGGTGAAACGGACACTGGCTCAGCAAAATGCTGAAGTGTCAGACACCTGTTGCTCAAAGCTTGTTACTGTAACTGTTTTTCTTTTATGGCATCTAGTAGACAAACGAGCACACAGGCCACCTGATGGTAAGTGGAAACTGTGACCCATAGACATTCGCATTCACAAGACTGCAATGCAATCCTAAGACTGCAAATGCGTTGTCAACCCTGAGGCTAAGATGGAATGCCTCTATGCTAGTCATTTCACCGGCTGTCTTATCCCCAAACCGGAACACAACAATGCGAACACTGCTGTTTGGCGGTAGGTTAATGGATAAGATGGTGGTAGCGATCCGGACGGACCCTGCACAAGGTCCTACCACCCGCAACAGGTGCTACAGTTAAAGTTACAGCAACAACTCCAGTGAGTAGCCGGTTAAACAAGTTTCAATGAAACTTAACGTGACTTACATAGTATGTGATGTCATAGTTATGTCACATGACTGCGCACTTCATTGTTCAGCGGCTGAAACTGAACAAAAGTGTTTACGAACTTTAACGAAAAAAAGACCGTTAAGTATTATGAGTTAGATTAGGTTACCCACCTTTAGTTGATTATTGTAAAGTACAACAATCCATATGCTTAACTTAAAACTCGGATATGTCCTCGAAATTTGGCATACGAATTTAAAACTTAATTTGTTTGAAAAAGCCGCAAATTCCGTTGTCCTTTTGCATGAACTTATCCTAGTTTGAAGTTAACTCATATTATAATAGTGGTAGGATCGCTACCACCATCTTATATCATACTAGAGCAGTTGGAGGAGCGGACGCTCTTTAGGGCCACTTGCACGCAAAATTTAACCCTGGGTTAAGGCACTAACTCGAGTTATGGCAGTTGTCGTATGAATCTGACGTTTACTAACTCGAGTTCAAGTTTACACACTACAGAATATGATAAATATTCTGTTTTTGCACGAAAAATGATTTACTTTTAAATGATTCCCTAGGAAGTGTAAAACATGAAACTGTATTTGAATTTACGTAGAACAACTGTATAACTGGGGCCTTATAATAGTAGTATGAGGGGTATTAAAACACGAGTGTGTGTTTAAGAACCCGAGCCGCTAGGCGAGGTCTTTAATAGTATCACACGAGTGTTTTAATACCTAGTTATGTGTAGTCTCCGGAATCCGAATGGTTATCAGATCGATCACAAATACCTAAATCGTGCCAGAAAAAAAAAACCACGAATCAGCGCGTGATTTATACGGTTGATGCCATAAGTAGCTGCACGCTTTAGTACCTTGTCACTTTAACGTCACGTTTGAACTGCTGCATTAATCTGTCAAAGGCGTTAAAGGGACAAGGTAAAAATGTGTGCAGCTACTTATAAAGCCCATGTTCTCATCATCGGTTTCGTTAGACATTCTAACAATATTATATAAGACCGCAATTTATCGAAGATAACAGACCAATCATTGAAGTTAAATATTATCTAGGCAGTCTACGATTTCTTTGTATAATAGAATGAAAAATAAGGCTAAAGAGCTATAGATAGTCTTAAATAATGCCAAGGAACCATGCGCCTTACGCTGCTCACTTGAATTCGGAATACAGACGCGGGCGCGCGCGGTCGTTAGCAATTCAAAAATAGAATTGCGTTCTTTTATAATTCGGATTTTTTGTGTGGCCAGTGTTTTTTATTAATTATTGTTAAATTATTAAATATTAAAATGTTGAAGTATACAGTGAAAAAATATTGTTCTGAGGGGAGCAAGATCAACCAAGTTATAATGGCGGCTTTAAGTAAGTTCAAGTTAAGTTTTTATTTTGCCATATTTGACTATGAGAGCATAATTTAGCATTTTCAGATAATTTTATACTTTATCAGAAAAAATAATTACGTCCAGTTTCCTAAAAGTTGCAGTGTTCGAAGTGAAAAACATTTTCCATAACTAAGATAGCATCAGAATTTAATTCAATTCAGTTTGCTCTGTTAAATTTAAACAGTTTTAATTATTTAAAATAAAATAAAATAAATGTAGCGAATTATTTGCTGTCATAGTTGTGAATTTGGGATACACATTAATCATTTCTATAAATCGGGAACGACTCAAAATGTCGAAAAATTATATAAGTATCAATTTGGCCAATTTTTGATGCTGTAGCTTTTTTAAATTAAAAGCATAATTAAATTCTACACGCAGGTTTGATTTCTAAGCGTTATCAAAAAATATAGTAATTTTTCAAAAATGTACACTGGTAATTTTGAAAATTTGGAATTTGGATCAATTGGAAATTATGTAGCGTACTCCTATTTAAATCCCTTCCTTAGCCAATAGACAGTATCTGATCTTATAAACATTACAAATGCAAAAGTTTGGATGCTTGTTCCTCAATCACGCCAGAATGGTTAGACAGATTTAGAGTTATAGATCTATAGTTGAAATAGTTAATAAATAGGAACTTTTAAACCCGGAAAATGTACGGTTCCCGTGGGATGTCAAAATTACGAATTTTACGCAGCCATAGTGCCTGGGAGCAGCTAACTTTTTATAAAAAGAAAAAAAAAAGTGTATTTAATTGTAATAATAATACTTAATTTTACTCGCGAAATAAATAACGACGGAAATTATTTGAAATTTGGTTACAGAGGAAGTAATGTTATTTTTGAACGATTTAGCCCGAAGTAACTAATTAGTAAAAACCATTCATACTTGTTGATTACCGAGATACGAGATTTTGTGTTTGTACTTATTAAACAACGTTGCTCCTGCCCGGTTTTTTCAAATCAAATAAAACATTTGCAGAATACAGTTGCACATAAATGGTTATTACATTATATTTTAAATATCCTGTATATTCATGCGTGCGAAATAATAATAATTGAGGGCTTAACTTTAAAATTACACACTTTGTCAAATTATACTGAAAAAAAAAGAAAATATGAATGTCAACAATACTTAAACGAAATGAAATTACTAATAACTACTCCACTCGGGAAAGTTTCTTACACTTTAAAAGCACTTATCTAAAAGCCAGATTGTCAACTCATTGCTAAATATATTACCTACCCTGGAGATTCCGTATATCCTCAGGTAGTTATGACATTATAAATGCTAATGCACATGTTATACACATTCATCGAGTAGGTAAATTACTTTGTAGCAGCGAAGTTTATAGAAACGGTTCAAGATTTTCACCCTTGTCTCGCATTGCATGCCTTCACCTCGCGGTTTAAAATAAGTTACTTGGCTTTTAACAAATATTAACATTTCCCTTACAAACATGGCAATGGCAGAATATCATTTTTTTTAAATAATGGAACACAATCCTGGTCACGCAGACGACTCAGACACACTTTTTAAATAAATTACGTTTAAATAAGGCATGAGTGTGCACAGCGTTAGACGTCATTACCATACGAAGTGTACCATTACTTAAACAATAATTTAGAAAACGCAATGATAATAATTTATTTCCATTTACAGCAGTTAATCAGAGTAATTTATATTTTGCTGTTTCCTGCATGTGATTTTCCGAGGGAAGAAAGTTTAACCAAACCACCTATTACTATTACACAACTCGTAAATGTTTCTAATAGCTTTAATTATATGAAACTAAGAATGTTAACAAATCTAGGAAGTTTTGGCCTACTTAAATAGCTCGTATCGATTTTAAACTGAGCATATTAAACAATTTTTACGACGAAATGTATTTAGGTAGGTATATCCAGAGGAATTATTTGTTTGCGAAACCCGGAAATGCGTGACTTTTTATTTGTGGAAAAATATATAATGATAGGTAGGTACTTATTGTGGTTATTGTGTTATTATTATTAAGTCATGATAACTTTAGACAAAACTTTAAGTATGAGTCGGTAATAATATTTTATTGCAAAATGAACCACTTAGATGTCGCTGCGTTTATTATTTTTTTAACAACTTACAGTGCGATAGCTCTTAGAGGATGCTTCGGGTTTGTTCTTTTTATATCAGGCCGGAAAGGCCAAAAAAGCCCAGAAATAGGAGCAATTTTTTTTTAATGGGACAGAATGCTCAAAATAATTTACTGGTATTTCGGTGATTAAAACAAACGTCCTCTGTGAAAATCATCTAATAAGCCATTCCATTGAGTCAACGCCACTATTTCAACTAAAGTAGGTAATTAGCATTGGCCAGGCAGGCGCCGTCGCTCCATCAATAGCCTAGTTCACCACATATCAGTTAATTCGTAGTAGTAATTCCTATTATAAATGTTCCCATCCATATTAAATAATTTTACAGCCGGTGGTTGTCAGTGGGAGCATACTACAGTTTCCTCAATCATGGTCAGGTTAACTGGAAGAGATCTCTTATAGGGATAAGTTCGCCTTTGTACTTGTTAATCTTAAGTTTATGTACGAATTTACTTGTAATTGTTTTTTTTTATTGTGCAATAAAGAGTTTACATACATACATACATACATACTTCTATATTCGACCAACTGGGATCATACAATACAATACAATACAGTTAGGTTAGTTATAATTTCTTAGCCTTAGGGCCTGTTTCACAATCGACAAGTAAATTTATCTGTCACATAAAGTTGTCTCTCTCCTTGTCTATTTTCAAGTGTACGACAAAGAAAGGGCTAAACTTATCCGTCAAATATCCTTTACTTGTCGATTGTGAAACAGGCGGTAAAGTTAGCAAATTTTTAACCTTTTTATAAATACGGCATAATAAAATAAAAGTAAAGTAAAAGTACGGACGACAGCACATAGTACGGCTTGACTGTCAGTACATGGATCATATGATAATAGTTCAGATACTGACAATCAAACCTGTCCGCAAATGCCCTCAGGATACCATTAGAGCTGGCCCGCACCCTGCGCGTCAGTGATGTGCAGCGTTTCCTCATAGTTGTGTGGAAACAGTCAACTCTGGCATCCGCGAACATCCCTGAAGCACTACAGAAACGGGGCAGCCCCAATAGCACCCTGAAAGCACTATTGCAGTGTTGCCAGATTTTTTTGCACCTTCCCCCCTAGATGTATTTAAAAAACCCCTAGTTTCTAGAGTACGATTGATAAAAAACCTCTGGGGGTTATTATGATTATGACATAGCTATGCAGTTAATTTTACGGTGAGTGTAAGGGACAGAGCTATGGCAGTTATATAGCTCTGTCCTTTTCTCTCAGCGTACACATAATTGTATAACTATGTCATAATAACCCCCCTGACCATTTTTGTATTTTATATTTATCTAAAATATAAGGATTATTATATACAAGCTACATATTATTTAAAGCTACTAAAATACTAAATTGATATCAAGTTTTTACTAGAACTTTTTAGGTAATTATTGGTACATTGAACTTAACTACAAAATCGTAAGTTTCCTTAAAATTTGTCCAAAATGTCAGTGTAGTGTTATTGACCAATTTTAAAAGAAATTCACGGTTGGTAAGAATTGTGAGAATCCTTCAGAAAATCCCCTACACAGATTTAGTGACATCGAAACCTCGAAAAAACCTCAACGACCTGGAAAAATCTCTAAGATTTACGGAAAGCCTCTAAATCTGGCAACACTGCACTATTGTACTGCACACGTAGGGCGCTGTACAGTCAAGGACTTTAATTGTTAGGCCCCTATGGAACCCTGTCGTATAACGTTGATCTTTAATTTTAGCGTAATTTCTTTCATATGGTTTGACGCTGTCATTATGACAGGGTTCCATAGTGGCTTAACAATTAAAGTCCTTGACTGTACTGTTTCCGCGTATAGGAGACCCGCAGACTGTTCGTGTAGAGGGTCGTACAGAAGGCTCTATATAGTGTTATTTTTACCTCAGCTGAACAACGACCAAATCGACTTATAGTCTCTCCTCGTATAGTATCAATATAGTTTCAACTCCTCGTCCCTGGTGATGCACATATTGTTTATGCAGTAAAGAAATTTATTTGTTACAAAATTTGGTAAGTATGTAATAAAATGTACACTCAACCATTTTGATTCATAGGCCACTATGGAACGCACACTATGGCAAAGTGACGTTTTAATTCATTTCTTAAGAGGTCTTTTACGATTTGAATCACTACGTCACTACAACATAGTTCCATAGTGGCCTAGGATTCAAATTGGTTGACTGTAGGTACATTTACACTAACAAGTCTTACAATTTTAAGTAAGCAAACGAAAGGCTTTTAAACTAGTGAGAGAGAAAAGTACAGACGGATAATTTTAAACTACGATTAAAGTAAACCTCAATTATCGCTAAGTCTGCACGGGCACTTAGAAGGCGAAAGCTAGAAGCTACAACAACCCGGTCCCAAGCAGTGCTTTAAGTTCGAGACACGCTTTAAGCGTCACTAAGGCAACGATAGCGGACAAAGACGATCACATTATACACCATCGCGTTCTGCCACAGATTATATATTATATAACAGTTGTACTGATGCCCTACTTCGAAAATCGAAGTTCGAAGTTACGTTAGCTGGAGCTATCACTCGTCATTCGAGATTAAATCGAGAGAAAGAGATAGAGCTAACGTAACTTCAAACTTCGATTTTCAAAGTAGGGCCGCTGTTATCATCGTACAGATGGTATTTTTATTTTAATATCCATTGTTTTATATGTATTTGGCTAGGTCAACTATCATTTGTATTTTATTCAACATTCGCGGTTCTCCTCTGCAGTGGGAAGCGCTGGTAGATTTTGACGAGTAAAAGTGCCTGTGCGGAATAATTGCTAAATAGACAACTTTTATCTTTTTGTCTTATGAATTATGAATAAGCGTTTAGGCAGGTCATTCCTACTCTGTGTTTCCCTTTTTATCGTGTAATTCGTATTCATCCCATACAAAAGTCAATCTCGCAAGGCGACATTCGTGAAGCTTAGCGTCTAAAGAGCGAAACAGGTACGCTGCGCCTACACACACATCTTTAAAGTTAGAATAATTAAGCGTTATGACTGTCAATAATTATGACCATTTATTAATACGGGAGTAAATGTTTGACTTTCAAAATCAATACAGTATATATACAAACAGGCCCTAGACAACATTTTTATTAGGTGACTGTACGTGGCTTTAAACACACTTGTACGATTCGTATGTTTTTTTTTGTACTCTTCATTGTATGGTTTTTGTTTAGTACCATAAAGCGTTTACATACATACATACATCGCTGGACAAGAAGCCGTTTTTAAGAAAATAACATCTCTCACAGTCAATGTTAACTTGTGGGAAAGAACTGCGCGCGCGCCGACGCCCATTGTGCTGTTCGCGAAACGAGACAATACTTGTTGTGGGATTCCACTGACGTTTCACGAAAGCTGGCGCGAAGTCGAGACTATGTCACCCGGGGATATTTTATTTATTTATTTATTTCTTTATTATAACAAACACAAAGTTTACATGGTTATGCATTGTTCCACAAAACTGTTTGCACAGTTTGACTGCGGAATCTTCAGTCCAGCTTGTTGATCATTGGTATCATTAAACATAATATAAAAGCGGTACTTAATTAGATATACACTATGATTTTACTCATGCTCACCCATAATTATATAATTAAAGGTGAGCATCGCATTCACTGGGTGCAATAGATACGTATTTGCGATACTGAGACTTGGATGTTTCTCTGTCTACTCGATAATATGCTTATCTTTGTCTAGTACACATAAACGCCATAGTATGAACCTAGAGCTTAATTTGGGACGAGGTCAATTCGTGTGAAATTGTCTCCTTATATTTATTATCATTACTGTATATATATCGTCATTACATTTAAAAAACCTCGTATGTCATATTTCTTGACATACGATTTTAAACCTAAATGGGAAGAAAATTAATTTCAAACTCATGCCTCTACAAATATCAGATGAGTTTTTTCTAAAGTACTAACGAGTTACGATACATGTGGTTCCGCGGACTCATTAAATAATACCATAACGAACCTAACCCAATCTCTGTTTATTGTATAACAACTGTTATAACTTATCGGTAATTAGGGTAGGCCATGTTTATCTATCTTAATACTTGTTAATTAAACGTATAATGACCTGAATAAATATATTTCAATGAAAGTAAAATATGGCTTGACTCGATAGTGCATCTCGTTTACACCATAACGAATTTAATGGTCTTCCTTTCGTTAAGTTCAATCGTTAAGTGTAGACCAGAATAAAAGAAACCGGTCAAGTCCGAGTTAGACTCCCGCACCGAGGTACCGTATTTAAAACAATATGGTTGAAAAAACATTTGATTTTTAAACTTTTTTGCAACCTTTTCCTAAACTGTAAAACCTCTGACAACTTCATTTAATGTTAGCGGTTTGTTAGATTAGTGTAGTTTTAAGTAAGTTTGTAAGTTCTTTCGTTTGTTTTTGTTTGTCTTTGTAAAAGTTTTAAATATTTTAAAGTATTTAAAAAAAAAAATTCGCGTAAAATAAAAATCTTGAACTCGGGATTTTATCAGGACATAGCTACCATAGGTGGTATTTGAGCAACTTTGGCAGGTTGGAGGCACATGGTGGTTGTGGGTACAAAACAAAAACAAACATTAGTATAAAACTTTATATAACACATCTAATACCTAATACACACGCACTTGAGGACAGTCAGGAATTATTTTATCGACTCTATCCAAGCAGAAATTATTGCTAACTTATCGATGCAGTCCGTTAAAAATCACTAACCTTATTTAATCAGTAACTTACACTACTTCAGTTGATTCCCGTCTGCAAATATAACGTTGCATTATTTGCATGCGTTCCTTGCCCGCTCCAATTTATCTTCCAATTAATAAAACCAGTCTTGACTGACCCTATCTCTTTTGCATTACGCTTAATGACTTACGGGGTTCTAAGGGCAGGGTGGGTCTTAGATACTGGTTGCCTTGACACGTGGTTTCCTTTAACGTAAACTTACGCGTGTGGTCACGTTTTGTGCTCTTGACAATGTCGCCATTCATTAATATAGGTGCTCTTTGGCGTAGTTTTAAGAGTTATTATAGATTGGCAAGTTTAAACGAATGAATTAGAGTGATTGGAATTTGTTCCCGGCATTTAATTATATTGTTTTTGCCGAGTTATTGATGAATCAAACGGGTATTTATGGGACAGCGATGGGTTCATGCACATGACTAATTAATTGCTGGCTTGCTTTTGCTAGTTAATTTGTTTGTAAACAAGTCAGGCTTTAATTTAAAGAGTCCTCAATTTGTGGTACATGGAGAAGGCAAAATAGCACCTCCCCTTACTCTCCTTACTTGGCTCTGCAGTAGATGCACATTATTTGCAATGTCAATGGAAATTCATTGCCGAACGTCAAGGCTATGATGCAATCAATGTGCTTCTATGCTAGACGTTATCACCAGTTGTCTTACCACGGTTATTCCTGTGATGTAAGTTGGGCTCTTGGTCTACTAGTTATGAAAAAAGTTTTTGTGAGGACATGAGGTGAGAACTATTATCGCTAACGTTGACACTTGTCACTGTCATAATACTATTGCAAGGTATAATCGAACTTGTTGTATCATGACGTGCAAATTAACTTCAACCGTAGGTAGACCACATTTTTGGCCGACTGTACCTTACAAGAGGAGCAAGTACAAGTTTCCGGCTAGGTTCGAGCTTATAGTTGCTAGGCTGCTATTGTGATTGCTGAAGAAGGATAATATCTGTAGTACCTTACCGTGTCGGAAATGCGGACGACAATTGCAAACAATGGGAACGCAAAATAACTTTATGAAGCGTAGATCGCGTCCGCGAAAATTCGTTGACGTGACTTGCTGACTCCGGCGTACAAAGGTCTAAATAAACGATAAAGATATTTATTCAGAGAGTAGGTCATATGGGTATTTCTACACATCAACAATCTACCAATCCCAAGAAAATAATGCTGAGCAGAAGTGCCCTGCCGCAAGAAACTCGACAGCCAGTTTTCCATTAAACATTCTACATGTTTTTTTCCCCATAGTGGTCCTACCAGTATTCTCTTACGGCACAGCGGTGGGCTGGCTCTCCCCTATGGGTCCTCGCCTGATGGAAGACAAGAGCCTGGCCGCGGACGTGACTACGGAAGACATATCCTGGATGGCATCCGTGGTCTACCTGGTGGGGACCCCTGCCGTATTCTTTTTTGGGTACATCGTGGACAATTATGGGAGGAAGAAGGCGTTGATGTTTACTTCGTTTTCGATGGCTGTAAGTATGGTTATATACAGTTCCAGAAATAGACGTCTCCATAAGCAAATCCTGCATACATTTCATTTTTAACCACGCTGATCGCGATCTATTGGACTGTAAGGCCAGCCAGTTCGGAGCAGACCCTTACGGGTTCTGAACTCCTGGTAATAGGATGACTAAACGCCCTCATTTGAATGATTGTCAAATTAGAACAGCTTGACGAACTGGATTCTTTCAAGGAGACTTGACTCCAACTGAAATTGTTTACCACTAAAAAATTTAGAAAAAAATCTAGCCAACAGTCCTAATAATATTGAATATCTTCAGCTATGTTGGAGCCTAAAGCTCTACTCCACGGAGACTTGGGCCCTGATCACCGCTCGAGCCATCGTCGGCCTTGGAGTCAGTGGCTCGTACGTCGTCACTCCTCTCTACATCAAGGAAATAAGCGAAGATTCAATCAGAGGGACTCTAGGCAGCCTGGTGGTGCTGAGCCAGAACTTGGGGAACTTGTTCGTGTACGTGATGGGGGAGTACCTGAGCTACCACGCTGTGCTGTGGATCTGTCTGTCGGTGCCGCTGGTGCATCTGCTGGTGTTCTCCTCGATGCCGGAGACGCCGTCGTTTTTGCTGAAGGTGGGGAAGGTTGAGGTAAGAGCTGGTCAATAAATATTGAGAATGAGAAGTTTTATTTGTATAATTTTTGTATGTAATCATATTAGGAATTAAATATGAAATCCGTGTGTTTGTTTTATACGAAAACGATACCACACAAACCCTATAGTAGCATTAACCAACTAACAGTAAAAACAGTGATCGAGATACCTACCTTCGTACTAACCCTCTCCCGCCGATGGACGACTCAGACTTCCATATGAAACTTATCACCGAGGAACATCCTATCTATGGTAAAGAGTTAATCCTTTCAACTCGCAGGCACAACTTTACAGTGACTAGTTGTGGTCTCATCTTAGGAAAGGTTACTATAAAAGTGCCCTGCGGCTTATTTACAAAATTATCATCTTTACATGTATCTTTTTAGTGAAGTTTTTTGTCTTGTAGGAAGCCCGCGACGCCCTGGCGTGGCTGCGCTGCCGCCAGGGCTCGGAGGCGGCGGTGGACAGTGAGCTGCAGACCCTGCTCCTCGAGCTGGAGCAGAGCAAGAGCTGCCGCTTCAGGGACGCCATCAAGACCCTCAGTGAGTCATTATTATTATTCAAGGTGCTCAGAAATACGAGTATTTGAACTCTGAATACGCTCTATCTCTCTCACAATAAACTCGAGTTGAGATTGTTTGAGCACCTTGTATTGTGTTTCAATTTGTGCCCCTCACTCTATATTATTATAATTATAGATATTTAGAATGACAGGGTTCTATAAAAGCAAAATTTTTTCATTGGGTAAATGGACCTACCCAAGTAAAGAGAATAGTGAAGCTAAAAATTTGCATACAAAATGCGGTAACGTCTTCCTCCCCTTAGTACCTAAACCTAGTTACATTTTTACGATTTTTGAATATGTTGTAGATACCATGGAAAACTATGTCTGTACGTTTTCCTTTACACGAAAATATTGCTTATAATGAAACGAATTAAAAAAACAAAAAACAGAAACGTACAGACCTAAATATGTAGTTGTGTATAATAACATTAATAACTACAACATATTCAAAAATCGTGGAAATCGGACTTGATATAGGCGATGAGAAGTCCGATTTCCAAGATTTTTGAATATGTTCTTTTTTTTTTAATGAAAAACTAGATTTGTACGATTCGGTTGTTTATTTAATTATTAAAAATCGAACTAAATAGAAACCACAGAGAGAAACGTTATCGCATAGCATGAAAATAAAGTAGTACAAGCCCAAATGATATTTTAAAATCTTCAGTACATATCAAAAGGAAATAAAATAGCTACCAACATTAATCAGGGAAAGTAAACTGAACGGAAATTGACACGAATTTCACTGGAACCGGCCAGCTGCGTCCTAGTTACCGTTGTTTGCTCGAGGATGAGGGCTCCGGTACAATCGCCCACACTGTTAACTGTCCATCGGTAGACCTTATGCCTCTTGTAATAAGGTCCACCGAGGTACAGTTAAGAGTGTTGCTGTTGGTGCCTTGTCCAAATGTCGGCGCCTGAGTGTTTGCGCGCGTCGAGGCCAAGGCTTCGCTCTTGGAAACTGAAGCTAGGGTAAAGCTCGGCAAACAAATAATCAATTCTATTTCGAGAAATCGATTGAGGACTGGTATTTGGGTAGTATTTTCTTTATAAGTATGGCGATTTGTTAGATAATTTTTAGAGATGCGCCGAATAGTGGTTTCACTGAATAGCCGAATACCGAATACTATTCGGTTTAACCTTTACCGAACCGGATATTCAGCCGAATTATTCGGTTTACCAATTCGTTGTTTTGCCGCGTAAACAGGATCTAGCATGTACGCTACATGACGCTGCTGGCTAGTTGACGAGCGAGCCGTACGTACCGCCCGCAACCCGCGTACACTGCGCTGTCACTATGCTTCAAAACATCGCATAATTGCTTTATTTTATTAGCTATATTCAACACATTCTTCATAGGATTTCTTTGACTTATAATATAACATGAATCTTACACAAGAAGTCTTCTAGTCTACTTCTACTCGAACCGTATATATTTGGCACCAAAACCGAATAATTCAGCCGAATAGAAATAGTGTAAAAGATGCCGAATACGCCGAATACCGAATACGAAACGAATATTCGGCGCATCTTTAATCATTTTCGTTACAATTTTTTCATAGTAGTGAATTTTCACATAGCATTTTTTCATAAGTAATCGGTAATTTTCTTAATCACTTTTCTTCATGAAGCCATTTTAGGGTAGTCAAAATAGACCTTATAGCATGGACCTTATTACGTAGAAAATAATGTTGATCACAAAATAAGTATTTTATTTTGCATTTTCCAACCATATCATATTAGACGACGCGATAGCCTAGTTGGTAGTGACCCTGCCTACGAAGCTAGAGGTCCTGGGTTCAAATCCCGGTAAGGGCAGATATTGGTGTGATGAACGCAAATATTTGTTCCTGAGTCATGGATGTTTTCTATGTACTTAAGTATATATTTCTCTCTGTAAGTATTTATATCGTTGTCTAGTACCCATAGTACAAGCCTAGAGCTTAGTTTGAGACTAGGTCAATTGGTGTGACATAGTAACCTGATATTATTATTATTATTATTATCTTAAATACTGAACCCTAGGTGCGCAAGTCTGACTCGCGCTTGACCGGTTTTTTTTCCATAATAATTTGTAGACAGAACGGAAAAATACGACAAATTAAATCAGAGGAGACACGTTCATAAAAATTGTGATCTATTCCGATCTGGTTATGTAATAACAATTATAACTCCATAACACAACATATCATTAAGACTGCGCTGAGCGTACGGCGGATGTACAGTGACGCCCTCATTACTATTATTGTGTTTTCTAATAAACTAAAATATTTACTTGAAATTGGTCGGTAGGTTTTTGTACTACAAATGAAAACACAATTTATAGGCTATATCATATACATTGATCATATAGTTTAATAACAATTCACCTTCGAGTTATCAACTTAACGGAAAAAAGTGGCCACCTTTTCCCGTTAAGCTGAATACTCAAAGGGTAATTGTTATCAAAGTTTGTTACGTATTCCATAAATTGTGTTTTTACTTGCGCTACAAAAACGTATCGTCTGATTGCAAGGAAATCCTTTAGTTTATTAGAAAACACAATAATAGTAATGAGGGCGCCACTGGACGCTCGACGTTTGCTCGGTGCAGTCTTAACTAATGCTAAATACCTATAGTACACGCGCGAGTTCCGAGGAATCTGCAGAAAAGCTGACGTCAGGATTAAGTGCAGTGATTGGGTCAACATTTATTATGTTAATGATAATAGCCAACTAAGGAGATAAGGCCAACTTTCGGTACTGACAAAACACACTTCAGCGAATTCTCAACTAGGCAGCCTTATACGTCCGATCTTACTGACAGAAGCCATGCTGGCAAATTGAAAAAGCACGCGCTAAAAAGTGTTTTGTTCGCCTTAACTCGCCGCATGACTCGATGTATGAATGTGGAAGAAGCGAAAGAAATTTGTCAAGATCGTAGTAATGGAAATAAGTGGTATCTGCCTACCCCTCTGGGAAACAGGCGTGATTTAATGTAGGTAAGTATGTGTATGTAACTCGCCGCTGCGAAATTCACTCGTTCGTTCGTCCGACTGCGTTTTTGAGAGAATAACACCCCTGAAGTGGAGGGGGGTTCCTCAGGTTCATCTGCGAGCTTTTCGACCTACCCGCATTTGGTCTTCTTTTTCTTTATTCGAAGTCCCGATGTATAGTTTAAGTACCTATATACGTGAAAATCGTGTTAATTTAATGCGCCTATTACACCTTCCTAAATCAGTCACTAACAAGAGAGACGCAGCAATACGTTGGAACCACATGGAGATATCTCCATACGTATTTAACGTATTGCGGCATCCATCTTGTGAGTGACTAATTTAGAAAGGTGTAACAAGCCCTTAAGGCACCAGACCTTCCGTTTTGCCGGTCACACCAGTGACAGAAAACCTACCGTCTAATGCGATAACTGATGTTCAATTTCATTCAAAATTCGAATACAGGCTTTTCTTTTATGAATATCCATAGGTATTATTTTTAAGTTGACACATATATTCTCGGTAAAATCTTGGATGTGACTGAGGATCAGTCAGAAAGCTTCTTGTAATGGTTCACCGTGTTTTTGGAAGAACATTTCTCGCATCGGAAACAATCGATCCCAACCATCTACTAGAAGCTACGAAAATTTACCAACGTTACATTATTGACACTACATAACGGCAAGCGACGCCAAACATTTCGTTTCCCACAGTATCGGGTAACGATGTTTACTGCCTTATGAGTTTATGACGCTTGTTAGTCCTAACTACACGTGGTCTCATTTGTTGCTCATTCGTATTTGTTATGAGCATTGCTTGAATGTTGAAGAGGTCTTCAATTTCGTAGTGTGTTGTTAGATATTTGATCTGGCTAAGATTGCAGGATACTATGCTTTGAGATACTTGGGAAAGGCACTATGTGAGTAGGGTAGGAGTACCGGTTTTGGCCATCTTTACACTGGTTTTGGCCACTCTAAATTTTAACTAATATGAAAAGCATTATGAAATTACAAACATATTTTTATATTTTAACTTTATATTATTATTCAGCCAACCATTTATGAATACTATTTAAAACTTTACAGTATTTTTGATACTCATTTCAACCTTAAATAGCCAAAAAGGGTACAGTGGCCACAAACGGTGCTTCTACCCTAGTAGTATCATTTGTTGACAGTAAGCACATTCGCTTGTTAGATTATTTTACTTACCATAACATTTTCTTCTCTGACACAAAATTGCTAAATTCTCGCAACCACCTCAACTATTCTGTTTGGCCTAGTGCTTGACTGGTACAGAATGCCATAAAGCGTTAAGTCTGCCATTTGTACCTACTTACTTTTTGTATTGTGCAATAAATATTAAATAAATAAATAAAATTTATATTCGCATTTTTTCGCAATCATCAAAAAACACCAGTGTGAAAATTTCATGGTTTTATATGTTAGTCTGTAAGGTATATGTAAATATGGGTCTATTCTATTCTATAACGTTAACGTTAACGCCGCTAGATAACAGACACGAATGATACTAAGCTACAATTTGTTTCAGTGTCCGACCGCAGCACATTCCGGGCGTTCCGCATCGTGCTCATCATAACCCTGGCTCGGGAGCTGTGCGGTTGCCTCGCGGTGCTCCACTTCGCCTCGCAGATCTTCAGGGAGGCCAGCGAAGACGACGAGGGCTGGTCGCTCACGGCCAACCAGCAGACAGCTGTGCTGGGCGCTGTGCAGCTGGTTGGGTCCTGCACGGCTTCCAGCTTGGTTGAAAGGACTGGAAGGAAGGTCAGTTATTTTTGGATAGGTAGAATAACTAAGCCACCTAGTGATACGTAGGCTCTTAGGTTCAGGAACTTTGGAGGTGTTCAAAAAGCTCAATGATGGCTGAGTGCTTACGAATAACTCGCAAATCTAAGGGTCGTATTAATAAACTAATCTCAACTCTGATGCTCGTCTCGAGATGCGTCAACAATGACAGTGTTCTATGGTTTGACGTATCTTGTGACGGGCATCTCAGCCAAGATGTGTGTAATACGACCCTAAGCACGTCCAAGGGCAGTTCTTGTCTTTCGTAAAGTAGAATGATAATTAGGCCTAGATTCTAGGCGGTAAAACCATACGAGTATTGGCCCTATTATTGCGTTGTTAACGTATTTACTTGACGGTATAAAATATAGCTTAGGACGGAAGGTCCTTTCGTTCTGGACAGCTAAAGATAATCTCTTTATGAACATTAGGACGTGCTAGAAAATTTCTCTAACCCTATCTGTGTGTCGGCAGCCGCTGCTGGCCAGCACGTGCCTGGTTTCGGGCGTGGCCATGTGCCTGCTGGGCGGCTGGTTCGCGCGCGGCGGCGGCGGCTGGCTGCCCGTGGCGGCGCTCTGTCTCTGCATCTACTGCGACGCGGCGGGGCTCCAGCCCGTGCCGTTCGTCGTCATGACCGAGATGTTCTCGTTCCAGGTTAGCTTTCTTTATCTTTTAAACGATAAAAGATAAAAGATAAAATATATTTATTCAGTAGTAGGCCGTACGGGCACATTTACACGTCAAGAATCTACCAGCGCTTCCCAAGAGGAGACACTGCTGAGAAGAAACGCCGCAAGAAACTCAGCAGTCAGTCATTTTTTAAACATATTACAATGGTACTACTTAATCTAGCATTATATAAAGCAATAAATATTAAATTCAATATAATATTAAATAACATGCGTAGATCATTTTTACATCAAATCAGAATGTGTCATTCATACGCCAAACATTTTGCTATACAAATTACAACTTAATTGATACGAAAAAAGTCTCTTCTAATCTTGAACTTGTGTTGGCGTCAGTCTTTCAGTTGGTCGACTGTGCCGTTCAAAGGTTAAAGTAATTTTGAGTAGGTAATAGTAGCTTACTTATTCTGAAAAGTTAATTGCCTCTAGAAGTTCTAGAACTGGTAAATAGGTACACATGGCGGGTTTTTTTCTCATTGGAAAATGTTAGTGTAAATTTGTTGTTATGCTGATGAAAAAGAGACTAAGTAGGTAGATATTCAACTTATATTAACTTTCTGAAAATGGAGATACTATACTTTTCTAGTCGCCATTTGCATTATGGTGACTCATAAGCACTGTCTGAATTTAGGATGCCTTCTTTTCACTTGATTTCAGCTGGACCCGATATAACTGTAAACAAACTTTACGAAGCATAACAAGTTATCCATTACCCGTAAATATAAGTCTATCCATTTATATTCCAGCTACGTGGCACAGTGACCTCCCTCGTCATCGCATTCGCCTGTGCCCTGGTCTCAGTGGAACTCAGACTGTTCCACCCCCTGGCCCAGCTAGCTGGTCTACACACAGTCTTCTGGCTGTTCGCTAGCGTCTGCCTCGTGAGCACCGTATACATCGTCTGCTGCGTACCAGAGACACGGATGCGCACCATAGATGACATATACGCGGAGCTCGGCGGGAAAAGCGCCAGGAAGGAGAAAGACTGCGAGTCTGACGTAACGAGATTGTAGGTTAAGTTAGATAAGAGTTCTTAAAGTCACTTAGAGTTGCGTCTTTCAAAAAAGTTAGGACCCTGCGAATTAATTTTTTATGAATGAACAAATATGTAACATGGAGGAGGTACGGCGAAACAATTGAGTTCGGCAGACAGGCTGCTCTTATAGTGAACCTACCTACACCCTACAGGCATTCGTTAGGTAGGTATACTACTTAACCCTACAAATTGTTTCTCGCTTTTGGACCCTCCGTTTCCGTTAAAAACAAGACTAACAGAAAACGTCTACTTAATAATAGTGTAGATAGAGTCTATAATCAATGATATACATACCTATAGATCCTACCATCCCAACAATCTGACGTTATGTGTTATTTTCTGCTCCTGTTTAGTGGTAAGGCAGACATATTGTCCTTGTCTAACCTATTACATGTTCGAGAAGTATGGCATGCCTGTCTCACCTAACCTCAACACGTGTATATCTAATATATAAACTACGTTGTGACGGTAAAAATCTACCACAGGTGTGATATCCACTTTGCTTCACCATGGAGCAAATTTTTATTTAACCATTCAAGCCTATGAATTGCTACACCAATATGCATATCGTAGCTTGAAACTTGTAGATTTGCAACTTTTACAGTAAAAGAATTTTGGTACCTAGTCAAAAATATTATTTACCTACTTGCCTATCTGCTTTTTAGTATCATGACAATCGAGCATATTTTGAGAGATTAATCGCTGGGACTTTTAGAATTGTATTCTTAGTTTTAGGTTATTTATTGAATTCTTTGCGTATTAGGCTCGAGTAATAGAGTACTTATTAGAGATTATAGGTCAAATATAGGTACAGTCAAAAGCACTAATATCTCGGCCATCGCGCTAAATATACTTACCTATGTAAACACAGACCTAATTAATCCTTATTATTATAGGAAGGTTTACAGCTATATTTATGCCTTTGACTGTACAAAGTTTTAATCGTTTTTAATGAGATAACTGGAAGTGATTAGATCACTGTGAAATACTGAACACGTATACATATTTATACTTTACTATTTAACGTTAAATAGGTACTTACTGTCACTTTTATTTTCATAAATATTGTACTCTTTGTTGCAAAGACTAGAAATGTTATTAAAATGTTAATGTAGTGTTTAGATTTCTGTAGTAGTTTAGGTATTGAATGTCGAATAATTATTACTCTTGAATGTAACACCATATTGCTTTTGACATGTTACCGTATTGTCAACGTTACGATAGCTTTTATTTACTTGTACTGGAGGCAGTTTTTTTAACAATAACATGTCAAAAACAATGTTTTTTTACACTGGGTAGGTAGACATGTTAGCCTATTTGTAAAAAATGTGGTTACTAAATCAAGTTTTTGAAGTTGTAGGTAATTCTGTAGCTCTGCCTATCCCACTCTGGGATTACAGGCGTGAAGATATGTATGTGTGTGTGTTTTACCTAGTAGAATATAGGGCCTGCAACAACTCATATCATGATGTAAGGTATTGTTATGGGAGCTGTAATTTAACTCATGTACCATACCGTATATACGGTCAACTACTTTAAGACTGCACCGAGCAAAAGTCGAGCGTCCAGTGGCGCCCTCATTACTTTTATTGTGTTTTCTAATTAACTAAAGAATTTCTTTGCTATCAGGCGATACATTTTTGTAGCGCAAGTAAAAACACTATTTATGGGATACGTAACAAGCTTTGATAGCAATTACCCTTTGAGTAATCAGTTTAACGGGAAAAGGTGGACACTTTTTTCCGTTAAGTTGATAACTCGAAGGTGAATTGTTATACTATGTGATATTCCCTTTAAGTTGTGTTTTAATTTGTAGTACAAAAACCTACCGACCAATTTCAAGAAAATACATTAGTTTATTAGAAAACACAATAATAGTAATGAGGGCGCCACTGTACGTCTGGCGCACGCTGTGCGCAGTCTTAATTTTCGAGTCAACAAAGAACCCTGTCGTAACGACAGAATCAAGTCACGTAAAACAAATGAAGTCAAAATTAAACACGTGCTTTCTGCGACAGGGTTCTATACTGACTCAACATTTAAAGTTGTTGTACGTGCATGGAAATGTACAGCACATTTTTAACGAACAAACTATGCGTGAGCTGTTACTATTTGTGATCGAAGTATGTCATATTTTTTATGTAACTGAGTGTTAGAAGTTTAAAAGAATGCTACGAAATCATGTTTGAAAAACGTTTATGTGAAGTTTGAGCAACTTTTGACAACGTGAAATAACTTATTGCGTAGTTAAGATTATGGGCCGTATTAAGACTGCACCGAGCAAACGCCGAGCGTCCAGTGGCGCCCTCATTACTATTATTGTTTTCTAATTAACTAAAGAATTTCCTTGGAATCAGACGATACGTTTTTGTAGTGCAAGTAAAACACAATTTATGGGTTACGTAACAAACTTTAATAACAATTACCCTTTGAGTAGTCAGCTTAACGGGAAAAGGTGGACACTTTTTTCCGTGAAGTTAATAACTCGAAGATGAATTGTTATTAAACTATATGATATACCCTATAAGTTGTGTTTTCATTTGTAGTACAATTCAAGAAAATACTTTAGTTTATTAGAACACACAATAAAAGTAATGAGGGCGCCACTGTACATCCGGCGTACGCTCGGCGCAGTTTTAATAAACTCATCTCGGCTGAGAGGCCCGTCACAAGATATGTCAAAGTAAACGTCAAACCATAGAACACTGTCATTTATGACGGTTCTTGAGACGAGGATTATAGTCAAGATCAGTTCATTAATACGGGCCTATGTGTAATTCTTTGTTAGTTGGTCATTACATTTGTAAAATACCCGTGGATATATGAATGTATAAGTATGGAATGACCTATTTTCAAGGGCTCTATTCTACACCGTAAATTCATATAGCTTTTGACATGTTAGTGTTGTAGGTGGCGGCTCCGTTAAAAAACACACATAAACATGTCAAAAGCAATATGGTTTTACCGAGTAGATCGAGCCTTAAGACGTTTTGTAACTATTTTTATCCATATTAAATACAAATGGAGCTAATTTGAACCTGAATGACTGTGTATATAACACTGGGATCTTTCGTGCAGTGACGAATGTATACGTCGTTGAAGTTGAATCGGTAGTCAGCGGCGTTAAAAGGTTAAAAAGCGAGAACCGTTACAGCGTTCTAGACTTAATACGTTCGCCCCCGGTGACGCTACGTGTGTCCAAAAAAAACTTACTCCTATACAAGAGACACACCATGTGTTGTGTATCCAAAAAATCTTACTCCTACTACGCCGGTTACACAACATGTGTGTCCAAAAAAAACATAAAAATCTTACTCCTATGCCAGAGACACACCATTATGTGTTGTGTATCCAAAAATTCTTACTCCTATGCCGGTTACACAACATGTTTGTCCAAAAAAACATAAAAATCTTACTCCGATGATGCTGACTCATGTGTCCATAAAATATAAAAATCTTACTCATATGCCGGTGACACACACATGTGTTCTCGTCAATTTCGGCCGGCAGAGCGGAAGTGGTCAATGAAACGGCACCGGGGCGAACGTGTTAAAAAATAATGAAAAATCGTAGCATACCTAAATACAGCACAGCCTGTTTTGTCAAACTAGTCCATTGAAATATAATTTCTACGGGCTTATCAGTCGCGTTCGTCACTGTGGTTAAATGCGGATAAAAGAAAGTCACTATCACGCTTACTTATCAATGTGTAGCGACATGTGTTTCAATTTTCAATGTGTATCCATTGCGAAAAACACAACCACGATAGGACCACTAGTTAACGAACTAACGACAAAAAATACTTTTACGTTATTTAACGATCTAAATGTCAGTTTGTTTGTATTAATCTGGAATATGAACAAATAAAACACAATTCACAAGCAATGGAATGTTTATAATTGCAATAGTCCTTACTATACCAATGATGTAAATACACAGATTCGCACAACGCAGCGCTACTACGTACCTATACATATACAATATAGCACAACTGTATATACCTCTTGCGGGGTCAATCCATTCGTTGGGGTCACAACCATAACTCTAATGAATAGCATGGCAAAAAACCAATTAACGGGGTGATAGGCGGACTTTAGCAGCAGATTTTTAGTTAAAAATTGGATCATGCTGCCAATATCACACAAATAGAGGCCTCATTTTCCTCCAATATTTATTTTGCCGAACTACAGGAACCGATACTGAAAATAGGCCTCGTAATTACTGCTCTTCTTAGCTAAATTTAATTAAACTTGTGAATGCCGTTGAAAAGCAGAGCGAATTTCAAACTTACGTATTCACGGGTTTATTCTGCGTTACTGTGACTGATTTATCCGTCATTTGCGGTAAAAAGGTTAAAACTTAAACGTCATACATAATTCAATATTGTATGGTAAAAAGGGTCAAAATAATTAAGCGTTTTTAGGGAAGTTGGTAATAATACAGGTTGATTATGTGATAAAGATTTCGAATTTGAATTATTTTACTCTACTAAAATAATTGTTTTTTATGTCCACAAAGACGCTTCACCAACGATCCTCGATTTTTTTATTAACTCGCCATCTATAATATTTCCTTTATCTTTCGTTTTTTAATGTATATAATACAATCCTAAGAAAAATGGTGGTATCTCAGACAAAACTTCTGTAGCAAGTGCGTCTTTATTCCTAATGGGAAAGGATTGAATCTGCTTTGGCTAATGCATTTGAGATACCGTCTATTAGCTTATGAAGGCGGTATAGGTAAAATTAAATTTAAGTTATATGCCTGTAGGGCTTTTTCATTAACATCTCTGTCAACAACTTTACGGTACGATGCAACGCTGCGTGCCCTCAAACTTTATACACACATACAAAACTGCATGAAACTGGTTATACAATTACACATAATATACATTATATAGTTGTATATGTGGCCTACACGTATACAACACAGATATAAAACGAAGTTTATATAAAAACGACACAAACAGTGCTTAGAATTTTGTGCTTTCTTAATATATGTTGTAATACTTACGGATATACATACAACTACATCTATTTCTATTACAAAATCTATTTGAATGGTACAAAAGGTTATCATGTACTTATACAAGTAGTAACTTTTATGAAGCATATACTTTACAGGTTTTGATACATTTGTGGTATAAATATACTTGTCTATTATTTATTTATCACGATAGAATGTGTGATGTGTTATTAAATATTATATTGTCACAATACAAATATATTACAGTTATTCAACTGCTTATAAAGATTGTAAAAAAGTCGACGCGATTAACCTATTTGGGAGTGACCCTGCCTATGAAACTGGCGGCTATGCGTATTGAAACATTGACAGGGCAGCGAATACATGGTAAACGGTATCCTCGGTGATACGGCATTTCTGCGTCACTAACAAATTCAAAAGACGCAAAATATACGTTAGCAAGTTAGTCAGCAAGGTACATTTTGCAACTTATTGAAGTTGGTAGATACGAGATATTGAAATATCACCCACGGTATCCTACCGCATGTCAGAAGTTTTGTTTCCCAGCTGTTTCGTTTGCCCGATTATTCAAAAGTTAGAAAATAATGAACTGTTTAAAATGTTTAAAGAGATACTACAGAACCTGGTAGGTTAGGTTAGGTTTATTTCATGAAAATCCAGAAAGGTTAAACGGTTTTAAAAACTAATGCAACAAATGAAACCGTTGTTAATTGAAACTCGACCTTGGGATAGTTCAATAATGTATGTCATCTTTCGCAACTTTGTAGGAAGTCGATTAACTGTATCGCATTTGTATTGTGTTATAGTGATGTGTAATATAAATAAATCCCTAGCCTCTTAACCGAGATTTCATTCATAAATTGGTAATAAAATGCTCGGAAATCACAGACACTTGTTTTATTTGTTATGTTACAGAGTTTTTAATCCCCGAAACCCCACTATTTAACGTGCAATTGGTAAAATGAAACCCTGATCAACCATAGAACTGTTTCGCAGTGAGATTTCGTATGAAAAATCCTACGATTTAAACGTCACTGTGACACAGTCTATAGTGGATCAGGGTTCCATTTCGTCGATTGTACATGTAATTATGCAATGTCAATATGACTAGCGAGCCCTTCGTAGATTGAAAATACTATACTAATCATCAAAAATTGGGCAAAACTGTGGCCCTAATAAAAACGGCTACAATTCAACTGATCTCGTATTAAAAGGTAAATCTCATGTACAGAGTGCACTAGACTTATACCGTTTTTCACCTGAACCTCAGAAGACTAGGGCCACAGATATTACACACGTTTAAAAAGCTTTGACCACGCATGGTTAATAATCTATATGAACGACGCAAATAGGCGCATAATGAGTTAGAAATGAATTGCAAAAATAATGTAGTGCATCTTGAACCTTTTAACCTATAAGGATTTTTCACAGAAAATGGCCGTTTCTGCAGTTTACAAATCACACAAAGTACAGTAGGTACTACCATCGCCTTGTTTAAATTCATTTGTATACGAAACACCAGTAATACTGTCGGTTCCAATTGCACGTGTGAATGCGACAGCCAACCGAAAGCGATAAAGAAGCTGGTGGTACTGTATTTAATTAAGATTACGGTTAAAAGGTTAAGACCGTTGTACTCTTCATAAGTAAGTATGTGTGTTTCATAATTATAAAATAAACTTGACTAAGTAAAGTAAAATACAAAACTAAACTCTTCACGATTCGAGCCTCCAAAAAATGGCTGACATTATCACCCGAATACAAAAAGAGTTCATAAACGATTATAGCCATGGCAAACTTACATCCAATTGTACTTTATTCATTATACTACGATTATGCTTTGGATAACTATAAGCTAACAAACAGTGGGCAACAAAATGTACCACTTGACAGTTCAGAACTCAAATAAGTGCAGTTGTAACATTTTTTTTTAACTTTGAACATAATGAATACTGTCAATAGAACACTATGTTACCAAATGCATTGCTTTAGTTGCTATGGCATTTCTAGACAGTCAAGTGGGTAAGAAGCTTGAAACTATAAAATATTGGTAAATTTAGGAACCACGTCATATATTTATTTTAGAAAAAATATTTTCAAAGATCAGTAATTGAACCAAAGAGCTTTTACCCAAGATAGTGTTTGTCTGCATCAGTTTATTTGTGAGGATTGATTCTTGCATTGAAATTCCATGACCACAATAAAAAAGAAGCGGTTTTTTTTTATACAACAACCTGCGACTTTTACTGTTGGGCAGACATAAATAAAGTCCCCACGTATCCATGGAGACTGGTGGGTTTTAAAGCTAAAAAAAAACTTACTAAAACCATCACATTACCTCGGCAAGATCTTTGCTTCATATTGCACATAAAACCCTGAAAGGATTCGTTACATCGCGGGTCTTCCCACCAACTTACTATTAATATACTCACAAGCAATAAAAACGGATGAAAATTTGTAAGTTGGTTTTACAAATGAACCCACGATCAAACGACTAAACAGCGAATAGCTGCCAAAATCAACGCAAACGCCGCACACTCAACATCCCAATAAAAATGATATGCATATTCTTAACCTAAATGGTGAAAGTAAAAAAAAAACAATAAAAAATTAACTGTGTAGCCTCCTAGGTGGTTACTACGATGTAACTTCGATCCTTTTCGCTCATCACTCGACACAAAATGGAGAAAGAGATGGATAATGTATCAAGCTTCGATTATCAAATGGCCACAGGTACAGTAACAACAGAAGTGTGTCAAGCCGTTGAACTAAGCTGGCAACACAAGATCGTAACGCTTGTTGAAATCTGTAGTCTTTTGTTTTTAGTTTGGCCGCATCCACTTAAGGTATACAATGTATTTGATCTGTCTTTATCCAGATTATTGATTCTACCACACTAGAATAATAATGGCGTCATACAACAGCACGCGTTCGGCATTATACTGGTCGTTAAAACGATATTATTATATAAAATATTTGTAATTTATTTGCTAATTGATCATGCACTTTATTTGACGAATACATTTCTGTTGAGAGCCGAGCGCCGCAGTACAATGGCTTTCTAATACAATATATTGTTTTCCTTAAGTGGATGCAAACTAAAATCGGAAACACTATGATAGTTTACATTGGTTCATGCCATTATCATAAAGCAAAATGACGTCTGCATAATATGTCAGATAGAAAAAAACTTAAAATGAACTTACAATATAACAAAATTAAAGACTAAATTAAGTACAGTGCATTTGGATCAAAGGCGAGAATACAAAAAAGGTATTCAACTAAATATAACGTTTTGGTTACAACAATTTGGCATTTCCACATAAAAAGGGACATGTTTTCAGTCTTAACTAGCTCGTGAGCAATTTTGGGGAAATCCGTGAGGTGCATTGACTAAAGTAATTAAATTAATCGTGTTTAATACTGCTTATAAATAACAATTAACCCTTTGTATGTCAGACGGGGTCGGACACTTGCACCCGTCGTGTCGCAAAATGGCGCTTCAAACGTCATATTCAAATTTAGAACTGAATGATGAATGTCTATGGTTTGTTATTGATTCATTAAAAAAAAAATGTGATGCCCTGATCAGTGCTTGAGCAGACAACAGCGCATTGATGAGTACTGAGACATACCAAGGGTTCAGAGTTAGTACGCTCGCATCAACTTAGTCTCCAGTACAAACTTAATTTCGCCTGGACACGTGAATTCTGTACTATAGGCGTGAAACTACAAGTATAATCGGCATAACGCAAATCTGATACAACATAGAACGTAGTCCAAGTAACCTTTTGTTTGACAATACTTACGATTTGATTTATAACGTCACTCTGACACAGTTCTCTAGTGCGTTTGGGTTTTTGCTGAATATACATCGAGTTGCATGAAGGTAACTTTTGTATTGGATAGGTTGCCTGTGAACGCATACAAATTATGCGATAGAAAGAGAAGCACAGAGAAGGCACGTTCGACCTAACTACAAGTTGTTAGTGAATAAACGCGTTCTATAAGTACTTGTGCAATTGTTATTTGTGATTTTTATACGGCATATCCAAATAAAGTGAAACCTTGCAGTAATAATAAAACATCAATTGCTGTCAAAAATTAAACATGACCCAAAAAAAATGACCCGTCCAATTTGCGCAAATTTTTAACCTTTTGAACGCTCTCAACGGATATATCCGTCAGGGTAAAAAATACCCGAGTGTCTTGTGTAAGGTTGACATTAGCTCTAGACTTTAGCTGTCATTGGCTTGTCAGACCATTTTGATATTTAACATACCGTTAAAAAGGTTAAAAAAAAAAAATTTGTGGCTTTGTGTCCATTTCACACCATTTTAGCCAAGTTGCGTCTAGAAAAAGTAAGATTATATGGAGACGCGAGCGTCCTAGGGACTCTTGATAAGCAGTATATAACACTGGAATGTGACGAAGGAGCTTAAGGAGAGTAGGTAAAAGTATGAGATATTACGAAAAAATTGCTAAGGAGTAATCGCAAGAATTATTTTGAAACACACCATATAATGCTTGAATAATATCCAGAGCTAGTGTCATATAACAACTTCAAAGAAGATACTTAGTTTGACCACTTCAAAAGTTTCTCTTTCTTATGACTCTAGCTCCAACCAACATGGCAGTGAGGAAGTATCAATTGACATATTTGTACGTTTTGGAAGGAATTGACGAATGGAAGACAGAAAACTAATATGTTTACATAATAGACATAGGAAGTTATACAAGGGATTGGTTTTCTAAACTAAAAAAAATAATTGTTACCAAATTTTTATCGTTCATTTCATGTGTTTATAGCTCATTTAACTGCTACTAGATAGTTATCTAAGGGTGAACGTTCACCTTATACTTTTTATTTTGAAAATCAAGTTCCACGAATCAAAATTTGCCAATCCACATAATTAAAAGAAATATATATATTTATGTAACTACTGAATTTTTGACAGTCATACCTCCTTAAAAGAAATGTATTGAAAAACCAATCCTCCTGTATAGAAATTAAGCTTTAAAATACTTAGGATAGAATAGCTTGGGGACTAGACACAGTAAGCAAATAAAGTATCTTATAAAATTAAGTTTTTTACATTAATCTTTAAGTAACTTACTTGTTTTTAAGCAAGATATAGCCAATTTAAATCTACGTTTATAATAAATATATTTATAAATGACTACGGCAACTTAATGGAGGGTATTGCGTTTTTATAATATACATATTAACTTTTCATTACAAATTAAGGTTATATATTCTTCTCACCAAAATAGTTTTCGAGAGCATAAAGTATTTTATTTTTATAAATTGCTTTTCGTACTTATTTTTTTTAAATAACTGCGTTTAGTTATTTTCTGTAGTGACGCCACTACATTTGAGTGATATACATCATTGAAAATTAAATAAGAACATAAGTACAGTGATACCATTTTCTTAATTCCATGACGAACGAGTGACAAATATACAGTCAGTTGCGAGTGCAAGCGTGACAGCGATAGCTGAAAGCTATTAAGAAACTGGGAATACTGTACTCTTTTATCTTACTCTAACGCACAAAAACGCATGAAACTACCGAGAATAATTCATTCAATTTACACGTTATAATTATAACTCAATTCTTAACAGTTGTATAGCGATCAAAAACCGTAGGCGACATTAAACTGGTTGTTACGACGTTCTTACACAACAAACGCCCCCATTTGAATATAAATAAAATGTAAAACGACGTAAGCGCCACTCAACTCATTGCGAACACCGAATTTGTTTTAAAACTCAGATTTAACGATTATGTCATATATAGTCATAGTCATAGTGATAGTATGGTATAGTTAAGTATAGTTATAGGTGATACAGGACACTATGTCCGCGGGTAGTAGTGGCCGGTGCGCGCGGGCAGCGGGGGAGGCGTGTCCTGGAAACAACGCTTTATTTAATATTAGTATATTTACAGAAATCAATCAATCGAATCGGCTGACTACCAGTTACTGTGATAGCGAGCCGATGAATATTGATCGATAAAAAAATCACTTGATCATCACCCGAATTTGATCCTTAATCACACATGAAATTCAACAGTGACACTAAATTATAAAGAAAATTATTTGAATAGTGACATTATTGCGGTTAGAAATAATTAACTTTCATATAAATTCCTTTATAACAGTGTCATTGCATTCTTTAGACAATTTTGTTCAATGTAATATTGAACCGAACAATAGGCTGTTACATTTAACCTTTTCAACGCTACGTCAAATATAAAAATCGCAACTCACACGACAATGACAGCTTAAAACCAAAGCTGACCTCGCTTCATAGACATTCTATTTAGCGATGGCAACTATGAAAAAATATCTGTCTTTGGCGTTGAACCAGTGGAGCGGATATATCCGTCCATGGTGTTGAAAAGGTAAAAAAAAATTTACATACATACATACATACATTAAATCACGCCTGTTTGCCAGAGGTAGGCAGAGAAAATATTTATTTATTTATTATGTCGATAGAAGTGGTATTTGCCTACCCCTCTGGGAAACAGGCTTGATTTTATGTATTTGTTAACACTATAGGAAATTATACAAGGGCATACAAAAGCAAAATCAAAAACAAAAAACAAACCTCAGGCAAAAAACTGGAAACTTAAGAATGCGTTTGCACGCTAGCGGCCATATTCTGCAATAAAACGAGCATGACATGCGGGTCAAAAATCAACGGTACGTAACAAAAGAAAAGGTTGCAAATCAATTTCAACAGTTGAACCTTTTGAACGCCTTACGCCTGTCACTCACACGCCAACGCAAATTACCACTTAATTTATATGAAACAAAGTGTCGGTTGTGACACTTTCAGATGTCGGCCAGGTTCGACTAAGGCGTTAAAAAGGTTAAAAACGAAGAAAACAATCGAGCGTAAGGAATTCAATGTATGAACATAGCTCGGACAGGACATAGCAAAAAAAGATATGGAAAAAGAACAAGATTCAATAGAGTCGTAATACCTTAGATTATGATTATCTAAAGCGGATATTATCGTAATTATGGTTATTGCTAATTATTTTAAATATGGTGAAATTAGAAACGGTTAATCAGTGGATTAAGACTACGCCGAGCGTACGCCGGATGTACAGTGGCGCCCTCCTTACTATTATTGTGTTTTCTAATTAAATAAAGTATTTTCTAGAAATTGGTCGACAGGTTTTTGTAATACAAATGAAAACAACTTTTAGGGTATATCATATAGTTTAATAACAATTACCCTTCAAGTTATCAACTTAACGGAAAAAAGTTGCCACCTTTTCCCGTTAAGCTGACTACTCAAAGGGTAATTGTTATTAAAGTGTCTCACGTATCCCATAAATTGTGTTTTTACTTGCGCTACAAAAACGTGTAGTCTGATTGCAAGAAAATTATTTACTTAAGTAGAAAACACAATAAAAGTAATGAGGGCGCCACTGGACGCTCGACGTTTTCTCGGTGCAGTCTTAAGATCTAACCTGATCTCTCTTATAATAACAATGTCCGTGATTTTTTGTGTAAAGCATGTGACATTCGTGTTAAACAGTTACAGAAACAACATTTAAAAAAATATTAATGAAAGTAGCTTCACAAACCTAACCTAAAAATAATTATTTAATAATACGACTCCAATAATCTTCTTCTATTACCGAATTGCGATTGTTATGACCTGTCCGAGCTATGATGACACCACACATTCGGCGAGCGCAGCGCGACATATCAACTGAGCAAGGCGAGAGGTTGCACGCAAGTCGTGTCGTGTCATGTCGCGCCCGTAGTGTGTCGCAACCTTAAATTGTCTACGCACTCACTCAAAATTAACTCTAACTACAAACCCAACTAAGGGAGACTAAATTTACATAAAAATAAGTTCAAACTTCTTAAAACATTGAAACAGCTAGAAAAAAAATGACATGGTAAACGCTCACACGCACGCAAGCGCTTTGATAATGCAAATATGTATTTGAGCTTGGATTTTCCATGATATAGGTATAAGGGTCATACACAATCACAAAAACAAAAGTTGTCTCTCCTGTGGTCAATAGTTAAGTGCTTGTGTGCATATAAGTTATGTTTTTATTTGATAGGACTTAAGTAGACGTGACGCCGTTTATGCGGATGTGGGTTCAGCCACAAAATTAGGCGTTAACTTCGGGTATGTCCACAGGAAAGACGGGAACCTAAATCTGTGTATGACCCATAACGAGCATTTACGAAGTATGTTTTTCCTGTGTGTATGTGTGTGTGTTGTTGTGCGTACCTGAACGTTGTTGTCGTGCAGGTAGTGGCGCGGCGGCTGCGGCCGCGGCATGGGCTCGTCGCTGTCGTCGTCCTCTTCGAAATCTGGAACATTACGATTTGTAAAACACTCAATCGTAAATAGAATAGAATACTTAACTATATTTCAGGCAACAAGGCCCATGTGCTTACATCTTTTTGTAGTTGACTCTACCAGAAGTTTGGTATACATATCTTATCGCCCCTTTACTTTCTCGACGTCGTATTTGATCGAATAGTTATCGAATTTAGATAGGAAAAGCAATCATGTTCCCTAACGAGTAAATACTACTTTTCTATCTAACTATTCGATCAGATACGAGGTCGAGAAAGTAAAGGGACGATATGTAATGTAAAGACATTTTAATACTACGGCTTCTAAGAGCTTATCGATCGTCTACAAAAAAATATTAATTCTAAATCACTCCAGGTAAAAAATATTATAAGTCGCAAAAGTTTACTGTAGGTAGTATAGTAAGCAAAATTCAGTCATAATGTTGAGAAATAAAGACAATTTTCTATAGTTGTGGCTTACCTCTCTGTTTCCTAGGCCCGACGGCCCCTTTGACGGTATCTTCGGTGTCCGACCCCTCTGCAAAACATTGAGTAACATAAAACTACATGCATATAGAATGAAAAAACACGAAAACAGGTAAATGAAACAATGGTGAATGGTTGGAAAAAAAACCCCAGCTGTTACCAGTGGTAACAAATTGGTGGTAACGGATGGGAATAACCCAAATAAAGTAAGAAATTCCACTTTACTTCCTTGGCAGTAGATCTTTATGTCAATTAGTACAAGGAATCTCTGGAGGAAGAGTTGGAACCGGAGAAACGGACAAACTTAAATATAAGGTGCTAACAAATTAGTCACGGATATTTTAAGAGATAATACATTACATTAAAACAATTAACTTTTAACTGTAATTAAGGAACCTTTGTATATCATTTTATTGATTTAATTTACCGAACAAAAAATATAAATTATATTTAATCTTTAAAATAATCACCCCTATTATGTACCTGTCAAGATGTTTTAACACTGTTTGTCAATACTAGTTTTTCGTAAATGTCAAATATTTCATTTATCAACTTTAAGAGGCCACTTGAATGATAGTTTAAAGAGGTTCTAGAATGTCCAAAGAGGTATCATTTAATTATCTTATTAACAGGGTGTTTTAACGTAGCAAATTTGTTTCCTAGTTTTCTCCAAAAAAACATAAGAAAACCTATGATGTTTCATACTTAAATGTACTCCAAGAACCGAGTACTAGTATCAGCTGTAAAAATAAACGTGACTAATTTGTTAGCACCTTATATATTTTTTGGGTGCTTGGCGTTCACTCGATGTGTGTCGTTCAAAAGGTAATACAGGCGATAATTCTATCTCTAATCGGTAGCTGTTTTTCCCAACTATGAAATTAACAAAGTTGGTGAGTTAGTGAGTGGCTTCAGATTAGTATTCGACTCACCAGAGTTCAGCTCCCGGACCAGGGTCGACATGGCGTTGGTGACGGAGTCCGCCGCGTACATCAGGTCGCTTCGGAGACTCCGGTTATCTATGCCCACTATAAACAAATAGTTGCTTTTATACACGGTTATTAGAATCAGAATATATATATATTTTTTTATATGGCATAGAGATGACAAACGAGCACACAGGCCACCTGATGGTAAGTGGAAACTGTGACCCATAGACATTCGCATTCACAAGACTGCAGAGCAATCCTGAGACTGCAAATGCGTTGCCAACCCTGAGGACTAAGATGGAATGCCTCTATGCTAGTCATTTCACCGGCTGTCTTATCCCCAAACCGGAACACAACAATGCGAACACTGCTACAGAATACAGAATACTAGATTTACAGAATAAACTCTTTTAAGACGTCATTTTAGCGACTTAGCCTAAGTTTACTGCAGGTTCGATCTCGACCGATCAGAGAAGAACCTGTAAGAAAATCTCTCGGATTAGTTTTTTTTTGACGTTCGCAACCTTATGTCGTAAGGACGAAACATTTACTACAAGTAATTCAGTGCCCAAGCATTGTTATCATTAATATAGTCTTTAATACTACTGTCTGGTTATCGAGACCAAACTTTCGAGTCACAGGGTGAGTAGGGACACAAACTAAAATAAGTCATAACTTTTTACAAATAAGAACAAGTATTCAATAGACAATAACGATGTGTCCCTACTCACCTCGTTTTACGGTATACAACGAGTCTTAGGGCTGTATTAATAAACTCATCTTGGCTGAGATAGATAGATAGATAGATAGATAGATAAAACGTTTATTTGCGTACTACAAAACACACATACAATTGACAAAAATAAAAATAATAATAAGCAGAGTGACACTAACATTAAACACAAACCCTCCCCAAGCCCGTCACAAGATACGTCAAAGTAAACGTCAAAGCATAAAACACTGTCATTTTTGACACATCTCGAGACGAGCATTAGAGTTGAGATTAGTTTATTAATACTGGCCATAGAAAACTGTAATTCATGAAAAGACTTGACACAGGTATTTCGGCCTAGATCAGTTTATAAATAAGGCCAAAATACTAGATTTTTTAACATCGCATTGTCATCTGAATCAACAGTAAGTAATCAAAAATTACGAATTACTCAGGGACCAATTTAGGGAATGAAGGAAAACATAAAAACGATGCAAGTTAAATAAAAACTTGCAAGCAGTTTTTATTTAAGACTCGCCCTCTACGCCTTTCACCTCCATCATCATACTAAAAATAATAATTGTATGAGTATGCAAAATGTAAAGTCAAATTAATGATTAGTACTCTAGCTCTTCGTCCGCGTAGTTAGTATGTTTGTAAAATGTTAATTTATAAGTCAATAATTATTTGAACGAATTTGACGACGCGCTGGCCTAGTGGGTAGTGACCCTGCCTACGAAGCTAGCGGTCCTGGGTTCGAATCCCGGTAAGGGCAGATATTTGTGTGATGAGCGCGAATATTTGTTCCTGAGTCATGGATGTTTTCTAATGTATTTAAGTATGTATTTCTCTATATAAGTATTTATATCGTTGTCTAGTACCCATAGTACAAGCCTAGAGCTTAGTTTGGGTCTAGGTCAATTGGTGTGAGATTGTCCCCTTATATTATATTATATTATTATATTATTTACTTACTGGTAGTCGGTCGCTGGTTTTGGTGGAAACTTCTGCCATCGCTCCCCATACTTTCCATGCCTATAAAAGCAAAAGTAAATCGGTCGAGACACAATTCTACAACGACAGCTAAATAATAAAACTCGTGAGTAGTTGTAGGTCAGCAAGTTCGCGCGCGACCGGCGAGGCTTCGTGCTAGAAATCGGGTAAAAACCCCCGACATTATGGCAACCCCATCTTTTAGAGATATCTTTTAAACCCCTGCACAGATTTTCATGAAACCCATGAAAAACATCTCAATATACAAGCATGCTTTTTAAAAACACCGCGTCTAAAACAGTTCAATCGTTTGGGACCTACGGTGCCACACACAGACACACAGATACACACGTTCAACTTGTATTATAACGCTCTTCTTTTTTCACTGGGGTAAAAATAATTCATGGTACATAATTAGATACTGTATATTATTATTATCATCTTTTTCTACTCGCGTTATAATTGACCGAGACCACCTATAGCGTTGCCATGGTAATAACAGTTTTCTTATAATTATTATAGCACTGTTATTGTCATGTGTCAGTTATCTTGTTTGATTATAAATTAAATTGTCAAAAACTGTTTTAATACCAATTGAAGTGTGTAATTCTGTAACCACATTTTGCAAACTTAGGCTAAGATGTTTACCAGTGTACATCTTAGCCTAAGTGTGCAAAATGTGGTTACAGAATTATCAACAAGTTTTTAGATTTGTTGGTAATTCTGTAGCTCTGCCTACCCCACTCTGGGAATAAAGGCGTGAGTTTATGTATGTATGTATGTATGTGAAGCGTGTAAAATTAAGAAAAATATTGAATTAATTAGTAATTAAGAAGCTTCATTATGTACCAGTTACATAATCACACTCACTCTGCTTATTATTTTTTATTTTTGTCAATTGTATGTGTGTTTTGTAGTACGCAAATAAACGTTTTATCTATCTATCTACATAATTAACTATAATACGTACCGAGGCTGTGCGTCATGTCGATGCGCTCGCGCTCGCCGAGCGACGGCGTCTGCGGCGCGCTGCGCACCGTGCCGCGCGCGCTCGGTTCTCTACGCATTTTATTAACAACAATAAGAATATTTGTAACGATAAAACATATGTCTATTAATAACGCACAATACTTAAAAGTATGATGGTCCAATGAGACTTCACTCGATGTTCTAATGTAAAAAAACTTTGTTCTACATGTATGTACGGGAGGAAACCGAAAAAAACTTAATTTTCAATATTTAATTTTTCATCTTTGTCGACGTGATTAAAATGTATAACTATGCTAAATTACAGCTTTTTAGTAGCAAGAGACTCTGAGTTAAACCGTGGACAGACGGATATAGCTATACTATAAAGTTTCCTTTGACTTCGTTACCCTAAAAAAATTAATTATTTATTTGAAAATAATGCCCAATAGTTAAACTCCTGTGCATGGGTGGCAGGCAACTATTGCCGTCTTACTCTTACTTTGTATCTTGGATTGGAGCAACACCCATAGCTGCCTTTCACACATTCGACGTGAAAATCTTACTCCCTTAAAACTTTTATAAGTAAACATATTCGAATATACTAGTTTTTCCATATACTTCTCTTTGATTGTAAACATATACAAATTCATTACAAATCTTAAATCTAAAGCAAAAGAAAAACATAGTGCTGCAAAAATGGCACCCAGTAGCATCAAACTGTTTTTAAGTTTCAGACTTCCTCAAAATTATGCATTTAGATTGCTAACTGTATTAGAATAAGTTTCTGTCAAAAAATCATTTTTGGGACAAGCTTGTGTTGCCGACTGTACTATTTTGCACAGTCACCATGTACTCGTCTTGACGATTCTAACAAGCCCTTACACGACAGCTTTATCATTTGTAATTTTCCTAAAAACTCCAGAGTCTCCATCATCACCAGTGATCGGGGTTTTGGATGCCACTTGGGGTGAATGACCTCAATCATTATGCTAGTATGGATATGCCGCGGGCTCCGGGCTTTCGTGTGGTTTGATAAAGGACATTTTTTTCGTCATATTATTAGATTACATATTGATAAATATTTAGCATATTATTTTTTATTACTTTTGGTCTCTATAAAATTCGGTCTCTAAAAATCTAAAAAATAGATTACAATAGCAAAAAGGTTGCATTTAAATGTGTTTATTAGGTACTTACTCTTGAGTTTATCACAGTAATGGGGGTTCCCGGTGCAATCTGAGGTGACTGACCTTAAATATTATGCTAATAATGAATATGCCCGGGATTTGTATTGATGTTGAAGGATAATTATTCTATTTTATTTTACATGATATTAATCGAAATTACAGGTCAACGTTTGAAATAAACGTTATTATTATTGAAAAAATATCGAGGGATTATAGTCACATCCATACTATGATTACGACTCGAAATCCCGCGAATTGCATCCAAAACCCCGATCATTGATCATCACACCAGCTCGATGGTACGATATTATTGTATTGTCATCGGAACTAAAGGCGTATGCAAATTTTCAACTTCATCGGAAAGCGGGAAGTGGGGCAAATTTAACTTGCAAGATTTGACCTTTACATACATACACGACCCTTAGATAATAAAGCTCAGGACAGAAAAAGATTGACGAAACTGGGGGAGGCCTTTACCCGAAAAGGGGTCTTTGTCCAAAATAACGAATAAAACTAAACTAACATATCTATTAGCGTGTAAACAAAAACACTAACACATTTGAAACGTAAACAATTAAGCGATAAGGAAATAAAAGGCTTTAATAACAATACATACAGATGTAGTGCAAAATGATTTTCCTTCGGGAAAACTCGGATCTCAATCGGAATACGATGGCACCCGAACTGTCAATCAATGATTGTATTAAATGAGTGACGTTTTCATGTCCATTAAAATGGAACTTTATTGTTTAGTGTCAAATGACAAAGTGAAGCATTTGTCATTTTGACAGTTCGGGTGCCATCGTATTCCGATTGAGATCCGAGTTTTCCCGAAGGAAAATCATTTTGCACTACATCTGTACATACACACATACATTGTAAGTTAAATAAAAGCTTGTAAAAAGCGGGTACCTTTCTGGCGCCGTCGGTTGGGGCTGAGCGCCCGGCAGCGGCGGGCTCTTGGTCGACCGCGGGGACGAGTTGGGAGTCGACCGCGGCGACGACTGCTGCGTCTGCGACCAACATATCACTCAATGATATGATAATGACTAGGTTTAGGACTTTTGGTGGCATATCGTGGTTCTAGAATCCATGGAGTCGCTATTTCCTAATTATTATAAACATGCCACATTGATTTTGGCATTCAGTATTGTGATATTCTAAAATAAACTAAATTGGTTTCATTTATCAATACCTACTTACTTATATTTGTTTGTAACGTTTTAACAACGGAGATATATTAAATATACTCCTTACCAAAATTCTATTCAAGTAACAAATTGATGAATGAATGAAATTAAATGAAATTTAAAAATATTGTTATGACAATACTGAAGGTCAAAATCAAGGTGGTATGTTTATAATAATTAGGAAATAGCGACCCCATAGATTCTAGAATTACGATATGCCACCAAAAGTCCTGACCCTAATAATGACTAATACACAGCTTTATTTTTTAAGACCTTAGTAGAATTTAATTTCTAGATAATTTTAATTGTACATCACATTGTTTGATTAAAATTACAGTAACATTTCTTAAAATTGATATTAAGACTGCACCGAGCAAACGCCGAGCGTCCAGTGGCGCCCTCATTACTATTATTGTTTTCTAATTAACTAAAGAATTTCCTTGGAATCAGACGATACGTTTTTGTAGCGCAAGTGAAAACACAATTTATGGGATACGTAACAAACTTTAATAACAATTACCTTTTGAGTAGTCGGCTTAATGGGAAAAGGTGGCCACTTTTTTCCGTTAAGTTGATAACTCGAAGGTGAATTGTTATTGAACTATGTGATAGACCCTATATAAGTTGTGTTTTCATTTGTAGTACAAAAACCTACCGACAATTTCAAGTAAATACTTTAGTTTATTTTCTTGAAATATAAAACACAATAAAATTCATGAGGGCGCCACTGTACATCCAGCGTACGCTCGGCGCAGTTGATATTAAAAATTGACACAGTTTTTATCTTAAAAATGATAATGCTATAATGATTAACCTCTCGCTTCGCTTCGGTCTATGAGTTTTCTGTAACACCCGTACATAAACCAGATTCTATGTACATTTATCAATGAATCCCTGTTTCCCTTGGTCACGCCATAATTCGAGAATGGCTGGTCTGATTTGAATAATTTCTTTTTTGTTGTTCGTAATTGGGCGTATGAGTGGGAAGTGCACGAAATATTATATTTCCCACCCTTTGCACTCATACCAGGTTGACTATTGATCTGTGGCTGACCACTGATGACTTTACCCTATGCATATTTAATATTAAAAATGCGGCAGGGATCGTAAATAGTTGATATTATGATTATCTGTAATGTTTAATGATGCACGTGTAGAAAAAACTGCGTCATTGGAATACTTACAATATTAAATATGTATACGTCGCAAAGAATGTTAACAATTAATTTTATTAACAACACGTTTACTAGTAAGTTATTTAGGGGCTTTATGTGGATAAGTAATAGAATGACCTGGTCGCAAAACTACTAATTCGCAAAATGACTACATTGCCAACTATTTTCATTTTATATCTGACTTAGCTAAGACGATGGAACCCCGCACGGCGGGGCTCCTATTCTTAGGCAATTTACCCTTAGGGCATTTGAACCTAACTTACCTAGCCAGCGGGCAGGCAAAGTGATCATTTTGTGCCTCAGATATTCTACAAGCGATGTCATTCTACTACTACCATTTATATTAACGTTTAAAGATTTCATAAAACATGCAGAGTGACGTCAACACTACTAATTTATATAGTAAACCAGGGAACCCTTCAAACTACCTTGTTAGTTAATTATAATAAAATTAATGATATCGCCTTTAGTGTCATTACTATAAAAGCACACGGCACACTAACATAACTCATTAAACTTTCAAAATCCAGTACATCATTACACAACCATGAAGTTTATATTACTACCCTTCTTAGTGGCACTAACGGGAGTCGTTTCCAACCCCACAAAGAAACCAGAAGCTATTAAAGTAGCTAATAACTCTCAACTGGGACAACGTGCATTATACGCAGACAACGTTTATGTAACTGAGAGTTCTAAGTCGACAGAAATGAACACACTTCAACATAATAAGATTCTCGAATGCTCGTTCAGTGGCGTAAAAGAGTTGCTAACTTGCGAGTTTGACAACTCTAACAATTGGAAAGGTATGTTTTGATTTTGTATTAATAACTATAGTAAAAGGCGGATACGAAGTTATGCTCCTGAGGCGCCTTGTGCTAAAAATAGTACACAATACTACGCGCTGGCCTAGTTGGTAGTGACCCTGCCTACGAAGCTAGCGGTCCTGGGTTCAAATCCCGGTAAGGGCAGATATTTGTGTGATGAGCGCGAATATTTGTTCCTGATTCATGGATGTTTTCTATATATTTAAGCATATATTTATCTATATAAGTATTTATATCGTTGTCTAATACCCATAATACAAGCCTTGAGCTTAGTTTGGGACTAGGTCAATTGGTGTGACATTGTCCCTTGATATATATACTTTTTTTTTATTGATATATAGATTTAGTGTACTGTAAAATGTTCCTACTTTGCTCTCCCACATGGCCACGGGTAATTATGCTCCATGGTTATATGGAGGTGATCTGTATCGTAAATCATTCTATAGCTTTCATTCACTTCGTGGCTGGATGTATAAATTTTTTCAGCAAATTTGTCAATGACTTGACTTATAACGTAACAAACGAAATAGTCACTATGAAGCATAGTTACCCACGAAGGAGAAAAGTTGGAACATTTTAAGGTAAAGGAAATAAAGTGCAATTTATTTTGTTTTTATGACTACTGATCAATTTAGAAAATTTACTTTATTTCATTCGCAATTTCATATTCCAGTGCCAATTCTTTTTGTATGGTGGGCCTTCGAAGGTTTGAAAAAAGACGCAAATTCCGTTAGCTTTTGCATGGACTTATTCGGGTCCTCAATTTGACAACATGTTTTTATTTGAAGGTGTTCTGATTGTCATGCCTTTAGAGGTGTGGCTCAAATGTCTCATTTCTATTTATTATTCTGAGAAAAAATAATATTATTACGAGTTTGGATAGCACTTGTGTCAGTTGTTTGGATATATTAAACGTGAAAACACTTTAAGAAACAAAATCCTCGATAGATTTCTTTTTCAAACATGACACCTTTTTCGCATGATTTTTGGTGAATCTTCTATAACCTACGGATCTTTAAAGATTTTGATTATTGTTGAGCTGATTAAAGAAGTTATACTTATAAATCTTCTTAATCTTGGTAAACCATTTTTTTACTCAATGTAGTGCATTTAAAGTCATCATCAATTATTTGAATTTGATGCTTTTCACGTGATTGTACATACTAGGCACGCTTGTCTTGTCTAGTATTTTTGAGATTATTTGAATGAGCTAATTTAATCTTGTTTTTTGTAAAAAAAGAATATTTATACTCAATATTTTTACTATAAACCTCAACAGTTATAAACTGCTAACCGAATGGACTATTGGAAAAATAGGTTGTCGACGTTGACCTGCGTTTAAAAAAATGGTACGAAACCAAAAATACACTTACAAATTTACAAAAAAAAAACAATACAAAAATACACTATAATAAGTGGCCATCCTGGTGCCTTAACTAAGCAATTTCCCAATTATTTTTTTAAATCAAAAAATATATTTTTTGGTGGGACACTCCAGATCCCGTCCATTTTGTTACCCAGAAAACTATTGGATTTTGTAACAAAACGGACAACAAGAAACTCTTTGGGGACATTTAGATCGTCCAGATAATCCTATAAAAAATTTTTAATCATCAATAAAATAAACCTACTTACTTTTAAATTCTTCCCACAATACCCGTGTTATTTTAACTACAGTAATAAAAACAAATACGAGTGTTTTCTTACAGATTTAATGTCAGTGATGAAGTTACTCAGGTGCAGTGTTAACTCCATCATGAATACCGTTCAGTGTTTCATGCCCTCGTTAATATCCCAGATAAAGTTAGACGACCCCCGCACAAACGAAAATTTGATAAAATCTCTGATGGAAACATTTAATAAGATCTACGATGACAGAATATATAAACAATTAGCGTGGTCGTCTTATAAAGATGAAAGTGTAGAGAATTTTTTAAACGATATGTACGAAATTCTCGTAAAGATTTCAAGAAAATATAAAGATGGAATTAATGGCAACAAGACATTTGACTCAGATGATATTTTATCGAATGTCGATGGATAATATTAAAATTACGTAAGTAATACTGTATTAATTAAACAGCTGACTACTATAAAATATATCCTTACAAGCCTTTTCCAGCCACTCTATCCGCGCAGAAGTTGTTTATCGTTAGTATTTTTGGAACTTTTTCACATCGTTCTGTCGTGGCGTTGAGCCGTGAGGACAGAAAGAACCAACAAACCCACTTTCGATTTGTGTTAGTATTAATAGGGAAGGTTGTATGTTGTTAGAAGAGGATGCCTGCGACTAAGTTACTCATAGAATGTGATTTCCGCTTTTTCCTGTCTCCTGTTCCGTTACGTTACTCAAGGGATATACAATGACAATGACATTGGTTGAAACTGTGCGTCGCCTGTCCGTCAGTCAATAACGGAACAGTTTTATATATTTAACGTACAAGGTTTATGAATAAAGGTAATTAGTGACACATCAAAGAAATGCTTGAAGTCGTCATTGTCATTAGAGATATCAAGTCATTTATAACTTATAGGAAACTCAATCTTATTATTGTAGAGTGTCAGATTGACTTTGAACCTAAGGTGGGTCCCAAATTAGGACACAAAGTAGGTATAGTATTTATTATTTCTAGCGAGCCGATCTTCTACACAAAGGACATTGTTTGTGTACAATACTATTATCTTTCTTTCTGTCCGTAACCGCAAGCCGATTACATACAAAAAAGTTAGAACTACATTGAATGTCCATAGAATTATCAACCCTATCCTCTTAGTCAGTAGGTTTAAAATGTAAAGTGTCAGGATACAGATATGTCTTTATTATTTGAACCGGTCTTATTCCCTACACAATACTACCATCTTCTGTCGCCAGGGTTGTACTTTACATTTTAAACCTACTGACTAAGAGGATAGGGTTGATAATTCTATGGACATTCAATGTAGTTCTAATTTTTTTGTATGTAATTGGCTTGCGGTTACGGACACAAAGAAAGATAATAGTATTGTACACAAACAATGGCCTTTGTGTAGAAGATCGGCTCGCTAGAAATAATAAAGACTATACAGTGAAACAATTGATTAGAACATTAACACGATTCAACTATTTTCTTTATGTATTTTTCATTTTAGGTGTTGCAGAGGAAACCGGTGCGAATAATACATCGTTACACCTTTTGAAGCCACGGAAATAATGTTATATGTATAAATATGTTATGTATAATGAATAGTCAAACTTATTTGTTTAAAATTGACTATATTTTCATTTAGTACACGATTAATGTTAATCAATTAAAATGCACTTGTTTCATTTTTACTTCTACTACTTGCAGTTGGATTATTTTTATTTTTATCACTAACTCTTAGGGCGATTGAGATCGTTATGCATAGCTCATTTTCAATATGAATAGCTTTATTATTATTTATATTTTATTAGTATTTAGAAGTGAGAAAATATATTTTAAATTAGTTGTCTGAATATGACTCACCCTTTTTGTACAATATTCTTTCTTTAATATTTGGGAAAACTAATAAGTATGTTGGGAATTAATAACCAGAAACAATAATGTTTTTTAAAAATATTGTAATTGTCCGTTTTGTTACGGAGAATTTATATATTATTTTGGATTACATACATACACATACATAATCTCACGCCTTTATTCCCAGAGTGGGGTAGGCAGAGCTACAGAATTACCAACAACTCTAAAAACTTGTTGATAATTCTGTAACCACATTTTGCACACTTATACATTTACATTTACACTTTTGCATTTTTATTTTGGATTTTGGTTACGAAACGGATAACAAGTAACTTTTTGAGAACATTTCGTGGATTTTTACTAACATTTCTGGTACAAACCTTCCTACTTTTTTTAACTGAAGACTAATATTACTTTTTTATTTAATTAATTACCTGCTATAAAACACTAATAACCGTATTTTCTTACAGATCTGATATCATTAATAAAGGTAATCAGGTGCGGCCTAAACTCCATCATAGACATCGTTCACTGTATTATGACATCCCGGTCCTCGCTGATATCCCAAATAAAATTAGACGAACAGTCAGACGAGGATCTAATCAAAACTCTAATAGAAACCTACAACAAGATCAAAGATGACAAAATGATGAATGCTCTCGCAGATTTGTACTTTGAATTTAATGATGATGTTATTGAATCTTTCATATTGGATATGTACAATGTTCTCGAAGAGATTGCTAAAAAGTATGATGGTTACAGCAAGATATCAGATTCGGATGTCAGTTTTTGGTTTAGCCACTACTTCAATAACGGCAACTATAGCAACTATTACTACAAGGAATACCGTGATAATATCAATTTATAATTATTTATTAACGTAAGTAAAATACGCTTGTTAATGAACAGCTCATCACGATGACCAAATGTTATAAAATGTTATTAGAGGAGTCTCCGACTTTCCACTCGTAGAATTCTTTCCACGCTATTCTTCCTTTATTCTGAATTATCTCCTATTATTAGTTGAATTTCCAGTTGAAAAATGTACATCAGTATACTTACCTTATTTCATTAAAATAATAATATAAATATGTGTTTGACGTCAACTGTATCTCTACATAAATGAGTATATATTTCCAATTTTATAATTAAACACTCAGTGGTTTTGGCGGTGCGTTGTTTGTCAGTCAGCCACGGTGCAGTTTTATATTGTGTTATTTATAAGTGTTAAAAATTAACACGATTGAACTTTTACTTGTTATTATGTATTCACTTTTAGGTATCTTTGAAGTAATGATTGCGCACACCGTATAACAAACCAACAATGCGCAAATTCGGTCATGTCCTTGTTCACTGGAATAGTGTAATTTAATTGTTATTAGTTAAAATCGAAAATGTATACTTTTTAATTAATATACTTACATTAAACGTTTTTAGAATTCAATTTGTGATGTTCTTGTTTTCTTACTAGATGTATTTTTGTTATTAACAAATAATTCGGAATATCCATGAATTCCGAAGTTAGTTTTCGATCCACTACCGACATACTACCGATGCCTTATTACAAGAAAGAGCAATTTCTGCCCTGCTAAGAAAAATCTTAGTACTAACTACAGGGGTTTTGTCTGAGATACCGCCATTTTTCTAAACCTGCCGCAAAAGTAACCTGGTTACTAACAGAAAAGGACTGAATCTGTTTCGAATTTGACATATAACCTTAGGGCAGTATAATTATTTATTCAAGTGGTCACATCACATTTTATTCACACAAATAAGTTCTCCTGTAGTTACGCTGGCAGCATTGAAGGAAGAGAGGACAATAGAGAGATCTCTCTTCAGACGGGTGTTTTGCCTGAAGTCGAGCGCGATGTAGCGCACTGTCAGATTTAGTTTTCACTGTGTAACGCTGGGGGCGCTGGCGAGTAGGTTGACGCAAGTTGTCGCTAGATGGCGCTCGGTGGGCACGGGGTTACCTTGAGCATGCGCATGAGCCCCTCGAGCTGCTGCATGAGGTGCTTGCGCGACTCCTGCAGCGCGGAGAGGTGGCCCTCCAGCTCGTCCTTGCGCTGGCGCAGCGCGCGCAGCTCCGACACCAGCGGGGGCGCCGCGCCGCCGCCCGCCGCCGCCTCCGCCTCCTGCTGCCGCCTGGGGGAGCGGGAATAGTACATTTTAATTCAAGTGCAGGGCACCGGACTCGTGTAAAATGACAGTTCCGCATATCCAACAGCGTTTTCTAGAACATTTGCAAAAAAATGACAATGAAACAAATAAAAAAAGAGGCAATTTTACTTAATTCTTAGTTCGATACTACATCACAGTGCCAGTTGTACAATTAAGGGTAAATAATGGAAAAGTAATTTCAACTTATCTCTCGATAAAGTCTCGGTAAAGTCACGAGATTAAATTTGGTACCCACTTTAGGTCCAAAGTCAATCTGAAATTCTACAACGTTAAGGTTGAGTTTCCTAAAAGTTACAAATGACTTGACATCTCTAAAGACATTGACGGACGGCTTCAGGCATATTTTTCTTGAAATGGGTCCCAAATTAACGCTCGTGACCGTATAAAAGCTACTGTACTAAAATAATGTTATCTAACTGTTATTTAGGTTTCTACAATACGAGTGGATAACATGTTTACAAAATATCTAATTGAGAACCTCCTCGTTTAACACTTGGTGATGGAGCCGTGTCTGCTCTTTACAATACGAGTATATCCAGACTTAACCCATCGTATGCTTAGGCACGGATCCGTGTTCAAAATTTGGATATCTTTTTGTATTTTTTTTAAGCTTATTTATATGGACTATATCGCAATCAGAAGAGACTAGAACTTGGTACTTTTTTGACCTCCCGCATACGAGGGGCTAATTTACATGTTTTCTGGTTGCATAATCATACCTGAGCCTAGCGATCTCCCGCATGATCTCTCTGTTCTTGGCTTCGAGCTGCGAGATCAACTCACGCTGCTGCCTCGCGGCGTCCACCTCAGAGCCTTCGGACGACGAGCGACCCTGGAACAGTTTTGGTTAAAACGCCCAGTCTTGACACCGATGAAAAACTTAATTTAAAATGACATGTCAACTGCATTTTGACGTATCTCGCATGTAACGTGAAGCATTAAGGAATTGAAATATGGTAAGATAGTAGGGATCATTCTAAAATTTTTCGATAAACCCCAAAAAAAAATATGTCCGTTTTGTTACCAAAATATAATAGATACGCAATGGTGACAAAACGGACAGTTAGACCAATAGGAGCTATGTTCCTTGTTACAAAAGTTCAATACATTAATACGTAACGAAACGGACAGTTACATACATTTTATGGGCGTTTTCATTAAAACGTGTACCCCAATTAAGAACTGAAATTAAGGAACTTTAAGTTTGACACTTTTCAAAACAGTAGAAATGGATTAAACTTACCAGTTCAGGCGTAAGCGAGGCTGATCGTCCAGCGCGAGGCTGCAATAAAAACGACATTTTCATGACAATACGAATACATAAATAAATAAATAAATTACTGGTTACATTTTTTGAAAAATCAAGGTCAAAGAGACAAAGAAGTTTCTGTACATTTCAATAACGTATTTACAACCAGAAAACGAAATCCCGCCCCACCACTAACACAACTGCTTCATTTTTGAAATTCGACATCTAATTCAAGCGACATCACGAGCCATCGTAAATTGAAAAAACATAAAGTCGCATAAGTTATTGTTTTACCTTCTCCTAGGGATAAAAAACGTACCATGGTGCGATTTTCGTGCGCAAGTCGCGCCGCATAGCGCGCAATCAGCCGGTGTTCGTCGTCCACTCCGCGCGACAAATGCTCTGCTATGCCTACGAATAAACATAGAGCCGTTATGCGTTTGGTTTTCTCCGCCTTTTTACCCTTAAATGCATAGCGTATCGAAAGTCAAACGCTTTAAAGTCCATTTCCAAATTTGAATTTTGAGGAAGCTACAAATCTTATTGCAAAAATTCTAAGTTTGAAATTTACTTAAAATGAATGTTTGAAATTGAACTTTACAATATACGATGTAAATCTACATCATTATGCATTTAAGGCTTAAGTTATTTTTCGACTAAAGAAGTTATAATTTGTTAGAAAAACTAAAAAAATATTATGATATGGCATTCTGATCTTTTAATTAAAATTATTTGATAGCAAAAAGTAAATTAATTAAATTGGTTACGCTGGGGACAATCCCTAGATTTTGTATGAAAAACATGGATTTCTCCCTACGTTACCAGATTTTTTGAAAGATAAAGAAATATTTTATGTGTACGGTCACGAGTGTTAATTTGGGACGCATTTCAAGAAATATATGCTTGAAGTCGTCAATTTCATTAGAGATGTCAAGTCATTTGTAACTTCTAGGAAACTCAACCTTAATGTTGTAGAATGTCAGATTGACTTTGGACCTAAGGTGGGTACCAAATTAAATCTCGTGACTGTACATGCGGGATCTGTAAATTTGTCTGAATTTATTATCAAATACGGCGATGTGTGTTTTATATCATAACATAACATAACACGTAACAATGCCCCTGATAATTGACTGACTAGTACACTTACTGCGTTGTCCGGAGCGCGAGGAGCGCGAGTCGAGCGAGCCGGTGTTGACGTAGCCGGGCGCGTACTCCGGGAAGCCGTTGTGCGCCGGGACCGGCGACGGCGGCCTGTCGGGAGACTAAGTTTAAAGCTTTTTTTTTTGTGCAAACGTTCCATTGTACGGTCACGAGCGTTAATTTGGGACCCATTTCAAGAAAAATATGCTTGAAGTCGTCAATGTCATTAGAGATGTCAAGTAATTTGTAATTTTTAGGAAACTCAACCTTATCGTTGTAGAATGTCAGATTGACTTTGGACCTAAGACGGGTACCAAATTAAATCTCGTGACTGTACATACATAAATTAAATCACGCCTGTTTCCCAGAGGGGTAGGCCGATACCACTTCTTTCCATTTGCTACGATCTTGACAAATTTCTTTCGCTTCTTCCACATTCATACATCGAGTCATGCACGCACGTCGGTTTCGGGTACTTAAGATTCGGCCCTTTTCCAGTGTCCATTGTTTCCATACAAAATCGAGAAAACGTGACATTTGTCCTTAACAAAGTCTTGGGCTAGTTCTATGACTTCTACTGTTCTACAAATATACTTGTCTATAAAAATACATGCATACGTGCATAGAAAACCTCCACGACTCAGAAACAAATTCTCGCGCTCGTCACTTCATTTTCCTTTATCCAGAATCAAATCCGGGACCGCCAGTTACGTAGACACTTGCACTTTGTCAACGTAACACTTTTTTTTTTTAATTATTTTGAAAAACAAACAGTCACGAATAAACACACAAACCTAATGTTCCATAAACTAGGTTTTCTATGAAACTTTTCCGTTGTGACACGAAAATTAGCCATAAAATTCTAGGGATAATTTTCGTTGCACAACGGAACTTTTTTCGACTTTGTTGTTTGTATGGTTAACTGCGCCTAACCGTGGTCCAACTTTTTGATCCTCACCCGTATTAAATATAAAATCAAGGCGCTAACGCATGAAATAGTAGATTGATAACCAAGGGTTGAAAGTGACACATTTCACCCGAGATATTTCTGGCGCTCGAACAAAGTGAGAGCGCCAATAGTTCGAGGGGAAATGGGTCATTTCACCCGAGTTAGACACTCTACTTTTCATTTCGACTATGAGGAAAGAGATGGAATATATTCGTGACATAATAAAGGTCTAATTTCTTGTTTCGAACGGATGTTCGGCGTTCAACCTCCAGTGTATATAAGCTTCTTGGTCGTGACCAACTGGATAAAACTTTTCTAATGTTGGCAGTATGTATATTTTGTAGATGGCCATGCCGTGACGTGAAAAAAAGTGTCACGCTATACAGGCAAAGGCATGGCGGGCAGCAGAATAGAGGAATAATTTTAAATGTTGATTTTCTGCAATTGCGAAAAAAATAGACCAGTCGTAAAATGATTTGAATATGAGAGATCGTAATAAATACGTCGTTTAACGTATAGCCGAGTTTAAATTTATGAAAAGCTTTTATTTTAATATTATGACGTAGCTCAATGATCATAGAATCCGTGGCCAATCGTAACTAACATTTTAAAAAAAAATTACTTTCCACCCTAGGGGTGAAAACGCAATTTTCCATCCTGAGTATTCCATGTGTGAATGGATTGAAAATAAGCTTATTATTTTTGCATAATGTCCCATGTTGTCAAGTCTGTCGCTTCATGATTGTGAGGTAAGGTCCACTCACACGATGTGGCTGAGGTCGAGCGTGCGCTCGGGCCGCTCGGGGTAGCGCGGCACCTGCGTGCGCGCGCGCTCCGGCACGCAGCGGAACGACTTGCGCAGCGTCGCGCCGATCTGCTTCGAGGGAGACTTCTGCAACACAACACATACACGTTTAAAACGATCTAGAGGACTTCCTATGAATAGAATTAGATTTCTGCTATATTACCACAGTAGCAAGAGGCTTTCCACTGTAGTCTTCAGGATTAGCAACATGTACAGTCTTAGGATTGTAGTCCTGAGCTGATTCCTGCTAAGGTCTAGAACATTTGTAATCTAGAGTTTCTGACGTTGAGGACTAAGGTTATCATGATTTCACTGGCTGTTTTACTCCCACATTGAGACCAGACAGCGCGAACACTGCTGCTTAGCGGTAGGTTAACAGGTAAGAAGATAGTAGCGTTGGTGATTTAAAAAAAAACCAACAGTACTCAATTTCATACGTTAAAAAGGGAGTGCCCAAGGGTATGTACCTAGGTCCACTGTTATTCCTACTGTATATTTATGATGTTCCCAAGCCAATATTGTAAAAGTGTATCTTATTCACAGAAGATACAATGCCCATTAATGCCCAATGTAAAAACGGAGGAGCATATACCAATATAAGACCATTTCAATAAAGTGAACGAATAATCACATCTTTTTGCCGAAAAACTTCGCATTAACGCTGTCTTATATTTATTCACTACATTAGAACCCTTATGAGGGATGCCACACGAGGGTTACCTCTGCGTTGCGTCGTCGCCGCTGCGTTGTTCTACTTATAAATTAGAACGACCAGCCACACGATGTGTTGAAACACTTGCGTCGCATCTATGTTGAAATTACACTGGCAACGCTCGTGTGGCATCCCTCTATGGAGGAATAAGCAGAACCAGGTTTGAGGGTACTCACATAGTGCGCGTATTCCTTGACCTCGTGGTCGTTGGAGTGGCCCTGGCTGACGCGGCCGCGCCAGAAGCAGTCCTGGCACAGCGTGTAGTTGGCGCAGCGGGCACAGCGGTAGCGGAAGCCGGTCAGGGAGCTCTGTCGGCATGACGAACACGCCATCGGGTGGACCACTGGACATACAAACAAATGTTTATATTATATGTAAAAGATTAGAAGACCCTCGCATAGAATTAGTTTGCCACTGCTTTCCTATTTTAACACCTTAGAGGATGAATTTCCAAAAAAAGCTTCTAAGTTCACCCCTAGGATATCCAAAGAATGATCAATATGCCAGTTTCTTCTTTTATTATTTAATATAGATCAAGGAATTACCGCAGTGGACCGCTATTAATAAAAAAAGTGGAATGAGAAGATACATAAACGAAGTTAATCAAATATATGGTAATTTACGGTTAACATCTCGAGAGATTAGGTCCGATATGCACATACCGTGTCGGTTATAAACCAGAATTCTGCAAAGAACAAGTTTTTTATGGGAAAAAGGTTATGAAGATCGCTACCACAAATATAGCCAATCTGTGCGATCGTACGCCGAGTGCCCCCGGTGGTTAGAGAGTAAATCAGATCATCTACGAATTTAAGATGAAGTTAACCTTTTGAACGCCACCATAGGTTCTGGCCGACAGCCGAAACTCGAGCCACTGACTAGGGAATGCAAATACCCGGTTAATAACCGGTTAAATTGCACTACCACTGACGCCACCGCCGTCACAAGTTCAAGATTAAAAATAGATTTCGTTATGTATCAATTAAGTTGTAATTTGCACAGCATGGCAAACGTTTCCCGTGTGACACGTTTTGGGTTTGAAGTAAGGCGTTCAAAAGGTTAATGGGTTTTACCGTTTTCGACGCTCGCCAACCGATGCAGCAGTGGAAGCCAGACCAGGCACGGCGGGCCCGGGTCTGACATAAGAGTGTCCAGGAAATCGTTCACCGTTATCTTGCCGTTCTGGAAATTTGCTTTACTTTAATTTTGAAATAAAGAACACATTTTTATAGTTTGGAGAATTGGAGATAGAAAAACACCAGAAAAGCCACCTGGCTAGTTGGCTCTTAGACCCGTATACCGACCGACTGCAGCAATTTCAGGACCGTGCTCCCAAGATTATAAATAAATATGTTGCCAATGCTTGTTCACATAAGAAGAATAAACGCTATTAGTGTGATGGAACCAGTAATGGACAAGGCACCAATAATGGACACTTGTTTTGCAACTGTCAATTTAGGACCGTATGAAATTTGAATTAATAGTGAAGTATCCATTACTGGTGCCGGTCAGCTAAAAGTGTCCATCATTGGTGCCGTCATCCTACTACTGTACTAGGCCAAAGCTCTACTGCTGTAAACATTATCATTATTCAGACACTTCATGGTTGTGCAATGCAAAGAATTTATACAAATCAGAATAGTAAATAAAAGTGGATAATGTCCCTACCTGATTGAATATAGACAGTGCCAAGGAGTCGTTATAGCTGAAGGAGGGAGATTCGTACACAGCCGCTGGTAACGCCAGCACTTCTCGCAAGTAGTCCGACAGCCGCTTCATCAGCAAGTGACCGTTACCGTCCGACAACTGCGAGAACATATCTGGAAGCAAGCAAGACTTTACAAACAGGCATTACGGTGAACCTACAATGTGTCTTATCTATTAAAAGATATACATATTATTATAAAAGAAGATGAGACTAAGATTGAAAAGGGCATGCTTCAATGGTTCGGTCATTTGGAAAGGATGGATGAAAGAAGATTGACGAAAGAGATATACAGATCGAAAGAGAGTGGACGGGTCGGAAGGGGCCGCCCTAGGCGTACTTTTTCGAGTCAAATCGGAGAAATACTGGAAAAGGGCCGAATCTTAAGTACCCGAAACCGACGTGCGTGCATGACTCGATGTATGAATGTGGAAGAAGCGAAAGAAATTTGTCAAGATCGTAGCATATGGAAAGAAGTGGTCTCTGCCTACTCCTCTGGGAAACAGGCGTGATTTAATGTGTGTATGTATGTATGTACATATTATTGCGTTAATACTCTTGCAGCTGACATTGCTTTTTTCACCACAGCACACTAAAAGCCAGGTTTGTCTGTAAAGTGAACAAAATTCAATTTTGCTGTGAGCATGAGACCAAGCAATTTCTTTTTTACAATATAAATTGGTGGGTGGGTGGTTGGCTGTGAGGATCGTGTAGTCGAACGCTCAAGCAGAAACGGCGGCCCTCGCCAGCAACTGTGTGAAGAGAGAATCATTGGGTTTTCAGTGGGTAAGTCCCACATAACCCCTTGGGCCCCCACATGCCCAGCAAAAGATTTTGACGAAACCTGCACATCCTGTTAAGTGTATGTGTGAGAAGGGTAATTATTAGATCCTACACGTTTTAAGTGTTTTCAAGAGGATCTCTGCAAGATAAGGTAATATAAGTAAATAACTAAAGTAACACTTACACCTTAACTTATCCATCAGTTTTCCAGCACACATGGTGGCTAGAGCTACTTTTATTGAGAATACCCGTATTTTGCCCACGTTCTCACTGAAATATTGAAAGTTTTTTTTGTTACATACAAGTAAAATTGAAAACTAAGCCACAAGAGACAACGCGCTGGCCTAGTTGGTAGTGACCCTGCCTACGAAGCTAGCAGTCCGGATTCAAATCCTGGTAAGGGCAGATATTTGTGCGATGAGCGTGAATATTTGTTCCTGAGTCATGGATGTTTTCTATGTATTATTTTCTCTATGTAAGTATTTATATCGTTGTCTAGTACCCATAGGACAAGCCTAGAGCTTAGTTTGGGACTAGGTCAATTGGTGTGACATTGTCCCCTGATATTTATTTAATTATTTAAGAGAAGGAGAAGCAGACCCTAGAAGCCATTTCCTTCTTGGTCTGCCTCTGCTTGACTAGTTCTGTAAAGTACGGCTCAGGGATCATGGGATAGAGCATTGTGATGGGCTAACTAGCCAAGTTGCATCATACAAAAGCAAATTATTATTTTTACAATGGTCACTAATAATAATAAATATGGATGCAACAATACCGATATCGATAATCGTAAACTGCAGGCGTTATCGTAATTTTTCATGGTAATTGTGCGGGACGTCGAATTGCTATTGCCCCGCACAGGGTCGATGTTTGGGTAGTGGACTGTAGCTTGGTGGGGGCTGGTTTCGTTTCGTAGAAATAAAACGAAGATCTTCTTTATGCGATTTTGCCAGTAGGGAGCGGGAACTATCGGTGACGAAATGTAGCAAGCTTCTATGGGGGTGCCAAGGATCCTTTCTATGGCGGTAGGTATTCCGAAGGCTTCTTGCTTGCTACTGGTTTGCTTCCCTATTTTTCTTGATTGCTTCCACGATTTGTCACAATTTCTATCGATCGGGGGCCTATTAATATTCTAGTTTAAGGGGACGGACCTAGTTGGTATCCGGACGAGACTTTAGTTTGGTAAGAGAGACAGGGACTTGGAAAGGGAGACGGCAAATATGCGTGAGAGAGAAGGTGAAATACGAGAGGGAGACAGCTATATAAAAACGGAGGGAGTCGTGCAAGGAGTGGGGCGGACTTGGTCCCGGAAGCGACGAGGTGCGCGTTTTAAGCGCTGGACAGAGAGGTCGGAGTGAGCGAGAGGTCCGAGGCGACCAAACTCGCTGACCGGAAGGGTCGTGTAAGAGGGGGGATGGATCAAGACAGTGAAGGAACGAGGAGTGATATTAAAGGGAGAGACAAGGAAGTCTACGAAAGAGAGGCTTAGTGGGGATACTATTTCCTGAGTTTTTAGGAGGGGATGCGATGTTTACTACTTACTATATCCTGTACCTATCTCCTATACCTATACCTATTTCCCGTGTCCCTACTGGCATTTTTATTTATTTAAACTTACAACTAACTTAATTAACAGAGTTCTATAATTATGTTTGTCTTGCTGTACCGGGCTTGCATCGTCCTGCACAGTAATCCAGATTGAAATGATACAATATCTCTTGACACTGTATTTATTATAATAATTTTGCATGTAAAGAAGCCCAGGACAGCGTCGAACCTTGCGCAGCCAACACTAACAACGGCTATTTTGCATATTGACAAAATACCATCGAAAATTATCTTAATACTTATTCAAATAATTTTTGATATAAGTCAATTATCTCAACTAAATAAATTAATCGCAATGCAATCTTTATCGCATTTGTAATCATAATCCCTTATACGATGCATTCATTATTTGTACTGATATCATAATAGTAATATTGTTGCATCCGTAATAATAATAAATCGGGGGACCATCTCACACAAATTGACCTAGTCCCAAACTAGGCTCTAGGTTTGTACTATGGGCTATTACGCAACAATAACTATACATGTACAGATAGAGAGCACCCAAGACTCATAAACAAATACTCACACTCATCACACTAATATTTGCCCTGACCAGGAATGACATCTAATCAGAACCAGAGATCAGTTCATAGCCTGTTTACGCTACATTCTACATCAATTATGCTTTATTATGATACATACATAACAACCTGTCAGCATACAGTATCTATTTCAATGCAAGGTCATACAGATCTTATAACACAGGCTTGCAATACCTAGTGTTTTTCCATTTTTCAAGCCTTTTTACTGTGAAACAGTATTATCAACAGCACTTTATGATTACATTTTTCATTTTAAGCGGACTTAATTAATTAACACAATGTAGTAAGTATTATATTTTTCATTTAAAATCAATTATGAAAACAGCTATAAATTCTCAGTAATTGCTCAAAACTCACCCAGTGCTGTACGCAGACAGTAACCAATTTAGTAGGAGTGCAGAACACGCTTCCACCGATACCTGGTGTGCTGGTGGTAGCCTCTTGTTCAGGTTATGGTATAAAGAGGACACCAGTGTCTCTAAACGAGTGACATTCACACACGCATTAGGCTCCAGTGTATTCAGAGCGTTCTCGCGGAATGCTTCTATGACATTCCAAATGTCAATTACGTGCACTGAAATTAAGTAACGTAATAATAAGATTTTAATACAGTTTAATTAAATATTGATAGGGATTCCATTTAAAACTGATCCTAAAAATAATTTTAAATCTAATAGATAAAACATCTTGCATCTTGATCATGCTTGCATTGCTCATATAATGATATATAATGATCATTTAATTAAATGAATATACATAGAACAAATTACACTCTCATAATATCAGTTCAACATGTAAACAGAATACAGGATCAAATGGTAAAATAATATGGTTTTAGAACACAAATAATACTTTACTCACAGTTGCACTTCTTTTGGACATAGCGCAGTTTGCAGGCTGTTCGGTAGGAGGCGAACCTGATCATGTCAAAGTTCTGCTCCCTCATCTCCTGGAGAAGCTGCGACCGAGGGTCGGAGCCCCCCACGCTCGCATTGGGCATCACGCCCATTCCGTCACGATCAAGCGACATTGTGACTCCTAAAATCATTTTTTTAAGCATTTAGCTAGGTGTGATTAATATTCATATTTATCAGTTTCATGACGTACAAACACGTACGAATATTCTTTGTTTATATATTTGGATAATCGAAGGTCGACACAGTTCACGGACCAATTTAAAACAATAGTAATAACCGATGCGACTAATACAAGCGTCGAGTTGCGCGAAAATAATGCGTCTACTTCACCTGTTACGACTACACATTACACACACCTGCTATTAACGGTTAACTCATAATTTTGTTGACATAGCGATAATGAATTCACGACGAGACGAGTAATATTTTTGTAGTTATATCGATTCTAAGACACTATTAAAACGATATTTTTGTCTTGTATTTATTTCACGCATTTACTCTTAAACTATGCTGTAGATTCAACTCGGGTATATTGTCTCGATTGATACTGACTTAATAATAGTTTTCCCGGTGCTCACTGTTATGAATATGTAATAAAGGCCATTAATTTAGCTAATAAATTAGGAAATCTTGGAATCAACATGACAAGTCTGCCATTGAATGCACGTTCCGTGCCGTTGCTTTCTATTTATATCATTAATCAATGAACTATTCTTAAAATAAATATGCAGCCCGGAAATCATACAGTATTAAATTCAATTTAAAGCCTGCATAACTGGTTTGAAGTAAAAATTGATATCGAACAATCGAATCTCTGAAAATGATCGAAAAAAGTTTTAAAGAAATACACATAGTAATCTATGCGTACAACGGACCTAAATAAGTTTTGTGATGCCAGGTAATTTTAGAATTTGTGGAATATTCATAAAATAGTCTTTAAATACAAATATCACAAATGGTCTTGAATGAAGTTTAACTAAATGAATAACAATCATTTAATATATTTATTTATTTTTGAATTAGGATCTGTCTTTTTTCATGGCTTAATCTGGTAACATTCCACTCTGCCGCCTTCCGCCACGCCGTTTGAATTTTTTCTTTGCTAATATTATGGCAATTTGTGAATTTTGCGATCTTTCGCGATCGTTAGTGATTGACTTTCATTCATTACTCTACACTTGATGTGTTAGTTTTTCTTTATTTAATAAAGAGGAATAAGAAGTGTTTTTAGGCTTTTTACATTCCTAACGCTGTGGTAAGAAAAATTTATTTATTTAGTGCCGCAAAATCAAGCATGGGCCTTTTAAAACATGTAGGCAATAGATACAGGTAAATTAGAAGTACTTTATTACTCAAATTAATCATTTTTACTATTGTGGCTCTTTGTAACTAGATTTTATCTACTCTTATATCGTAAAGTTCGAATTATAACATTATTTCTCTAACAAAATTATGTTATAAAGTAATTTTTTTACCATTACGATACAAGTTAATCCAAAAAGTTAATGTCACCAACGAGTTTCCATATCAATTATTTTTTTATAATGGAACGCACATGCGGTTCACGTAATTTTTACAGCATTACAAAAAGTTTTCATTCCAGTTTTAAGTTATCTGTGACAACGCCCGCTTTAACGCAGGCGCGGTGATGAGCTAGGTTTTGGCGCCATTCATTGAATACGTTTTGTTGTACTTAATGTATGAGAGTAGATAAAGTAGTATATGAAACTGCACATAACTAGGTATTATGCAACAATTTCATAAACTACTATTTTCTTATAGCTATAATTCACACATTTCACACGGCTACAAATTTACACAAATTACCTACCTAAAACTCACCCTGTGCACATATTATACCAACATGCAGACAGTAGGTATCCAATACAGCAGGAGGGCAGAACACGGTTCCACTGACACCTAGCTATATGGATCAAGATACTTCCTTGTCTGTTTCCAAGTAGGTTTCGGTTTAAATGAAAATTTAGGGTCTAATTTTGTTAGGGCCACTTGCACAGAAAATGTAACACTGTGTTAAGACACTAACTAGAGTTAAAATGGCAGTTGTCGTATGAATCTGACGTTTACTAACTCGAGTTGACGTCTGGCATATCTTCGGTTGGCTGACCTTACCACAGATTATATACAAGTTACTACTTGTCAAATATCTGGTCTCGTCCGGGAAGTTTTAAATTTAGTACTGGGCAAACCTCTCTCTCTCTCTCTCTGGGATCATTCGCAAAGTTCTAATAAGTGATGTAGGATTCCATGCATCATGCATTATGACATTTATGACCTTTTCATAAATCTGAAAAAACCAGGTACCTACGTACCTACCATAAGTTATTTGTTGCCATTTGAGGTGTACGTTTTAAAAATATTACGAATAAGTACCTAAGTAGTATAATAGGTAGTTAGTAGGTATACATATAATTTATATACAGGGTGTTTGGCAGTCGGGTGTATAGGGGTTTTAAGGAATGATAGTTAGGGTCATTCTGAACATTTTTAACCACATTTACTATTATGCTAAATTTCACGGTTTCCGAGATATTGATCATTTTAATAGGATTTTTTGTCATTTTTCCTTATGTCCGTGATACGAAAATCACCTAAATTCATGCATTAATTAAATAAAAATTCAGTGGTTTCTTGCATGATTAGAATCAATATTAAATCAGGAAGTTTTTAACGCTACATGCCAGTATTTTTTTCATAACAACTTTTTGAGTAAACGCGCAGAGTTACTTCCTCCATACTAAGAGAACCCCGCGTTTGTTTTTCACCAAGTATGGAAAAACAAACTTTGTGCGCTTACTCAAAAAGTTGTAAGAAAAAAAAAAGACATGTAGCTTTAAAACTTCCTTATTTCATAGTGATTCAAATCATGCAAGAAAACACTGCTTTTTTTTTAAATTAATACTTGAATTAAGGGGTTTTTGGTATCACGGACATAAGGAAAAATGACAAAAAATCAGATTAAAATGATCAATATCTCGGAAACCGTGAAACTTAGCATAATAGTAAATGTGGTCAAAAATGTTCAGAATGACCCTAACTATCATCCCTTAAAACCCCTACACCCGACTGCCAAACACCCTGTATACTTAAGTGCAGTGCATGTTTTAAAAGGTCTTTCGTGTCCGGCTAAAGTCTCGCATATAAGAGCATATAAGTATGAGAGCGAATAAGGAATAGGTAGATCGAAACCCGACGGCCATTTAAGAGCTTAAGTATTTGTATATGTGTATTTTGTAGAAAAACACAAAAGAAGGCGAGTAAGTAAATAAACTTCCTTGACTGATTTTGTACGGTACAGTCAGCGTCAAAAGTAGCTAAGCAGAATAACATGATCAAAATGATCTAGACAAGACGTATTCTCTTGACAGTAGAGTCGAGTGCAGATCATTTTGACCTCTTCGGTTGCGTAGCTACTTCTGCTGCAGACTGTACCTACCTATATACACTATCGAGAATTTTTGTTAACTTAAAACTAACGTCAATTTTTAGGGTTCCGCACCTCGAAAGGAAAAAGCGGAACCCTTATAGGATCACTTTGTTGTCCGTCCGTCCGTCCGTCCTTCTGTCAAGACCCTTCTTTTTACTGCAGGTAGCTATTTTTACGTTATGTAACTATTTCTCAGCGTTTTATTCGAGACATCAATACTTCCCGAGATATACATGTACTCGTAATCCTTGAATTCTTATCGCAAAATTGCATAAGTACCTATGTTTTGAACATTGCATGTGTGATCTAATTTCTAAAAGGAAACAATAAAATTGTGCTACAGTTATCTAGAACATTTATTTATAAATGAATGAACACAGTTTTACATTTTATTCTGCAGAAATTCTAAAATATATCATTATTTACATTTTGTATTATATTTATCGCACAACACTTATAATCCTTTATTATACTTTTTTAACTCTCCCGGAGCATTGCTATTCAATACACGTACGAATCATTGAATATGATACATTATAAGTATTTCAATGTTATAATTATAACCATTTATCTATCAAACACTTCCATCATAATCCCTTTATTAAAAATAATTAGTAGGTTGTTTTAATTAACAACAAAATATACTATGTATCGGGAATAAATATAGGTATATCTAAAAACTTAGGCCTTACCCTTGGTAAGTTTACTTACGTAAGTAGGGACGCAGCTATTTGTTAGAATAAGATAGACATATTCTTTTCGGGATCCCTTTGACTGCCATACATATCGTTGGTCATAATGTATTGTTAGTCATACATTTTTTTGTCATAACTTATTTCAGGGTGAAGTTACAGTTTTTAATAAACGTTTATCGTGTAGATTTAGTTAGGTTAGGTTAGGTTAGTTTTATAAAAATCCTGAAAAAATAACCGTGTCCTGAGAAAAATGCATTATGACTTGCGAAAATTATGACTTGAAACACATTATGACTAAAAATAATTATGGCAGTCAATAGAGACCCATTTTTTTTCCCCATGCTGTGTCCCTACTTACGTAAGTAAAATTTACGAGTGTAAGATTGGCCTTAGTATAGGTACTTACTAAGCAATGAATAGGACAGGACCACTATTCCACTTTGTCATAAATATTTCAGTCGTTAATTCGTTATGGTAGTTCTTATTCTCTTGTCAGTAAAGGTGTGTGTTAAAATCAAGGTTTCAAAGAGATAGCGATAGTTTCAGAAATTTTAAACTAAGTGGATTAGCGTCCTAAACACTGTCCGCGACTATCTATGCGTAGGATTCGTTTCCTGCCACTTCTTCCCGTTAAGGGTCGATTTTACATATTACTACAGGCATTATATTCCAAATAATCGTAATCTACAAGGTAGTTTGTCTGTCAGTCAGTGACTTAACAGGTTTATACAGCTAGAGTTTGCGGTATGGCGGGTATAATTCAGCGGTGAATGACGTCACTAACATTGTCTTTAAGAAAGCTGGCTTTCTAGATGTGATTTTAGGGGGTTTTCTTAGGGTGACGTATCTTCAAAATTAGGCTAAAATAGACATTTGTTCTTACTTTTCGGGTGATGTTTTAGTGAAAACGATTATTTAAAAATAACATCAAAACATCTTAAGACTGCGCCGAGCATACGCCGGATGTACAGTGGTTCCTTACTATTATTGTGTTTTCTAATAAAGTAAAGTATTTTCTTAGATTTGGACGGTAAGTTTTTGTACTACAAACGAAAACACAACTTATAGGGTATATCACATAGTTTAATAACAATTCACCTTCGAGTTATCAACTTAACGGAAAAAAGTGGCCGCCTTGTTCCGTTAAGCTGACTACTCAAAGGGTAATTGTTATTAAAGTTTGTTACGTATTCTATAAATTATGTTTTTACTTGCACTACAAAAACCTTTCGTCTGATTTCAAGAAAACTCTTTAGTTAATTATAAAACATAATAATAGTTGTGAGGGCGCCACTGGACGCTCGGCGTTTGCTCGGCGCTGTCTTAACCCCCTGAGATGCGTCTTCATTTCTTTTGTCAACTAAGCATATGCCAGACGTGACGTTTTTTTTTTTTTTTTTTTTTTATAATAGAGGGAGGCAGATATTATTGACTTAAATATTACTTTACGCGTACCACATCTACCTACTTATCAAAACCCTATGCGGCTAACACAGACATTATTTGTTCTACAAATATTATTTAGCTCTTCTTACATTATTATAAACTTGATAGGCAAAAACAATTTAATATAAGGTCACACCATTTCTAGTCAAGCTTAGCGCTTAGCTACATACGATACATTCAATGCAAAAGTTTCTAAACACAATATCAGAATTCTTACAAAAATAGTTTTAAGCATATAATGCAAAATGTAAGTATATATGTTGATTATACATGTTTAATCAGGTAAATATTATGTACAAAATTATTGTGCTTGTCACAGATTTGTTTGCAAGTTTGGTCCGGGATAGGACGACATGTTGTTCCAATATTATGGTTACGTTGTTTCTTTTTATATGTACAATATTAACATTTCTACGAAAAATAACGTACATGGTACAAGCTTTTGCAAATAATCTGCAAGAGAACTTTAAACTACGTTTGTTCTTTAAAAGTTTTAAACGGATTACAAACTTATTAAAACACAGCATTATCGCACTTAAAGTACTTGATAAGATATATATTCCATACAATACATATTCTAAAGACAGTTTTAAATCATCACTACATTAAATAGAGTTAATTAAGTACCTACATTTAGTTAGAATTTTCTAATAAATTTAAAATATATACAAAAGTGTTTACACTTTCTTAAATAACAACTAGATAAATAGATATTTTGAAATGCATTATTTGAGCATTACTAATCTCGCATCACTTCAGCCACTCGCCGAAACACATTCACAAGTCGCGGCGCCACCGACCAATTAAAAAGGCCTACAGGGACAACATACTCTCATACTTACTGCCTTTATCAATAAGACGGTTTTAGCTGAATTCTCTACCAACCCTAAATAAGCTAAAGAGTTGAAATTACCAATTTTTCTAATGTTTCATTGTATTTTGAACCAATTTCACTTCTTACATGTAAGTCAGATCTCCAAACATTCGCCTTGAAGGGACCTGCCCTACTTTGTGATGTTATAATATTTCAGGACGCCGCCTGATATGCAGATCCTTGTTATAAATTAAACATATTAAGGTCTATTATAATATAAGGTAAATTTAAACGTAAAGCCAATGTTTCCAAGTGAAGCGGCTGACGGGAGCCCCGCTCCGGATAGCCTCGTGTTCAGATTCCGGAGATATACAGCAGGCCACTCGCTGAAATGTATACAAGTTTGGTTAATCCCACACCCAAAAAATGAGAGCCAACCAGGACAGAGTTTCTCTTGGTGGACAAAAATGAATACAGTAAGTAGCAAGTTCTGTGATTCTACAAAATCAGTTGATGTGTCTAACGTACACAACAGCCATAATCTTGCTATAAAGGACCTTTTTTTCAGTGCAAGTTTCCCCGTACATGCCATTTGTGCCCAAGATACTCTCTCAATGTATCACAGTTTCATACTACCTAGGTTTCATAAATGCGTCGCTATTGCCTAACGCACTCGCAATCTCAATTGGCTATAAACCGGAACAATTGTTTTCATTTTGTATGCAGACAAGCCTTCGATTTTCAAAATGAAAACAATTGCGATTGCGAGTGCGTTAAGCAATAGCCCCTCTGTTTCAAGCAATATAGAGTTAATAATAATAACCATAATTTAATGAAGTGCTACCAATTATCATTGATTGCGAGTAGAATTAATTGATTTCTTACATACATACTCAAAATGTTATCTTTATCCCTGATAGGATCCAACCAAAGAAAGGGAGAGATATTTTCAATTTTTAGAGTAGCGTTTTTATGTATGTACAATACCCTGATCTGAACTACAGTATATTATCATAATAGCTTACGATAGATACAAGAGTAACTAATACCGTTCGAAAACTCCCAGGAGTAGATAGAAGTTTGTACACGGCTACGATCGGTATCATGAGGATGGAGGAGCAGGCCAGACCCCACCCGAGGCCCTCTGCCCACTGTGGGTACTTGTAGTGCTGGTACTGCAACGGCTGCTGGTATAGTAGTCCGAAGACTACAACACCCTGGAGATTTTAAGGGGAGGTTATATTTGGAACCAGGAAACGTGAAGGTCCTCATGCAGGGTACAACAAAGAAAGACCAGATTATTGAACAAATTAGAAGAAGTTGGCGATTTCAACAAGCAACCGTGTGTTTAGCAACTTTAGCAAGAGTCTGACATACTTACGATGATAAATATGGGGCTGACGAATTTCCAACATATCCTCCAGTATAAGCCTGGTCTGAAGCCGAGCATCTCTTCCACGTCATCTGAGAATCGTTTTAACCCTGTGAAAAAGAACTTGATTCATTTTACAAGAATCTGGGTAGCTTTTAGGATGTTTTCAAAAACCCATTGCATTCCACGCTCTTATATTAGGGAGTATAAGCCAACCCGTAAAAACTTAAGGCTAAAAACATGTTGTGTATGTATGTACCGTAAAACCAAGAAACGGCTACAGCCTCGAACAACGCAGAGCACAGCAAAGATATGCCGGCAGCGTAGGTGTCCAGCAGATGAAACATGTATATCCCACCCTGAAAATTCAAAAACAAAGTAACTCAAACAAAAATAGAACCAAAGAGTTACCTTCTAAAATGAATGATTGTTATGGTTTTGTTGATTGTTGTTAAGACTGGAAAGTAAGCAATAGATGGATAAGTGTAAAGAAGCTTATGTATGAGTCTATCGATTTCTCCATCAGCCAATGCAGAAATAATGACGACGATTCCGGAAAGAAAACGATAAAAAAATCACGTACAAAGAAAAAAAATAAAGTCGAAAATTTTATTTACTTGTAAACAAAACGTTTTTAGACAAATTCCTCTGCCTGTCACATATGTCTGTCCTTTCGAGACCATCTTTGACTTTGTATTTTCTAGCAGTATTGCAACAAAGCTCTTACCGGTGTAATGTTGATGCAAGCGACACAGAAGGAGAAGCAAACCACCAGCAACGTGAAGTGTTCTCGACGCAGCCAGGTCGCACCGCTCGCTCGCGCCTGGTCGAGGAGGCCGGTTATAACGCATTCCAGACCACCCATCTGAAAACCATGATAGAAATTATGTATGCAATCAAGATTGATTAATTTGACTTACTGCCCGGTTAACTTTTTAGAAAGAGTGAAATCAATACGAGTATATCGCCTAAAGATAGAGATAATAAATTTGGCCAAAAGAGTGAAGATGATTATATAATATATATGTACTTATATAGAAACTGACCTTTCAAACTGTTCATAAAATTGGTTTGGTAAAGTAGGAATGAAGGCTAATGCCGTGTCGTATCAAAAGGTGGAAAGGAAGAAAGAGAATAGAGAAAACCAAGGGTTCTTAAATGAAACGATAAGTTGGAATTGGAACCTTACCCCAGAATCTAAACCAAGCATGATTAGCATGAAGAAGAACAGCATCGCCCAAAGACTGGCTCCCGGAAGAGTAGCTACGGCTTCTGGATATACTTGAAAGACGAGACCAGGGCCTGAAATTTAGAAAACATTTCAAGATTACCTTCAAATTGTTGATCTGACGCTCAAAACATTTGATTAAGTTGGAAAAATAACAAATGTATTTTGTTATGAATATACCTTCTGTGGCTACAGAAGAGATAGGAACTCCTTGCTTATGGGACATAAACCCAAGGTACGTGAAGATGACGAATCCAGAGAAGAAAGACGTGAAGCAGTTCACAAGGGTTGTCACGAGGCAGTCTCTGAAAGTACGATAGTAGAATTATTAACTTGAAAAATAAAAGACGAAAAGGTAATGTGTATAAACAAAAAGTGATCATAATCGAAAATTTCGATTAATATACCTGTAACAGTTGTTATGAAAAGTGTTATAGCTTGCGTAGGACAAATGTACACCGAAACCAGCTCCAACTGAGTAGAATATCTGAACTGCCGCATCTACCCACACCTGAAAAATATATAAAAGTCAAGATAAATAAATATTTTAATTTGCCTCCGAACGTTTAACCTCAAATACTCTCTAGAAAAAATAGAATAGCTGACCTGGGTGTCCATCAACCTAGATAGTTCAGGTTGTAGATAGTAAGCGATGCCTCTTGTTGCTCCGGGCAGCAGCAAGCCTCTGGCCAGCAGGATCGATAACACCACGTAGGGCATGGTTGCAGTCATCCACACGACTTTACCTGGGAGTGCAGTTTGTTAGCTATTAGTCTTTGTTTTTCATGGATTTTCCCAAACAGCTTACGCATTCAATGAAACTATGGGGCCTTGAAGCTTATGTCAGTTAAATACATTATTATGATTTCTTTTTACCCAAAAGAATCGGGCAAAAACAAGGTAGCGTAATGACAACTATCAAGTTATTTGATCCGCTTACCAGAACTTTTGACACCTTTGAAGAGCGACAGGTAAAGAGTGAAATACACCACTGCGAGGCAAAGAGCGAGTTGCCATTTTGGGAAGCCCAGGTCGTTTAGACCTTCGGAGTATTGCATCTCCAGAACGCTGCGACTGTAATAGATTGGCATAGGTTAAACAAAAAGTTTCCTATTCAAAAGGGTAACGAAGATTATAATGTCTGATTGAATTCAATAGGTATGAGCACGGGCATTTTTCTTAAAATAGAAGTTAAGGAGTATCTTGGTATTAAAATAGTTGTATCCCTTCCTCTCTTGGTTTTGGCACCCTGAAGAGTGAGACTGATAGAGGATCTATTGTTTTCAGAGTTTAATTAACTTGATGATAAAATATAGCTTTTGGATAAAATCTTTTGTGGTAGATTGACCTAAGGAACTTAGCTTACTGGAAGAATTCAGACGCAGGTGTAAAGTGTGACAGCGGGCCCTGGTAAGGGACCTCCGTTTTATTGGTGACATTGTGCTGAGTGGCGTCCCAGCACTGCTCCGTGTTCCAGGAGTTGTCGCAGTGCAGCCAGGGCAGCTCAGAGCGAGCTGATGATACCAGGAAGTACAAGGCCCAGCCTGGAAGGTAATTATTTAAATGGGGTGTGAGTGGCCTGATTCCTTTAGTAAAACGTAGAGTTATCATACCATTGAGTTTGATTGGTTTGACGTATAGTCAAGAACTTTTTAGGACCCACCTTAGGTTCAAAGTCAATCTGACATTCTACAACAATAAGGTTGAGTTTCCTATAAATTACAAATGGTTTGGCATCTCTAATGACATTGACAAGTTCAAGCCTATATTTTTCACCGTACAGACCAATAACTCTTTAAACGGACCTCAGGAATGTGCTTCTCTTTCTCACATTCATATCTCTCTCCCTTATGTTATGTTATGATAGCCTAAACGACTGTACCCGTCCCGAAAACTTTGTAAAATCTATTGTACTGTACTCATACGTAATGCGGGACATAATTGGTTACGCCTAAATTAACGCTTTTATAAAATTAAGAATGGACCTCTCAAAGAGATTATTCAGGTTATATATTATGAAAGTCTATAAGGATAAGGGAATCTAAAGTGGAAGCACTTTCTCAGCAAATACTTCGCAACTATGTAAACGACTAGCACGTCGTGGATAGAAAAATACTAATTTCGCTTAATTTTAACATAACGAGTAACACAATGCATTCAAATTAAATTAATATACATTTGCTGATTTCATTTATTTTTAAATTTTTGTTGTGTTGATGTTTTAGTCAGCTGAGCCAGATGACTGCGTAGGGCATTGTATAATGTGTCCAATCAGAAGTAATTTAATTAGGAAGTTTGAGGCCAGACTACAGCAGGAAGACCGAGCTTTAGGATTAAAATAAAAGAAATGTAATAGGTTGGCAACACTGACTTTCGCTTGCTCTCTCTTGTCTATCGCATTATGGCGGACAACTGCGTTATTTGTACCGAATTTGCTAATTGTTAAAATAAATAGTTTAAAGTGAATCCGGCCTATTATTTCCATCCTACAAACTTGTATATAACCTAATGTATATTATTATTTACGTCATACTGTAGTTAAACTAAGTACCTATAGTAGGTTAGGTCTAGAATGTTATGGAGACCGTATAAAAATTAGGCGATAAATCTAATGACTTCTATAAACACAATTTGTCGCCTATTTGTAAGCGGCAATTAAAAATATTTCCTGGTAATTCCCATTTCACGGCCGCTAGTTGGCCGCCATTTACATTTGAAAGTTTTCCAGCGGGCCCCTAGGGACCACGCTGAACGCATAGCCCTGGCTAAAAATGACATATCGCGTGAAATATTACGTACGTAATTACCACAAGCGGCCGTGACTTTCCAAGTTCATAGTTGAAAAGTATACGAGTATTACAAGAATGAAAGTTAAAAAAAAATGTTTAGTTAGCCGAAGAAATAAGTTAACCACTTAATGAATGCAACCATAGTTGTATAAAGCTTGGTAAAAATGAGTTTGACATTGTGTCAAATGGAACTAAAATGTTAAGTTGCACCCTGTGTTGAGTAAAAACTGTTGCATTACCGATAATCACGTTGTAGTAGAACGAGACGTAGAATGCGACCATCACAGCACAAAATCCCACTCCTGAAAAAAAAAAGTGTACAATCGACTTTATCGCGAGAAACGAGAAAAATAATAATTCTCTTTCTGTGACAGGGCAAACTAAAGTTGTTGTCTGCAGTTAAATTTTAAGTCAAAGCACAGAGTTAATAAGCTTTGCTCACAACGTATTCATACTTAGCAAGTATCTGAACGCGACGTTTCATAATGGGAAGTTGGTGATATTAAAACTACTGGCTAATATTAAAATTTCGTTTGAAGTTTTCTCTTTTAAAGTATCTCTTTAGTATGGAACATTATTAAAGAAATAACGTGGAAAAAAAAGATTCTAATAGACTAGGAGGTCACAATGAAACTGGGAATGATCTCGGAAATGGATTATGGTAGTCTGACCGGATAGAGGGCAAGTCCCTGACTCCAAATATGTCGGTCTGCCTGCGCACAGTGGTCGCGTTATCAAGATATGGCGGCTGAAAAACGTTTTATCGTTCCAAAAAAAAACGATCATTTGAACGGAAGAGCTAGGATTTCACCATTGCATCGTCCATACATTAGTATGGACATAATTTAATTTCTAAGTACCTTGGTATGGGTAGGTTTAATAATACTTGAATTTATTTAATAACATGTGTAATAAATACAAGTTTTAAAAACAATATTACCAGTCGTTTATATCTTTTAAAAAAACCTCTCCTCTCATTAATTTGATGAAATAAGCCATCATGTATTAAAATTCATCAAGCTGTATAGGCTGCAGGGTGTGCAGCAGAAATACACATACATACACTCGAAAAACATAACCCCCCTTCTGACGCAGTCAGGGGTGTTATTCTCTCAAAAACAACGGACGGACGGACGAACAACGAGTTTAAGTAGTCCCGTCAGAGCGAACAAAACTCATTTTAGCGCGTGCATTGAAAATAGCAGGGGGGTCGACTCGTGATCGTAAGGTATCGAGTTCCAACCCCCGCGGTCACTATGTACCAATGAGTTTTTCTAACTTAACCTGAAGCTATGAGGCCCAGAAAGACCTCAAAGAGTTTTGGCATTGAGGATTGGTGAGAGCGGACGCAAGACTGGTGAGAGGCATCAGGTAAACATGACGGAAGCCAAAATCCACTTTTGAACATAGTGCTTAAATCTTCTTTTCTTTGTGTAGTACTATCAGCCCAATGGAACCCTGACCCACCATAGAACGGTGTCACAGTGACATTATAAAACAATTTGTTTGACACTTCTTATGACTTGAATCATAACGTCTCTGTGACACAGTTCTATGGTGGGTCAAGGTTCCAATGGTCTGATAGTACAAAATAGTCGCTTTCCGCGCCTGTCTGTATATCTGCTAACTCCTCCTAAACCACGCAATGGATTGCGATGCGGTTTTATAGTAAATTCTAGTTTATGTTTATGCAGAAAACTCACATAAACCGGAGCGAAGTTAGGGCAGGTCGCTAGTAAGCAATAAATGTATTTTTTTTAGTTATTACCTTTAAAAATTGGGCATATTTTCCACAGTGTGATAGGCCCTTGCCTGTTATATTGGCCCAGTATCAATTCCATGTAGAACAGAGGAACTGCCCCAAAAATAAGCATCAGCGTGTATGGTATTAGAAACGCTCCTGAAAACGAATATTATAAACCGTAAAACAGGGTGAGTAGGGATTAAGGGGCGAGTACACAACCTAAAATAAGTCACAACTTGTTACAAATAAGAACAAGTATTAAATGGACAACAACGTTACGTCTATTGGAAATAATTTCTGTATTATAATTAGTAGCATATTTCATTTTAGGTCGTGTCCTTACTCTCCCCTTAATTCCTCCTCAACCCGTTTTACGGTAATTATTATGTCATATTAGGGTAAATCGCCTATTACTGGCCACCCTCCGGTAACTGGCCACTTTGCAATAAAATGTGTAAAGCAAGAGATTTGCTCACATTTTTGCGATTAAACTAGAATATCTAGATCCTGAGTTATTACCCGGAGCACTGTCCAAGTATCTTTACTAAGAGAGTCAGTGAGAAATTAGATGGCTTGTAACTAAGGGCCTGTTGTTTGATCAGTAGTTAAACTAACTAATTCTTAAAATTCGAAAAAGGAACTGAAAATGCGACACATTTTCTTGAGATTCCTTCAAATTTTCGATTCCTTTTTCAAATTTTAACAATTAGTTAGTTTAACTACTGATCAAACAACAGGCCCTTAATGACACTTTCTAAAGTGACCAGTTATTGACGATTTACCCTATGTGGGTATAATGGATACAAAGACATATCCACTTTATCACCTAATAAGGTCCAATAGTGGATAGATCTCTTTGTAGTTGACTGTACAGTGTTAGTATTTTCAACCCACAAGCTAAGTAGTCGAGCGGGGATTAGGGCCTGTTGATCAGTAGTCAAAGCAACTAATTGTTAAAATTTGAAAAAGAAATTCGAAAATTTGAAGGAATCTCAAGGAAATGTGTCCAATTTTCAATGCCTTTTTCGAATTTTAACAATTAGTTAGGTACTTTAACAACTGATCATAACAGGGCCTTAGTGGATTGAATATACTATAAATCGATTTAGCTATAGGGTGAAGTGATTACGAAGAGCAGTATTCAAATTTAAAGACGCTAAAAATGCAAGATGCTCTAAAACATCTGAATACTCTCTGAAGTAAAGATATTTTTATTTTGAAGTACATTAATTAGAATTATGATAGTTCTTTTCTACATGGATTGGGAATATATATCACTCTGTATGAAAAGAGTATATCGTGGTATCGATTTTGGACTACCGAAATATCGCTGAGTCGAATGTCGTTGAATGAAAAACATATGTGGGTACAGTCAGCAGCAAAAGTAGCTACGTAACTGAAGAGGTCAAAATGATCTGCACTCGACTCTATTGTCAAGAGAATACGCCGTGTCTAGATAATTTTGTGCATGTTATTCTGCTTAGCTACTTTTGATGCTGACTGTACTCGATGAATCGGTAGAGCATAAAATCGAATTCGAGGTTTCGATTGTCGTTTTGTCTAGTGATCGCTGACTCAAATGTTAATTTTTATCGTTCCTTAGGGATATGTTCGGTTTTTCACTAAAAGCATTTTTAAATTTATTTATAATGTTGTCAAGAGTTTTTACTCGTAGAAAGAGTAGGTAGTTTGTTGAGTCAGTATTTGGGTCCAAAACAAGGTGGAAAGATTATATTGCTGTGGTAACTATTTATCAATTCGCCTGTGTTGCATATAGTTCCATCAAAGTAACATCTTTGTCGACGAACTCGGTTGTAATTTTTTTAAGATTGTAACACAGCTACAGGATATGGCAGAGATTCCGGTAACCGAAGACGATGATAAGGATAGAGAAAACTGGACCTATAATGTGAAAAGATAAAATCATCCCACCACTATGTGAGATCCAAAATAGCTAGGTAGAGGGAGAATATTCAAACCAGTTTTCTGAAAATGTGTCACATCAATTATGTAAGATTCAAAAAGATTTTTATATGATCCATTAGGTAAGATTCCAACATATGGGGCTTAATTTAAATCCCAGCATCCACCAGCACCACATATTGGTCCTTCGAGCCGGATACCATCCACTTCAAAGGACCACAATATTTTATGTAGCCACTAAAAACTCCTTAAAACGCGAAACTTGATAAAACATTCTTATGCAATTTTGAAAAAATCTCAAAGATAGGTCTTACCGCCGCCATTCCTGTAGCAAAGGTAGGGAAAGCGCCATACGTTAGCGAGGTCGACAGCAAAGCCGATGATGGAGAGGAGAAAGTCAGCACCCGTACCCCACGTCTCTCGGCCATCGTCTATTTCTATAAAATATATCATTAGAACAATCTGTCACTCTAAATCGCCAACAAGGAAAGTGAAAGTACATAAATATATAAACTAAACACTATACTACTGACTGCAGCTGACTTTCACCCCAATATAGATCAGGAAAAATTTCATAAACCAGAAAATAAGGCAAGTAGGTAAAATCTTAAAGAAGTGTATACAGTCTGTTTTCAATTAAAGTTATACACTGTTTATTAACATTACTTTTTAACTTTAGATTTGATAGATTTGATTTTAATTACTAGGTGTCGCAAAAGTCATCACCCTGTTGGAATCGCTGTAATTTTTAAAAATGGCGGTAGGTGTCAGTTCTTCTTTGAAATTTACGAAGTAAACAGATACAAAATACACGTCAAATAGACATAAGTTACGATACTCCCCAAGAACGCGGAATAATTGTTTCCGGGTCGCCTAATCTCTCGTTTTAGTGATTTGCACTAGCCGGCAGGATCACCCGATTTAACAGTTCCGGACTTCTTTTTGTACGGTTTTTTGAAGTTCCGAGTCTATGTCAACAAGTCTCAGACCTCCTTCAAGCCCTTAAATAGAATATCCGTCAAGAATGCGAGAACCTATCGCCGGAAGTTCTGGCAAGAGTCATGGAAAATGCTATAAATCGGGCCCGTGTGGTCATCAATTCTGGCGGTTGCCACTTGGCTATCATTTTCTCGACTTCATAGGAAAAAAAATTGAGACATCCAATAATCATAATCCAAAAGCAGAACTAAAGATTTTCATTTATATAAAAAATTACAGCCAAAGAACATCGGGTGATAACTTTTGCGCCACTCTGTATATTGTAGTGTTCTTGCAGAGTATCGCATGGACTAAGCTAGATATAACTGAACAGATACTACGAGTAACACCAATCTGTATATATTTTAAATAAACAAATAATAAATAAATATGAAAATCGTGCAGAAGAAGATGAGAAATATTTCTGAACGTAGCAACTGACTTACCAGGCTTAATGCTAGTTGATCTAATCTTTTTCGAAGCGTCATTGTGGTACGTCTCCTCTTCTATTTGAACCTTGGGCTCCTCTGGGTGCAAATACAAATAAATTAGGACGCATGTTTTTGATTACTGAATAAATGCATTTAGGCAAATTTTCATACAACTAACTAACTTTGTGCCAGGGAAGTTTGTGCAAGTATTTTTTTTGTTATGGTACAAAATCAACATTACCTTCACGAAGTAATTTATTATCTGTGTTATTAGTACGTCTAACTGATTTTTATTTTAAAAAATATATGAAATTTTATATCTGCGAAAAACATGTTTTTGTACCGCCACAAAAAAATAAAAACTTGCACAGTGTTAGTATGGAAAGAAGTCGCCTTGCCGGTCGCCTTAATAATAAATAAACTTACTTTTATAACAGGAAAGCGTGACCACGGATCCTTTGGTTGACTTGTGATCTGGAAACCAAATAAAGAAATGAATACACTGCTTAATTCCTTTGTGACAGCTGTCACTTAAGTCCCCCCTCCCTCGAACATTGGTGAAAATGCATAGCATTTAAAAAACAGTGTATACATGAACGTATCGGTGTGGAACTAAACTCTTCTTGATCCGCGAAAAACTTAACAGATCTAGTTAATACCTAAACATCTGCTTAACCAAAATACTCTACATACAATTTTTTTTTGGTCCTATTACGACATGACGCCATACACCTAATCACACTTATTTACATTATTTTCAATTTATACTACATAATGTTTCCTTCCAGTTCAAATATTCGTTATGGTATAGCAAAATCTAAACGGTAAATTCTCGCATCAAAATCACCTAATAAACCATCTAATTAGACAAACTAATCTGTCAAACACACGCCTATGCTTCCCAAGCACTTGCATATCACCACGTCCGTCCGGTGTCCGTCGCAGACGCCGAAAATACCAAGCGTTCCCCAGTTACCCTCAATAGAGATACCAGCGTGAACCCGCAATATCGAATAATAGAATACCAGTGGGGAAAAATTTCGCAATAATTCCCACCTCTATTGGAATTCAAAAATGGAACGCTGATGCGGCGTTGGATTCCGACGCGAAGGCATTCGCGGATAATTGAACTCTATGACTGCATTGATGGGGTTTCCGCATTAATTTGTGATTAAATTAAATTCTGAGAAGACGCTGGCGTTTTTTAATAAGGTAATATTTAACCAAATCGCACGTGCTGCTGCACAGCTGTTAGTTGAACTCTATGACTGCATTAATGGGGTTTCCGCATTAAGCGATTAAATTAAATTCTAAGAAGACGATGGCGATTTTTAATAAGGTAATAAATATACCTAACTCACACGTGAGGGTTTCTCAGCTGTTAGTTCAATAGTTAAGAAAATTAAAGTGATAATCTCTATACATGTAATTTGCAAGTATCTTGTTGTATTTTAATCAACCCGGATGATAAATATCGATATAACCGAAGATAGGACGCTTTTCTCCCAATGTATTGTAATATATTATGAATAGTTTTGTCCTTTTTACGACTTAACGCGATGGTAACTAAAGTCGATAAAGTACATAGTACTAGTCTAACGCCTTTTATTCATAAACGCGCAATATCTAAAGTTTGCTTGAAATATGATCCGTCCTTATCTGTCATGATGATATTTGTGTTCGATAGAAAGGGACAGATCATATTTTACCTAAAATAGGTTTACTTATTCATACATTAAATTTTGCGGATGATTTAGTACCGTCAAATGCAAACCAAACAAAATTCTGTCAGGAATATTGAACACTTTTAAGCTATATTAAACATATCTTAATTGTTTAAAAATAATTAGCTTCATAAAACTCTGCGTAATTGAAACACTTGAACTCGCAGCACATGAAAGGAGTTGAGTTCACACTTTGACTTTAACCATTAAGAAATAAATTTTACCGTATCATTTGTATCTAAAACCTTTGTAACATAGTGTATTAATAAAATTTTAAAATAAATTGGAAGTTATAATTGAATTGAATGAATTCCGTACGAAATAAGACACGTAAAAAAACACCAATTTCATAGGTAAGGACCCAATATTTAAAACTATGCAGCAGTCCCAAAATTAACTAGTATAAGTAAGTAAGTGAGTAAACTGTTTATTGTACAAAACGAAATCAGTGCATAAAAAACACTCTGAAAATAAATTATGTACAAAGGCGAACTTATCCCTTTAAGGGATCTCTAAGTTAAACTGCATCGTGATGCATTAAACTCTCGAAACAGACTTGGACGGCATGAATAGTGCACTTAGTCGTCGGTCACCAAGTTTGACTCCTTAGAAATGCAGGAGCGGTGCAAATTTCCCGATTAGTTGGAAGCCGTGGCTTCGAGATTAACCTCTAAAGTTTGCTCAAACACTACACGTAATCAAATGTTGGAAAACGATTTAGCACATAATTGCATAAGTAGAATAATAAGGAAATTCACAAGATTTGTTCCACGTAGTTATTTCGTTCATTGAATACAAAACGGACACAATCCAAAATGAGTCAGTGTTGCATTTTAAAATTAAAAGCTGTTGGAATACGATTTTTAATAGACGAGCAAATTATTTTGGATTGTGTCCGTTTTGTATTCAATGAGCGATTTATTGGTGTTCCTGTTGTATTCCAATTCTAATTTTAAATACTCGGGATAAGACTAGTCTAATCGACAACATGTTTTTTAAAGATGTTCTAAAAAACATGGTCATAGAGGTTTTTGTAAAAAACATACAGAGAAAATAAATAAACAAATTTCTGCTAATGGCTAAAGAGCTTACACACTACATGGTCTTTTCTACGTCACAAGTCACAACTGGTGCAAGACTTAAAAAAAAACGCGGCTACGTACAAAATGACGTCATTCCGACAGCTAGTCCAAAGCGAGCGTAGCAATCGCTGATAATATTCAATACTTTTTCTCAGTAAGTAACTAATGTATATACAGTGTGTTACCAGCGCCCTGGCTTTTGTTAAAGTAGGTTAAAATAACGTATACCTGTAACGTAACTATAACATTAGTTTAATTAATAAACAAATTTTCAGGCTTTTTGTTAACTTTCTAACAAAATTTTAACTGCCAGCAATGTAAAGCACAGCAATTCGACAAGTGTAAATGACAGGTAACGGATACTTTGATTATTATGATCTGCCCCAGTACCACGACATGCCTTGTACTAAGCAACAGCGATACTGATAACGATGAACACGCAGCACATGCACTACATTAAAAATGGATAGTATCTTAGAAAACTAATTGTGAAGTTATTTTAATTATTTTTTAATTAAAAATACTTGCAAACAATTGCTAAAGCAACATATTATCGGCAGTTTTAATAAATGCCCGCATGCCGGTAACACACTGTATTTTAAAAATCGTTTGCTTTTGAGACAAACCTCTCTCCTTTAGCATAATTCAAATAAGAACCCCTTTTCAAAAAATCCTTTTATCAATTCTTCGTTGATACCACTAATTCACGTAACTAACAAATTTAAGAAAGAGCAAAATGCACCTAACTTCTTAAGTGAGAAACGTGAATTTTGCTGCATATTTTTGTTACGCGGTTTACCAGTTATACTGACTCTATGTCTATCTCCGGCTCTTCAAAGCTACCACAGTGCTAAAAAGGTCATCGATGCGTTGCTACTTTAAATACGCACACAAACTATCAACACACATTTTTGCAATAAGTAAGGGGAGGGAAACAGGGGTAATGTTCTTCTTTTTTTTAATAATGGCGGTCCAACGCGGTATTAAGTCAGTAAATTGAATAAAATCGAAAGTACAAAGCTGGACATCTTTCAATCCACCATCTTCCCTCCCCGAAGGTTACCGGAACACTCCAGGGGTAACGTTGAACAAAAGAGTTAGGTATCTAAACTTCCCTGATGCTAAGAACATAACGGTTTTTAATTGTTAACCGATTAATTTGAACTCATAGGTACACATAAAATCATAAATAATTCGACGATCCCAAAGCGTCAAAAAAATCTACCTATTTATACTCCTTTATGCCACTGACAATTAAATTATTCAGGGCACAACAAATAAATACGAGTACTAGTGCCTAGGATTAAATTAACAATGTGCTCGTATTTATTTGCTGTGTTAACTTTAGCAATATAGAAAGATGATAAAAATACAATATGATGCTTAAAAATAATTATTTGACCTTAAATAACAATTAATGAAAAAGGAGATTATCAAGGCTTGCGGCGGTCTCGGAGGGCCTCGAAATGACGCAAGTCGGTAGAAAGCAAAAATCATTCTTATTGGACCAATTCACACGCTTCGATGAATTTCTCATTCTATCTGAGCAAAAAATGTTATGATCGGTTAAACTAGCGAACCAATTTTTAAATCGATCTTGAAACTTGTTTTAGTATCCATTTCAAATGCTACCGTAGCTAAGAGAAGTCTATGTAATGAATGATACTGCATTGTCAATATATACACGGTGCCCATGAGCATTGCGAGACATTTTAACACCATATTCCTGACCATATTCTAAGTTAAAAATGTTAATTAACGTCTGCTAAATTCGGTTCGGTTTTAGAGATATTTCGATTTTTGTGTAAAAATATTGTAATGAAATCTTCAGTATGCAACACCTTTACGATTCAATGTCAAGGGGAATCCCCATAGTACATAAGAAATGGAGGAAAAAGCGTTGCCAGCTCGTCCTAAGCAATGTTTCACTAGAGTAGTGAAAATAGTTGATTTATTTTGTATGAAAAAATCGAATACCTACTTAAAGTCTTAATTGGACCTAGGCTCATTTAACTTTTATTACTCTTTGTGACCTCAGGAATGGGTGGTTAAAATCTCTCGCAATGCTCACGAGCACCGTGGACGTATATCTATTTATCCTTATTGCTACTCACTAATATTATACATCCGAACGTGTGTTTGTTGGTTTTTTCTTCACAGTTCAACACCTCAATCAACGGACGTATTTGCATATACGAAGAACAACCTCTTGTTTATTATATTTTGTTATGTTTATCCAATACCTGAGTAATAATGCAGTAGATATTTCTATTAACGTATTAATAAAGAAATATGTCTACAACGTGATCTCAGAAACGAATAGGTACATTTACTTTCCTTAACTTATTCTTATGTCATCAACGTAATGTTTTGTTCCAATGTCTGTATACAACATGGGCTCTTTTAGACTCGGTCAGACCATATTAGGTACTATTGACATGTTATCGTAGTGTTTTCAACTCATTAGCCATTACCAAGGTTTTTACCCACGACGGAACGGAGACGGTATATGCGTTTGGAGTGAGAGGACGTTTCTGCAAACCAATGTTACCATTTATATCTATTAGAAAAGAGCCCCAACTTTAAGAATAAATACAGGCGGTGTCAAGTTCATACCATCTCTCATTTTTATCTGGATACTGGCAATCATATTTAGACTACTTACGGAATTACTACGGAATTACTTTCTATAGCTCTTTAAATTGAAGACGAAGAAGATAAAAACGTTTATTCACCAACCATAAGACACACATATGCAAATGATTAAATAAAACAGTGAAGAGAACAGGGATAGCATGCAATGTGTGTCAACGCCGCAATGAAATGGACACTGGCTCAGCAAAATGCTCAGATGTCAGACACGTACAGCGCAAGCTAATTGCTCAGTTATATCATGCTAGTATGAAGTTGTATATCGTCGTTTTCAGTCATAGCGTCAGCAACAAAATTATTAATAAAAACATTTAAAAATACTGGAAAAGGGCCGAATCTTAAGTACCCGAAACCGACGTGCGTGCATGACTCGATGTATGAATGTGGAAGAAGCGAAAGAAATTTGTCAAGATCGTAGCAAGTGGAAAGAAGTGGTCTCTGCCTACCCCTCTGGGAAACAGGCGTGATTTAATGTAATGTATGTATTTAAAAAGCAAACGTGAAATCAACGTTAACGAGATTTTCTAAGTTAAAATCTGCTAAATTGCACAATCCAAACCTGTTTTTTAAATATCTTGCAACGCGCATTTATTATTAATATTTAGGTGCAGAAAACAATGTTCAAGTAGCTCGATAAGTAATATTATTCAAACCTTGACCTAGCTTGAGTCTAGGTCTAGATTCAAGACACTTGTTGCCAGTGTTATTGCCTCTCAGCATCCGGCTTTATCTAATAACCTTTTTTTCAGTTCAATAAAATTGTAATACGGCAAGCTTTAAGGATATTAAGTTGAAACGAGAAGAAAAAGTTACATTGGTTAGTTGTCTAAAAAGATGAGCGAGCACATGAAACGGATTTAAAATTAAGGCCACTTATTTAGAAGTTACTTCATATAAACATATACAGGCGATTTGTGTTTGTGAAATTGTAGGCCTTTAGTAGGATTCGTTGGCAAATATGGGAAGATCGCAATTATCTTTATGTACTCGTCGATTAAAATGTGTGTATTACGATTTCATAGAGAATACTGTAACGTCACTCTTTTCATCGTTGAATAGTCTAGATGTTACTTAAGAAACAACCGAAATAACTATTTCGATACGCTCTAGACAACCGAAATAACTATTTCGATACGCTCTAGAAACCGAAAAAAATTTGAAAATAGAACTTCGGATTTCCATATACATGTATGTGTCCTTGTTTAAGGAGCCTCGATCCGATACAAAATTGCCAATCTGTGTCGTTTCGGAACGTAGCAGCGTCGCATCATCTGTGAAAAATCTGCTTTTAGTTTTCTTATATACTCGTATTAATGACTTACATTATTAATTTTAATGAACTCGTACAAAAGTTATTGTTCACAATAGTGTCATAATTAAGCTTTTTAATCTCGTACCTTACTTAGGCCACTCAGCAAGCTTCGTGGCCTAAACACGGTACTCGACTAAAAAGCTCTCTATTATAACACGATTACGAAAAATACTATTTCGTGTCTTCGGTTCGAAAAGTAAGGATTTCCATAACTCATTAGCAGGCTGAAAGTAGTATTTCCATCCCTAGGGTGGAAGGTGATTATGAAAAAATAATGATCAAGCACAGCCACCTTTGACTCTTTTCATGGAGAAATCGTATACAGCCATTACGAAATAACGCGTACATTAAAAAAAACTAGTTTTGGAATTGTGTCAGAACACTTGTAATTGAAGGACAAAATACCTAAAGCCCTAAAAACAACGTTCGTGACAGTAACTTACAACGTTTTTGTTTATAGCTCTCAGTCGAAATGAAAAGTTTTTCTATTCGGGTGAAAGTATCAATTCTCGTTCTGGCTGGCTAAATAATTCGAAATGCAATTGATCACTTTCATATCTTGATTAACAATCTACTATTTTTCAGTTGAAAAGGTTTGTAGTTACCCGTTTTTAAATTGTGCTAGCGATACATTTTTATTAAGTATTTAAATCAATACCCTATACAAGGCTTGCCATTCCTACTTGGCACTGGAGCCAACTGCTAAAAAGAACATTTTGTTGGACTTCAAACTTTTCAAGGTCAGTAACTATATTCCCGCTGCGGTTCTGTGTGCAGCTATGAAATACTTTCTAGCTGCATGGAGTAATGCTTATAGAGCAAAAATCGTCTTTACACGCGATGCGCCAGACGCAACGCAAGCCTTAACTGGACTTTCCCATAAAATAGTACATTATTGCCTAGGCGCGGAAAGTAAGGGATTTCCTGACGAGGTGGTTAGCAGGCCGAGCAATAGCGAGGCCTGCTAAAATACGAGTCAGGAAATCCTCGTTTCCGCCGAGGCAAATATAATGCTTTTCTCAAACTGCGAGGAAATGGTATTTTTAAAAACCTTTGACAATTCGGAGTGAATGTTTTATTGAACACTACGAGTATTAGTTAAGATGGTTCCACGCGCAACGCGCCGCCGCCGGCCCACTCTGCACCTACAAGTTGGGTGTACGGGATTTTTTTCACGTTCCTTTCGATTTTATATGCAATAGAGTGCACTTTTAAGAAAAATATGGACATGGACGGAAAGTGTTTTCATATGGTTTTTTTACTCCTAGGAGTAAAATGAGGCAGTTTCCATCCTTGTGTTTCAATCGGAAAACCGTTCTTTCTGAGCATGTTTGAGAAATAACTATGTATTTTATCATGCTCCTGTTTTGTTTGCGTCTAGAATGCGAGTTTCGATTGTAAATAGACTACGCTTTCTTATGACCAATTGTTATCCTGCACTGAGCTCGCTCACTGCTCCTCGTGAGGTGCCATTACACTACTGTGGAACCAAGCTGTGAAGCACTGACCCAGCGCGCGCGGCGTGCTGCTGGCCGAGCAATATCCGTCGTCGCGCGCGCTGCGCCCGCCCGGGGTGCCCGTGGCGCGGCTCAGCAGCGCGGGGCTCGCTCGCTGCTCCTCGTAGGAAGGCGCCGCGTGCGTCACTATACTGTTGCCGCTGAGTGTTGCCTGTTGAAACAGTTTTACTCCTAAAAATAAGTTTAGCTTCAAACGTCAAATTAAGCCTGGCTTATGAAGAGCCTTCAAGTGCTTTTTAACGTTAAAAGTACGGCCTATTCGCTTTTAAGACGGTCAAAATCGACCAGCGCTTCCCAATTACTATAATGCAGTTACATACGAGTAATAATCGAGTAAATTTGTGTTCAAATCTGTTATATCTTGTTTCTACTACTAACACCCCTTTTCGTCCGATGTATGAAAACAAGGTGTCGTCGAAAGAGGTTTAGTAGTGTTAGTTTGATGCCCACACTGTTTTGCTCTTTTGGTGGTTTGGGTGTAACATCATTCTCATTATTGTATGTAGGTAGTATAAAGAGATGACTTTCGATGATGTTTGGCTAAAAAAGTATAAGGATGTGACAAGAGTTAATTTTTACTTACCATGGTCGGCATCTTAGCATTATATAAGTCCCGGGTGCAGCTCTGTCTCGCAGGCAGCATGTTAAGGTCAGCGCGGGGTGTTTCACCCTCTCCCTCGCACTCCTTTTCACAGAAAAAGATCAAGAGCGGACCTTCTAAGACAATAAAAATTAAAGTAGATTTATTATAGCAAAATTGTGATTGTTATAAGATCTGTAGCTTTTTACATTTCCGTAATCTGAAGGAGAAATAGGACCTTTATAAGATTATTTGGTTGTCCGTCTGTCAACACCTTTATTCTTAGGAACGGGAAGATTTACTCACCTGAGTCTGGCGGGGAGAGGACCCACGACGAGATCCACTGCTGGAGGATCTGTTGCTAGCGTCTGCAACAAATTTATTAATTGATGATACTCAATACTCAATTATTTATTGCATTCCATAAAGTATACATAAGTGGTACTTAAATTAACTTAAGAGTTAAGAGATCATTATGGACCCTGTAGGGCACAGCAACTTATAAACTATCAATGATTAATGATAACTATTGCTTAAAGAGCTATATGGGTACGGACCAAAAAGTAAGGCACGCTAACTCACTCAATTAAATTTTCCATGAAACTTTGCCGTTGTGACACGAAAATTAGCCATACAATTGACAAGATTTCATATTTTCAAGACTTTAATTTTATTCGTTTTATAGATACTGTTTGGAAGGAGGAAGACACTAATAGTTTTAAATTTTCTCTAGAATGAATAATTATTTTATTATTAATTTATTAAGATGTACTTATTCTAAAAGGGCGTAACTTCATTTCTACGACACAATGAACATATTACGTTAGTCCAATCTGTATATAAAAAAGTATCATGTCAACCGATAATTCTCTAAGTATCTATCCATCTGTCAATAGTGTCAATGTCAAATTTGAAGTATGACAGCTTTTTTTCTCATGAAAAAGGCAATTGAAGGTATTATATCTATTCAGGCATAGTATTGGTAAAACTCGATATTTTTATTAACTTACTTGTAATTTTGTAAATAAAGAAAAATAAATCTAAAAAAATATTTTGCCGTGTTCAGGAGGCAAAACCCTTTCGATTCGTATAGTAATTTGCAGGTGTCACCAAAATGAAATGTTGTCAATTGTAGGGATACTTTTCGTCGCACAACGGAACTTTTTTCGACTTCGTTGCTTGTATGGCTAACCGGGCTTAATTATGGTCCAACTTTTTATAGTCCCATTTTTAGTCGGCAATATATGGGTATCTTGTTCTCGCGTACGATGTGAGAGAAGGTCTATTGTGACCAGAGATAAATTGCAAAAAATAGCCCATTTAGAAACCCCCAGTGGTTTTTGTTTATAGAAGGTGTCCCTAAAACGAGCACCAAAGAGGCTGATAGAGAGCTCATAAGCTACAGGTTTTTAAATTGGGGGATATGACTTCAAATTTACATATTTCGGAAATCTGTTTTTTGCAGTCGGCAAAACTGGTTGAAGGTATGAAAAATTACGAGTGTTGTTTTTGGCAAATATCGAAATTAGGAAATTTAAAAAAAAGTCAAATTTGCTTAATTCTTTATGAGCTTCTCTATCAGCCCTCTTAGTTTTGGCGCTTATTTGAGAGACACCCTGTGTAGGTAAATAGATTGATTAGCGAAACTCATTCCGACAATCTTGCAAAAAGAGATGTGAAAAAACATCACAACAGTATTTACGAAACGTCCCATACGAAGCTAATAGAGTAAATTTTACCAGATTCTGCTCGCATTTCATCAAGCATGTGTTTGTTTAGGGGCCGACGCCAGAATTAGAGAGTTCGCGTGTATTTTTTATTTGATTTAGACGAAAGGTCGAGAGGCGTCAGTTCAAGGGGATCGCTTTTTGAATTACACGTAATTACGATTCAAAGAGCAGGTAACGCGGCCGTTTGACGAAAATAAATGAAAATGAGTAGCTGATAATTTAAATTATTTAAGTGTTTTAAAGGTTTATATTAAGCAAGCCGAACCCAAGCAATATACCTCTAACAAAGGCTGGGTGAATTAATATTTGGGGCTCTATTCTACGTTGTTAAACATTATTGCTTTTGAGATTTTATCGTATTGTTTTTAAATCGGACGCCATTACTGTCAATAAGAACTATCTTAACGTTGACAACACGATAACATGTCAAAAGCAATAACCTTTTATCGAGTAGAATACTCGTAGAGCCCCAGGCGACGATCTTGCACAAAAGACCTAATAAAAGCGTAGCTATAAAAATCCGACTGCATGTTTTGATACTGTGGTCTATACAGTATGTAAACTTACTAAAACCATTTATTTGAACCCGAGCATGTCTAGGCGATAGATAAGGTTGGGGTATATAAATTATTGAAATCTTAGCACTTTTTCAAATTTAAATAAAGAATGCACTGAATGCAAGTTCAATAATCTGTTACGATGAAAACATTACATACGGGTCTTATAATGGGCACTGAACAACGATGTAAACATAACACTTGGGATGATACTTTTAGGGTTAACCGACTTTGAAAAAGGTGAGATGTTATAATTTTTATGCAATGATAAAATTAAAAAAAATCGACACACACTAGCAAAAAATGTGGTAAAAGACTTAACTCAACTAGCCTAGCAACTGGTTGAAAGAGATGGTTTTAGTAAGTTTACATACTGTATAATGTAACATCAATTTAAAAAAAACCCCTTCCACTCATTACTTTGATGTCATTACTGGGTACAGTCGCGAACCGGGATTGTTGAGCCACTTACCCATGTATCTAATTTGGCCGTGTAATGCAAATCGAATAGCTGTCAGTCAGTCGGTGACATCGGTTATTGAATACACGGCTAAATTACGAATAATGGCAAGTGGCTCAACAATCTCGGTTCGTGACTGTACTATCAGACCATTGGAACCTTGACCCACCATAGAACTGTGTCACAGAGACGTTATGATTCAAGTCATAAGAAGTGTCAAACAAATTGTTTTATAATGTCACTGTGACACCGTTCTATGGTGGGTCAGGGTTCCATTGGGCTGATAGTACCTAAATAATTATTGTTACCTCTCGACGGACGCAGGTCACCAGCCCCGACGCTGTTACCCAGCACGGGCATGCCCGCCATGCCGGCCGCTACTCTCCACCCATGCTCACACCTGACAACAACAAAAAAACCACGTAAGCATAGTGAGGCGGAATGATGGCAGATGGACGGAGTTTTTTACTGAATGGTGGTCATTTTAGCGCCGGAGTCGTACGTGATGAAGGCAACCGCAAAGGGCCCGACGGCATTTCTCTGCCGTGGAAAATGGAGACGCCTGTGTGGGACGCCACCTGCGTTAATACGCTGGCTTCGTACGACGTTCAAGCTTCCTTTTCCAGTCTGTGGCTGCATCGGCCGAGCAACTGAAACGGCGTAAATATGCTGCTTTTGGCAAAGTCTACATGTTTACGCCATTGAGACATGTTTAGGCCTTGGGGCCCACGCGCTAGGAGGAGAATCTCTTTAAGGACGTTTACTCGCGCCTCGATGACGTTTAGGGAGACCAGAGGGCTGGCAGTAACTTTGGCCAAAGGATTAGCCTTGCTGTTCATAGAAGCAATGCTGCCAGTGGACACCATCAGTAGCGACAGCGGATTATAAAACGTGGAGCCAAAGCCAACACGCTTCACTTTAACGTTTCCAATGAACATCTGTTTGACCGTAAGGCCAGCCATTTCAGAGCAGACCCCTTACAGGTTCTGAACTCCTGGTAATAGGATGACTAAACACCCTCATCTGAATGATGGTCAAACTAGAACAGCTTGACGAACTGGATTCCTTCAAGGAGACTTGACTCCAACACTTATATTTTTGACCATTTTAACCCTGACTTTTGAAAGCCATGGTCAACTGTTATTTGACGTACCTCAGACGCCAAGCCAACACCACCGCTGCTTAAAATACGGCGACGGTACAGAAACGCAGTGACACATCGTATCCGTACCGTTTTTGACGCATGCTCCACACACCGCTGCTTAAAATCAACTGCGATTCCGTATCGTGACCGTTTTTTAAGCATTGGTGTGGAGGACATGCGTCAAAAACGGTACGGATACGACGCGACACTGCTATTACGTACCGTCACCGTTTTTTAAGCATTGGTGTGGGCGTTAAACGTATGACGCGTATAACTACTCATTGCCGTTGAGCGTCTGCGACACGAAAATATGCTGACGTAACTTTGTCGACCGTGACGTTCTAAAGGTCCTTAATAATATTACACCATCGGTATACCGGCCATAGTTCCAACTAGGTAGTTCTACCCTATACTAAAGTGCGGGTAAAGATTCTAAAAAATATGTTAAAACGCTCCCCGGGCCGTAAATATTTTATCTTGCATCAATCCAGGCTTTATGGCGACACCGGAACACACTCCGCCTCCTCATAAATGCACAATAAAATAAATTGCATAACAAACCCCTGTATTTTATAGGCGAAACCAAAGGAACCTGTCAAGTTATATTTTAAATTACCATCTTAATAATTTATTAAGAAAAAATAACGGTAAAAATACACTTAAAAGAACTTTAAGTGTACACTTACTGACCAGGCCGTCATCGAAATATTCCGTAGCTTAGCGCAATAGTAGGCGGAAGTGGCAATTGGTAGGGCACATAGCTCGAAAAACCGATGGCCGTTGGGGCAGAAAGGTTCTTGAGTGACCACGACCTAGCAAGCGCAGCGTGGGACGACCACCTGCACGGTGAACAGACGACCTAAGAAAGGAAAGGGAAGTCGGTTGATGCAGGCAGTCGTTTTGCTGCAAATCAAAGGGGGAGGCCTATTGTTACAGTAGTAGACAACTAAGAGCTGAAATGATGTTGATGATGATGGATAAGATTACGTCCGTACACATACTTATTTTACATAATATTATTTCCCTGCAAATGTAATTTTGATAAAAATAATCCGCCACATCAAAATTATGTGTGCCCATCGTACCTATAATGACTTTCGAGCCTGTCGGGAATATTTGTGGAGGTAAGTAATCATGAAGAAAAACTCATTACGCTAAAACGCTAAGGAAGACTTTTTATCCCGACTGCTCGGCGAAGCAATGACAAATCATAAAGGCATCGTTTAAAACCTTTTAAAATTGAAAAAATAAGAATTGTTTGAATTCGTATGATTAATCATTTCAGGGTTGAAACCTACAATAAATTGTAATTACGAAATATTTGATGTAGGGATTGTTAACAAATACAGGGAATTTAAAGTGTCAAATATCAATCTGTTTTGCGTAGATATACAATATACATGCCACCTTGTCTAATAGACCATTAGAGCGTTACAGCCCTCGATGTAAGAGCATTAGGCGCGTGAGATAAATAATTAGGCCAGGAGAGTACTTTAAACTTGGTTTAATAGATAGACACCTACTGCTATCAACTAGCCTAAGACAATATTACTTTCATTAAACTTATTACGCTATTTATAAGTAAAACTTACAAGTATTTTACAAAAGTAGGACGTTTCGTACGTGACGTTGTTTTAAGAAGACTGCTGATGCTATTAAATTATACATGTAACTAAATATGGCATCAGCATCTCTACGTCACGGACTACGAGTAACGTGTTGGTTAAGGTTCTATATGACGAAGCTTTTTGGATAATATTACCAGGAGAGGATTTGGGTTCTGTAACTCGTGCCGTGTGCGAATACCCGCGGGAAAAGCAAACATTCTGACTTACCGTCTCACTCCTATTCACATATAACCACACCTCTTTCCCATAGGGGTAGGCAGACAGCACTCCCTTCCACTTGTTATGATCCAGACAAACTTTTCTCGCTTCCTCGACACTCGTACGTCTCTTCATACACTTGCGTCGGTGGGTACCTACCGAAGTAAGGGTTTGTATTTTTATACCGTTTTAAATGACTGTGGCATTGCATCCTGCACTGAAAAAACAAATGGGTTGATTTTACTGGGCTAAAATAATACCTACACGTGAGTTTGGTTAAGTTAACCACTAAAAAGGTTGAAGCAACCTTTTCAATGTGTAGTTTTTACTAAGGTTAGGTAGGTGTTACCTCAACCAAACTCATGAGTAGGTCCTAAAATTTGGTAAAATCAACCCATTCGGTTTTTCAGCGTATGGAAAACTAAAACCAAGGAGGAAATTCTAACCGTTTAGCTTTTAATTACATCCTCAATTGCTACTCTATTAAACAACCAGGCGTATTCTTCCCATAAATAATGACTTGTATTCATCTGGCAGGCAACTACAAGTTGCCCGCGACTTGTGTATCGTTCGGCTATCCCATTCTAACAACTCTTAAACGATTGAGACGCACTGAGCGAAAAGCGAGAAAATACAAGGCTTCCTAGCCAGTCTGGTCGACTGTTGACTATTTGCCGACTTACCTATCGGTGACACCATCTTAATCATGTCTTTGTATTCCCGTTCCTAACAATATTTAACCTTAAATACCGTATCCAATGTATTACGGTTGGTGATATACCAACAGTGTTTTGTACAAGCTTTTATTTTACTTACAATGTATGCATGTAGGTATGTCGTTGATTGAATACAACACGGACACATTCCAAAATGAGTCAGTGTTGCATTATAAAATTAGAAGCTGTTCCTATAAGATTTTCAATGCAAGAGCAAATTATTTTGGAATGTGTCCATTTTGTATTCAATGAGCGATGTATGTACGGGTCAAATCTTGCAAGTTAAATTTGACTCACTTCCCGGTTTCAGATGAAGCTGAAAATTTGCATACTTGTGTAAATTGGATGACAATGCAATACTATTGTGACATGAAGCTGATCTGATGATGGAGTCAGACGATGGCGACAGAATCTCCGCTATACTTAACATAGACCCACCGTGTTTGGACTCATTTGATCAGTCTTTATAAGCAGATAATGACTCTACAAACAAAACATACAGTCGGCAATAAAAGCTTGTCGCAAAAAAATATGTTTTGACAGGAACTTATATAAATTTTGTCTAATGCAATTTAGTATCTAATTTTACCACTAGATGTCACTTCTAATGACGGTTTCTGCATCGCGCACGTAAGATTTCCCCAGGAATGTATATTTATCGAAACATTCAAGGAAAGTATCATTACGCAGAAGACGTTTATTATTCTTTTCGAACGTAGTTAAATGAAACTATGCTAAACGTTTTTATGCAAATTAAACTGCACCCGCTCAAATCAACAGCTACCGCTGATTTTAACCGTACTGCTACTTTATACCGAGTATTTTTTTAAATATTTCCTCGAACCACCGAGCACCTTGTTTAGATACTGAGGTAAAAATTTACAGAATTTCTAATACACTTTGTAGCTCTTCCAAACCTATGCTAGCCTAGTACAGTATTATAGTATCAGTGTCCAACGTAGCTCAGCGCATTAGTAGGCTGAAGTGGCAATTGGAAGAGCACATAGCTCGAAAAACAGATGGTCGTTGAGGCAGAAAGGTTCTTGATTGGAGACCACGACATAGCAAGCGCAACGTGGAACGACCGCCTGCATGGTGGACAGATGACCTAAAGGTGGTAGGAAGTCGGTTGATGCAGGCAGCATTGGAACGTTTTTGCTGGACATCAAAGGGGGAGGCCTATTGTTACCGTAGTAGACAACAGATACTGAGGTAAAAGTTACAGAATTTCTAATACACTTTAATTACACTTCCACTTGGTAGGTACTACAAACCTCCTTATATCCAGTTTGTAAAGTTTAAATTACGAAACTCAATTTTCAACGAGTTTTCGTTACTTGAACAAGCTAAATTTAGTATAATCCCGATGATAATTCAATAGTGATTTAGATCTGCCTCTGAATACCACGTGATCTTAGCCCGTATTGTTATCGTATTGAATAACGTTGTGATAGCTCTTATTAACTTGTCAGTAAAGGCCAAGTCATATGCAATACTTTTGCAATAGGGGTAGAAACAAAGATGAATAGAGGGCTCTGTCTATTCCAATTTGTTTATTGCCAACGTGCTTTCGAAACCAAACCAATCGAATGTCTAATCGAAGATCTATCCAATGGACCCTCTTACCCTATTTTACAAGCCGTATAGCCTGTAAATCGACATGCAAACATGCATTCGTACATAGAGAGATATACATACAATTCTTTGGTCATTAGGGAAAAATAATTACTACTACCTAAAAAAAAAAAAATTCAGCCTGTTTTTTTTAAATATTATAATTGATAGTTTTCTATTATATATTGTAATTTCTATGGTATTAAAGAAAACTGGCAAGTTAAGGCTCAAAATGCATTTAGTGGCAATAAATTGATCTGTCTGTAAACAATCTAAGTGCCAGACTTGGCACAACTTTTGGTGACACATGATTCTATTTTTACCCGACTGACCCAGAAGGAATGTTTTTAGCACGTATGTGCAGTCGGCCAAAAATGTGGTCTATCACCCTACGGATGAAGTTAATTTGCACGTCATAATACAGAAAGTTCGATTTTCCCTTGAAATAATATTATAATAATTTATTTATTTATTTATTTATTTATTGACCATATAATTAACACTAACAGTCAAGCCACACATGTTAATAAAATCATGGAGAAACAATATTTACTAAAAACTAAGTACAAGTTAATACAACCACTAGATACAAACTGAGCTTGATGCGACAATAGACTCTAAGTAACGACTGGCTAAAGCAAGGAATCTAGACTCAGAGTTGAAAAATATGTCCACTGTGCTGTCGCTGTCCATAATGTCGTTGAGGAGTGTCAGCGCGCGGTGCAGTGGCGAGTGCGAGAGGGCCCGCGTGCGCGCCGGCGGGGTGGCGAACAGAGGGCGGCGACGCGGCCGGAGCTGGATGTTGGCTACATAATAATATCAGGGGACAATGTCACACCAATTGACCTAGTCCCAAACTAAGCTCTAGGCTTGTACAAGCCTAGATGTATGGGTAGACAACGATATAAATAATTATATAGAGAAATGTATACTTAAATACATAGAAAACATCCATGACTCAGGAACAAATATTTGCGCTCATCACTCAAATATCTGCCCTTACCGGGATTTGAACCCAGGACCTCTAGCTTCGTAGGCAGGGTCACTACCAACTATTATGACAGTGACAAGTAGGGTTGCCACCTTTCTTATCAAGATATATAGTATATGGTGAGTTATAGGGCCAATGAATATAGTACCGACAACAAAAATATAGTAAATTTTTATTTATTTTTAAAGACATAGTTTTTGTTCGAATTAGCTTCTCTCAATAACATTTTGTCGTTCAGAAACGCCTTTATAGACCAAAACTAATTTATGTTACCATATTGTAAGCCTCGAATTTCGAAATTATATTGTTCTTAAAAATAAAGTATTTTAGCGTACTTTATGTCTTTCATATATTATAAAGTACGGACAGCCGAAATATAGTACAATACTATATATTATAGTACGGGTGGCAACCCTAGTGACAAGTGTCAACTTTAGCGATAATTAGATCTCACAGAACTTTTGTCAAAACTGGTAGGCCACTTTCTTGGCCAACCGTACGTATGTGGCTACGTACGAGTATGTCAGTTCCATTGTGACCTGTAGCCGAAACTGCTCGAACGACTTTGACGAGTGAGGCGTCGTTAGATTCGTCTTGGTTGTGGGAGTAGGTATAGGCTACAAAAATTTAAGCAAAGTAGTGAGGTTAAACATAATAATGACTAGGCATCGGAGTTTTTCTCGCACGGTAAGACTAAATAGCAAGCTATGGAGTCGTCATTTGCCATACATCTAAACTCTTATTCATATTCATACTCATTTATTTATTTAATTATTTAGGTTTTTTTTTATAATCAAGGACAATAACGTTGACGAGTTTAGAAACGATTATTTAATGTTATATTTGGAAAATAAATATTACAATAAAAAATAATTACCATTTTTATACTGATTTAATTACGAAAATTTATAAACAAACAAAAGATACATTAAAACACGACAGAAGTGAATGTTTTAGTCCACACTAGTGGCGAATTACCTATTCGCAAGTGTATAGTTCAAGTTATGAATTTATAATCTAATAGATATATTTTTTAACTTGACTAAGATAAATATACACGACCGACCGCTATAGAGAGATAAATTAAGTATTTGAGTATGAATATGAATAAGAGTTTAGATTTATGGCAAATGACGACTCCATAGCTTACTTTAGTCTTACCGTGCGACAAAAACTCCGATGCCTAATAATGACACTAATAAAAATAACTTTATGTTGACGACATATCAAAAAGCGCGATATTTATTTATTGTCCATGCAAGGTTTGCACCAAATGACAGGCTACCTTCAAAGGCGACAAGGCCGTCCCACGGTCGAGTGACGTCAAACGCCCAGGGCCCGATTGTAAACTAACTAATAAGAGTAACTGTCCTGGGACAACACGCCCTGTACCTACTGCTTTCAAAAGCAAAAAGGCAGAATACGCGATAAGACTTCATATACTTTTATTGCCTTTCTCTTTTGGAGAATAGGTTATTGTCCGTGCTTGGGTTTTCGCACCATTAGCTTGAACAATTATTATTAATTCTACAAACCCATCCATACTACAACGCAACCATATTATTAGGTGTAAAGGCTTTCTCATTAATGACATTGGTTGCGGTGTAGTATGGAATGTTTTGTCGAATTCGTTGGTACTTTGTGTGTTTGTTGGTTTGTCCTTCTTTCAGGGTTAACTTTATTTTTTGCAAGGAGTTCGCAAGGGGAGGCTACATGCTGAAAAATAGCAGTGTACCTATTTATGCCGTGTGGTTGCCGGGTTAGAATAGTGCTACTCCGTGCCCTGTCTTCCCGTGGATGTCCGTAAGAGGTGACTAAGGGAATATAGGCTTGTAATACTGTTAGACGATGGGCTTGCAACCTGTCACTAATACGGTGACTGAACTGACATAGGTAGGATAAGTATTTATCGCAGAAAAGGGGTTTGGGTAAAACTGTTGTCATTTGTAAAAGTCATACATTTTCAAGGTGAGCGGCCATTAGTAAAAGTGATAAATTATGATAGAATAATCAAAAATAAACATGTTTTGTTATTTAATGTAATACTCTTAAGTGCATCGGAGCCGAGATATTTAATATTCTTACCTGGGCGTACTTTTCGTACCAAAAACTGAACACTTAAATCTAAAATATCTCGGCTCCGATATTATTTAACTCCATAAATTATATATATATCTATGTGTATTTCGAGGTCCTCTAAATAACTATGTGAAAATCAACCGTGGCCGCTGAAAAAAATAATGACAATATTTTTCAAACAAATTTACCCAATGCCCGTTGATACTTAGTTCCGACATTCTAAGATTCTAGAAATTGAGAAAGCATGACATAAACTATTCCAAGCTTATAAGGCGGTTAATCTAGAGGGTGTTACGATGTAGAGCTAATTAACTTCTAGTTCGACGCAGTTGTGTAAAAATACAATTAATCTGTCAGTCTGTACGCATCATAAAACATTAATGGACCATCAAAATGGCAGCTGGCGATACTATGAAAGTAAGATATCATAAAAACGCGTGTTCCCGCACCACACTAAAGAGTAATATTTTAAGACGGACCCAATCAAATCACCCGGGAAGATAAAAACATCTCTTTATTTTCTTCATTTTAAATCCTCAAGGATTATTGCCTTCCCTTCTTTTACGTCAACCAAGGATAACGAATCGAAAAATCGAACAGTTCATGGGCTTTAGAAATAAGCTTAATGCTAACGTAAACAATTTTCGAAAACTGACAAAATGTATGGCTTCGACATAAACGCTTGACGCGACTGTCCAGCGGCTTCCGTCAATCCTTATTGACGACCCGCTGGCTTAGTGGGTAGTGACCCTGCCTACGAAGCTAGTGGTCCTGGGTTCGAATCCCGGTAAGGGCAGATATTTGTGTGATGAGCTCGAATATTTGTTCCTGAGTCATGGATGTTTTCTATGTATTTAAGTATATATTTCTCTATCTAAGTATTTATATCGTTGTCTAGTACCCATAGTACAAACCTAGAGCTTAGTTTGAGACTAGGTCAATTGGTGTGAGATTTTCCCCTTATAATTATATTTATTTATTTATACTATTACAATATCAAACTTGTAACTAAAGCGACTCGCTTCACTCGCTTAGCTCGCAGAACAGATGGCCGATGGAGTCAAAGTCCGTCAAAGACTTCGGAAGACGCAGCGTGTGTAGGCTTGCACCAAAGTGGACCAACGACGTGGTTAAGGTTGCGGGAAACCAATGGATGCAAGCAAAGCAGGAGTGGAACACTGTGGCAAACCTTGGGGGAGGCCTATGTCTAATAGTGGACGTCTTTCGCCTGAAATGATAGCGACAAACGGGCCCTGCGATTATAAGACGGCATCGTTAATGATGTTGATGTATGCTATACTATTATACAAGTTATATTTATATATTAACTTGTTTATTTGCAATTGCAGTCTTGAAACGGCTCTATTTTGTTCAATATTGTAATACAGAGGTTACTCGTATCAAGAAATCGATCTGTCACATTGTCATCTTCGGAAAAACTCGACAACAACCCGAGCGACGGACTCACGTACTTTTTATTAATAAACGAAAGTTCCGAGCAAGGTAATTAAACCACAGACTAGACAAAGGATGGAGCTATCGGAGGCAGCGGCAAGACGGCTAATTTGACAGGTCCGTTCATTATCCGGAAAACGCCCACTAAGCGCTGGCCGGCGAGCACCGCCATTCACTGGCATCTCGCGACAATCGCAAAACGCAAAAAATAATCTGTAAGGCATTATTAAACATATTTTATATAAAAAAAAACGCATTTCTCAACAAAATATGAAAATACCGTAAAAGAGATCACAAAAAGTGAAATCGACATTAATATCGGCCAAATAATACGGATGATACAAGCATTTTAAACTTCTTATTAATGTTGGCCATATAAACTCCTTGCTTGCTTGAAAGAATAGGAACAAATCTTTATTGGTTATTTCTTATAACTTGGTTATTTTTATAGCTATTCAATATCTTTCTTAACTGTTACGTGAACCAGCTTTTTTTAAGCTGTGGAAAAAAGTCATGAATATTCCCTATTCAATTATCTATCCTAAAAAAAAAGTGACAACGGGAACTGTATTGAAAAAATCATGCTTCAAACCTCTTTAAGTTTATCTCAAAAGCATAAAGTTAGTTTTTGTGTAGTATTTATTGCGCAAAAAAAACACATTTCTGCTATTGGCTAAAGAGCTTCGCCACATGGTCTTTTCTACGTCACAGCTAGTGCTAAACTAAACGCGGTTATAAACAAAATCACGTCATTCCGACTAGTAGTCCAACGCGAGCCGATAAGCAAACAATATTTAAATTATTTTTAACCCTAATTCGAAAAAGGAGTCGCTTCGTGAACAGCGGCCTTTACCCTCTACCCCGTCAGTGGTGGTTAATGTAGCAAGCCCTAACTTACGGACACCCTGTCCGATAAGCCTTTAGGGCTCCATACACGGCCGGCTACACTGTTCGTTAGTACCACAGATTAAATAAGAGTTACGTTACAATAAGTTTTTGTGTAGGAATTACTAGCATTGAGGAATTCCACCTCAGTCCCAGGGTTGGCAACGCATTTGCGGTCTTAGGCCCGTATTAATAAACTCATCTTGGCTGAGATGCCCGTCACAAGATACGTCAAAGTATACGTCAAACCATAGAACACTGTCATTTTTGACACATCTCGAGACGAGCGTTAGAGTTGAGATTAGTTTATTAATACGGACCTTAGGATTGCAGTCTTAAGATCGCCGTCTTGAGAATGGTGTGGGTCACAGATCCCACTTACTGTGAGGTGGCCTGTGTGCTCGATCGCCTTGTCAAGATTAGTCATGGGCACACAGGCCACCTGCCCCCTATTTCACCATCCAAATTTTAATCTGGAGTATAAGAACTGGACATTAAGCTAACACTTTCCTACCATCCGTTTCAAGGTTAAATATAATTAATCGACTATAGCAATCGTAATAAAAAAATTAAATGAAACCCATCGTAAGTAAATTAAACATACCTACCTGCTCCTTTCACAATTTGGTTAGCAGAAAAAGGCTTCGTCGGCGAAAAATATTAATTTGATAAAGGATTTTGCTCGGAAACCTTTGAAAGTATAGCATTGATCATTAAACTGCCTTTGTTGACTTTCGGTCTTTTGTTTCAGGTCGCGAATCCACTGGGAGATACGCTAGAATAAGATAGAATAAAATCGATTGTTTGGTAATTCTCTAATAATTTGAATTAAGAAGACAAAAGACCTTTAAATCACGTCACGTTTTCGAATCGCTTCTACTATTCGAAAACACGTTCTCAACGTAACCAGCGCTTCATATTCGACTTCCGCGTAAAGTCAATTACGCTATTACCTCGGGTACTTAAAAAAAATCCGGGATGAAAAGTAAAAAAGCCTGTGTTAATCCAGGGTATAAGCTATCTCCATTCCAAATTTCATTCAAATCTGTCCAATCGTTGCAGCCTAAAGGAGTAACAAACTAACATATACACACACCCACGCACACACACACACACACACACACACATACACACACATTCATAATATTAGTGCGATGATACGATCCCATCGCAACGCTACACATTAATGAGAATATATTTAAATTTTTTGACGTTTTTAATCTCTGTTACCTAGTTACATTACATTTGATAAACATGACAAAATATTACACTCCTTTTTGACCAGTTAGTTAAAATAAAAAAACGACTTCCGCTGTCTCAAAGAAGTCTATAACCTAATTATACAAAGGAAACAACAGCAAAAACGCTTATTAACAGTCTCTTGAGGTTTTAACTGTACCGGGGTTGCAAATCGCATGTTTAACGATAAAAAACTAACTCAAAGTTAATATATATTCTAATTTGAACCCTATCAGACGTTAGTAAAGTGTAAATTTGACATTAACTTCAGTACACTTAAGGCTTTTTACTTTAGATGCAGTGCTCACCGCAACGTGCAAATGAAAATGCGCTCTGGGGCGTTATTCCAATTGGTTTTTGCCCATCTTAACTCAATGTCGTAATGTTATTGTTCATGTTTTCGTAGCTCAGAAGAAATAACTTGCTGTTGTTAATACCAATCCATTGGGGGTGTCTTGTCTTATCTTTAGGATTCTTTAGGATTTTTTATGCAATTACCCTCTTACACACTCAGCTGTTCGGATGTTCAGGTTTCCTCACGATATCTTTCCTTCACCGTAAGAACATCGGAGAATGCACTTAAGTTAGAAAAACTCATTGGCACATGGTGACCGCGGGGGTTCAAACTCGGTACCTTACGATCACGAGTCGACTCCTTAAGCCACTAGGCCACCGACGCTCTTAACTTATTGGGGGTTATTATTACAGGGTAGTGATTCTCTGAACAACGACGGTAGGACGGACGGACGAATGAATGTCCAAGCGGCGAGTTTAAGTAGTCCCGTCAGTGCGAACAAAACATATTTTAGCGCGTGCATTTTCAATTTTGCAGCATGGTTTCTGCCGACGGATCGAACGTATAAGGCTGCTTAATTCAAAATGCACGCGCTAAAATGTGTTTTGTTCGCTCTGACGGGACTACCTAAACTCGCCGCTGCGATTTCGCTCGTTCGTCCGCCCGTCCGTTGTTTTTGAGAGAATAACACCCCAGCACGTTCTTTAGTGATTCAACTAACATCTAAGTTGATGTATCTAACATTTTATTTAGGCTGGCAATAGAATCAAGACGCTTATGCGCAATACAATCTTGTTAGACACGACCATTATTTCTCGGGTGTTTTAACATCGCAAAATATACGCTAAAAACCTTCTAAATCAATAAGAAACTCGTTTTGATTTTCGATCTGAGCGTTTAACTAACGCCCGCCGCGGATAAGACGGTAACAACATTTCAACTAGGCCCGTGAAAGAACGCCGGAAATTACTACATCAAGGGCTGTCGGAAGTATAGAATCCCAGCAGATTGCCGCCGATTGCCGATAAATAAATGTTGTTTGAAGTTGGAACGCAGTTTCAAAGATTAACGTTTCATGAGCCTGTTTATCCGGAATATTTTTTAATACATTGAAAGCGATGAAGCTGGCTTTATATTTTACTAGCAACCCGCCCTCGCGTCGCTTCGGTTTACGTATTTTCTTTAACACCCGTACATAAAACAGAATTTGTGACACCTAAAAACCTTCCTCTTGAATCACTATGTATTAAAAAACCTGCATCAAAATCCGTTGCGTAGTTTTAAAGATCTAAGCATACATAGAGATAGACAGACAACGGGAAGCGACTTTGTTTTATACTATGTAGTGATACACGGTGTTTGGCAGGTCGCTTGATGAATGAAAATGGGAGGTAGTTTGGGCGAATCGGAACATATTGACGCGATCACCTGGTACGTGGGGGATCCTGCCAGGTGATCTTACTGGACATACATATATGAGTTAGTAGCTACTATTCTGAAGCTTTTTGAGATATTTTTGGGAAAAAATAACAACAGTTCATTAATGATTTATTTGATTTATTTATGTCGACAGATTTCAATGTGTAATGTTTTTATGGCATACCGTGGTTATAAGCACTAACTAAATATTTTTTGCATTTCGCATCTTTAGAATTAAAGGGACCTAATTCACAAAATTTGGATTTCGAGTTAGGTCTCTATAGTAATAAATTTCGATGTCGAAAGATGAAAATTTTGAATTAGGTCACTTTAATTCTAAAGCTGCGATTTATACTTGAGATCCGAAATTGTTTGTACGTTTATAATAACTTTGAAAGTTCACACCCTTTTTTTTGTCACCACTACAATTAATGGTTCTCATTTTATAACCCCACCACCACCACTCACCACCTACAGCATTAATAATATTTGCGTTAAAAAAGTTATGACAGTCACATACATACACACACATATATTAAATCACGCCTGTCTCCCAGAGGGGTAGGCAGAGACCACTTCTTTCCACTTGCTACGATCTTCTTGTTATGAGAGTCAAACTCTCAAATTTCAGGAATAGGGACTACTGAAGTAAATATGTACCAATTGGGATTGTTCATATTTTTACAATTACTCCAATTCGATAACCATTGCGAGGAATAGGGTTTTAAAGCCGTTCTGCATTATTAAGTTTTTGAAATATTTATCTATTTTGGATATTTCGACAAAAGTATATTTAACCTTTGTTTGACTTTCGTTTTCGGCTTGAAGCCCTCCTAGGTGTATCTTACGGGTTAGGCGAAAACAGCTTGAAATAGTATGTTTTAATACACTATTATAATCACTTTTCTTCATTGGATATCATTTAATTGTTGTAATTTATTAGAAAATGCCATCCCAAATTTAAAATAATCATGTCATCCATAAAATGTCTGCTAAATAAATAAAGATTAAATAAAACAAAACTATTGGGTCAAATACAAAATTAATGAAATTGGTGTCTTAAAATTTCCTATTCTTTCGAAAGAGAAAGTAAAAACCGTGAGTTATTATTTTTGGTCAATCCCAATTGGCCCCAACTACCTCCCGTTTTCAACATTCTGTATATGTATAACTAGATAAGTTGTAAGGTCAAAGTAGGTAGGTAGAGATCCAGGAGTTTAGAATTAGGACAGGCAAGTGTAAATTGCAACCACTGCAGGATTGGGTTCAGGTAAGAATGGTCACGTTGTCGCAAATCCAATTTGTTACGGCCATCCGTGACAAATTATTTACCGCAAGTAATTGAGTTTTAGTTCTTGAGAGCTTCTTCTTGTCCCCGTCTGGATGGATTGCGATTTAAGCGTGTTTGCCAGCCCTATTGGATTGCAACCGGCCAGAGTGCACCTTCATCGAAATAATTCTATTGTAAGAGATTTCTTTTTTCCCTGGGGTGGAGGGTTTAATGAGAACTAAGAAACTAAGCTTTTTTTTCACTTATTAAGAGAATATAAGAGCAGTAATCCAGGAGCAACACACTTTAGGAATTCGTTCATTGAATACAAAACGGACACATTCCAAAATGAGTCAGTGTTGCATTTTAAAATTAGAATCTATTCTTATAAGATTTTAATGCAAGACCAAATTATTTTGGAAGTGTCCGTTTTGTATTCAATGAGCGAATTGATGCTTAGCATTTTATTTTGCTGCAGTATTTTCAACCCAACCCTAAAAACACCTTCCTACCTAGCTACCGGTTTGGAACCATTATTGTATATGTTGTATGGGCCCTATTTATTTTTTATAATGTATATTTGTAGCGGGTTGTGGAATTTTCACCTGTCTACCTAACGCGGTTCATGAGTTTCAGCCTGTTGACAAACAGACGGACGGATAGAGGGACTGTGCAGATTTAGTAATTGGGTACGGAACCCTAAGACTAAATTATCTCTTGTATGCTTGAAAGCGTGAGGAGACTAATTTTATTATACATACATACATACATACATACATACATAAGCTCACGCTTTTATTCCCAGAGTGGGGTAGGCAGAGCTACAGAATTACTAACGTATAAAAGTCACTATCAAACTTAATGGATTATAAAGTACACAAATAATAATACAAGAAGATTATATTATATTATATTTGTGAAGATAATATAAGAAGGACTTTAGCTATGGCTATATTGGCTATGTCTGTGTGTGTTTCTTTTTATTATTTACATTCGTCAAAGATGGCTGGATTTCTGTTGGAAAAATTGGATAATATTTTCCAAAAGGTTCCCGCTTTTTATAATAATATTAGTAAAGTAGTGGTACATTGTACGAGTATCTATTAAATAACTAAGAAATAATCTAAAACCCGTCCCTAATTTCTCTTTTACTTAAAATAAATCAACCTGCACGGCTACCACGACTCCTAAAAGGTTTTTCGTCAGACATTGTAGGTATTGAGTATAGCAACTCTATTAAGTCCTAATGACTGCATGATATGTAGAAAACAAAATCGAACGGTAATGTAGTCATTGACAGGTTAATGTCGCGGTCCTATATTCAAACCGCGTACAGATAAGGCTTACTTCGGGTTAAAATTTGACATTTAACAATACAAAATGTGTCAAATACTAAACTGAAGTGAGCTTTATCTATCCGCGATTTGAATATAGGAACCAGAAATAAATCGGCTTCAGGTTTGGTCATGGGAAATTAACTTATGTATACTTATAATTAAAAATGAATGTTTGTATGTTTGTCTGCTACGTGTTCCTAAACCATTGAACCGATTGTGATAAAAATTTAGAGGGTTCTTCTGTGTGTTCCCGCCAGGGTTCCTCGACCAAGAAATCTATGAAAATTATCAATATTTAGGGTACCATACCCAAAGGGTAAAAACGGGACCCTATTACTAAGACACCACTGTCCGTCCGTCTGTCTGTCTGTCTGTCACCAGGTATCTAATGAACCGTGATAGCTACACACTTGAAATTTTCATAGATGCAATACTAAGCAAATACTAATAACCGAATAAAATAAATATTTAAGGGCTCCCATACTAGAAACTTGTTTTGTTTGCCGTTTTTTGCTTGATATTAATAACGGTAGCAAAAAATTAGTCCAGTGACAAAACATTCAATCGACGAAAAAAACTTGTTTCATAATGCATTTTATTCTGTAAGTGAATTGATTGAAGCTGAATTTTGACTTTAGAATACTTACCGATATTTTTAAGGTTACATTATGCATACATTTTTGAAATTGGGTTTTGCTACTTTTTTTTGTTTTACTTTTACGATCATAATACGAATTCTGCATATTGACATGTGTGCAATCTAGCTGTAACTTATATTATAAAATAAATAAACCTTAATCTATTGATAAGTTGTTGCTGGTGACTGAGTGTCCCACTCTTCCAACCACCCAAACGACATTTACATGGACGACCGAGTCCCGCCCGGGCAAGAGCTAGTACTTCTGCCTATAAATACATTTTTCCACCAATGTGCCTATATCCACTACTTTACTTCTTTAAAAGGGCGGAAGCCAAAACCATCCCTAATAGGGTCGACTCAAAACCAACAAAAAAGAAATTGTATAACGATATTTGTGGAATTCGATAAGTGACCTTGAACATTCCGCGGAGTATTTACGGATTGGGTAAATCTGCGTTTTGGGCAGTGTTAGGGAAGTTACGGTCAACTTTAAGCAAGGTGCAACTTTTCAACCGTTTCAGATTGGTTACCGTCGTGCTACGGATAAGGAGGGCGGGGGGGGGAAGGGGTTGAACATTTTGAACCTTGTCATTTCATTGTGATGTCTTGACTGAATCGTAGATGTCATTCATTTCTTTAGGTAATACCACGACATTTGACGACGCGCTGGCCTAGTCGGTAGCGACCCTAACTAAGAAGCTAGCGGTTCTAGGTTTAAATCCCGTTAAGGGCAGATATTAGTGCGATGAGGGCGAATATTTGTTCCTGAGTTATGAATGTTTTATATGTTATATGTTTATCTATATATGTATTTATATCATTGTCTAGTAGCTTAGTTTGGGACAAGGTCAATTGGTGTGAAATTGTCCCCCCCTTATTTTAATAATACCAGGATAGAATGTAATCATGCAACTTGTTATTACAACATGAGAACTGTTATTTTTAATGATAATGTTACTCGATGATTTTCGCTCCTGGTCCATCTAAAAAAGTATCAATGAACTCAAAAAGTTTAACAACCTTCATAGCCGGTTTCTATATTCAACCTGCGGACAGATACGAGTAGGCTTACTTTGGATTAAAATTTGACATTTGCCCATACAAAATGTGTCAAATTTTAATCCAAAGTACGCCTTATCTATCCGCGGTTTGAATTTACAAACCCGACATTAGAGAACCAATTCCGCGATCTCCGGAACAACGTACAACTACAACTTTTAACCTTTCATCACTAGCCATTGGTTTTAAAATCATCAATGTAATTATATGCAGATTGACGTCATCGGCACCAAACGTTCGTCCCCTGACTACATATAATACGAAACTAGCCACCCACTCTCGCTTCGGTTCGATTTATTTGAGTTTTCTGTAATATAAGTATCATACATAAACATTTCTCTTGATGACACTCTATTGTTGAAAACAGCATTAAAAACCATTGCGTAGTTTGAACGACCTAAGCTTGCATACAGAGGAACCGACGCGGTGCGGCGGAAAGTGACTCTGTTTTTACACGACTGCCCAAAAAAGTATGTTTTCTTGGTTCATGAATGTATATATTTTACGATTCTTTATCCCTCTATAACTTCTAGATTCGTGCTTAAATTAGCATAGGAATGTGTCTGGTATCGTTAGAATCGTTTCCCCATCCCGGGTGACATAGCGCTCATTGAATACAAAACGGACACATTCCAAAATAATTTGCTCTTGCATTAAAATTCTTATACGACTAACTTCTAATTTAAAAATGCAACAGTGACTCATTTTGGAATGTGTCCGTTTTGTATTCAATGAACGATAGGATACTTAAACTGTTAAAATTGAAATAACCACAATGGCAAAATGTCAATTATTTATCTCAATAGTATGACACGTACAGCGGGAAATGACTTCGTTTTATACTATGTAAAGATATGAAAGTTTAATGAATTGTAAAAATAAACTCTTAACCTGTACCTCGAAGTATCTTTTTTATTTTAATATTTAATTAATATTATTATATCCGCTTGTCCTCTCTCGCCCGTCTTTTTTCTTCGCCTCTACTATTTTTTTTAAACTATACAAAATTGGCACTAGAAGTTAGTACTAACTTCTAGTGCCAAAAGAGGCTGCTTACTTTTTCACGCTTCGTCTCAAAACTCAACATTTTCCTTAGCGCACTGTACGAACAGACGATCTCATTAAACTCTTGCAACACTCAGAGGAATAGCTAATATCTCACGGTGTACCAGAGCTGCATAAACGCAAGGGCATCGCATTGCACAAATACCATTAGAACGGATGCGCGAAGGCGAAGGTTGCGCGAGGTCGAATGCTAAACAGATGCTAAACAAAATAGCCTCGGAACTTTAAAGAATATAAACTCTTCACAAGTGTTATTATGTTAACTAGCGGCTTCGCCACCGCTATTTTAAACTTCGAATTTGTTCGATTTTTGAATATGTTGAAGATATTATGATCATAGCTCGGACAGTTCATCGCAAACACAAATACATAGAACAAGATTAACTAGAGTCGTAATACGTAATATTATGATTATCCAAAGTGGATATTATCGTAATTTAACTTTTTTTAGTTGCATATCTGTGGAAATATTTTAAATATGGTGAAATTAGAAACGGTTAATAATTGGATTAGGAACTAAGCGGAGCGCTCTTGTGATGAAAATGTCTGTGAAATATTGTGTAAAGCATGTGACATTCGTATTAAACAGTTAGAGAACCTTCTCAGTTTGGGCGAAGTGGAAACAACCATTAAACAAAGAGCACCGTTACTAAAAAGTCATGCACTTATGGCGACCTACATTTCGTTACTCCAATGCATGTCCATAGACATACGACGCATCAAAATTCAACTAGCTAGTGTCATAATTTAATGAAGTCATTCATATCAATCATACATAGTTTTATAATAAAATAAAGACAGGACAATTTCTCAAAAACTTAGAAATTTTTTTTTACTAAGCTTTAACAAAAATGCTAAGTATAAAAAAGCCCCCTACGGCATTGTCCTAAAGAAGCTGGCAGCATATCCTTACTGAATAGTTAAATAGCTAGAGTTATGTCTAAAGGGATATCCTAGTCAATAGTAGATTGTTAACCAAGGGATGAAAGTGATCAATTGCAGCCCGAGATATTTAGGCTGCACGAGCGACAGTGAGTACGTCTATAGTTCCAGGGTGCAATTGATACTTTAACCAGAGTTAAACATTCTACTCTCATTTCGATTATGAGGAAAGTAAGAAAAAGTTGAGCGTTAAATACTAGGAGTTCATAAACATTAAAAGTACATTGCTGTGACGTGAGAAACCAATACTCGCGCTTATCACACACATATCTACCTATACCGGGAATCGAACCCGGGACTGCTAGCTTCGTAGGCAGGGTCAATAGTGTCAATACATAGAAAACATCCAAGACATACATACATACATAAACTCACGCCTTTATTCCCAGAGTGGGGTAGGCCAGAGCTACAGAATTACTAACAACTATAAAAACTTGTTGATAATTCTGTAACCACATTTTGCACACTTAGGCTAAGATGTTTACCAGTGTATTAGTGACAGGGTTGCAAGCCCATCGCCTAACAGTACTATACGCCTTTACTCCCTTAGCCGTTTCTTACGACATCCACGGGAAGATATGGAGTGGCACTATTCTAACCCGGCAACCACACGGCAAACATCCAAGACTCAGGAACAAATACCAAGCTCATCACACATATAAAATACATGTTGGTACATATCTAGCTCTGGAACTAGCGAGTTTAAAAGAATAAGGCTGGCTACAGAATAAGCTGGCGCGGGTGCTTATCGGGTCCGAAACATGAGTGGTTCGGCCATTTCCGGCGCCGCGCGGGTTCCGTCGGCTAGACTTATCGGCTGTAATGTAATACAACTGGCATTTTACACTACTTATTCCGCTTATTATTAAATATACGATGGGTGGATGATTGTTTTTTAATCAAGACAGGTAAACAAGTAGGGGTCCTATTGAACGAAATGTGCGAAATGTGTTGTGCGGGTGGTAGGACCTTGTGCAGGGTCCGTCCGGATCGCTACCACCATCTTATCCATTAACTACCGCCAAACAGCAGTGTTCGCATTGTTGTGTTCCGGTTTGGGGATAAGACAGCCGGTGAAATGACTAGCATAGAGGCATTCCATCTTAGTCCTCAGGGTTGGCAACGCATTTGCAGTCTTAGGATTGCATTGCAGTCTTGTGAATGAGAATGTCTATGGGTCACAGTTTCCACTTACCATCAGGTGGCCTGTGTGCTCGTTTGCCTTCTCTATGCCATAAAAAAAATGTCTTCCTTTTTACTTTTTATTTTCTTTTATATTGTTTTTTTCTTCTGTGTGCGTTGAATAAATATTTTCTATTCTACTCTATTTTAAGTATAATACAGAATTTAAGACTAATATAGACTGGAAAAGATCCCTTTAAAACCAAAACCTGTACTGAGCCATGCTAAAACCTTACACAGCTAGTCATTGGTAAACCTATACTGAGTCTTACTTTCATGTTTCCTTATAGAACATGAAAAATAGTCTTTACTCGGGTTTAAGTGACACTCGAAATATTAAATGATATCTCGTGTGAAATAGTTTCATCCCTTGATTAGGAATCTGTAATTGAGTGTATGTGTATGTGTACATACATACATACATAAACTCACTCCTTCGTTCACAGTGGGGTAGGCAGAGCTACAGAATTACCAACAACTCTAAAAACTGGTTGATAGTTTTGTAACCACATTTTGCACTATTAGACAGGTTGCAAACCCATCGCATAACAATACTGCAAGCCTTTATTCCCATAGCCACCTCTTACGACATCCACGGGAAGACATGGAGCACTATTGTAACCCGGCAACCACACAGGATATGTGTGTATGTGTACACCTTGTTACAAGGAGTATAGCAGCGACCACACCAATGCTTAAAAAACGGTGACGGTACGAAATCGCAGTGACGCGTCGTATTAGCACCGTTGTTGACGCATGCTCTCCACACCGGTGCTCAAAATTCGCAGACGGTGCGTAAACAAAAGAATGTGTCATAGTAATAACATGGCGTCAATTTTGACGTACCGTGATATACGCAACGTTAAGCAGCGGTGTGGGGAGCGTGCGTCAAAAACGGTGCTAATACGACGCGTCACTGCGATTCCGTACCGTCACCGTTTTTTAAGCATTGGTGTGGTCGCTGCTTAAAAGCCATTAATTCAGAAAAATAGTATAATATCTCAGAACTATTTCATCTTATAGCAGATTGTTAAGGGTCTAGAATACGCCTAGAATGTTCAATGAAACATAATACGTTAATGAAAGCGAGAGGGGACGCCATTCGAGAGCCATTGTGGCTTTTAGTAGTGAGTTACATTATTTCTAGTAAAAAGTAGGAATAGAAGACAAAATCCGAGCAAAGAACCATACATACATATTTATCTCCACGTTTTTTGTATAAGGACTCCCATATAACAAACGTGATTTTATCGCCGTTTTTTGCTTGATATTAATAACGGCATAGACAATGGAACGGAACCCTTCGTGCGCGAGCCTGGCTCGCATTTTGCCGGTTTTTGCATTAGAATTGTTATTTTACTTTTATATTACTTGAATATTATTTTGCCAAGTTTAGCTACGCGCTACGAATAGCGTGTAGCGCTACGCGGTCTATTCGCTACGATCGTTTTTCCATTTGGTACAAATTGACTACGAATAAAAGATCTTGATAGTTAACATATATTAAAACATTTTTTAAAGTTAAATTGTTCGAGTCGGACTGGCGCTACCGAGGAGCGTTCCGTACCCGACTCACACACGTTAAGTTTTTGCTTTTTTTGTTTATTGTTTGTGTAATAATCATACTTTATATGACGCTTTTATATGTATAATACCGTTTTTAAAAGTCTCTTGTATGAGGATTCTCTATCTTAGTAACTTTTCTTAAATTATTATTTATCTTGATACATCAACCAACTTCAAAAGGTACAGATTTTTAAAGGTAGAACAGATAGCGTAGGCTTTAAAAATAAGGTTCCATATGGCATCCTTTGGGTACGGAACCCTACGGAAATGAAAAACCCAATTTGCACTATAATTTCCAATGCATTATAAATATTTATTCACCCGGATCCGATCAGCCTCTGACTCCGGCGAGGACATTAATCACTCGCGAAAACAAATAAAGCCTTTTGATATGGTTTGTTGGTTATAAATGATTTTTTATTTCACATTCGAAGCTTCGGGTTCATTTTGTAGACAATTTCGAAAAGTAATTATGGAACCCTAACAACATTAATGTTAGGGTTCCGTACCCAAAGTGTACCAACGGGACCCTGTTATTAAGCCTCTGCTGTCTGACTGTCAGTGAACCGCAATAAATAGACAGCAGAAATATTCACAGAGTTATATATTTATTGCCGCTATAATAAATAGGTAATTAACAAGTAATAAAATAACTAAAAGATAAAAGCCTGACCCACCATAGAAATGTCTCACAGTGACGTTATGATTCGAAAAAGTGTCAAACAAACTGTTTTATAATGTCACTGTGACACCGCCTTCTCTTTAGTACCGTTTGGTAACCAAATTTTCGTAACCAGCTACAGAATTAAATTAAATTTAAATCGAATTTTACGAAATTTGGTTACGTAACGGTACTAAAGGCACTCTTCTATCGTGGGTCAGAGTTCCATAGAGCCCTATAGAACTCTGACCCACGATAGAAGAGTAGTAGTAGAACTTATAATTCCAAGTGGATTCCTAGGCCTCCGTCAATTCGTCAGCGGCGTCATTTATCCGTGTCTCATTGGAAATCAGTCACTTCCTCTTAAAATAAATAAATAATGTAAAGGATTCAGACTGATGGCGTTAAATTCAGTGATAAAAAGTCGCCAGAAGCCTTTATTCTAGGGGGTAATAGTAGATTGTTAACCGAGGGATGAAAGTGATCAATTGCAGCCCGAGATATTTAGGAGGAAAGTAAAATAAAAGTCATTTATAACATTTTTGAGAAATTCAAAATCATTAAAAGTACATTGCTGTGTCGTGTGCTCCCGCCCACCCGCCAGGGCGCCGCACCGCCTGCGATCTAACTTGCGCTACCTCCTGATTACCGCTGCGCTCCTGGTACTTTACTTTAACATGCAATTACTTTCTTCCCTAGGGTGGACATGTATCACTTTCAACCCGCTTCTAAGATAAACCATGGACCACTTTCTAAGTATGAGACATGATAAAACGTCTTCATAATAACGTAATTTTGCCAATGTCAAGTATATTTAAGCAACATTGTACGGTGAATCTTGTCCTGTCGTCGAAGCCTTCCAGTCATAGTCGTTATGACCCTTGAAGATGGCGGGCATCCACTTCAATGGCTTGGCGTGATCTTGACCGCTAACTCATTTGGAACCATCTTTTCACTGTTATTTTATTTAATGCAAGTTCTTCATAAATGTTACAAGTTGTCCCACAAAACTGCCCTGGATTTGCGAACCAAAATCAACGATAAAGTAATTTACAAAAAATTCAATAATTGGAGAGATGTTTTCAGAATGACAGCCAGCCATAGAACGGCCTCGTTGTTTTTGACGTTCTCCCGAATTGTCAAAGTTTTGATAAATCTTTTTACTTGACAATAATGGCGGCCGAGTTAATAATTATATAACACCAACACGTTAAAGACAATTTAATGGTTTTACCGAGTTGAATACAGTTGGTTTGTGATGCATTTTAAAACAAAGGTGAAGTGTTACCCTTAATCCCTGCATTTCGAGCTCTTTGCCGGTTTGGCGGTCAGTGATAGACTGAGATAGACTTTAAGTATAACATTAATGCAACTAAATTAGCAATTTTGTGCTGCTGTTTATAAAACACTAAGGGCCTGTTGTTTGATCAGTAGTTAAACTAACTAATTGTTAAAATTCGAAAAAGGAACTGAAAATTTGACACATTTCCTTGAGATTCGTTCAAATTTTCGATTCCTTTTTCAAATTTTAACAATTAGTTAGTTTAACTACTGATCAAACAACAGGCCCTAACATGCAATACCTTTATTTACTAGACAACACGACCTCGTTCGCGTAGAATTAAATTCTCCGGTACTCCCTCTATTTTAACCCCTTAATGAATGAACTAAAAAAATCCTTCTTAGAGCACCTCTAAAAATACTACCCCTTGGCTTCCACGCGACGGACCTCGTAGCAGAGGTAGACCAAGAGGGAGATGCGTAGGGACGAGTGGCAAAAAAGAGGGGAGGCCTTTGCCCAGCAGTGGGACACAAAAACAGGCTAGAAAAAAAAAACAAGTGCACCTCTAGGATATCCAAGGAATATTTCCTGAAAGTCCCTATGTCCAGCGGTTTGGTCTGTGCGTTGATGTCAGTCAGTGATAAAGATAATGTAGCATTGAAAACTGGCTATTCGTTTATGAGTTTATTTGTTACAAACACACAAAAAGATTACATACAGATTAGTATTCAGGACATCAAGAGCCGTAAGTATACTCACTATTATTGAACAGTATTTGTGTTTGATTCTCGAAGGCGGCAAGTTTCAAATGAAATAACTGAGTAGACTTATTTCTCGTGGTTATGTGGGTACTTATCTATTTATTCATTTTTAAAATATAATTTAAATTAAAAAAAAAAAAACATTGTGCTGTTTCTCTGTACTGTTTTTTACCGTTGTGTTTTATTTTATTGTTTTTAACCTATCAATTAAATGAACTCGTTAAAAATAATATAAACGTAATATTCATTATAGTTCTCAAGTGCACAGTTTATATTTTTTATTATATTTTTAGGACTCCGTACCCGAAGGTGTGTCATTTTGAACCGTAAAAGATAGCCGATATTTTAGTTTATTTGGTAGATTTTAGTGATAGGTAACTAAATGCGTTTTCAAAAAAATTACCTACTCACTTAAAGCAAGTGAAATATTGGATTTCGACTTTATAACAGCAGATTTTGTAAGAAATAATAAATAATCAAAAAATATAATATCATAAGGGGAGTCACAAAAACATTTCATTTTAAAAGTGGAAATTGATACATTTATGCTTGTACATACATGAAAATTGAGAATTTTACAGTGGACACACTAGAAACAAAACATACTACAATAAAAACCGGCTAAGTGTGGCGGTACAAAACCCTCAGTGCGAGACTCCAACTTGCACTTAATTGATGTTTTTTTTTGTTCCAAACTTTGGCACTCAATAATTTGCCAAAGTTTCATCGTAAATGGGAAATGGCGCAGAAACACGTAGAAGACAAAAAAAAACAAATAACAAATTCACATTATTTAACACTCCTTTATAAAATAATAATGAGACCATAGACATATATCTCAAATTGTTGTTTTTTTTTGGTGTATCCCATGGTTTTGTGAAAATACATGCTCAGAGAAGTGTCTCTCAAAAGCACACATTATTATTTATTGTTAATTATTTACTGATAAAATAAATTATTTGTCGTTTCACTATTTTAAATCCAAACCGCTAAGGTAATGTCACTCTCGTTTCGTAGCTACTACGCATAAATGCTACGCCGTAGAAACAGAACATTGGGTAGGTAATTGTATTCATTGGGTGAAACGGTGGATTGGTGTAGGAAAAATATAAAATGTTTTTTTTAATGACCATTATTAAATAAATTAACCTATTTATCTAAAGTTATACAAAAAAACAAGTAACATTTTGTTATTAGTACATCCAGTCAAAAGCATAATTTCTAGTGCTTATACAACACGATAAATAAATAACACGTGTCCCGTCCAAAAACAGACGTAACGTGAAATAAACAATTTTTTTTTTTTTTACAAATCTAACTAAACTTCTATTAAATCAACACAACTAACCTGTAAAAAGCCCAATCTGCCCAACCGTCGCGGGAAAGTTGTCCGGAGTCAGAGCGGCGCGGGCGTGCGTCCCGGCGCAGGCATCGCGGGCGACTGAGTCGAGCCGAGACCGCGCGGCGACAGAGCTGGGGACTCGCGGGCCACGCGCCGGGCGGACTGGCCTACCCAAGGGATTACAGCTGTAGGCTATGTGGAATTGGAAAACTACACTATTTAAAAGGGACAATAATAATCAGGGAGCATGTCACACAAATTGATCTACTTCTAAACTTAGATCTAGGCTTGTACTTTAGGTAGGCAACGATAAACTTACTTAAGAGTATATAGAGAAAATTGAATAAGTTCGCCGAGTTACTCGAATAAACAAATAAATTGACAAAATAAGGTTGTTGTGTTGTGTTGCATCAACGTGTATAAAATATAATTAAGGTTGAATTTATGAACTGGAAGCATTATTCTCCTTAAATAGGCGTATATTCATATATAATATAATAAATGAAAAAACCTTACAAAAAATAATCTAAACTCAAAACTACAATCTAGCCTTATACTATGAATACAAGACCTACAAACATAGGTTATTAATATAATAAGGAATAAAAAATACAAAGAAAATGTAATATTCAAAACTAAGAAACAAGTACTCACCAAACCCGGGGCACCCCGGGGTCGCTAGTTTGCTACGTTATATTTAATATCGAAACTTTACTGAGCCTACTTGTTGCTCATACAAAGTCACCATTTCAAAATCTTGGGCAACCTTATAATAATGACCCCCATGGGTGCGTGCGTACATCTATATGCTTTTGTATTTGCCGCTCGCCGCTTACCGCTGCCGCTTGTGAATTTAAGATAAACCCTCATATTTTTCAAGGTATTGTAGCTCTTATTTATTTAACTGTAAAAAGTAAAAGGAGAGAATGGAATAAACTTTATTTCGGTGCATTTGGTAAAAATAAATATTGGCTACTACATCTTATACAATTAAATGGGCAATAATTGCATAAGTATACATATATTTGATCTCACAGCCCGCTGACAGACAGACATACAGATGGCCAGCAGCGGAGGCTGAGAAATAGGGTGCCGTTGGCCACATATGGATACGGAACCTCAAAAAGAACCCTTTGACTGTCTCCGGGATGTAAATTATACCTCTGTACCAAATTTTACGTTTACATTATTTTAATAAGGCTTATATCTGTTTGGCCCAACGCAACTTTAGTATTAAAACACCACAAACTTCCAAGATCATAATAATGAACCTCGACCTCTTGTTTGACAAACATTCGAACAAACTATTCTACCAAACTCCGCTACGGCGTAGACGCTCTACGAACCGCTACGAACTTTGCTACGCGATTACTACGAAGCATTTGGAACCTTATTTAATTTGTGTTAGGAATAGTTTGGAATGGTTACGTTATTGTTTATCTGCCTTCGGGGTATGCAACTGTTTATTACATCTAATAGATCCGCAGTTCTTAAGTATGCCTTTGATGCAATTTATACAAACTTCCGTAGCATCACTAGTATGACGAAGTGTTGTCCTAGTTGGTAGTGTTGTGTTGGAGGCATTGGTTGGTTTGGTTACGAAGCTAGCGGTCCCTGGTTCGATTCCTGGTCAGGGCAAACATTTGTGTGATGAGCGTGAGTGTTTATGCGTTTTGGATGTTTTCTATGTATTTAAGTATTTATTTCTATATGAGTATTTATATCGTTGTCTAGTACCCATAGTACAAGCCTTGAGCTTAGTTTGGGTCTGGTCCCTGGTCTCTGGGTGACCACTGGTGACTTTACCCTAGATAGCAAATGAAATTATAACATTTGATTTTGATCAAATAAAGGTATACCGGAACCAACATGTATTTCGTGACGTATCAGCCATCTTTTCTCTAATCTGTCTCATCCACGGCATCACCAACTTAACTTTGCTGATGGATAACCAAGAAACTAATATTCCGTGGAACAAAATGTTTGATAGCAATGCTTTTTTTGTTGTATTGGTAAGTTTGTAAAAGTGAACAGTGTGTGGCGTAGAGATAAAACAGGGAAGAAGGTGGTTTCCGTTTGTTCGTAAAAGGTAAGAAAGTTACTCGGAAGTCAGCTTAAGGGCCATAATGACTTCCACAAGTTGCAGTAGGTACATAAGTTTGTTGTAGGCATACATGACTTGTCTATCTATCTATCTATCTATCTACCTATATCTACAAAAGAAAATCAATTGCAGTGCGCTAGTCGTGCAAAAAGTGAGGAATGTCTCGACCGATTTGAATAGTTTAGTTTATTTATTCATAAATGTTATATTACAATATAAATTACATTGAGATGGTCAACATAAGAAGAATACAAAATAACGCTCAATTCAATATTCAAAATTTCAATGGTCACTTATTCGATCCGAAAAAGATTATTAATGTCAATACAATAATCCATATCCACGGAGTATAATAGATTATCCAATGGAAGGTTTCTACGCTGAATTTTATTTGTTTTTGTGTGTCAAAAGCTACATCGTTTTACATATTGAATTTTGATTACTGTCATACCTTAAGGGACACTTTCAATCGATTGACATAAGACTCATCAAATTCGGTCTGCGCGTTTAGTTTCTAGAGCGCGACAAAGGAACACACATACACACAAACATATAGAATGATAAACACATTACCCTTGTCCTTTGGCAGTCGGGTAAATGGCTAGAATTTATAACCAAAACTCGTTTAAGACTACGCCGGATGTACAGTGGCGCCCTCGTTACTATATGTATTATTGTGTTTTCTATTAAATTAAAGAATTTTCTTGATATTAGTCGGTCGGTCTTTGTACTACAAATGAAAACACAACTTATAGGGTATATCACATAGTTTAAAAACAATTAACCTTCGAGTTATCAACTTAACGGAAAAAAGTGGCCACCTTTTCCCGTTAAGCTGACTACCCAAAGGGTAATTGTTATTAAAATTTGTTACGTATCCTATAAATTGTGTTTTTACTTGCACTACAAAAACGTATAGTCTGATTTCAAGGAAGTTCTTTAGTTAATTAGAAAACACAATAATAGTAATGAGGGCGCCACTGGACGCTCGACGTTTGCTCGGCGCAGTCTTAATAAAAAAAAATGTAATATGTTATATCTGACCGAGCACAGACCCATAAAAATCTATTAAATATTAAACGTGAAACAAGAATATTTTCCACGAGTTGCAAAATTAATATTAAGCGGTCCCTCACGGTCGGCTGGCTTTGTGCATAGTAAGAAGGAATTTAATCATTTCCAGGTAAAGAGTTTGGGTAAGATTATAACATTTATAACGAAAAGCATCGTTATGATACTCGTATCTTTATAGAATTATTTACTTATTTACTTTAGTAAATTACATTAGAGAATTCCTCCAAGTGTTTGTCTAAAATATATTACTTATTTATGTGACTGGTTCATAATGAAAGACATTAATACATTACACGAGTGTGGTTTTATGAAACGAGCTCAAAGGCTAGGTTCATAATAATATCACACGAGTGTTTTAATGCCTAATAATGCGTACAGTCGCATACATAGCTTTATCTACATGCAGGGAGGAGAAGAGAAATTACTCCACGGACAAGACTAAAGCTCTTAAATTAAGAAAGAGAGAATCGTAAGTTTTCTACAATATGGGAGAAACCTGTATCTGTCGTTGGCCTGTACCTTAATGTACCTGTATCTTAATATTCACTTTAAAGTATCGGAAGATGCAATCTAGTATAGGTTTTACATTTAAGTAAAACCACAGATACATGTTTCTTAATATAGACATTTGCTTGTCGTTTTCGAACATATTATAGGGAAGTTATGCTATAGATTCCTATAACTATACTTTATGAATCTTGATAATTAGATACATACATACATAATTATGGTCATGATCGCAATGCTATCATTAATTAAAGGAATACCATATCTAAATTTTTTGTTTACCGGTTGTATAATAGAAACAGTTAAAACTATAATTCATTTATTTATTTTACGTAACACCTGGCCATAATGTGAGTTTTATCGCACGCTGCGCGCACGGTAAAAATCGCATTGTGGCCAGGTGAAGACGTAAAATTGTGTACTCATCACGGGCAGTAAAAAAGAAAGCCCTCTATCGCATATTTACAACCCTCGCCTACGGCTCGGGTCTCAAATACCTGCGATTTCGGGCTTTCTTTCTTTTACAGCCCTTGTTAAGTAATGTACTATTAATAGTTAAATAATAACTGTAGAATGCGATTAAATATTTGAGTAGGTATGAGTATGACACGAGTTTTAATTTTAATATCGACTCCATATCTCGCTTTAGTCTGACCATGCTATGAAAATCCGAATCCTTATAATGGTTTATCCAATGAAAGGTTTCTCAGCTGATGTTTATTTGTTTTATTTGTACTCGTTATTGTTGGGACAAGGTTATTATGAAAAAAGAACTTGATAATTCAAATGTCTTTGAATCACAGACCCTACCTACCATCAGGCCCCATTTCACCATCTTGACAATGACAGGTGATAGGTGACAATTCGGTACACATTGCTAGTTAACATGCTGATACATAACTGGATGACATAATTATAAGCTCCGAGATGTACATCGAAATGTCACGTAAGCGGTCACCTGTCATTGTCAGGTTGGTGAAAAAGGGGTAGGTGGCCTGTGTGCTCGATCGCTTTCTCCATTCCATAAAATAACCATTTACCGTGTCGTGGGCAGCGATAGCGTAACATAAAAGTATATCTGCGTCGTTTCTGTTACAGTCAACTAGAAAACGATGTATCCACTTTTGGACCTAGGTACAAAGCAATAAGGTAAAAAGTGGATACATCTCTTTGCAGTCGACTGTATAACTTCCTAATGGTTAGATCTTTAACCCTTTTTTTTTAAAGGTGCACATATCTGCAGAAGTACCGGAGGTAATTACGAGTTTATAGTGTTAAACTATATTTAGAACTATTTTGCTGTTGTGAGTTGACGCGGTCATTATGACCGGGTTTCATGGTGGCTCGACTATGTTGGTACTAGAAAGAGCCTGGTTCAAGTCATTTATTGCTTGATTTAACAAATACAAAGAATAAAGTCGAATTTCATTATCAAATTATGTTAGTCCACATCTGATGGCCATCATGGCCATGCAGTGGAGAACTATAAAGCTTGCTTTTCGATACACATTTGTTCATTTTGTTAGACTTGTTACTCTAAAACTTGGTACATGTATCTTATCTTATCTTACAGATAGGCCCTTTCGGATACACTTTTAGGATTTTTTGTGCAGTTACCCTCTTACACACTCAGCTGTTCGAACGAGCAGGTTTCCTCACGATGTTTTTCCTTCACCGCAAGAGCATCGGGTAATGCATTTAAGTTAGAAAAACTCATTGCTAGATGGTGACCGCGGTTCGAACTCTGTACCTTACGATCACAAGTCGCCCCTAGCGCCACGGCCACAGACGCTCTCAAACATGTAAAAACAGGCCGCACTAGTGGAGAGCATTTCCTTCTGGATATAAATTTAACAATTTTAAGGTAAAAATCGACATCATATAATCCGTTTCTAGGTCGTAAGAAACCCGTTAAGATTACAAAGGCTATTGTAAGTCGTCATCGCCGAACTATTCAAGCGCTCACAAATAATGCAATAAGTTGCATGATATCGCCATTCAAACTTGAATCTTCACCAGTCACAACAAAGTTTAAACTAAGGATAGATTGTATTCAGTCTTACTTCGTTTTCGTTTTCAAGGTATCCTGTTCGCGCTGGGCGTCGAACAAAGCGCTAACAATTTAGAAATGGCGTCGTAAAGATGGCGGTTTTAAATATGGCGGATTTTATAGCTGCGATTAGCGATCATAATTTGTTTATCTTTCACAGAAAGTATTTTAAAAAGTGTTTTTTTTATTGATTTTCAACGAGTGACATGGCCTTGGAGTTAAGTTTAGTTTTCAGTATTACAGCTCGTTGATCGTTCTTCCCTCGGGACTCGTCTATTTTTCTGGGATAAAGAGTACACTATGTCCTTTCCCGGGGTTCAAGTTAGATAGCTTTATCAAAATTGGTTCAGCGTTTTGGACGTGAAACCGTACCAAACAGACAAAATTACTTTCTCATAATTATATTATTAGTATGGACAATTAAACTACTACTAAATTTTAATTACAAACTAGGTTGTTATTTAAATAGTACCCACATTGTTGCTCAGGATAGAAAGTACGCAATTTATGAACGATTCATATAGACAGCTGAAACCTGTAGTCTACGAGTCCATATATTACACTTTGGCGAGCGTAAGGGACGTGTGTAGTAGCAGTGTATCTTGCATCCCTTACGCTCTCTATAAGCCCCACGACTGTGAGCGAGAGAGGTCGATAAAATGTTTTATTGCCCCTATGCTCAGTTGGTATTGCAACAATAAACACTATGGTCCTAACTTCTGAAATAGTAAAAATTTTGACAGCGACTGATTTTCTTCTGTGATATTTATATTTTAAGTAAACAAAATCTCCCTGTACGTTCGCATCTGACCTTTGGAAAAGTAAATAATGTAACAGTCTGTTTACAGGGGAACTTTACCAATTACGTCTCAAAACCATGAAAGATTCTCGGGAACTGCTAAGTTAATTTGCAAAATTGTTTCTTTTTAAGTTTTCGCCAAGTTGGATGACAATATTAAAGTTTGTCATAATATCTTGTTGTATTATAATAATATTTGCTAAATACCCTTGTGGTTGCCGGGTTAGAATAGTGCCACTCCATGTCTTCTCGTGGATGTGGTAAGAGGCGATAAGGGAATAAAGGGTTGTAGTACTGTTAGGCGAGTGTAATGTTTTCACATACATACATACATGCATAAACTCACGCCTTTATTCCCAGAGTGGGGTAGGCAGAGCTACAGAATTTCCAACAACTATAAAAACTTTTTGATAATTCTGTAACCACATTTTGCACACTTAGGCGAAGATGTTTACCAGTGTATTAGAGACTGGTTGCAAGCCCATCGCCTAACAGTACTACACGCCTTTATTACCTTAGCCGTCTCTTACGACTTCCACGGGAGGACATGGAGTGGCACTATTCTAACCCGGCAACCATGTATGAATGTATCATCTGTAAAAAAACATCCCGCTACCTACGTTTCAAAAGATACAACTCTGTAAAGTTAGGACGGACAAACGGACACCGTGCGCGTGGGTTAAAAGGAACGACTTACAGTGCCCGGCTCATAAAAAGTCAATCCTGACACATTGCACAACCATGAAGTTTTTGAATATGGATAATGTTGACAGCAGTCAAACAATGCTGTTATTACTATTCCTTCACACGCATCAAATAAGTTTAGCATTGTTTTACTGCTGCAATTGTGTCAATAAGCAGAAAATTACTTAAAAAAGTCGTTAATATCTAAAGCGTACTATAGGGTCGAGGACTATCTAACAGATAAAAATGCTTGGCCTAAACCCGAAACTTAGTCATTCATAATTTGTAAAATTGCAAAGTCGTTTGTCTAGGCGACACCGTTGATGTAGGAAAGTACTCGTATATCAAACTTTTATTTGGTTGTCATGTGTTTTTTTTTCTCCTCTTTCTTTTCTCCCTTTGTCTCTCTCGTAATATTTTTGACATGTTTTCCTGCTGAACTACGCATGCTGTTTGATATTATATTTAATTTAATATTTATAGCTTTATATAATGCTAGACTAAATAGTATCATTGTAATATTAAATATGGTTAAAAAACGACTGACTGCTGAGTGTCTTGCGGCGTTTCTTCTCGGCAGTAGTCTCCTCTTGGGAAGCGCTGGTAGATTCTTGACGTGTAAAAGTCCCCGTGCGGCCTACTTACTGAATCTTTTATCTTTTTTTTTTACTTCATGGTCGCGCAATGTGCGAGGATTGACTTCTTATCTGCATAGTACTGTAGTCTCACTGAGTACGGCGGTTACACAAAGACAAATATAAGTCCTCCTATTTATCCTCTCAAGGCTTAACACACCGCGTATTTTGCATAAAAACCTCCAGAAAATCTCAATAAACACGTCCCGCTGAGAAATTAAAAAGCCCCGAGGCCGGCGCGCGGTGCCTTAAAAATTCCAATCGAAGATATTGCGCGAGCGGCGGACAACTATTTCATAAGACGTATAATTGGAATTGCCGCAAACACTCCGGTCGCACCTCGGCCGGTTAGGCCGCCGGCAACTTAGCGGTTCACGCGTGCGAAAATAGAATGAAATGAACAGAATATGTAAAACTATTAGATAGATAATTATTTGACGTCACCAAATCTATAGCTAGCGGACAATTAAGAGGTTTCTAACGATACCTCATTTGTCAAATTATGATAAGTCATTTAGAAGTTACTAGCGACCCGCCCTCGCTTCGCTTCGGTTTAGATTTTTCATACAAAAGGATTTTCCCGCTAATTCCCGTTCCCGTGGGAATTCGGGAATTCCTTTCTTAGTGCACCTCTACGGTACCTAAGCTACGTCCCTTCCATATTTCAAGTCCCTACGTTTAGCCGTTTAGGCTGTGCGTTGATATGTCAGTAGTCAGTCAGTTTCTCCTTTTATATATTTAGATGAAGAAACAAATGAACATACATAGATACCTGTCAAAATCATAATTCTTCTTTTTTGGCTCGCTGTAGTCGGGTAAAAACCCCCGATGATGATGAGATTCAAAAAATCCAAAAACATTTTATTTGTCAGAATACACTTAAATACATGGTCTTATAATTATTGTCATTGATTTTGTTTTGAGCATGCAAAGCAAGCGTACCAATATCTAGCCGGGCAATATAACTTACTTATCATTATCACCAACTATACATTTATTGACATTTGAGTCAAAATTAAAAACTAATAATGTCTTATTAGCTATCTGCATGCATATGCATGCCCAACCTCTGGCCTTGTTCCATCTCGTATAGTAAAATTCTCATAAAATCCCCGAGTTTATACCACACGTTTATGACTGATGAGCATTCACGTTATGTTTGAACATTGCCAAAAACTGATGAGCTTGGCGCGAAGCAGCAGCATCCATACTGATGTGTTTCAGTGGAAGTCTAAGGCGTGAAGTCCAACGCAAAAGAAGGGGTCGTGTGCACTTTGACCGCTTTGTGTCTGCGTATGTGTGTCTGTCTGTGACACTGTAGCTAACATTGGGTTGTCAAATGAAACATATTTTTGCCAAACGTCAGGCTCCGTTCCACACAGTAACACACACACACCCTTTTTGCCTTTTTTTTTTTTTTGCCTTTGATATGTTATGGAATTGATTATAACTCAGCCGCCATTACTGTCAAGTAAATAAGAGCTAACAATACGGTAACCGGTCAAAGACAAGGGTTTTTACCGGCTAGAATAGAGACCCAGGTCAAAAACCAAATGCTTAGAATCTCGGCCCGAGGCAGTGTGCAGGCGGCCTGCCAGATTCCAGGGCGACGTGACTATAGCGCGCTAATGACGTAACAGGTGCCGCTGCAGCCGACGCCGGCGTCGGCGTCGATCACCCGACGTTATTTAACCGCTCCATTAATTCAAGGATTTGTACAGGGACGGGGCGATTGTTTGTCGTCTCTTAACCATTAACGATAAAGTTTGGAGCCATCTTGCAATAACTGTGCCCGTTTAGTAGTTGTTTTTCTTGATTATTGAAGTAAATTGAGCGGAATTGTAAAATGTGGTATTTTAGCCAGTTACCGGAACCGCTTAGCGCGAAAGGGGTTTTCGATATGGTATTTGATAAACCTGTTTTTACAAACACCAAGGATGCGCTAAGCCTATCGTCGACTTATTTCAATGAAAGGGTAACCACACGATACAGTTAATTTGACTAAGCGCTAACCCGACCCCAATATCGTCTGTTATCCTATCCAAGCTTAATTGAAGGGTTTCAAGCTGGTTTAATGTCTATGCGCAAGAATTTTGACATTACCCGCTTAAGCAAGACGGCCAGAATTCGCCCGAATGCGCAGGATCAATAAGGTCAACGCCAGTCAATGCTAAGTGCTTAAATATTAAACTACCGAAACCCTAATGAACTTGGTAAGCTCTAAGAATGCGGTTAACTAATCCAAAGGGGGCTGAGGGCTCGCCCTAACGTTAAGGAAGCTCAATCATCAGGTAACCACATTGATTGGGTAACCAAATGATAGGGTTAGCCTATCGATAGGGTTAATCGAATGAATGTGTTTTCCGGTCCCTGAGTGTAACTGTGCGTCTGATGAATTTAAACGTGGTCTGATTTATGGGTGGTGTGGAATGCATTAGTTTACTTATTAATAAACGCCTACGAGTACGAAGACCGACAAAATCTGTGTAAAACATAGACCCTGAATATGGGGCCGTGAAAAGTAACTCAATTTGCGGGCAATTTCGGAGTAATCTCCCGGCGCCGCCGGTGGGCTAACCGCTTTAACCGCCCATTAAAATTAACCCGCTGATACTAGTTGACATCAAGTTGATACCTTGTTGATACCCAGCGAGCTCGGGTTGAGGAGACTGAGGAGATTGTCTTTGGTTTGAGACCGGTAGAGGCTGAGAAGGTCCGTTCATGTGTTAGTAGGTAGTGAATAATCCTTTCCCATCGTTTTTGGTCGGATAACTTCGTATTTATCTCGCTTTCTCACTTGGCATATTGATGGGTACTGAAGCTAATTGAGAAAGCTAGATAAATACGAACATATCCGACAAAAAACGATGGGAAAGGATTATTCATTACATCTGTCATATGTTTATATCACACTAGTTGTTGCCCGCGACTCCGTCCGCGCAGAAAAATAAAACAGCCTGTGTTCATTAGGGATAATGTAGGATTGTAATGGTGAAAGAATTTTTCAAATCGGTCCAGTAGTTTCAGAGCCTATTCAATTCATACAAAGAAACAATCAAATATTTCCTCTTTATAATATTAAAATATATGTAATTTTTGTTGTTTTGTGTTTTTATATGTGGAATAAAAGAAGATGTATTGACTAAGATTGAAAAGGGCATGCTTCGATGGTTCGGTCATTTGGAAAGGATGGATGAAAGAAGATTGACGAAAGAGATATACACATCGATAGTGAGTGGACGGGTCGGAAGGGGCCGCCCTAGGCGTACTTTTTCGAGTCAAATCGGTGAAATACTGGAAAAGGGCCGAATCTTAAGTACCCGAAACCGACGTGCGTGCATGACTCGATGTATGAATGTGGAAGAAGCGAAAGAAATTTGTCAAGATCGTAGCAAGTGGAAAGAAGTGGTCTCTGCCTACCCCTCTGGGAAACAGGCGTGATTTGATGTATGTATGTATGTAATATTAGTGTCAACTACACTGACATGATGAATATTTATATTTTGTTCATGTAATATTTAATACACAAAACATAACTTTCGGCGCAAAAGGTGATTTAGTATGCCTAATATGGCTGCGTTTATCGCGTGACAACATATGGATAAAACATCCGTAACTTTTTGACATGTACGAGAGTGACAGATGCTTTATCCACATTTTGTCGGGTGGTAGGACCTTGTGCAGGGTCCGTCCGGATCGCTACCACCATCTTACCCATTAACCTACCGCCAAACAGCAGTGTTCGCATTGTTGTGTTCCGGTTTGGGGATAAGACAGCCGGTGAAATGACTAGCATAGAGGCATTCCATCTTAGCCTCAGGGTTGGCAACGCATTTGCAGTCTTAGGATTGCATTGCAGTCTTGTGATTGCGAATGTCTATGGGTCACAGTTTCCACTTACCATCAGGTGGCCTGTGTGATCGTTTGTCTACTCGATGCCATAAAAAAAAAAAATAATAATAATAATATTAGTGTCAACTATCACTCTGACATGATGAATATTTGTTTTTTGGTTATGTAATATTTAATACACAAAATATAACTTTCGGCACAAAAGGTGATTTAGTATGCCTAATATGGCTGCGTTTATCGCGTGACATTTTTTTTTTTATGGCATAGAGAAGACAAACGAGCACACAGGCCACCTGATGGTAAGTAGAAACTGTGACCCATAGACATTCGCATTCACAAGACTGCAATGCAATCCTAAGACTGCAAATGCGTTGCCAACCCTGAGGACTAAGATGGAAATATGGATAAGACATCCGTAACTTTTTGACACGTACGAGAGTGACAGATGTTTTATCCACATTTTGTCACGCGAAAAACACAACCATACAAGGCCCGCAGTTGAAGGTTTTTTCGATGGCAATTCAATATTGTACAAACATGAAAATAAAAAAAGGGTAACATCATGCATCGAAAATACATTAAACATACAGTCAGCATAGAACAAAAGTAGTTAAAAAGAATAACATGCTCAATATGGTCTAGACACGACGTATTCTTTTGACAATAGAGTCGAGTGCAGATCATTTTGACCTCTTCGGTTGCGTAGCTACTTATGCTGCTGACTGTACTGTGAAATAAATACATACGTGAATTTATGTACATACATGACAAAAGGATAATAAGGTATTTGACAAGAGTGAAATTAAATTGTTATTTCGTTAACAACACATAAACATCATAAAAAAAATACTAGGAGAATATCTGTCTTTTATTTACGTTTGCTATTTTAAGTTTTTTTAATTCATAAAATCCAACAAAGGACGCTGTTTGATTGTGACGTCACAAGATAGTAATTCCTATTAATTCCATAGTAACGGAGCGTTTTTCATGTTCCATAAAAAGAAGCTGATTTGACTTTTGTCAAATACCGTATTATAAGATGTCAGTTCTGTGTGGACGTGTGGGCTCGAAAATGGCTCGAACATCATCATCGTGGCTTTGTCGCAGGCATCACTCTGTGGTGTGCAATAGAAATATGATAGAAATCTTTGTTATTCACTTGTTTTGAGACCCATTATTCTAATCCATATACATTAATATACTAACGTAACAGACACAATGACTGCAAGCGAGAGCGCAAGCGCTTGCGGCACGAATACGAGTGCGAAAGAACCATTTTGAGAGCTCGTATAGTTACATAGCGTCAGATTCACGTAATTCAGTATTATGTCATTCCTCAGAAAAACAGTTTAAATTTAATAAAATTACAGATATTACGACTGTTTTGGTGACGCGGAAACTTTGCAATGTATAACGAATTGTCACCTGTCACGTGTCATTGTCAAGGTGGTGAAATAGGGGCAGAAATCAACAAAATAAAAAGCGCAATCAACCTCTCTTCTTCTGTCCTCTCGCAAAGAGAATACAACACTATGGTCACGACTTTTGACAAGTTAACCTTATTTATTGAATGTCATGTCGATTATACACAGCACAGTATTTAGCTAACGTTTTTTATGATAACTTATATTAAATTTTAATAACGAGAAATCATTACGGCATCACAAATGACATATGCTAAACAAAAATCGACCTAATAACTAATTATAAGGTAAGTGATTTAATAAGATACCTGAAGCTCCGTGGGATTATAATATTTAATGGTATTTTCAACACGTGGCCCGCGCTACCTTGCTAAGATAAGGCGGTATCTCAGACAAAGCTCCTGTAGCAAGTGCCTCATTAGTAACGGGAGAAGGTTTAGTCTGCTCTGGCAATGGAATTTGAGATACTGTTGCGTGACGGCGGCAGCGGCGATGAGCGGTGAGCAGCAACTATAAAAAGCTAAGGGCCCGTTCAGACGGACAGCATTTCAACTGCAACCCAGCTGCAAATTGGCAGTTCCGGGGCTGTTCTGATGCAGTAGGACCAACTGCATCGGAACTGCAAACTCATTGTGCAGTCCGCTTGCAGGTGTCATGCAGTTCTGTCAACCGCACACCAACTGCAATCTGGCTGCACTTTTGTAATGCAGTTCCGGACTGCCACTTTGCAGCTGGGTTGCAGTTGAAATGCTGTCCGTCTGAACGGGCCCTAAGAGATGTAAGAAATTGGCCACAAGTTATCGCGGCCGCGTTAATACATACACATGCCTACATACATACCTTCACGCCTGTCTCCCAATGGGGTAGGCAGAGGTTATGGAACGCCAGGTGCACCGATCTAAACACACAATTTTCGCTTCTTCTACATTCATCAATCTCTTCATGCACGTACGTCGGTTTCGGGTGCTTTTGATTTGGCCCTTATTCAGTACATCGCGAATCTGATCACCGTGGGTCCGTGTAGTCCGTGGGTTAATAGGAATGTCTATAATCGAGGGCTGCTTGGTAAAACCCGATAAGTCGACATAACTTGTTGTGTCAAAAAGAACATTAATGAATATATCAAAACAATTGAAATTTGAATAAACAATTATTTTGATTTATCGGGTTTGGCCACTCAACCCTATACTGTTTTACTTACGACCCGCCACTAACTGCCGTTGTTGACTGTACAGTGCAGTTTTAAAAGGGTCTTCAATTTGTACTTCTGTCTCACTCGCTCTCTGACGCTCTTATGCGACTTTACTCGAAATAAAAATACTTTAATGCCTCTGGCACTATTTGTAGTGCATAAAATTCTTCTCGTTTAAGTTCGTCTTCGTCTTGTTTTCTAATGTTTAATTCAGGTAAGTTGTCGCTTAAAATATGCTTCTGTGAACTGTTTAATAGTGATTTGGGTGAAGCTACATTTATTTAACGCATTCACTGCCAGGGGGCGTGGCCTAGGAACAAACTTGTATGACAGTGAACACATATATGCGTCGGTGGCAGTGAATGCGTAAGATACCTAGCTGCCCTTGTTATTTGGGAGAACCATTCTTACCGTTCAAAAAGCCTACACAAATCCAATAACTTTCTTTCACAGAACATTGCTCACAAAATATCGATTCAGGCGTTTTATAACCGTCGATATGTACATCTAAAATGAAAAATCCTTATCCTTTTTAGTCCGATACGTTCGTATTTATCTTGCTTTCTCAATTAACTACAGTACCCACCAATAAGCTGACTGAGATAGCAAGATCAATACGAACTTATCCGACAAACAAGATAGGAAAGGTTTGCTGAGTTTTTTTAATACTCGCGCCTTATAAAGCTTTCACTGCAACGCTTTGCAATTAACATGCCATTGCCTGTCCTCGCAGTTCCCAAAATAATAGAAAGCGTGTCTAAACGTGGTATTTGTGTTAATAGAGTCATCGAGTAATTACGTACTTTTCGCTATAAGATTATAAAAAATTTAAGGCTCTTGTACATCCAATGAAAGTTGTTAATGACATAGCGGAGATGGGAGCAGCGCAAAAGGAAGAATACAATCGTCTCCATACCACCAATGAAGAGCAGGGGCCCTAACATGGCTGCGTTTATCGCGACAAAGTTTAGATAAGGCATCCATCACTTTCTGACACGTAAATAAGTACGAGATGCGAGAGTGACAGATGCTTTATCCACATTTGACGCGCGATATAGACGCGGTACGCGTTGGTGGTAAAAACTGCCGACGAAGAATTCCTGACTCAAAAAAGTTCACTTTGAAGTTATCCTAAACACGCATTTTCGTTTTAATTATGTTCATTCATATGAATAATTCGTTTTTTTTTCAATTATTATTAAAGTAAATACTTAATTTAATTTCTACCGCCTCTATATTTTTTGTATTATACTATCTACCTTTACATACATTCGTAGCTGGTAGCGACACGTAATACCACTTTAAAAAAACCGTGCAAGTTTATGAACAAATAGAACAATATGAAGAGGTCCAACAAATATATCAAAAAATACCATACATTCTTGAAGCAACAATTGCGGGCTTTTTAAGCGTGAATTAGACCCGCAATAAAAAAAAACAATACATAAGCTCTAAGATCCTTCTTACCATTCAGCCCCGCGTATTTCACCATCCTGACAATTACAGGTGACAGGTGACTTTTCAGTGTACATGGTGCGGCTTATATGAACCCCAGTGATGTAGTGTGTTAACTTTGCAATGTATAATAACTTGTCACCTGTCACATGTCACTGTCACGATGATGAAATAGGGAGCAGGTGATAAGTGGGCGTTTTTCAAAAAAAGTGTACATAGTTTCTTAACTATGTACACTTACCTATTAGGTAATTTTCGTGACGCAACGGAAAAGTTAAATTTTCTTAATTTTTGTCCTTAACAATGTACACTTTTTTTGGAAAACGCCCAAGTGTGCTAAAAAAAAAACGGCAATCGTTATTTCAGGGGTACTGAAATTGTGGGATCGGAAAGAATTAACTTGAATTCTTGGCACCAAAAACCGCAAAGATGCCGGGCGAAGCCGCGGGCACGGGGAAGTGCACCTTCGGCACGAGGGCGCCCGTCGACATCCACATGCTGAACGAGATCATCTACCGAGAGGTCAAGAACTTCAGGAACTACAAGATCTACAGGCCAAACTTTGGATGTTAGTATCGGGTGTCCCACGGAAACCATATCCAAGATCCACCATTAAGATCCCGTTGTCTATGTAGCAAATCGGTGGCAGACAGTTTTTAGTGATGTAGCAAAATTTATTAAATGTATTTGTTCATTTTAATATTATGACATTGAAAATAGTTAGTTTAAATTTGCTCTAAATTACGAGTAATAGAAGTAAGACTACTTCTACTATATTTAAAATATGAAATAATCGGCTTTCTTGTTTTTTTGACTTTTTATTAATTAATTAGAAAAAATTTAGACCTCTAAACCCTATTTTATTTATACTTAATCATTGTCTTCATGTTTATTTCTAGGTAGTGATCTCCATTTAATCTTGTATTTTTTGATAAAAAGCACTTTCCGTGTAAATACCATGTCATATACATTTTATTTGACATAAAAATGTAGTGATGGTTGATAGATTTGATAAAGCATTTGATTGATAAGAGAGGTTTTCGTCTCTGTCGCACCCAGCATAATAATACGATGATGATGATGAATATATATTCAACGTTTTTAATAAACTAATTAGAGGTAACATTCTCATCACTATTTCATCCTCTATCTAAAGACAATTACAGCCAGGTGTACTATCAGCCCAATGGAACCCTGACCCACCATAGAACGGTGTCACAGTGACATTATAAAACAATTTGTTTGACACTTCTTATGACTTGAATCATAACGTCTCTGTGACACAGTTCTATGGTGGGTCAACGTTCCAATGGTCTGATAGTACTTGTTATTGGCAGTCTGAATAGGAACCGACTTTACCTCTACCACAATTAATTGTCCCCTGACATTTATTTAATTGCATCCACAACCAGCCATCCCGGTGGCCACGAAGTTCTACGCGCGGCACGACCAGCTAAAGGACGAGTCAAAGGAGCAGACGCAGAAAGTGGAAGGCTACGCGCACAAGGTGTCGTCGACCCGTGCCAAAGGCCCCAAGGCCAAGTACCCCTTCCCCCCCACGACCAGCATGGAGTAAGTCCACAGACCACTTACCCTATAGACTCCGCATACAAAGGCGCCCCCGTAAGCCATGCTTATGCTCACAGAACACTAATTGGTTGCCATGGTTCTATTGGCGCGCACCACGACGCGCACACTTCATTATTCGTTGACTTTGAACTAGCCAATCACGGTGCACTTTCCGCCCCCCGCGCCCCACCATTTTGGCTTAATGAGATACTAGACAAACTGTTCCGAAGCGGAGTCTATAGGGTAAGTGGTCTGTGAGTAAGTCCCATAATATTTTCAAAAAAAAAATAAGACTGCACCGAGCAAACGTCCAGCGTCCAGTGGCGCCCTCATTACTATTATTGTGATTTCTAATTAACTAAAGAATTTCCGTGCAATCAGACGATACGTTTTTGTAGCGCAAGTAAAAACACAATTTATGGGATACGTAACAAACTTTAATAACAATTACCCTTTGAGTAGTCAGCTTAACGGGAAAAGGTGGCCACTTTTTTCCGTTAAGGTGATAACTCGAAGGTGAATTGTTATTAAACTATGTGATATACCATATAAGTTGTGTTTTCATTTGTAGTACAAAAACCTACCGATCAATATCAAGAAAATACTTTAGTTTATTAGAATACACAATAATAGTAGTGAGGGCGCCATTGTACATCCGGCGTACACTCGGCGCAGTCTTAACTATGCCGATCAGTCTTGTTCTCCGGCCTTCTTCAATATTGACTGTACGGAAAATGATGTTTTCTATGTATTTAAGTATTGATATCGCTATATAAGTATTATATCGTTGTCTAGTACCCATAGTTCAAGCCTAGTTCTGAATACCAAATTTTCAAAACATCGTATTCTGAAAACTTGATATTCTTAAAACATCATATTCGCAAAATCCATACTTAGGTACTAATATTATAAATGCGAAAGTGTGTCTATCTGACTGTTACCTCTTTACGCTTAAACCGCTGAACCAATTTAGATGAAATTTGGTACAGAGATAGTTTGAGTCCCGGAAAAGGACATAAAATAGTTATTATCCCGAAAATCATCTCCTAAGGGGGTGAAATTGAGGTGAAAATTTGTATGGAGCTACGATATAAACGAGATCCACGCGGACGGAGTCGCGGGCAGGAGCTAGAATAATGTCATTTAAATTGTCCGTGGCCCTAGTGACCAAAGTTGTTATGAAAATCTAGATTTGTACGTTTAGGTTTTTTTCTTAATAAGTATTTTCAACCAGACCTTGTTTATCATAAAATTTAAAACATATTAAAAATCGGAAAAATCGGATGAGTCAGAAACATTATCGCACTTTGTATGAAATTTTTTAGTTTCACAATCCTCTTAAAAGTTCGAGGTAGGTGCTGACTCTGTCCTGATTCCAGATATGGCTGGCACATCAAGCCCTTGGTGCCGTTTGACCGAAACGATTACCGCTTCTACAAACCGAAGAGAGAGAGCCCGTCCACGAAGATAGAAATCGTTATACGCATGTGTAACCCTAAGTCCTCCAGTGGCGGCGCCGGTCATGGAGCTCCCAAGAAAGCGGGAGCTCCGCCGGCGGCCGCGGCGGCAGCGGCGGCGGCGGCGGAATGATTTACACTTTGCGAAAAGTAGTGCAAGTATGAAGTTCTTATTTGCACTTCGCAAAGTGTGAATCGAGCGTAAGTGACAAATTTAAAGTGCCGAGAAAAACAAAACTACAAAAATACTTACGTTGACTTATCAAAAGTATGTACAAACAAGAGAATTATAATAATATAACATACCTACCTATGCCATGTAAATTATTTTTTTGATAAATTATTAAAATATGTATTAATTTAAAGGTGTTTTTCTTATTAAATATAATTTAAAATATCTTTTGATCATACTTAAGGAAAAGGCAAGGCAAGGCAAGTTTTTAAATTAAACATTGAGGAATACATGGTAATATTTTTTTGAATCTTAAGTACCCGAAACCGACGTGCGTGCATGACTCGATGTATGAATGTGGAAGAAGCGAAAGAAATTTGTCAAGATCGTAGCAAGTGGAAAGAAGTGGTCTCTGCATACCCCTCTGGGAAACAGGCGTGATTTAATGTATGTATGTATTTTTTTGAAAATGTTTCTTCCCGCCGCTTCGCAACTTTTCATCAGAAATACATACAAAATATGAGGAAAATGCGAATGCAAAAAAGAGAAGAATATATGCGTGTAGTAAAATTCATGAATTGGGAAAAACGCGATTGGCAAAATACCCTTCAGGAAATAATTGATTTTGATGAAATTATCTTACCAGTCTTAAAAATTATAGACATACATAACATACATACATAAACTCACGCCTTTATTCCCAGAGTGGGGTAGGCAGAGCTACAGAATTTCCAACAACTATAAAAACTTTTTGATAATTCTGTAACCACATTTTGCACACTTAGGCGAAGATGTTCACCAGTGTATTAGTGACAGGTTGCAAGCCCATCGCCTAACAGTACTACACGCCTTTATTACCTTAGTCGGCTTTTACGACATCCACGGAAAGATACGGAGTGGCACTATTCTAATCCGGCTACCACACGGGGAAAAAAAAAATAGAATAGAATAGACGTCTGGTCGCAACGAGCTCTATGTTAACTCCATCTTCGTGCATTTTGACTATCTTTGACAGTTATTGAAAATCACCTCAAACCACCAAACATGGGGCGTAAACAACACATTATGCGTATTGTTTACGTCCCATGTTTTAATATACCGTTAATAAAAACAGTTTTGAAATTAATAAACATTATAGATATACTTAGTTTAAACTTTTTGTACTGAGCTCTTACACTTACCTGTAAACACAATGGTCATTGTATCTATACAATCTTAGTCAGGCAGTAAAATGCAAAAACAAATTGCTTGACATTATTCTATCTCGATTCTAATAATCTATGTTAACCTTCGAAGGCGGTTATTATCTGGTTTTACTCCGAGCTCGTTGTCTTAAGCAGCGACCAAACCAATGCTTAAAAAACGGTGTCGGTACGGAATCGCAGTGACGCGTCGTATTAGCACCGTTTTTGACGCACGCTCCCCACACCGCTGCTTAACGTTGCGAATATCACGGCACGTCAAAATTGACGCCATGTTATTACTATGACACATTCTTTTGTTTACGCACCGTCTGCGAATATTGAGCACCGGTGGTGTGGAGAGCATGCGTCAAAAACGGTGCTAATACGACGCGTCACTGCGATTTCGTACCGACACCGTTTTTTAAGCATTGGTGTGGTCGCTGCTTTAATTTGTGGTGAACTACACAATGGCTTTGTATTCTTAAGTGGATAAGCTCAGTTGAAAAAGTTTAAACAAATACCTAATAATAAGTTTCTTAAAATTTTCTTATAAAAAAAACAACGAAAAGTCATTAAAAATATTGTTTTTTTTTTTTATTATTATTATTATTTTTTTTATTCCTTGATAAAACAGAGTTTTACATGTCCAAAGTTCAGTGACTATACGGCCAATAGTACACTGAAACAAACATGTCCGATCTGTAGTCACACCAATTTACCAAACCGATTTTGCGTCTCTTCTTCAAAATCAAACTCAACAGAGTCGACGGAGCTCCTATTTTTGAGTGTTTAGGCCCTTCGAGCCTGATATAAAAACGAACCTAACCTGAACCTACCTCCTATTTGGTGTGACTACGGATATATAAAATGGACCATAGTCACACCAGTGTGGCAAATTGGTGTGACTACGGATCGGACATTGAAACAATAATAGAGCCCGAATTCCACTCACACGCTTCATACAGGACACGTATTCAACAAAAGGCGGTCTCTGATAGGGATGTTACGGAGCTTCGAATCTGGTTCCGATAAGTTGGAACTTCTGATAGATATTACACCTCCGATTTCGATTCCGGTTCCGATACTTTTTAATCGGAATTCGAGGCGTAGCGGCGGCGTCGCCGGCCGCGGTCAGCCTGTACAAAGACTACAAACAAGTTTATACTTGTCACGCGGCCAACCCTGCATGCTTACACTACACACATTATTACACATAAAACTCATTTTTACCTCCGCCTCCAACTCGGCTCCAGTTCCGGTTCCAACTCCCAAATTCAATAACTCTGACCTAGACTCCGATTTCGGTTCCGATAAAACCACCTCCGTAACATCCCTGAGTCATCCCTGTGTCATTTGGCTGTGTTTGTGTGAAACTGCTGTAGGTGAGTATCTACATACACTCAGCTAAAGTACCCACCCGTCTTTTGTTCATACAATTTGTTAACAATCAGGACTTCTTAAATCAGAGAGTAACTTCAAAAATATTTAAAGTTGTACGATCAAGACACGGGTAGGCGAGCATTTTTGACAAAGTGTAGATTAATACCCACACGTCCTTAAAAAAAAGGGGCGCAAGTGTGGACTTGGTTATCTGTTATCTTTATCTATCACGTTCGTTATCACTCGTCCCCTCTCTCCTGGGGCACGCACTGATTCCACCCTCTTTTCGCCTTCTTCTTAAAATCTTGCTTCTGTAATGGCTGTAGGTGAGCTCCCGCCACGCGGTCTCTGTATGAATAATAGTACATAAATGTAGAGGCTGGAAAGCAAGCGATTGCTGGACAAGTAAGTTTATATTATATCTATACGAGTACGAGTAGTATGGTTGCGTTTATCGCGTGACAAAATAAATAACAAATACTACTATTACAAACTACTATGTTCGCATTGTTGTGTTCCGGTTTGGGGATAAGACAGCCGGTGAAATGACTAGCATAGAGGCTTTCCATCTTAGTCCTCAGGGTTGGCAACGCATTTGCAGTCTTAGGATTGCAATGTAGTCTTGTGAATGCAAATGTTTATGGGTCACAGTTTCCACTTACCATCAGGTGACCTGTGTGCTAGTTTGTCTTCTCTATGCAATAAAAAAAAATGTAATCGCAAATTATTTTCATTTCGAATTACATCCATATCTGTCCAGCCGTTGCAGCGTGAAGGAGTAACAAACTAACACACACACAGACAAACTTTCGCATTTATAATATAATATTAGTACGATAGGGTTTAAACTCACGCTGGAAGACCCCTGCTGTGTTCCAGGGTGCCCTCAGCGTTGCAGGCGAGGAGCCTTTTAATCCGGCGTGAAGTTAGCAGCCTAAAGTTAGCTGCCCATGAAAACCCGACCAATTGAAGAAGTCAGATTATGAACAACCCTTAATCAAAGTCAAAAGTGGTTTTCTAGGTCAGCAACCGCGTCTTAAACGATAAAACATGAAGCGTTAACAAAAAGACAAGCCTGGGACACGAGAACTATGGAAAAATATCACTTTTATAATTAGGCTGCTAACTTCACACAGAAATTTAAGGTCAAAAAAAGGTTTTCATACATTTTTGTATGAAGTAGTAGACACTTTATAATTGGCATTTTAAGAAACCTCATCAGACGCCCGATCTAACAAGAAAGCACCCGTCGGAAGCAGTTACAAGCAAACCATCATATACGCATAACATCATACTAGCAAAACACGATATTCGCAAAACATGATATTTACAAATAGTCGGGTTTTGTTATAAAGTCGTAGGTAGGTTTAGGTTATGTTAGATTTATAGCAGGCTCGGAGGGCCAAACTACACAGAAATAGGAGCTCCGCAGTAGCCGAGCTCCGTCGACACTGTCTAATTCATGTCTTAATAACAGTTAAGTTTTGCTAATGTGATGTTTTGCTACTATGATGATTTGCGAATGTCATGTTTTGCGAATATCATGTTTTGCGAATATGATATTCTACGACGGATTGGTCGGAAGGACAGCTCAAAAGGCATCCGCTATTGGGGGGCTACGTTTTGGCGCTATAGCGGTCCCGTAGCCCCCTCCTAAAGCGATTGGCGCAGCGCGCCAGGGGCTTTGGTCCATGCAAGTCGGACATACTTAACCAGTCCTGGCTGTTTAGTTAACCTCTATGGTTCTCTCATGTTTCATGACGTATCATGTCAATGTACGGATGGTTATTATAATTCTTGCAATAAAATATCTTAGTTAAATATTAACCGAGTTCCTAATTAAACATGGTGACAGCGGTTTAAAAAAAAATGACCGATTCAAAAAACACGACCCCGGCGCCCGCCGGCGAATTCCCGGTGCTAACACCCCCGACGTTCTCGGGCAAGGCCGAGGATTGGACAGCGTTCAGTAAACGTTTTGAATGGTATCGACAAGCCTCGGGCCTAGCTACTCATTCACAGCCCAGGCAGGTTAGTACACTAATGTACATTCTTGGCGAAAAAGCCGATCACCTGTTAACATCGTTTAAACTTACTGAAGAAGACAAACGTCAGTATGATAAAGTTCACAAGGAATTTGCTGCATACTACACTGGGGCACAAAACAAGATACACGCACGGGCGAAGTTTAACAAATTATGCCAACAACCTGATGAGAGAATTGACGATTTTATTGCACGAGCATACTCTGCAGCAGAGGGATGTATGTACCCGGAAAGCATTAAAGACGAACTCATCCGAGACAGGATTATCGTCGGGATAAAGGATACGAAACTTTCCAACACCTTACAACTCGACCCAAATATAACCCTAAGCACCGTCATCACAAAATCCAAACAAGCGGAGGAAGTTCTGCGCCAACAAAGTTTAGTAAGACCGGGCACTTCACATGAAGAGATCAGCGCGGTGCAAGGAAATAAGACTCGCACCTACTTCAAACCGCCTAACAGTAATGAGCAACGTTCATTTATGAAATCGTGTGGCAACTGCGGCAAAAGTCCCTCACATGCATTCTCGGTATGTCCTGCGAAGAATAGCGTATGCACAAGATGCAGGCGGCGCGGTCACTGGGCGCAGCGATGTCGGTCAGGGAAACATGTAAACGAGATAGAAGAGACTCAAGATGACCAAGACCTATTTTTAGGAACGATAGGAAACGATGTTGATGTTGATGACCAGTATGATTATGTTATTAACAACGACCCATGGCGGGTTAGTCTCCGGGTTGACGATAATGAAATGGATTTCAAGATTGATTCGGGTGCAGATGTCACCGCTATCGGGGAAAATCATTTTAAAAAGCTTAAGAACGTTACTTTGATGCCAACAAATTCTAAGTTCCGAGCTGCCGCTCAGAGTGAGCTCATAGTCCAAGGGATGTTCAAAGCGGAGATCATTTGGAAAAATAAAATAATTACCTCCGATGTGTTCGTTATAAAAAAATTAAACCAAGCATTATTGGGCAAGCCAGCCATTGAAGCATTGGGGCTAATAAATCGCATTGACAGCGTGTCCCACTCTCTATGCGTTGTTAAAGATGCTGATTCTCAAGAGTTCGACCCTTTACATGATTTTCCTGAATTATTTCAAGGGCTTGGAAAACTAAAGGGTGAATATGAAATATGCACGGTTCCAAATGCTAAACCTTTCGCGATCGTATGTCCGAGGCGAGTTGCAATACCGTTGTATGATGCCTTGAAGAAAGAATTACAGGTTCTACAAGAACAAAAAGTAATATTTCCAGTCGAGAAACCAACAGAATATTGCGCCGGTATTGTCGTGAGACCGAAGGATGATGGAAATATAAGGCTTTGTGTAGACTATACAGAACTAAATAAAAATGTTTGCAGAGCAAGGTTGCAATTACCTTCTGTTGACGAATGTTTAGCGCAAATAGGTGGCGCACGATATTATTCCAAACTAGACGCTAACAAGGGCTACTTTCAATTACCCTTGGAAATGAAATCTAGACTCCTTACTACATTTTTGACACCGTTCGGTCGGTTCGCATTTAACAGAATGCCCATGGGAATAGCGTGTGCCAGTGAAGTTTTTCAAAAGAAAATGCAGAACATGATTGAAGGCATTGAAGGAGTAATTTGTTGTCAAGACGACATTTTGATAACTGGTAGATCCTTAAAAGAACACGACACAAGATTGAAACAAGTTCTTAGACGGATGTCCGATGAGGGAATAACACTTAATAAAAATAAATGCCAATTTCGAGTACAAGAATGTACATTCTTAGGACATCTGATTACAAGGAATGGGATAAAGCCTTGCCCCGATAAAGTTGATGCTATTCTCAATATGCCAAATCCAAAGGATGTTACTATTGTACGTAGTCTTTTGGGGATGATTCATTACCATCTCAAATTCCTTCCAAATTTGGCAACTATCACCAAACCATTACGTGACCTACTAAAGGTTAAAGATCGGTTGAAGAATGAGCAAGGTATCATATGGACGAAAGAGTGTGAAGACTCTCTGAACCTCATAAAAGAAAATTTGACGAAGCCCACATCTTTAGCTTTATTTGACCCGAAAAAGAAGATAAGGGTATCGGCAGATTCAAGCTCCTACGGTTTAGGTGGGCTTATAGAACAATATGAATCTGGACAGGGAATTTGGAAACCCATAAGTTTTGCATCTCGCGCCCTGACTCCAGCTGAAAAGAATTATGCTCAGTTGGATAAAGAAGCTCTAGCATTGACGTGGGCTTGTGAGAAGTTCTCGATGTATCTTATAGGTCTACCCGGGTTTGAACTGCGGACGGATCATCAACCTTTGGTCAAGATTCTTGGCGACAAGCCCATTGCCGAGCTGAATGCACGTATGCAGAGACTTCGTGTTCGTTTAGCCCGTTTCACATATAAAATTATCCACGTTCCGGGCAAGTATTTACACTCCGCCGACCTACTTTCTCGGGCACCATTACCTTTTCCCCAGTCGATGGCCGATGAAACTGAAGAAGTGGAAGACATGCTAGCGATTCAAACTCAAATTAAATCGCTCCCAATGTCAGATTGCCTGCTTGAGGAAGTTCGCAGAGGTCAGGAAGTGGATGATGTCTGCTATATTATAAAGGAATACATAACATACGGCTGGCCAGATAAAAGAACACTTGACAGTGACTTGCAGCCATTTTACCCGTATAGAGGTGAGTTGGGGTTACAGGATAATCTTATCATGAGAGGTCACAGATTATTTGTTCCGAACAAATTGCAAAAAGATTTTCTGCAGCGATTGCACCAGGGCCACCTGGGAGTAGAGAAATGTCGCCGACGTGCTCGTGAATCAGTATGGTGGCCCGGGTTATCCAGTACTATAAGAACAATGGTTCAACAGTGCCCGCAGTGTATTGAGCACAGGAGAAATCCTGTTGAACCTCTTATAACATCAGATATTGCGAAATATCCTTGGGAAATGGTAGCGATTGATTTATTTACTGCAAAACAAAAGGATTACTTAGCAGTAATTGATTATTACTCTAGATTTCCTGAGCTAGTCACTTTAACTACAACAACTTCATCAGCTGTCATTTCGCATCTGAAGGTCATATTTGCCAGATATGGAGTCCCGAGGATAGTGCGAACTGACAATGGACCACAGTTTAATTCGGCAGAGTTCAACACATTTGCGAAAGATTGGGGTTTCACGCTTAACACTAGCAGTCCTCATGCACCATGGAGTAATGGAATGGCAGAAGCTGGTGTAAAGATTTTAAAAAATATAGTCCTGAAATGTGAAGAGCCAATTTTAGGACTGATGGCCTATAGAAGTGCACCGGGTGAAAATGGATATAGCCCTGCACAATTGCTATTTGGTCGTAGGATTCGCACAAATATCCCCACGACATCCGATCGTCTTATTCCAAATTGTCCAGATTTAAAAATCATTGATGAAAAGGAACAGATAATTAAAAGCAGAATGAAATTAAATTATGACAAAGGACACAAAGTCAAGTGTTTATCTGATTTGCCTCCTGGCGTCAAAGTATGGGATACGATTTCAAGCTCTTATGCAACAATATTAAGCAAAAGGAGTGAACCTAGGAGCTACAATTTAAAGACGGATAAAGGAAACCTCATACGCCGGAACAGACGACATTTGATTCCCGCCGGGGAGGCAGATCAGCAGACAGGATCTCATGATAGTCATGATTCATCAATAATAGAATACGACTGCCAAGAAGGAGAGACGCTCGAAGAGGCTAGAGATTCATCGCCCTTATTCCATGATTGTGAAGGGTGTGAAGACGAAGACCAACCAGCGGTGCCAGAGTCTTACAGGTCGCGGTTCGGGCGATGCGTCCGGCCTCCACAGAGACTCGATATTTAGCGCTTCACTTCATTTCTTTTATATTTTTATTTTATCCAAAGAGAGGATGTTTAGTTAACCTCTATGGTTCTCTCATGTTTCATGACGTATCATGTCAATGTACGGATGGTTATTATAATTCTTGCAATAAAATATCTTAGTTAAATATTAACCGAGTTCCTAATTAAACACTGGCCCCCGTCAAGGTAAGTATGCATAGTCATTTCATTTCCCGCGGCTCAAAAAAAAAGGGTTATACTCACGCGAACTCCTCGTACGTCTTAGCAGTGTGTATGGCGTCGCATTTGACGTCATTCACGCGTTTGTACTGGCGGTCGGCCTCCACGCAGTGCTGGAGCTGGCCTTCCATGGCTGCGAAGTCCTCAGGGTTGAGTGGTTTGTCCATTTGGAGTTCAATCTTAGACACAGTGAGTGAAGGAAATTTTAGTGTTATGACATCGATCAAATAGGTTGGCAACCATGACAACTAGCAAGACGGAGGGTGCTGCGTTGCGTTGGTTGCCTAGGGACACCAACACCCGTACTTATAGTGAAAAATAGTTATTTGTTCAACAAGAGAGCAAAGTTGGTTTTTGCTGCGAGTGATGATTTTGAATCCCGAGTAAGCGAAGGATTCTATTATTGAATCACGAGCGTAGCGAGTGATTCTAGGTTAGAATCCTGAGCGTAGCGAGGGATTCAAAGATACGAGACGTAAACAACTTTGGTCTCGTGTGAGACATACAACTTTTCACCTCAGCAGCGAGAACAACACAGCGTGAAGCTGGTAGGGCCAACGCAGATCTTCCGTTGTGACCATTTGGTGAATACACGACTAAATAACGACACGATCGCATATGCATCAATCACAAGCATTTTTGCAAAATACAAATAAAATAAAAAGTGGAAAAAATAAACATGAAACAGATAAAACCTGTCACATACATACATACATACATACATTAAATCACGCCTGTTTCCCAGAGGGGTAGGCAGAGACCACTTCTTTCCACTTGCTACGATCTTGACAAATTTCTTTCGCTTCTTCCACATTCATACATCGAGTCATGCACGCACGTCGGTTTCGGGTACTTAAGATTCGGCCCTTTTCCAGTATTTCACCGATTTGAACCTGTCACTCAACTTGATAATGCCGTAGTGCAAACACAACTTTATACAGCTTTATGTAGTCTGTGGCTTTAAAAAAAACCTAACTAGGCCTTGTCTATGGCTATTGGCTATGGCGGACAAATTAACAAAAATTACATCGTCATTTACATTACATTACATTTATTTATTTTTAAGTACAATAATCCCGCTATTTTTGAAATGCGTTCTGAAACTGCCCCCGCGGTTTATGTCACGAAATTAAAGATTGTTAAAACGATAACAAAATTATGAAGATACATGATAAACTTCTTATTTTTCATTAATTTTGTCTTCAAAACATTAAATAAAAAAAATGATTGTACCTACTGTATAAAATAGTTATAATAAACACATTTTTTTTTTTTTTTTTTTTTTAATAATGGCTTTGTTATCTTTTAGCCAAATACAAAAAAAACACATTTCAAACTTGAACAGATAGTTTTATTTGCAATTTACGGTTATGTGTGCATCCGAACGTGCGATTCTTTTTGGGCCTACTATGTGTGGCCTTTGAAAATCGAACTTCGAATCAAGTTGTTTCTATCTCTCGCTTTTTTCCTATCGAAGTGAAAGTGACAGAACAAAGAGTTAAATTTTTTCGAATGTTGTGAGTAGCCCCAGCACTGCTCACGGCATTTAAAAAAAATAATTAAAAAGCTACTTTGCCTCTCGCTCGCAGCAAAATTGAATTTTGCTCACTGTTTTTAAGCAGCAAAACCTGCTTGTTTGAGCTGCTGAGGTGAAAAAGTAATTACTTGAGTATTAGTAGTGTCAAGTCATATAAAAATCGTTGCTTAAGTCATTACTTTTACTCAAGTAAGTAATACATTTTCTTGACCATAGCCTGATCGCAAACAAAAACAATTATAACTTCATCATGTCCATCCACTGTCTATCTGTATGTGTCTGCATAGGGTTATATTATATCACATACACTAAATACTCGTAATTCAGATTTGATTAAAATCCCGAATGATCATAAATAAATACCCTCAAGGCTTCATCCCAGAGTGAGGTAGGCAAAGCCACAGAATTACCAACAACTCCAACAACTTATTGTTGATTCTATAACCACATTTTGCACAAACAGGCTAAGATAAATAAATAAAATAAATAAATATCTTATATACCTATCCCCAAACTACATACTTACATACGTACATACTTATATGTATACTTAAATACATAGAAGATATCCATGACTCAGGGACAAATACTCGCGCTCATCACACAAATTTCACCGGGATTTAAACCCATGACCGCTAGCTTCGAAGGCATGGTCACTACCAACTAGGCCAGCGCGTCGTCAGAATTACCTATATAATATGTTTTGATAGACTTTATTTTTTTGGTATCGCTTGTAAATCAGTTTCATAACATAACCTAACCTACGTAGGTATAGCAATTAAAACATGCATTTAAACTAAAATAGCTCCAGCATAACATAAGTTTAAAAAAAAAGTAAACAATATTCCATGAAAAAACGTAATTTTATGGTGTCCCGTCTGCATATCTATCTTTTTTTTTCTGTTTCGTCGTTGATATTGTATCCGAAAATTAAAAAATCAACAACTTAGTGCGGTTACCAATCGCAGTTATGAAAATAACAGCAATTGTTGACCAAACAACGCTTGGTAGTTGACATAGTCAAGCCGAACGCCTCGTGTGAACCAATACACGATAACACCGGAATTACAACTTGTAAATAAGGAACCGCAAACGAACTGGTTCGCAACACAACGTGTTTAAGTCAAAATAAAACATTGTATATCGACGACCGTAATCTAAATTGACGTAAGGGACAAAATGGCGAAAATGAGTTATGAATGGAGTTCTGTTCAGTTTTTTTTTCTCTATCGATTGGTATAGGTGACATCTCAATAGCCTTAAAAAACATGCCCCTTACAGCCTTAAGAAAATGTTACTTTTACTCCGTATTTCAAACAAATACGACGTATCGATAGCAATAAAAAAAAGTTCATTTACTTCTTGGTGTAACATTCATCTTCGCAATTTACCTAACGCTGTAAGGAGCCATTAAATAAGTAAAGGTACGATACATCATTTAACGTTCTCAAAATTATCTACAAAAACAAAATTCATTCTATCACAATTAGATGTAACTATAATTTTCTAAATTTATCTACGTCGTAAAAGACTATTCTGTACTTAAGCAATTGTACGATACGCAGTTTTGCTTTCACAAATGTAAGGCAACAGTGACCCTTACGGTAATTTGTAATTGTTTCAAATGTTTGCTAAGAGTATATACGACATTTTTTTACAAGTAAAATGTCAAAACTACCGTCCCTTACATTAAAACATAGCTGCAAAATTTTAACTATTACCAAAAATGTAAGCGTTATCTCTTTCGTTAGATGGCATACGAAGTGTTCGTCAATATAGCTAAATTAGTCTAACGCACTTAAAGTTGCTTGAGGGTGAAAGAGATCTCACTATCACCTCGTGTATCAAAAACATTGCAGAAAGAGCATGTCGCTCCTGGTAGTGGTTGACAATGTTGCCGCTTCATCTGATTTTTAGGAAATCTACTGAATTTTCTTGACAATCTATTGATTTTTGAGCCTTGGACTTCGATTGAAAATATGGCTATAAATGCATTTAAAATAATATTCCAAGGGTTTGTTTGTTTGTGCAAACAGAGTATAAAGTATTTACAATAACACGACACGTGATAACTATAATTTTACAATAGAAATAAAATAAAATAATTTTAATGAGAATACTCTATACATAATTCAATTGTTAGTTTTCCAATAAAGCGTTTACATACATACATACGAACAAGAAAAAAACAGTTTTATAATCATTTATTCAAAGGTATGTTCGACTGATAAAAAAACTATTCGTTTTTCGAATTACACCTGGCTACACTGAATTGAGTGCTGCCGCTGCTTGCTCAGTTCTGTTTTGCACGAGCACTCGTCTTCACGCACGTTTAAGTACTTAATAATAAGGAAGGCAACCGAGATTTGATAACGATGAATAGGAACAGTATTGAATCACTCTTAGCTCGACGCAATAAATTACTGCGGGATCGAGAAGAGTTATTGCAGTAAGTATTTTATTTAATAAAATATCAAGGTTTCGGCTACATGCAATTACCGTGTTTGTGTCTTCTTATGTAGGTATATTATTTTTCAAGTCTTTAGAAATGCTATGCTAACCAAAATACTTTGTTACGTTTCTAAATACATTAAAATATATCTATTCATTCTTGGTATTACGACATAACTTCCTAGGAAAATACCAACTAAGTTACTTGTGTGCTATTTTGTTAAAATAAACTTAATAGAGGACCAAACTATTGTTTAAAGTACTAATCTATACTTTAAACAATAGTTTGGTCCTTTATTAAGTTTATTTTAAGAATTTTTGGTCCGTTTATACAATTCTGGTATCTGAACACCAGTAAGTATTTCGACCCTATTAAGATAGCATTTGGCCTAATTGTACTACTATTATTAAGTTCTAATTGATACTGTCGAATTAAAATTGCTTATGTTTTTACATTTCTAATCGTTTTTACACCGAATAGTGTATTTTGTTTTATTTTATTACTTGTTACTAGCTATTGACGTATTAAAGAGAGCTCATAATGGCGTATAATATATAGTGATGTATCATTGCAATATAATTATAAAAACACTCGTTTACAATAACACGAGAGCAACGAATAACTTTCATTAGAATTGTCTTATCTCTTTTACTTCTTCAGAACACTTTACTTTAATTAAAAACCTTGTATATTGCCGATAGTAAAAGAAAAATGAAGATTTAAATAGTGAAAGTCCTGTAAACACACAAGTACCACTACATAATTGCGATTCCGAGCTCTGGCAAATTATGTCTATACTTAGGTACATGATTGATCTCTTAATTTTTCTAATAAATAACACATTTACATTTTATGTTTTGGTTTATTATTCCACCTAAGATAATTTCCCATGTACCTTTTACGCCCTGTCATTGATTAGTTTCAATGGAGTTACGACCACTTTAATTTCGTTTCTTTCAATTTATTTGTAGATACATCAAATTCACTCTAAAGTCAACTGTTGAAGAAGGGTGTATTGGACATAATGATTTTTTTTTTTTGACGTAAGGGACATGCTATCTCAGTAACTAAGCGTTAAATGATAAATTGAATTATTTGTAGTTAAAGGGTTAAAGAAAATAAGTAATTGGCTATTATCAGTTACATGATACGTAAACAAACAAAAAAAATATGAATTTAAAATGAAAAAAAAAACAGTTTTTTGGCTCTCCTGAAAAGTAGCCATTTGTCCCTTACGTCAATTTAGATTACGGTCGTCGATATGTAAACAAACGTTATAACATTAATAATGCCTGCGTTTTTAATTTGGGTCATTTTAAATCGTTACGTGATTAAAACGGCATCTTAAGTTATAGGTTCGACCGTAGTAACTCGGATTTACGCAACTTTAACTAGTGTACCTACTTAATTCTGAAAGATGCAGCTAGAGTCATAATTAACCATGTTAATTTACGTACGCAATTCACGTAAATAGCTAGCAAACAAATGACAATCTAAAACATATACAGCAAAAGAACAAAAACTGGCACCTTAGTATTTTCGATTAATATTTTAAAGTCCTACAAGTGTGTGTTCCGGTTCACTAATTACCAAATCATCATTTGACAAACTACCTATATCATTTTACAAACTTTCATTACGCAAAGAGATACTTCCCGCCGCATTATTTTACAATTTCGTGTAGGTAGTCTAAAGCCTAACCTAACCTAACTTTAATAAGCCCATGTAATCCTTGCAATATGTACTGGTTTAAGAACAAACACGTTTTTGCGAAATTAAAGTTTGTATAATGATATACTTAGTTTCCCAAATGATGATTTGGTAAAAAGTCAGGATAACGTCGTCGTCATTGTCCCTGGTGCAAAGCAACATCCTGCTTACCTCTCCCAAACGTGAATAGAATAGTTTCATCTAAATTACGAATAAAATTGTTTCAAGTTCTGACATATTGAGCAAGTTCACTTTGCAGTTGTGTACAAAATTGGTTTGTTTTCACCGCTTTAATGCTTTTACGATAAAGTGACGCGACTAGCATACATATACCTAAGTGTTACTCGCCAAAGCGTGCCTGCGTTGCGCTGCGCCGGATCTCACAACTCGCTCGGTTACTAAACAACTTGCCGGCGATAACATGATTAAATGTAAGTACTTTCAAACGTTTCGTCTTTGGTAGATTAAGTTAACTTGTTTCTATCGTGGAGGAATTTAGTTGGTTGCCTATCGCGCGGCTGCTGCGTCCGCTGTTTCGTTTGTTTGTTTGTCCGAAACTTTGAAAATCTTTTTTCTCCGAACCCATTAACTTTTCATAATGTGTAAAGGGAACGTACGTTAGGTTAGGTTAGTTTTATATTATAACAATCCAAAAAAGTAAAACGGTTTCAGAGAAAACTGTTTTTCGAATAAACGAAACAACGAATAAAAATTAATGACTAGCATAGAGGCATTCCATCTTAGTCCTCAGGGTTGGCAACGCATTTGCAGTCTTAAGATTGCATTGCATTCTTGTGAATGCGAATGTCTATGAGTCACAGTTTCCACTTACCATCAGGTGGCCTGTGTGCTCGTTTGTCTACTCTATGGCATAAAAAAAAAAAAAAAAAACGGACATAAGTTTTACGCCCACTTACGCACTCCGTTATGCTTAAGGTAGGCTGTAGGTTAAATGACAAGATGATAGTAGAGATACAGCCGGATGCACAAAATCATAGCTCAATTTACCAAAGCCTTTGTAAGCCAAACGGAGTCCGTACGGAGCCCGCTCCGCTCGCAGGGGAATGCAGGCATTAAGATAGGTAACCGTTTAGTTTGATCAGTAGCTACCATACTCTACTACACAGAGATGTACAGTCAACCAATTTGAATCAAATGCGATATATTTTATGATACGATCCCCCAAATATAAAAATTAACAAGGATATACACATAATGGTTTTTTAATAGCAATCCAACAATATATCATCCCTTTTGTTTGTTCAATAAAGTGTTTATATACATTATAAATACAATATTATTATATTACAAAGCAAAAAATAATACCCTAGCTGCCCTAAATACCCTACAAAACCCCCTTTTTTACCTATTTCATCATTGACGCTTGAAGGGTTGGGCCGCCCTGCCGGAGCAGGTTATTCCACCCTGTGATGATGATGATAGGTGATCATCATGCGTGCGCGGTGTAAATGTGTACAAAATGTCAGACAGACGGACATGGCATAACGTTGAGGGTTCCTAGTCTGACTTTGGAACCCTAAGAACAGTTTAAAACCAAAAAGCATTGCTAAGATATGAAAACTTGACAAATGAGAAAGTTGGGAAACGTAAATTTTAACTAGAGGTAGGTACCCAATTATACAACGTGTCCTCAGCCTATGGACATAGACGACGCTACACGTTTATTAAAGGGTATTTTTGACCAATATGCAAGGTAATTAAACCATCGGTCTAGTATTTACCGAAAAAACTACGGTTTTAAAAAAATTGCCTTTGGAGCACCCTCTATTTACTCTATTAGATATTCACCTATTCCGATCGTGTGTTGTCTGTTGATACACACACATATCCCTGCATTTGAATTCGACATGCGTTTCACACTCACACAGGCATCTCTTTTCATCTTATTCGCGTCAATAATAATATAGTATGCTACTTTTTTCTCTCGTTTAACTGGAATTAAATTTGTTAGAAAAAAATATTTTTGATTTTAATTCTAATTAAAACAAAAACTGTTTCACAGCATTTGTGAGAAGTCGTATTGCGAGGGTGTTCATTCTGTGTCCATAGGATGGGGACACGTTGTATATTTCTTCATAAATTACATTTCAGTTAAGTACCAAAACATTACAAACTTAATTTTAAACTCTTTCCTCTTTATTCATAAACACGCTAAAAACCTATTGTAGTTAAAGTATTAATTACCCTTTTCTGACGTAATCGAATTTAAATCGGAATATAACAATACCTACTGTGTGGCGGTTCGGAACCTTCGGTGCATGAGTTCAACTTCCACTTGACCGGTTTTTTTTTTCACCAGATTTGCCGTTCATCCTCAGCCTCGCCACGAGTATGGAGCTCACCTCCCTCGAACTGTTCGATGACTTCGGTACTGATCAAATGCCAATGGGCGTCGCAGACAATACTCTCAATCATGAACTGAAGTATCCTGAACTGCATCTCAACAGGCTCAATAAAAGTACCTTTCCCACTAAGAGCCTAGTTAAAACCAGTACAGATAGAACCGTCAATACATGGAATACTTTACCGGAGGTCAGAGGGGTCAGTCAAAGTGTCGCTACTACTGAACACTCAATTAATGCCAGTACGGGTGACACCGTCTATGATCCATGGAGTGCTCTACTGGAGATTGGAGAATCCGAAGGAAACGACGCGTCTGATGGAAAAATAACAACCAGTGAAGAAACCGTGAATCAGGATCCATTAAGTACATTTCTGGAGGTTGAGAGGCTGCATGCAAACACCACGTTTACTGAGAAGTCATTAAATTCTAGTAGCGACGAAACCGTCCATCTGGACCCATTACAAGCTTCTCTGGAGGTCCAGAGGCTCCATGCAAATAGCTTGTTATTTAATATGAGTACAATGAAAACGGGAAGTGATGAAACCCTTAATCAGGTTCCATGGAATTATTTACTAGACGTCGGAAGACCCAGTACAAGACTCGCTACTATTAAAAACTCAACGATGACCAGTACGGATAAAACCGTCTATCCGTTGTATGATCTTCTGGAGGTAGAGGGGCTCCATGTAGATAACGCGTCGACTGAGAGATCGATGAAACCCAATGGCCGTGGAATCTTATTTCATGATGCAAGGAACGCTTCATTAGAAGTCGGAAAGCTCAGTGTTACTTCTACTGAAAACTCAATGATAACCAGAAGTTATACAACCGTCTATCAGGATTTATTGCATGCTTCTCTGGAGGTAGAGGGGCTACAGGTAAATAACGCGTCTACTGAGAGGTCTATGAAATCTAATAGCGGTGGAACCGTCCTTCTGGACCCGGCGGTTGAATGGCTCAGTATCAATGTCACTACTACTAAAAACTCAACAAAAACCAGTAGCGATGAAAATATCTATCAGGATCAAATAAATGCTTTACGAAAAGTTCAGACATTCCCTGCGAAAGGCTTTAATAAGAGTTTAGTGAAAACCAGAGGTGATAAAATGGTCAATCAGTATCTATTGAAATCTTTCCTGGAGCTCGGGAAGATCGATAAAAGTGTCGCTACTACTAAAAACTCAACTAATGCCAGCAAAAATAAAATCGTCAATGAGGAGCCTTGGGACCCTTTAAGAGAGCTTGAGAAGCTCAATGCAAATAGTGCTACTACTGAAAGCTCAATGACAGTCAGTAGCGTTGATGACGTCAGTCTAAATCCATGGAGCTCTTTATTGAAAGTTGAAAAGCTCAATAAAAGTGTTGTTACTACTAAAAACTTCACTGCAGACAGTAGCAATAACGTCAACAATCAGGATTTATTGAACCCTCAGATGGAAGTTGAAAAGCTACGTAAAATTGTCAATACTACCATGAACTCCACAATGAGCAATATGACCGTCAAACAGGTATCAGGGAATGCTTTACCGGAGCTTGCAGGACTTGATAAAGGTGTCGGTACTACTGAACGCTCAATAATCCCCAGTAGCAATATCACCCTCGGTCAGAAATCAACGAATATTTCATTGGAAGTCCAGAGGCAGCATTCAAGTATCGGTCTTTCTGAGAGCTTGGTCCTTGCAAGTACTAACGACACTAACAAGGAAGGATTTTTAAAGGTTACCGTCGGATATAGGAGAGCGGTACGTTATTTTTCCTCTTCTTCTTTCTGTGCCTCTCCAACTAGTCGAAGTCGGCAGTCAGCTCCGTATACTTCTCCCGGTCTTTCGCGAGGGTGAACAGCTCCTCGCCACTCTTGATTCCGGTCTATTCCCGCATGTAACGCAGTCACTTCTTTCTCCGGTCAACAGCTTTTCTTTGACACTTTCCCCGTCATTATATAGTTTGTATCTGGAGTGCTTAAGCACGTTCACTCGTTCGCGTTTCTTCTCAGCTCGACGTAGCACTTCAACATCAGTGAGTAGTATATTTTTCTCTACTATATTAAAAAAAGGAATTCCAGCTCAAAGTTAGACACACCTAGCACAATTAAGCCAGTTCCCCGCTGACCGCTACCGCGCTAGTAAATACATATATTCGAGGCTTTGACGCGCAATGGACCACGGGCTATAGCGTACGTATCGTGCGCTACAGTCCCTTACAGGCTTCGCCCTTATCCACGTGGCTCGTGTGTAGTTGTGTAACAGTTGAGAAAAATCATTTTTAGAAAAGCTAGAAAAATAACCATGATATAAGCCAACAAATATTTGTTCCTATCTCTTTCTAGCAAAATCGAATTTAAAAACATGGAATATGATTGATTACCTGGAATCGCTATCTAATTAGCAGTTTCAAATGCTTGTATAATACGTATTTTTTGGCCGATTTAATTTTCATTTCACTGTTGGTGATCTCTTTTACGCAATTTTAATATTTTGTTGAGAAATACGAATTTAAATTCCATGCATATTTCATATTCCGGCTTCACTGTTATAGAAACCCACGCCTACGACAACCGCGTTTCCCCTCTCCCCGCTAACCCTCTCCGGCTGCCCAGAGGAGGAGCAGCCCCGGAACTTCGGAGCGTATGAGGTACCCTCGCAGCGCGACCTGGTGCTCCAAGTGAGGACGACGCTGCTGGGATCCTACAGGGCCTACCATCGGAGGGCGCTTCGGGTACTCAAGCAAATGAAAGAGGTACCACAACACGTCCACTGCTGGACATAGGAACTGTTACCAGTAATATATTACACTGAGCGGGTGCACCGGCTTTTTCACGCGCCAGCTGTCATTCAACCGTCATTCAATCGACAGCAGTGTCATGATTTTTACGCTGCATTGCCGGTCTAGTGTATACATAAAACGGACACGCTACACGCTTAGATGTTTTTTGTAACGTAACTACAAATTTACTGTTTTACGGTTGTACTTAACAAGTCAAGGTAATATCTCAAAAGTTAAAACCTCTGAGACACATTAAGCGACGAGCAAGAAAATACAAGATGTGCAAATCGCTATGTGGCCAAATACAAGACGCATAAAATAACGTAAACCGTTATCGATACTTACTTTACCCGATACTACAGTGTGTCCCTGGATAAAGTGCACAAACGAATAGGGATGAAACTAGACACAATTTTATCGACAAAAAAAATTATAAAAAAAAATTACCACCTTTATTTATTTTTTTATGATTTTTAAAAAAAAGTCATAGTACGCAGAGGACCTCATCGGAACAAATCAAGATATTTTGGCTCCTGTGGGCTCTATTGATTTGAAACAAACGAAATTATAATCACAAAAGTTTATTTGTGTCAATGAAAATACAAAAAAATGAGAAAAAATGACATAAACCCTAAAAATAATGACTTTTCCTATGAATTTTGTGTTTTTTTTCTCGAATTTTTAGTATTTACTCGATTTACTCAAAATTATGCCCATCTTACCACATGTTATTTTTACCAGTAATGGTTGTGTATCTCATTGCCTTTTATTTAAAAAAATAACCAAGTGTCTCGCACAATTACAAGATCCTTAATGAGCGGCCAAACAAAGACATTGCGTTTACACTTAATTAGGTAGCCGCTCAGGTTGAAACCCTTAATGGAGGATTAGGATTACATTTTGGGTATGGGATTATAAAATCAAACGAATTATGGAATTTCATAATTACTTATTTAATGTAATAACTGTTCAAAATGCCCACCCCGCTCTTGCAAACACAATCCTGCACGTACTGCTATTTGTTGAGTTGCTCGACGTATCATTTCCGGGTTATTTTTTATGTAATTTACACAATGGACAATTCTGCCACGCAATTCCTCTTCTGTGTTGATAGGGACGCTGTATACCCTCTGTTTCATTGTGCCCCAAAGGAATATAATCCAGTGGTGTCATGTCTGGTGAGCGTGCTGGCCACGCCACTGGCCCTTGTCGGCCAATCCAACGATTAGCATAAGAGGCGTTGAGAAATCCCCTTACGTCAAGTGCGTAATGGGCCGGGCATCCATCCATTTGTAAATACATTGTTCTTCTAGTCTCCAAGGGCACATCCTCCAATTCAAGGGGCAGATCTTCTCTCAAAAGTTCTAAAAATCTGGGACCGTTCAAAGTTCTGGGGAGAAAAATAGGGCCAATGAACATGTCACCAATTAGTCCAGCCCACAGATTTATCGAAAACTGCACTTGAAATTTTGACGACCTTTTGAGGTGAGGATTTTCTCCCTTGGGGTTCCATTCATGTAGATTCCTGCAGTTTGTGATCCCATGTCGTGTAAACTGACTCTCATCCATCCACAGAATTTTTTGGGTGAATTCAGGATCGTTCCTGATCTGCCGTTGAATCCAAGAAGACAGCACACATCTTGGTACCCTGTCTACGTCGTCGTGTAGATGTTGAACTCGTTGGTAGTGGTATGGGTGAAGACCTTCTTTTTTAAAAATCCGCCAAACCGATGATTTTGAAACTCCATGCTGCAAGGCCAACCGCCGAATACTGGTCGTCGGATCAGCAAATAAACTTCTTAGTATGGCTTCCTCAACAGCTCCATCAATCACTACTCCTGCTTGTTCTCGGCGATCTCGATCCAATCGAAGTCCATTCGACAATCGTCTGTGAAGTTCTTGAAAATTACGAGCAGACGGTACAGGTCTCCTGTTCGGGAATGCTGCCATGTATAATAAACGAGCAGCTCTGGCATTACCTCTCGCCATTCCATAATAAAAGTGGATGTCGGCGAGATCTCTGTGCGTGAACTCACTTAAACGGGGCATTTTATGAAATCCTGAGATAGTAGAAGTAGTTGTAACTGAGAATAAGTAACGACGAATGATTCGAAGTAACTGATGAACTAAACCTTATCTTATCACTATTTATGCTAATCCTAACATGTATTCCCCGCCCCACCCCAAATAAAATTCAATAAAGAGTAAGGACAATAATCTACCTGGGCGACAACCTAATTAAGCGTAATCATTATGTCATTGTTTGGCCACTCATTAATAATCTTATAATTGTGCAAGAAACCCAAAATGTAATCCTAATCCTCCATTAAGGGTTTCAACCTGAGCGGCTACCTAATTAAGTGTAAACGCAATGTCTTTGTTTGGCCGCTCATTAAGGATCTTGTAATTGTGCGAGACACTTGGTTATTTTTTTAAATAAAAGGCAATGAGATACACAACCATTACTGGTAAAAATAACATGTGGTAAGATGGGCATAATTTTGAGTAAATCGAGTAAATACTAAAAATTCGAGAAAAAAAACACAAAATTCATAGGAAAAGTCATTATTTTTAGGGTTTATGTCATTTTTTCTCATTTTTTTCTATTTTCATTGACACAAATAAACTTTTGTGATTATAATTCCGTTTGTTTCAAATCAATAGAGCCCACAGGAGCCAAAATATCTTGATTTGTTCCGATGAGGTCCTCTGCGTACTATGACTTTTTTTAAAAAATCATAAAAAAATAAATAAAGTGGTAATTTTTTTTTATAATTTATTTTGTCGATAAAATTGTGTCTAGTTTCATCCCTATTCGTTTGTGCACTTTATCCAGGGACACACTGTATACGATCCACTCGCTTTGCTCCAGGCTACCAAAGCATCATGGCCGCGGGCGAACAGCTGTCACGCCACGTCCAAACTGATGTACCAGCGCTGCGTGCGCCGCGTCAGCCAGCGCTGCGAGCTCACCGGCAAGAGCCTTGTGATAGCGCTGGAGTCGCTGAAAGAGGATGTCATGGATCTTATACAGGTTGACACCATCGCCATTCACTACCTTCTACATATATTTAAAATGCGAAAGCGAGTTCGCTTTTCTCTTTACCGATACTACAACTACTTGGGAACTGCCGATTGATGATGTACTATCAGCCCAAAAGAACCCTGACCCGCCACAGAACAGTGTCACGTTATGATTCAAGTCGTAAGAAGTGTCAAACAAATTGTTTCATAATTTCACTGTTACACGGGTCTATGGTGGGTCAGAATCCCATTTTACTGATAGTACCTATAGGAAGTGAAAGTTGTATGTTTAGACCATCTGTTTGGACCCGTGCACCTAGCGTTCCATAGTCTCGAGAGAGACAGGCGAGTGGGTATGTATGTATGCAGTGCCGATTTTGATGAAATTCGATATCTCTATAACTAGCAAAATTAGAGCCTTTAGAGCCTTATGTGTCCTACCGCCGGCGAGGAAGCGATTGGCTATCGACCATTTTCTCTCTCAAGAAACGAACAAAGGATAAACTTCCCGTGTCAATAAAAGAGACACATAATACTAATAATAGTTGATCGCTGGTTCTACTCGCTTCCCACTCATCGTCGGCGGTGGGATCAGTGACTTAAGCTTTAATTTTTTTGACATTTTTAAATTGGAGAAATATATCTTTCCGTGTACGGTAAAACGTGGGCATTCACGACGGCTTCAAGCTGAATAGTACAGTCACGAGATTAAATTTGGTACCAACATTAGGTATAAAGTCAATCCGACATTGTACAACAAATAAGGTTGACTGTGCTAAAATTTACATATGACTTGACATCTCTAATGACATTGACGACTTCAAGCGTATTTTTCTTGAAATAAAAACCTTCCTCTTGAATCACTCTATCTATTAAAAAAAACCGCATCAAAATCCGTTGCGTAAGTAGTTTTAAAGATCTAAGCCTTATCTAAGCATAGATAGGGACAGACAGACAGACAGCGGGAAGCGACTTGGTTTTATACTATGTAGTGATAGTGATGTGTCTCTTTTATTGACACGGGATCTATATCTTTTGTTCGTTTCTTGAGCGAGAAAATAGTCTATAGGCAGTTTTCAATACAAGGCTTTTTCCTATGTTACAATATCATGTAATCTGTTGGGTATTATAGAAAACTGACCAGTTAGTTAACTATAAAATTGTAAATAAAATCAGATTCCATGCTGAGCGTGGAAAAAACTTATGAGGGTGGGAAATAGAGCCTGAATGGGTTCAAATACATACACTGCAGCTTCGCTCAGCTTTTCTCTTCGAACTTGTCCACTCCGGACACACTGCCATGTGTCTACATATTTTTACCCGTTATCATAAATTCTTAGAACTTCGTTCCCCTTCCTTCGCAGGGAAATATTTGCAATATTTCGGCCATGAATGTCGATCCGATCCAACTGATTAGGATTCTAGCCATGGAAAAGGTATCCCTAGAATTCGCTCTACCCGGCTTCCTGAGGCTGCTCAATGCGTGCAACGTATACTGTTCCAGGTTAGTACCTGCTGTGAACGATTTAATTTGGAAATATTACCGCTATTTTCATTAACGTCTTCCTCGGGGAAAGAAACGGATCAATCTATTATTTAATTTTGTTGCTAAGACTTATTTTGGTAACTATTATTTATAGTGTTTATATCATTCAAATGGTTTGTTTCAGAGGTCCAACAAAATATGCCAATTTCACTCAGAAGCGCATACAAAAAATGTCTGATCAAAAGCTTGTCGTCGAGCATTTCTTAACTAAACATAGCTATGCACAACTCATCAAAGGTGCAACGTAATTTGTTTTAAACTGGTCGCATCTATTCGGAACGCACCCACAAAGATGTATCGAGCTTTCACATGACTCGAGCATACCGCACACTAGATGGCGCTACCGTCTATGAACTTTTGACGTGAACTTGATTGAAAGTTTTTAGAATAACTTAACCAAAATACATAGCTAAGCTTTTTGCAGAATGTGCATAGTGATAACCGTGGGAAGTGAACAAAAACTGTAATCAAATTATAATACAATGCGTGAGACATGTCCGTGTTTTAACTCCTAGATAAGTTAATAAAAATCCTGGTGAAAATAATGTACCTTATTCACTCAAATAATTTAGTTTCTTAAAGGTAAGTGGCTTAATTATTAAGTTATTTCATATTTAATATAGGTCTCCTATATCTCTCGTATATAAAGTAGCTATACTGAAGTTTCAGTCATTACAACTGTTTATTATATCGTTTAAATTACGGGAAAGTACCACCTAATCAACTTTCTACTTTCTTAAGAAGTTATTTGTAAACACGTTAAATTATCCCCTTAATCTTCTCATGCTCTTTCACCGGGAAGGGATCTTACTAGTGAAGAAAATAATTTACACCTTTCACCAATAAATTCCTATCCTTTGTTTTGCCAGGAATTTGGAATTTAGTATCGTTCCCTAAGGGTTTTAATTAAAAAAAATTAAAACTATTAAAAATACTACCATGTCCTGTGCTTTTTCAAATAAAACGAGAATCAAAAATGCAATTTGCAAATAGTATAAACAATAGAATCAGTGAACAGAATTAGTTGGAGATTTTTTTAACTCAGTTAAACAGAAATATACAAATCAAATCATGTACTTCAAGTCACAGTTGAGTGCCATTCCCATGATTCTATGGAACCTTTTGGCAGCTGTTTTTTTTTATAATTGGCTAGTTTTCTCGACTTGGTAATTGTGGTAGGTATCATGCCGCAGTATATTGGTGATAACTACATTTTATGTCAGGGATATTTATTGGGTGTCTAAGGGCTGTATTAATAAACACATCTTGGCTGAGAAGCCTGTCACAAGATACGTCGAAGTAAACGTCAAACCATAGAACACAGTCATTTTTGACTCATCTCGAGATGAGCATTAGAATTGAGATTAGTTTATTAATACGGCCCTAATTCTGCTCTACCCATGACTTGAGCTACCATTGCACTGAGAGTTTACACAGCACATTTCCATATGGTCCACCCACACTTTGCGTTGTACTGTACCCTGCGCTACCCTGTACCAACTCCACTCATGTTAGAGACTTTTAAACTCTCATGTGCTTCAATACCAATCAACTCGTAACTTTCCTAACGTCTTTTGGTATGTTATTCTTATTTTATTAATACACTTTTGATGGTTAAATCATAATAAAGAGACTGGAACTAGTTTTTTTAACGTCCTGGCTTTACTTTCTATCTCTTTGCTCTTTGGGGGTTTTTTTGCAAAAGAAGCCACATTTTACCTATCCTACCTACTTTACGTCTTAAATAATTAGAATACATACATAAAAATGTCTGAGGATTTAAAATATCTGTACATCATTTTGCTATTTTGCAATGTATCCCAACACATTACAGTGCTACCATTTTCTTAACAGCTATCGGCAAGCTTCCTTTTTCTATGACACACAAGTGAAAAATGTCCTGTCAGTCATGAGTGCAAGTGTAATAACTGTGATAGCTATAGCCAGCTGAAAGCTAAGTATTAAGAAGCTGGGAATACTGTACATTGCAACATATCGAAATAATGTGAGTATGTAAACATTAAATGGAGATACAAAGTAATTAATCAATAATTTATTCCAAGGATTTTTGAAGACCTTTTGAGGTTAAACATTATGTTAGGTAACACAGTTTTAGCATAACCAACCACTGCAACAAATTGAGTTCTGGTAAAGAAAACTAAAAATATAAATGTTATACTTCTTATTTATTTCATTATGACACTTATAAAAGAATAAATTTAATTTCTTAATCATTATTAAAAGAACATCAGAATATCAGTCAGCCTTTACCTTATAATAACCTAATTGTTGTTTGACACAACCATAGATCCATTGTTGCACGGGTAACAAACACAAAATTATCGTTTATTAGCTTATAACTATAAATAATTCTTGAAAATTGATATTTTGGGCTTATTTGCAACTTAGAGGTCGAAAATATTCGACACGTTTCTATTACTAGAGGCATAACAGTATCATATTTTTCACCGCAATGCTGGGTAATATATTATTGCTGGTAAAAGTGGTAACTGTACTGTGAATATAGGAAATAAGGCCAGCAAAATGGCAGCTTGAGTGCCGTTCTGATGCAGCTGTCGTAACTGCATCAAAAAATATTCAAGTCAACTGAACTCAAACTGCCATTCTGCAACTGGATTGCAGTTCAAATGCTGTCCGTTTGCACCGGCCCTTAACCCTAGTATTTGTATAAGAACATTATTTTCCACTAGACTTGCCTTAACTAAATATATTAAGGCACGGATTCATACAGTTTTTCAAAACTTATTTGCATGAGGCATAGTTTCTTTAATGCTAAAATAAAGGCTGTGTTGCAGAAAATGCTGCACTAAAATTAAATTACTCTCAAGTAATAAATTGGAACACACAGGTATTGATCTAACAATTGTAAGGGAAGCAGATAAGAGTTTTTCAAAAAAAGTGTACATATTTAAGAAATTGTTACTTTAGTCAGTAACATCATGAAAATTAGTCATACTACGCCCATAGGCGGTATCTCAAATTATATATAGTCAATCCAACTGTTAGTATTATGGTCGCACTTGCTACAGGACCCGTCTGAGATACCACAATTTGTCCTTTTCATTTAAGTTAATTTTCGTGATGCAACAGACTAATGTCTTCTTAATTTTAAGACTATGTACAATTTATTTGAAAAACCAACAGATATTATAGTCATTTTTTACTCTTCTTTTTTTCTTTGTGGGACTTCTTGGCTTTAGATTTTTTAGATTTCTTCTTCTTTTTTTTGTGTCTTTCCTCTTCTGAACTGCTTTCAGAATCTGATGATGACGATGAGCTTGTTGATGATGAGCTTGATGATCTGATGACAAAATGAAAACATAAAATGACTGTAGAACAATCTATTACAATTATTAAGTAATTTGCTAAACCTTTTATTTTATATATAACCAGGGTAAAGTCACCAGTGGTCAGCCAGAGACCTGTAGTCGGCCTCTGCGTATACTTTGTAACAGTGGGAGGAGTACGAAAAAAATATTTCCCACTCTTCACACTCATATAAGGTTGATACATACCCATTTACAAACTATTCATTATTATAACATATATCAGCATCATGCTGTGCCAGGCATTGTGAATAACACACAAATGGCAGTTTGTGGAAGAGAATTGGAAAACTTTGTTCAGTTATACTTTTACAAATTAAACAATAACTACATAAAAAGAACAAGATGAAGCTACATACCTGTGTCTCTTCTTCTTACTCTTCAGCTTTTCCTTTGCTTTCCTCAGTTTCTCTTCCAACTTCTTCCGAAGCTCTATTTCCCGGAGGCTCTGGAGAGGCGTGGCGTAGTCCTGCTCACTGTCGCTGCTTGTGCTACTCACGTCCAGCACTATTTCCTTGTTTGGGTCCACCTGAAACATCAACCGTTAGGCCCAATACAATCAATCTCGAAACTTTAAAAATCTTGAATGGACTGTACTCTTCACTAGATCTGCCATCCTACTTAAAAAGGTGGCTAACTGCAATGTAGTAGTCAAAGCATTCTATACTCTATTGGTAACCACATAAAATTTAAAATGCTTATACTATTACTATGCAGTTAGCCGCCTTCTTTGGGATGGCAGAGTTGATAGCTTTATCCTCTCGGACGTTAGTGGTAACGGCGTCATGGCAGTACACTAAATATTCATTGATGAAAGTCTAAAATCACCAACCCTCCAGAGGTTAACGGTCTAGTTAATATGCAAATCATTTTGTCCAATAAGTTCATATTTATCTTGCTTGTGAAAAGTTTATAGAAAGTCACACAATCTCATATTATGCTCAGAAAGCAAGTCAAGTCAAGCATAGTAAAGTTATTAATGAAAACAAAAACATCCTGTACAAATGAACACTTCTATAACAGCTAGGTTGGATAGTGAACATTACTTATCGCTTAAGATAAAGCATACGCGAATTAACAAGCAGACTAAAAATAATAGAAGAATACTTACTTTTATGAAATTTCTACACTGAAAAGTTAAGTGGCCAGCATAACCACACTTTTTACAAGCCGCCCGCGATGAGTCCTTCCCGATTTTACCAATGATATCGGGGTAATTCGACATTTTTAACGTTATTTATTTATGTTAATATACGTCACTAAAAGGATAGATAGATAGATCTTTGTTTAGTGGCATATGTCATTTGTGTTGCCACTATGATTTCGCACTAAAAGGATTATATTTCACTTAATTTTACAAACAAATAGAACACCCACTTTGGAAACGTCATCCAATAAAGAACACAGGTTATAAATTGGTTTGCGTTTCGTTCGTCTTTGTAGCATCGCGCGCTTTACGTAAAAGTGGTTTCGAATTATGATGTTTTGAAATAGAATTTCAATTATTGTAGTTTCATTTGCCAAAACGTATTTAACTTGGATAGTAGAGAAATTAATTCAACTTTTTGGCTATAATTAATAAGTACTTGTATTTTTGTTATATAGATGAAACGAAACGCACTCACAATACGTTCCTATGCACGCATTAACTTTTGTAATTGCGACAGGTATACTTTATTTAGTTTTTTTTATGGTATAGGAGGTTTGTTTTCAATAATATTGCCCCATCATTTTTTAATTTGCTGGTTCACAGCTAGATAATCAAGAGACATGTTACGAAATGGCGGAATTCCTGCCTCTCTGCGACGTTCTGTTCAACGTGATATCGCTGGCCGGCTACTTCTGCGACGTGGTGTTCGACGTCGTTATGAGCTACGCTTTGCTGGAGCGCGGGTATAAGGGCACGTTCGCGGCAGCCATATCCATAGTAGTAACGTCGCTTCTTATATCACAGGTTTGTATTACCCAGTGTCCTACGCTATCGAAATGCACGTGGACGCGTAGCGACGCGATTTACCTATGACAGTTCAAACCGATGCGACGCGACAGTTGTTGGTTGAAAACTTACAGAAATACGAGTAGTAATATGTGTTAAGTCCGAAATAGATGGGCGAGTAAGTACGCTCTGCGAGTAACTCTTATGTCGGCTCCACACGCTTGGTGTTTGCCACAAACTGCGATGTATTTCCATCTCACTCTAACGTATAGATGCGTCCTGCAGTGCTTGTGGCAAACACCAAGCATGTGGAGCTGGCATTATGCTTTAACAGTTACTCGCCGAGCGTACTTAGTTCAGTTTTTGTAAAAAAATAACAATACTTGGTTGCAGGTGCTCTCGCTCCGCTGGTACCTGGCGGCGTGGGGCGCGGAGCGGCGGCGCGCGCCGTGGCTGGTGTGCGCGCTGCACGCGCTGCAGCTGGGCGTGCTGTGGCGGTACGCGCGCCTGCTCGCGCCGCTCGAGCTGCGCCGCAAGCGCGTCAAGCACCAAGTGCGCGACCTTTGTGAGTCGAGCGAAGTAGATGAGGGGCGCTCCTACACCAGTGGGCCGCTCCTACCTGGGGGGGTGGAGAAAAAATGGGTCTCTATTGACTGCCATAATTATTTTTAGTCATAGTGTGTTTAAGTCATAATTTTCGCAAGTCATAATGCATTTTTCTCAGGATACGGTTATTTTTTCAGGATTTTTATAAAACTAACCTAACCTAACCTAACTAATCTACACGATAACCGTTTATTAAAAACTGTAACTTCAGTCTGAAAGAAGTTAGGACAAAAAAAAGTATGACTAACAATACATTATGACCAACGATAAGTATGGCAGTCAAAGGGATCCGAGAAAAAATATTAACGCATTAATTTAAAATCGGTAGATGTGGTTTGATCATGTCAAGAGAATGGATGAAATGAGATTGAACACAGATATATGAGGCAAGAGTAAATGGGAATGTCGGAGGGCGGCAAATCGGGGACGTATTAAGACTGCGCCGAGCGTCCAGTGGCGCCCTCATTACTGTTATTGGGTTTTCTAATTAACTAACCAATTTCCTTGGAACCAAACAAAATGTGTTTGTAGCGCAAGTATAAACACAATTTATGGGATACGTAACAAACTTTAATAACAATTACCCTTTGAGTAGTCAGCTTAACGGGAAAAGGTGGCCACTTTTTTTCGTTAAGTTAATAACTCGAAGGTGAATTGTTATTAAACTATATGATACCCTATAAGTTGTGTTTTCATTTGTAGTACAAACAAATTTCGTCCAATTTCAAGAAAATACTTTAGTTTATTAGAAAACACAATAAAAGTAATGAGGGCGCCACTGGACGCTCGGCGCAGTCTTAAGAAAGGGCCAGGTCAGACCCTACACCGACGCACGGGTATGAAGAGGCTTATGAGTGTCGAGGAAGCGAGGAAAGTTTATCTGGATAGTAGAAAGTGGGAAGTGATCTCTGCCTACACCCCTACGGGAAAGAGGCGTGATTGTATGTATGCATGTATATCTTCTTATACATATATAAAATTCTCGTGTCACAATGTTCGTTCCCGTACTCCTCCGAAACGGCTTGACCGATTCTCATGAAATTTTGTGAGCATATTGAGTAGGTCTATTTTTCATACCCTAGAAATTACTTAAAAATTATTTATAATAATATGGCAAAACAACGTTTGCCGGGTCAGCTAGTATGATATAATAACTTGACCGGTCAACTCACGCGCACGCTTCACCGTGCTTGGTGTCTGCAGGCATGCTGCGCTTGGTGCACGCGTTCTGCGAGGCGGCGCCGATGCTTCTGCTGCAGCTGCACGTGCTGTGCAAGGAGCCGGCCGAGCCCGCGCCTGCCGTCGACGAGCCCGCTGGTAAGAATACAAAAAAAAAACGGAGGTTTCCGTACAGTCACGAGATTGGTACCCACCTTAGGTCCAAAGTCAATTTGACATTCTACAACAATAAGGTTGATTTTCCTAAAAGTTACAAATGACTTGACATCTCTAATGACATTGACAACTTCAAGCATATTTTTCTTGAAATGGGTCCCAAATTAACGCTCATGACCGTACCACCGCACAGTGAGGCATCGCATTTTTTAAGTAAATTTGTTGTTTTTGTTTTGGGTTTGTAATATACATTAGTCATACCTAATTTGACGCTTGTGTTTTACCATTTTTACGACACAAATTTACTACATACTACATTTACTACATTTTTAATTACAACATTTTTAAAGTTTGTTTTACACCTTGCAAAAGAACAGAGAACAAGTAGCAAACAAGGCCGTAGATCAAATTCTACGGGGTAAAACAATATTACTTTTGTCATTTTATGATATTGTCATTTTAAACATTGTATACAATATGAAAAAAAAAGGTTTTTGAAATAAATCTGTTTAATATTTGACTACGTGTTGCCCGCAACTCCGTTCGCGTAGTAGTCGTTAATCGCTACTCGGAGTAAAAAGTATGCGGTAAAGTATGTCTTTTCCTGGGGTTCAAGCTATCTCCACATCAAATTTCATCGAAATCCGCTCAGCTACTTTAGCCGTGAAAGCATAATAAACAGACGAAGTTACATTCACATTTATAATGTTAGTATGGATTTATAAACTGAGTATGGATCTATAATTTTTTCTCAGAACCAACTTCAGCCTTATATAATAAATTAAATCATGAAAAAATTTAAACCCGTATTGTTTCCAGCCAACAGAACGTTCGCGGAACTGAACGTGATCTCGGCGTCCTTGTCTCTCTTCTCGGTGTGCTGGGCGCTGGCCAGCTTCAGCAAGAACGTGCGGCTGCAGAACGTGCACCGGCTCGTGCTCACCTGGCTCGGAGTCATCTTCCAGGTCAGTGGGGCGGGACAGGGCAGTGGGATATGACAGGGCAGTGGGATATGACAGGGCAGTGGGATAAGTCAGCAGTGGAATGGGACAGGACAGTAGGACGCGATAGGGTAGTGGAACAGGTGGGGCAAGGCAGCTTCAGCAGGAACGTGCGGCTGCTGAACGTATACTTTCCAGGTAGTCCCATGGTTTTCAGAGGTCTGATGATGGGATCCTGTAGAACTCGAGAGAATTCTTCAAATAATTACAGGCACACACATAACTGTTTGGGCATTTTCAGTAACAAGTCCAGCATTTGCATTCAGAAAGTATCATTTGGTGAAGCGGAACTGATGAAGAAGACCATAGATGCCCAACGGAACTCCTCAATTGTACCTATTTCAAGGATGAAGATAAGATATCTCAATTAAGATACCATAGTTAAGCGACTATTACAAAGCAAATTTAAATGGTTTGAATATATGATACACTATAACTTTCCCGCAACGTTGCTTGAAATATCACAAAGTGGGACTACATCACAGCATATTATGATCCCTAAAACTTGTTTTTTTATGAACCGCTCCATAAAAGTAAAAAATTACCTAATACAGAGGTGGTTTATTGTTTTTCTGTAAGTAATGGTATTTATTCTGTTTCAGTTCCTGTGGCGGTTGGGGACGATTTCAGCGCGGATCTGCGCTCTCACCGCCTACGCTCTAGTCTACGAATATTGGGTGTTCTTAGTTATAGGTAACAGCCTTATAATTTAAGACAGACGCAGGTGACCATTCACTTATCAGTGCTTAAGCAAAGAACGGGGGGTAGAGAACTCCTAGTTTTTAAATAGCGTTCGGCTGGCTATACTGGCTAATATACTGTCAGTTGCCAGTGCAAGTGTGATAGCTGATAGCAAATCACACTTGCACTGGCAACTGACAGTATATTTTCTCACATTTTCATATAAAAACGGAGATGGCCGATCTCAATTAAGAGAGTTGTATTACTGTACGCTGATCAGTGCTTAGCGAGCGTACATTGGCGCCCTCATTACTGGGAACGCCTTAAATTTTTTATTGCTATACGTAGGTAAGTAGGTTTGATATTTTCATGTTTCTGTGACTGTCTATATCTTCCTTGTTACCAAACTACTGAACCAACTTTATTGCAATGTGATCTAATCGGTTCATACGTAATGATGTTCAGGTCTCCACTGGCTGTCCATGTTCCTGTGGCTGATCTCCCCCAAGACGGTGTTCGAGGGCGAGCGGCTGGGGCGCGCGCGCAAGGCGGCGCTCGCAGCGCTCGTCGCCGCCGTCTACGTGCTCGCCTACGTGAACCTGCAGGAGCTGCGCGCGCGCCAGACCATGGTCAGTGACGAATATTCGAGGGCGAGCTGCCGCGGCGCTCGCAGCGCTCGTCGTTGCAGTGTCAGAGCAGGGCCGGAGCGGTGCGGTTGTAATAAGTAAAGATCTGAATGCACGAAAAATAGTACATTGTGTATTAAGGGTGGTAAAGAAAGAATTACAAACGAGAGTCTGTTAGAAGCCCGAAGCCGAAGGCTGAGGGCTTTAATGACTCGAGCTTTGTATTTCCTTTACCACCCGTGTAACATACAATGTTTTTCATCACAATTGCGAGGAAATGAAATAAAATCAGACAAAAGATCATATTTTTAACTTATTAGCGGCAGACTACATCATTGTCTGTGACTTACCACAGATAATGTCAAACGTGTTCGGAGTCCGATTCTAGTGACATATGAGATCAATAGTTTATTATGCGAGATTGTTAGGAAATACGAGTAGTATTCAACTGACATTTCATCTCGAATGAAACTTCATATCGAATGGCACAAGAATTGGGGTCCCGACGTATTGTGATAGTTTGAGTCCACGTATAATATTAAAAAAAAAGCTATTACGCACTTTAGTTACGTAATGGTAAAAAAGGCCTACGGGTATTATTTTGGATTTACGGTCGATTTTTCTAGCATGTTAGGACACTATTTACGAGCAAGTGTGATGAAAAAGATTTGTCGAAACCCTGGTGTTATAGACTATTTACCATAAGGTTGTGTCATACTACATCTAAGCTACTTCATACTTAATTTATAGGTACTTAATTAAATTTAAACAACAAAATACCGTGATATAATTCGGCAGCCAATAGAAGCAGAACACCGATACGTCAAAGCCCTGAACAGTTATGATTGGTTTTTTAAGTCACGTGGTTTGTTTTGTTTACATTTTGTTAATCACCTAAAAAACTGCAGTATAGTTGCTTTCCTTTTAAATGATTCATTTAGTGTTTGCTTCGGTTGTCTACCTTTTGGCAGAAATATCTTTGGCCGAATGTATCGTTTCCCAACCCAACCGTTTCATTTGTAAACAGCTTTAATTTATATAAAATTAACCTAACCTAACCTATAGGGTTCTACACGATGGCACTGAAATAAATATACAAATATTTACAGTTACAGGATAAAGAGCGGATTGGTAAATGAAACAGTCGGGAAACCGCCAAACATAATTTCTGCTAAAAGGTGGGATCCCGTTTGCTTCATATATGGTGATTGTTTG